>CM061133.1:270802106-271402106 GCA_030789695.1 Scilla litardierei | reverse complement strand
GCTCCTCAAATCTAAGTTCAAGCGTTGGGGGAGCCCAAAATTCCCTTGCAGACATCGCCACTCTCTGCATCCAGTCTGATGCTGTCCAAAATGATCCTAATCTACACTCCAATCTTGAGCTCCAGCAACGCGAGCAGTCACTCTTTTTTGGGCTGGCTGATGCCTTGGATATGGAGGAGACTATGTTAAGATAGAAAAGTCGACCGAGTTAGCTTGAACTTGGTGATTGCAACTCCAAATTCTTCTACACTGCCATGAAAGATAGGCAGGGGCACAACAACCTTCTTCACCTCATTAACACCGATGGCTCCAGCAACCCTGTAGATACTCTCAAAGCTGAAGCACTGAAATTCAATGAAAGCCTCTACAATCAGGGTAATCAGTGGAATGTCTTTCCCAATCTTATACCTAAGAAGAAGCCCTCCTTGGAGGCTACCATTTGGATGGACCGGGCCGTCTATGCCAAGGAAGTCAAGGAGGCTGTGTTTGATATTGGGGGGACAAAGCCCCGGGGCCTGATGGGTACATCGGCTTCTTCTACCATCAGACTTGGAGTATCAGTGGCTAGGATGTCACAGCCGCTATCCTGTCTTTTTTCGTTTTGGAAAACTTCTTCGTCAGATCAACCACACCTTCTTGACCCTTGTCCCTAAAGGTGCCAATTCTACGGGGCTGAATGATTGCAGGCCCATTGCGTGCTTAATGTCCTCTACAAGGTTATCAGTAAGATCATTTGCAACAGGCTGAAGGTCGTCATTGCTGAGCTGATCTCCCCACACTAGGCTGCCTTTCTCAGAGGTTGTCTACTATCTGATTGTGCACTCCTCACCCTCGAGCACATCCGTGATTTTTAGCAACCAAATAGGGGCACATGCTTATCTCATGCTAGATCTTTGCAAAGCCTTTGATAGTTGTTGGGACCGTCGATATGGCTATTTCAATACTAAACCGCAGTAATGGTTAGTATCATCAATAACTAGGAGATATACAAAGTTACTGGTATATTTCATTAAAATAAATAACTTGCTGTGAAAGAATTAACACAATTAATGAGACAAAGTTACTGGTATATTTCATTAAAATAAATAACTTGCAGTGAAAGAATTAACACAATTAATGAGACAAAATAAGCAAACCCGCCACGCAAACGCAAACACCAAGAATTTATCCTGGTTCGAATCATCTTGATCCTACGTCCAGTCCCCTACTTCCCGTAAAGATTTTCAATCCACTATAATCACTTACTCCCCACAAGCAAACATACAAAGATGCCAATACTCCATATGTTGTAAACTTGTACAATCTCTTCAACGATAGATTCACCAAATAAAGAGATAAGGTAAAGAAACAATATCACATCTAGCCTTGATAATGTAGGAATTATATCACAAGGAAGGTGATGGTATGTCTATGGTTCTTGATGTGAATTTGCAGTAAAACACACTTGGAAATTGTACTTTCTAACGAGGAGAAATTTCTGCAGAAGTTCCTCAAAGAAATCTGAAAATTTACCTCTTTCTAGAGAGAGAAAGAACACTTAACAATGAGAGAAATAGTGAATTGTTTCGTATGTCAAGTCAGAGGTCTTGGGGTCTATTTATAGGCCAACGTAGATGATCGTTTGACAACTACCCAAAATTTCATGAAAATCTGGACCGTTTTTACGAAAATTGGTCGACTAGTAGAAGTGATTGGTCGACTAGTGTTGTTGCTAATCTGAGATATGACTGTTGAGTCAACCTTTGATGAAAGGACATGTACCAACTGTCAGAAACTGTCAGAAAATGGTCAGAATTTTGTCCGTTTTTGGTAGTTAAAACTACCCTTGGGTGGTTTTAAAAATGGGTGTTTGAATTTGAAAAAATAACCCACAGAAACAGTCAGATTAAACCGTCAGAAATATAACTGACTGTGATAACTATTTTAATAACTGACTGGTCGACTAATCAACTTTATTGGCCGACTAAAAAACTAAAACTTAGGAAATTATTGAAAAATGATCCTAATGACCTAGATATAGGTTTGACATAATTTCGGAATTTTCTGAATTTTTGTGGAATATTATTGGTCGACCAGGAGAAGGTATTGGTCGAATAATTTTGTTATTGACTTTTTGTTGAGGACGGACCCTAAAGAACTAAGATAGATCATCATCAAGACTTTTACATTCTAAGTATATACAAGAATAAAAATGTCACTTTTCACAAGTTACAAAATTTCATTGTTATGCGTCGTTTTGTGTTTGATGCTTCTTGCAATATGTTGTCTTCAATGATTATCTTATCTGAGTGGTATTTAAAATATGCATAGACAAATTTAGTATGCATAAATAAATTTGCTCATCATCAAAACCAAATATGGGATCCTATATCCAACAGTCTGCCCCCTTTTTGATGATGATAAACATATATGTAAAACAAACATTAAAATGAAATTTCAACATTGCCCCCCTTGCAAAAAGCACATTAGTAACACATATAAAAATATAACTTTCTTTACATTTTGTCCCCTGTGTCATTGTCAAAAAGTATACTGGCGTCAATGACCTTATTTTGGATACCTAAAAAATAAACAATTAAGCAATGGTACCCTCTACAATATAGGGTCTGGGGGATTAGTCCTTAGGAAACCAAATCCATGTAGAATTTAGTTTTCCTACATATTCATGTGAATAAACAATATTATTCATATCCGAAGCAATATATAAATCTTTATCATGTAGTCACAAGTCCTTAGGAACCTAAATATGTAAATGAGTGGGTTCTTAGGCACAAAATAAGTATTGGCATGGGTGGATGCATGATACTTCTTAGGTGCATTAATAATCTTATGTTTGACACCGAAATAAGATGAGACATTGGGGTTGGTAACATTCTTCTTTCACTACCCTAACCTATGTCGATGATTTACATGATATTGAAATGAGAGCAAATCATTAAGACGATCCTTCACTTTGTTGAAATTTCAACAGTAGAAGACGTCTCCATGTATTGCATCTTGAGTGATGAAATACTTGTATCCATTGCAGACTTGCTTGCATGCAAGTCATGGACTTGTGACTTTAGAATTTCATTCTCTTTGCTCAAGACCACATTCTGAGTAAGAAGTTGTTCTTTTTCAGAAAATAACATATTATGATATGCAATTTTAGAAACAAGTGCCTCGTGTTTAATAATTAAAGTGTCTTTGTTGTGTTTCAAAGATTTGTGAATAGAATTCAATTTCTTAAAGCGCATATACAAATCATTAAATGCATCCAATAATTTTTCATTATATAAACTACTTACTTGGTTATTGTCACTCTGAGCCATGAAACACATATGTGCACTTTGTTTTTCTTCTTGTTCTTCTTCATCTGAGGAATCATCCCATGTTGCCGCAAATGCATTCTTCATCTTATGTTACTTAATTGATTTTCTCGGCATTCCTCGACTTTAAAAGTAAGTGACAATCCTTCTTGAAGTGTCCTGACTTGTTATAATGATAACACAAAGAAGAATTCTCATTAGTATTCAAAAAATTCTTATTTTTAAACTTATCTTTGAGATACTTTTTGAATTTTCTTGTTAAGTATTCCAAATCATCATCATCGGCTAAATCAGCATTGTCCGATGACGCATGAAAGGCAAGGTCCTTCTTGTGGATGATTTCTTGCTTTCTATCTTCAAGTTGGACTTCATATGCCATAATATTTCCAATAAGGCTTTCGACCATGAGAGTGGATGGGTCATTGGCTTCTTCGATTGTCGTGGTCTTCTTCTCCCATTCATGTGTCAAAACACGAAGAATCTTTCGGACCATCTCGACTTGGGTATAAGTCTTCACAAGCACGATCAAGGAGTTGGTAATATCTGTGAAGCGCGTAAACATCTCGCCGATTGTTTCATTCGACTTCATTTTGAATAGTTCAAATCTGTGAACAAAAACAACGATTTTAGTTTCTTTGACTTTATTTGTGCCTTCATGAGTTACCTCAAGTGTATGCCAGATCTCATAGGTTGATGAGGCGGTTGAGACTCTGTTGAACTCGTTCTTGTCCATGACACATAATAATTGATTAGGGATAAATAGTGCATATTTAACCCCTCCATTTAGTGTTATTTTGTTCACATATGATATGTATTTGGTCTCTAATACAAGCGTATTAAGATGATTATAATTATTAGAGCATCTTGATGATCTATGAACAAAAATACGATTTTTATTGAGTAATTCTAGCCTTCTCATATTTTTTCATGTGTAGATCTTGATCTCACGATTCCAACTGTTATTTATTTATATTTTTCTGAGATTTGTGCTAATTTCTATGAATTTCTGAATGCAGAATACCATTTTAAATGAGGAAATACGAAGAAAATACACAAATACAGCCGTAAATATGCTATATACGGCACCCGCCCTGCTCAGTGTACAGGCCACGCGGTGCCATCAGATCGGTTCTTGCTCTAATCCAACGAATGTGATATTGGGGCGATGCGGCTGATTATAGACCATCAGATGCTGATCTGACGGCCCGGATTAAAGGAAAAACGCGGATCGGATGCAATCTGAAGCGGGCAACGTGGCACATGATCTACCGTTGATGTATGTTTGAATGGCCTGAATCAGCGCTCTCATCAAGCAACTGAGGGCTCTCCTGTGTGCTACATGGCCCAATGTGGATCGTCGATCTCGCAAGAAACGGTCAAGATGATCTCCGCTTCAGAGTCGAACTCAACCAAAGAAGCAAGCAGATGCGGGCATTAAGCAGTGCCACGTGGTGATATCGTGGTGATTCGTAGCCCGATCAAACGGACACGAATGAAGAACAGAGAAAATGCGGATTTAAGCAAAGGTGGTTCGAATGCTGGGACACGTGGCATCATCACAATGTCTCCCTCCTCATCCAACGACACAGTAAAGAGGCGACGCGACTTCATCCACGCCGTTAATTCAACATCCAACGGACCACATCGAAGCGGAATGCAGCGATCAGAGCAGATAGGCTGGGCCACGTGGCACGATATCAGTGTTTCATATATCGATCGAACGGTCAAAGGCAAATACGCGCTGGGTTCGGATGCGGATCGAGGACATCGAAGCAAGCGGCAATTCCCTAGGACCCGAGGCCTAACAGGGGCTTAATCCTGCCTCCATCGGATAGCCCAGATGTGCGCCGACTATGGTTTTGGATCTAAGGCAGAATTTGAAGCGGGTTTTAGCGAGAATCTCGGATCCAAACCAACCTAACACTAATATAAATCTGTGCGTATTCCGAGCGAATTCAGCTTTGCTTTGGCCATATTTTGAGTGTATTGGAGGGTCTTTTGTGCGTAATTTTACATGAGTTTTTGAGGCTATGAGACATAGACTAGGGGCTCTTGCGGAAGAAGATCTAAGGCTTTTGGAGGAGTCTTGGTGATAGAAATCTCAACTTATACCTTGTATTTTGCGTATTCTTCATGTATTTTGAGCATTTAAACATGTATAGCCCAGATGTGTGCCAACTATGCTATATACCGTTGCTATTCGTTTCTCTCCATGCGTGGCTAGTACCTGTGTGTTGGTTATGATGTAGTTAGGGTGTTGTAATCATTGGTTTGATGTCTTTTCTCCTTATTTCACATGTTATATCACGTATTTTACTAGATTGTACACGTATTATTCAAGTCTTCTCGTTGTTGGTGTACTTGGATCGAATCTGATCTTTGCAAACTTATTCATGGAATGATCCTTGCGGACATTGCCGTGACCCTTGAGGGCACATGAATTTAAATTCTCCATGAAGCTAGTAATTTACGTGATTATTTACAGTACTTTTTGATGATCGATTATCGTTATACTTTCCGACGTTCGCATACCCTTGTAGGATGAAACATTCAATTATAGAAAAGACATTGATAACCATTGATTGCATATACTCTAACGAAATCACAACCGACATGCACTCCTCTCATTGGTTTCTTAGATCGACTTTCCATACTTATTTTAGTATCACTTTCATGTTTACTTAAAACCATCATCACGATTCTCTCACCTTCAAAAGGTGGTATTTTTTCGTCGATTTATTACTCTTTAGAGACTGATTCTTTTGGTTTATAGGTCGACTGTCCTGTAGATTCGACACCTGTCTCTCCAGGTTTACTACTTGATCGATCTCCTACACTTGGGAGTAGCTGTAACGGCCATACACCTGACTTTCCCTACATGTATACTCGCACAATACACTACTCAATACACAAACATAGACATGCCATTCAGCTAAAGATTAATAGTCTTAAGATGACTCAGTCCCCTTTCAAAGGGGTGGGCTGATAAATGGGTTTGGGGGAAAACTGGGTGCTAGGAGGGTTTGAGGACTGGACTAGTTGTGAAGTGTTATGTACCTTGCTCAGTTTCGGGTACTTTGTGGTGATTACATTAACTTTTTAAGTGTCGGGTACGATGTTTGTGATGTTGTGGAGTTTTCCTCACTTGCACTTCGATGCGAGGGAATGTGTGGAGCGGGAGGCCCTGTTAATGAAACAATGCCCGTGTACCACTGGCAGGTGCTCCTTACCGCACCACCTTGGGGTGGAGTCCAGTTCCTCATATTCAATGACAAACCCAGGTTTCCAAATGACTTTTAATTAAATAAATAAGTTACTTAATTTTCTAGTTCTGTGTAACTTTGCCTCTATGTTGCGTTTGTTGTTCAATTAATAACTGTTGTGGCCTTTTATAGTTTTTGCCTTGTAGTTGATGTTTAATTGCCTTATTTCCTTTGCTCCTTTTATACATTGATGTATTGCCTTGCCATGTTCTTGTAGCATTTGTTCACTCAGTAGTTGCATTTAGGAGTGGCATACTAGTTGGAGTTTGGATATCCTACTGGAGTACACGTTGACATGCTCCAATTTGTGGGTTTCATGTGCTTGGGAGCTGGAGCTGGAGATGGAGTATTGGTTGTGGAGTCTGAGTTTAGGATTGGATGGCGAGGGGAGAGTAAAGGGACTCCTGTACTCTTGGGTTTGTTTCTGGGGTAGTGTTGAGACGTTATATATGTTGATGATGTAGTAGTATAAAGATGTACATGGACATGATTGATTATGTATAGTATCAGGATTATTCTGTTTGTCTCAGTGTTGGCGCTGTATGTTTCTGTATTATTTGTTGTTCCCGCTTTGTGTTAGGATGATTTGTATGTAGGAACATTATAGGTACTACCCCAGCAGTGCGCAGTGGACCTGCATCTCTATAGTCGTCTCTCTCTCTCTCTCTCTCTCTCTCTCTCTCTCTCCCCCTCCTTTCTTTTTCACCCATGCCTCTTCGAGAATACCTAGGACGATTCATACTTCCCGGGTATCATAGGGAGCGGGGCATGACAAGTGGTGGCCCAGGTAGATCTCTTCACTGTGGCTGTGTAATGATAGTGTGTGTAGTGTTCCGAGGGTAGTTTGAGTCTTTAGGTAGGTAGGTGTCCATCCTTATGATGGAGTTCCCACATTAGAAGCCGAGGTGTAGAGTCCCTGAGGGTAGACATGGATAGTCTGATGTATATGTATGTATGGCTACGTGTTTGCATAGGTGTACAAGTACTGTATATCTATTATTATGCATATCTGTATTAGTATTTGGTTGAATGGTGAAGTATATGTATAGTAGATCTATTTGTATTAATTGAGATGTATGTTGTGTGTGTGTGTGCGCGCGCGCGGTATGTGTAGATCCATGTGTGGATCTCTGTGTCCCACTCATGCATGAGTAGGCATACTCTTGGTATATTAATATATTATGTTTGTATCTTGTGTTGTAAATGCATTTGTGGTGATATAAGTGATATGTATATATTTATATGTATGGTTGTAAGCATTATGCTTATGCATTGTGTGGATAGCTATATCATTATATGGATATATGTTTGTATTAGAATTGGTGTGTGGCTATCTACTAGGGGTGAATACATTTTGGGTGTACTTGTCTATGTTTGTATTTGTATGCTAGTAAGGGTATGTGCATGTTAGGTGTTATGCACATAATGATAGGTGTGCTTATAGTTGGGTGTACATATCTATTGTATGGCCTATACATTAGTGTGTATGGGCGTGTGCCCATGCGTGGATAAATATGTATTTCGTTGCATGTATCTGTACATATAGCATGGATATGTGTGCCTTACGTATAGTAGTAGGGATATAATAATGTATTGTATTGCTTGCTACGACGGGATGATATATGTGCGTGTGTTTGGATGTATACTAGGAGGTATACATGGTTTATGTTTGGATCAATGTATAGATGTGTATATGTGTGTAAATGTGTATGCCTGTATGAGTAATTGTATGTGTGTGACTATTTGATATATGTGTAAGTGTATGCATATGAGTGTGCCTTGCTTTTGTTATAGTGTATGTATGCCTGTGGTAAAGTGACCTTAATATCTAGGTCTATCCATCCTTAAGTTGGCCCTTAGTCAAGGAAGTCCGAGGACAGACATTATTTTAAGGTAGGTAGAATGTAACGGCCCTAGTGCCATATGCATAGGGCATGTCTATGTTTGTGTATTGTGTAGTGTATTGTGTGAGTATACATGTGTAGTAATATGTATTATATAGTGTGTATAGTGTATTACGTAGTGTGCAAAGTGATTGTACTATTGGAGTGTTATTTGACTGATTATGTTTGTGCTTAGGTGTTATTATTGAGTTAGTATATGGGTGATTGAGTTAGCATTGAGTTAGTAGTGATAATGTGTTTTTAGTAGTAGTGTTAGTATTATTATTGTTGTTGTTCTTATTCTAATTTTGAATGTTGTTATTATTACGTGGTGATTAGTGCTAATTGCATTGTTGTAACTACTTGATTATGTATATTATTATTATTAGTAATATTGTTATTATGCCATGATAAGTGATTTTTGTTATTATTAATATTATTGTTTGTTATTATTATGGCTCATATCATGGATGATCCTTATTAGTGATAGCATTATTGTATTTAAGTTGTAGCTTGAGCGTATAGTAGATGGATGTGTGTAGAGTGGTGGGTATTTAGTAATTAAAGTGGTATGTCTGTAGAATGAGAGGGTGTGTATTAGGAAATGGGTTAGTGTAGGGGGGCTTAGTGTGAAAAGGGTTAGGGGTAGTGGCAATTTTGTAATTTAGAGAGGGATATGGGTAAAGAAAGGTGTGTGCATAAAATAATGGCAAACTAGTAAGTAGTTAGAAGTTTGGAGGTAGTTTGGTCTTTTTGTGTGTGCATACCTTATCTTAGGAGGAGGCTTCTTAGATAAGCTTGGATAGGGCCTAGAAGCTTAGAGATATTTCTCTCATTAATTCCCACTTTCTATTCTTCTCTTTCTTTCTCTTCTTCTCTTTCTTTCTCCTTTTCTTCCCTCTCAAGTCTCTATCATGGCCGAACCTCCCCATGGGTTTGCATGGCGGCAAAACACCCCAAGGGCTACTCCACCCTCACTCTGCATTCTTTAGTATCATCCCCTTCTTCATTTGGGTGCATGTGTGATGATTTGAGCTTTTAAGGAGAAGTATCCAAGGGAAAAGATGGAGGCTTTTGGTGTTGGAGTTGGAGGGAGGCTTGGATGAAGTAAAGCTTGGGGTTTTAAAGGGCAAAGAGCTCCTTTATGATGTATGATTCCAACTCTTTCTAGTATGTTAGGTGCATGCCATGTTTTCTTGCAAGAGGTTTCATTCTCATAAGAACATGCAAGTTTAGAAGCAAGTTAGTTCCTTTCATATGTTTTCATGTTCTAATTGCGCTCATGTTTGTGCTACCATGAAAAAGTTAGTGACTTTATTATATGGAAGTGTTCCTTTGGCTAATGAAAGTTGCTAAAGTTACTAGATTGTTTGTCCTTAGATAAAGATGCCATCTTTTACACAAAGTTGTAATCTATATGGATTTTCATGCAAGTTGTCTCCTTTCACATGCAACTTAGTATCTTTACTAAAGTCTTATGCACAATGTCTCAACTTTATGAAATTTGCAAGCTAATGCTGCCTTTGATTAAGGAATCATGCACAAGTTTAGGATTCATGTGTAAATTGGTCCATTTCTTATGAGTGCATTGTTTATCTCCCTATTTAAGGATCATGCACAAGGATTTTATCTCTAATTGCATTATTGTGGAAATACACGTAAGTGGTGGAATTGGGTCTTAAAATATGTGACATGGTGTGGGAGGTAGTGGAATGCATGGATTGGTTGGGTATGCATGGGAGGCATGTCATAATGTAAGGGGATGTGTTGTGAGATGGCAATGGGCATGACCCCACTTATGGAAGTGTTATATGGGAAAGGGAAATGAAAGGGGAAACTATGCGATGCCACATGCCTCCATAATCATATTGTTCCTGTGCATACCTATTCATGTCATGCTTGAACCCGTTTATGATGCTTTATGTAGTTGTAATTTCCTTATGCTAGCGTGTGCTCATTATTACTATGGTTGCTTGTGTTGTACATAGTCGTTGTTCCCTTATGCCTCATCGTGCATAGTTGTTGGTTCGTTTATGTTGCATTTATTTCCATGAAGATAGTAGTAACTTTTGTGTCTAACTATGCTCCCATGTGGTAGTTTACTTTTACCCCTATTGCTCGCCTATGTTTGCTTCCTTTATTTGTGATGTATTAATGAAACCATGCAAACAGACGTTAAAGATTAATAGTCTTAAGATGACTCAGTCCCCTTTCAAAGGGGGTGAGCTGATAAATGGGGTTGGGGGAAACTGGGTACTAGTAGGGTATGGGGACTGGACTAGTTGTGACAGTGTTACGTACCTTGCTCAGTTTCGGGTACTTTGTGGTGATTATCGTACCTTTCTCAGTTTCGGGTATGATGTTTGTGATGTTGTGGAGTTTTTCTCACTTGCACTCCGATGCGAGGGAATATGTGGAGTGAGAGGTCACGTTAATGAAACAATGCTTGTGTATCACTGGCGGGTGCTCCTTACCGCCCCACATTGGGGTGGAGTCCAGTTCCTCATATTCAACAACATACCCAGGTTTCCAAATGAATTTTAATTAAATAAATAAGTTACTTAATTTTGTAGTTCTTTTTAACTTTGCCTCTGTGTTGCATTTGTTGTTCAATTAATAAATGTTGTGGCCCTTTATAGTTTTTGCATTGTAGTTGATGTTTAATTGCCTTATTTCATTTGCTCCTTTTATACATTGATGTATTTCCATGCCATGTTCCTGTAGCACTTGTTCACTCAGTAGTTACATTTAGGAGTGGCATACTAGTGGGAGTTTGGATATCCTACTGGAGTACGCATTGATGTGCTCCAATTTGTGGTTTTCAGGTGCTTAGGAGCTGGAGCTAGAGATGGAGTATTGGTTGTGGAGTCTGACTTTAGGATTGGGTGGTGAGGGGAGAGTAGAGGGACACATGTACTCTTGTGTTTGTTTCTGGGGTAGTGTTGAGACGTTATATATGTTGATGATGTAATTGTATAAAGATGTACAAGAATATGATTGGTTATGTATAATATCAGGGTTCTTCTCTTTGTCTCAGTGTTGGCTCTGGATGTTTCTGTATTATTTGTTGTTCCTGCTTTGTGTTAGGATGCTTTGTATGTGGGAACATCATAGGTACTACCCCAACAGTTCGTAGTGGACCTGCATCTCTATAGTCGTCTCTCTCTCTCTCTCTCTCTCTCTCTCTCTCTCTCTCTCTCTCTCCCCCCCCCCCCCTCCCTCCCTCTCCCTCTCTCCCCCTCCCTCCCCCTCCCTCCCCCTCCCTCTCTCCCCCTCCCTCCCTCCCTCCCTTCCTTCTTTTTCACCTCCGCCTCTACGGGAATACATGGGACGAATTCGTACTTCCCGGGTACTATGGGGAGCGGGGCGTGACAGTAACGCTTGTATCTTTTAAGACGAGTCATGTTTCTGGCATCGTTGGACAATGGTATCTTTAATCCATAATCTCATTTTCTTTCGAGGAATATTCGGTGAGATCTTTCCATCTTTTAGTTTAGGATTTTTACTTTTTTTTCTTATTAATGCTTAGAAAAGAAAACATAAAAAATATAAAAACATAAATAAAAAACATCTTTTTCTGCTAGTTTATATGGCATAGATCCACTACTTCAATAGATTAGTACAAATTGAAAATATGGCGAATAATAATGATGAAACACCTATTACACCCCATACACAGGAAATGCCCTTATTGGAAATTTATATGCCTTTTAGGGTGGTGTCTAATTCATGCATAGTTTTGCCTGCTGATGCTCATAATTTTAATCTAAAACCTGGTGTGATTCAACTCTTACCATCGTACCATGGCATAGAAAATGATAATCGTTATTTGCATATCAGAACTTTTGAAGAAGTGTTTTCGACACAGTTAGATGGAAAAATTAGTCTTGATTCTATTTATCTAAAATTATTTTCATTCTACGTGAAAGATAAAGCAAAACATTGGTTTAATTCTTTGCTGCCTAGATCTATCTCTACTTGGTTACAATTGCAAACTGGGTTTCTAAAAAAATTCTTTTCTTTGCAGAGGACCCACGCCTTGAAACGACTAATCATGTCCTTTTCATAGAGGGAGAATGAGACGTACGACCAAGCATGTGAGAGATTCAAGGACCTTTTGATCGCTTGCCCACACCATGAATACGACAAAGGCCGTGATATTTGATTCTTTTACGATGGCATGCAGCCGTAAACTAGGCAATACATGGAGATGATGTGCAACGGTGAATTCTTTCAAAAAACTCCTATAGAGGCATGGGATTACATGGAGACCCTAGCTGAGCATGTGAATTGATGGGAGTCTACTTCAGAGTTTGACAGATCAGAGCCAGTTCCACCATCTAGAGGAGGCATGCACCCATTAAAGCTAGATGATGCAATAAGAGCACATGTGGATGCATTACTGATGCAGATGCTACAAGGCCTAGATTTAAGAGCGGTGAAAGCAGTCGAAGCTGAACCCTTTTGCACCATTTGTGAGCAGCCCATTCACGACACATCTGTTTGCCTTACGATCCCTGCTATGAAAGATACTATAAGGAACCCACAAACTGAAGTGAATTGGGTGTCAAGTCAAGGAGTAAATTCGAATACTTTCAACTCTTCTTGGAAGAATCATCCAAATTTGAGATGGGGACCACAACAGCTGGCCGAACATATGACCATTCCTTACTACCATTCGAATCATGCAAGCAATCAAAGGAAGAAAGAGCAGAGCACTGATATCACCACTGTACTTCAATAAATGACGCAAATGCAGAATCAACAACAACAGCTTCAACAACAATTTCAGTAGTAGTTTCAGCAGTTTAATGAAAACTTCTCTAAAATTGCTGCATCTTTAGAAAAAGGTACTTTACCAGTTCAATCTGTTGCAAATCCTTACATAAATCCATCTTCTTTTTCAGATGACAATGTTAACCCATGCAAGGCGGTGACTACTTTGCGTAGCGGAATAGAGATAGAAAAACCAGAACCACCTAGGCATGAACAAATAGTTGAGGAGAAAGAGGACGAGCATGTACCAAAAAGCTACAGGATGAGAAGAAAAGCTTAGAAAAGGAGGAGGAGGTCAAAGAAAAAGAGCCTGAACCATATACACCTCTAGCTCCATTAACACAGAGGCTAGCACCACCTTCAAAAGATAAGTATCAGGTAGAAATCAGGGACATCTTCAAACAAGTAAAAATCAATATTCCTTTGTTTGATGCGATAAACTAAGTGCCTGCATAAGCTAAATTTTTGAAGGACTTATGCACTGTGAAACAGACCCTCCATGTAAAAAAGAAAGCATTTCTCACGCAACAGGTAAGTACCATAGCACAACACAACACTCCACCCAAATATAAATATCCAGGTTCTCCTACTATTCCATGCACTATAAGGACTAAGAGTTTTGGAAATGCTTTTCTTGATTTAGGTTCTAGTGTGAATATTTTGCCATACTCTGTTTTCTTTCAACTAGGTCTGGGGGAGTTGAAACCAAAGCCCGTGGTGCTACAATTAGCAGACGGGTCAATGAAAGTTCCAAGGGGTTGCATGGAAGATGCTTTGGTACAGGTGGACAAGTTCTATTACCCCGTGGATTTCATCGTCCTAGACATACATGGAACACCTTCTGTAACATCACTCCTGCCATTTTGGAACGTCCATTTTTAGCTACATGTAATGCCTTGATCAATTGTAGGGATGGACCATTGAAGATTACATTTGTTAAGATGAAACTTGAATTAAATATCTTTAAATTATGTAAGTTGCCAATAAATGTTGAAAGTGTTGAAGAGGTATGTTTTATTGAAAGTTTGATTGAAGACTATTTTGAGGTTGAGTATGAATATGAATCTAATTATATTGATTATACATTTGATGCTATTAATGAGTCTTATTTGTGTAGGGCAATCAAGAAAAATCAATGGAAACATGGGCTCCAAGATTTGAACCACTAACAGTTGGATTGCCACCACAATTTCCCTCTGACGTGGAGCATCTAAATATTGAGCTAAAGCCATTGCCAAACTATCTGAAGTATGCTTTCCTTGGAAAAGATGAGACTTTCCCTGTGGTAATATCTTCCAAACTTACACTTGAACAAGAACATTCATTGCTTGATGTACTTAGGAAACATAAAGGGGCCATTGGATGGTCCATTGCAGACATCAACGGTATAAATCCCTTAACTTGTATACATCATATTTTTCTTGAGGATGATGCCAAACCTACGCATGAAATGCAACGTCGGTTGAACCCGACGTTAAAAGAAGTGGTAAAGTGGGAAGTTCTTAAGTTACTTGATGCAGAAATTATTTATCCAATCTCTGATAGCTAGTGAGTTAGTCCAACCCAAGTTGTCCCTAAGAAATCAGGTTTGGTTATGGTCAAAAACGAAAATAATGAACACATACCTATTCGAACCACCACTGGATGGAGAATGTGCATTGATTATAGGAAGCTTAATTCAAAAACAAGAAAAGACCACTTCCCTTTGCATTTCCTTGATCAAATTTTAGAGAGGGTGGCTGGTAATGAATATTATTGTTTTCTAGATGGCTGCTCAAGTTATTATCAAATTTAAATTGCTCTAGAGAACCAAGAAAGACCATCTTCACTTGTCCATTTGGAACATTCGCATTTAGGAGGATGCCATTTGGTCTATGCAATGTACATGTTACTTTTCAACGTTGCATGTTAAGCATATTCAGTGATATGGTTGAAAAGATAATAGAAGTATTTATGGATGATTTTTATGTATATGACACTTCTTTTAAAAATTGTTTGACTAACTTAGCCCTTGTTTTACGCAGATGTCAAGAGAAGAACTTGCTACTCAATTGGGAAACGTGCCACTTCATGACTACGGAAGGTTTGTTACTTGGTCACTTAGTTTCTAAAGCAGGTAATCAAGTGGATAGGGCGAAAATTGAGGTTACAGAGAAGTTGCCAACACCAAAAAGCGTCAGAGATATTCGTTCCTTCTTGGGTCATGTAGGATTTTATAGACACTTCATAAAGGATTTCAGCGCTATCTCTCGACCTCTTTGCAATTTATTAATTTCAAATACTGAATTTATTTGGACACAAGAGTGTCAAGATTCATTTGAAAAACTAAAATCCTTACTTGTCTCATCGCCTATTTTGTAGGTTTTAGATTGGACTCTTCCTTTCGAGATTATGTGCGATGCGAGTGACTACGCCGTGGGGGCGGTTCTTAGGCAAAAGAAAGAAAAAGTTCCTTATGTGATCTACTACGCAAGTAAGACCATGGACAATGCTCAAAGAAATTACACGACAATAGAGAAGGAATTACTTGCGGTATTATTTGTGTTGGACAAGTTCGGGAGCTACATTTTTGGGATCTCCCATCGTCGTCTATATGGACCACTCTGTACTCAAATATTTATTGTCTAAAAAGGATGCAAAGCCTAGACTTATACGATGGATTCTTCTTTTGCAGGAGTTCAACATCGCGATACGAGACAAGAAAGGAGTGTAGAATCATGTAGCGGGTCACCTTTCTAGATTGACGGTAGGAACAAAGTCATCAGATACACCATTGAGAGATGAGTAACTTTTGGCCGTTTCTACTTTACCATGGTATGCGGGCATAGTCAATTATTTGGTGACAAGTAGAACTCCATCACATTGGTCCTTTATTGATTTTAAACGTTTCAAACATGAGCTAAAATCTTTCTACTTTGACAACCCTTACCTCTTTAAATATTGTGAAGACCAAATTATGAGAAGATGTGTACCCGATCATGAGGTTACTAGTGTTTTACAATTTTGCCATGATGGGGTATGTGGAGGACATTTTTCTACTCATAAAACTGTTGCAAAATTTTTACAGAGTGGATTTTTCTGGCCCACATTGTTCAAAGATGCATATACTTATTGTAAATCATGTGTGCGTTGTCAACAGTTGTGGAGAATCATGAAAAGAAATATGATGCCATTAAATCCCATGTTAGAGATAGAAATATTTGATTATTGTAGGAGGGGTGGAGGCCATTCCTTGCAGGTCTAATGACGCATCCATCGTGATAAAGTTCTTGAAAGAAAATATCTTTACGCGCTTTGAAGTGCCAAAGGCCATTATTAGTGATGGACTTTTGCAATAGGATCTTCGTGAATTTGATGAAGAAGTTTGTGGTGATGTAAAATTTCAACTCCATACCATCCCCAAATAAATGGACAATCTGAACTTGCAAATAGTGAAATCAAGAATATCCTTCTGAAAACGATGAACCCAACGCACAAAGATTGGAGTCTTTGCTTCCTGAAACTTTATGGGCCTACATGACGGCATACAATACTATTTTTTGGGATGTCTCCTTACGGTTTAGTTTATGGAAAAAATTGTCATCTTTCCGTTGAATTAGAGCATAAATCTTATTGTGCTATTAAAACTTTAAATTTACTTGATGATTCATCGAATGATTCTCGTAAATTGCATATATTGGAGCTTGAAGAGCTACAGAGGGAAGTGTATGAAAATGTGAAATTGGCGAAAGAATGAATGAAAGCGGTGCACGACAAACTCATCCTATGGAAGGAGTTCAAACAAGGGGACAAAGTTCTTATGTACAACTCACGACTCCACCTATTTCCAGGAAAGCTACGTTCCAAGTGGTCGGGACCTTATTACGTCAAGCAAGTATTCCTACATGGAGCGGTGATTTTGGTGAATAAGAAAGATGGCAACGAGTTCAAAGTTAATGCACAACGACTGAAACACTTTCAAGAACTTTGGACTAAGGACGATACAACCATGGAACTTACGGACCAACCTTCAGGTGGCACTTAAACCGGTGTGTTCTTTCCTTTACTTAGTAGTAGTAGATTTTTTCGTTCTTTATTTTACACTTTTTTATTCATTTGCTAGGATTTTGCCTCTAGTATTCTCTTTTCAACATTGAGGACAATGTTTGTGTAGGGGTTTTGGCAGACCCTCAGAGCTCAGATCTGTGTCCGTCCAAAGTCAGATGGACCACAGAGGCATAAAGCACAGCGAAAAATTAAAACTACTAGCTAAACAATTTTTCTAGGCTCCGAGAGAGCCAGAACCTAGCCCGATCTATGCCAACATGGGGTGGATCTGACCACCTCAAGAGGGATCTATCCTACTGCGACAAAATTAAACTACACTAAAATTACTTAGAGAACATATCCGGAATCTCAACCCTGGGGCGGGCAAGATGTACCGTGACCGGCGCCCTGTTTACGGTTTGGGTGCGGTGTCGTTTTACCGCAAGTGCACAGTTAGTGTAGGGTGCGAGTTTATCGAACTCAGGGAGGTGGATGGCTTGAATGGCTACTAGCCTCGCCTAGGTTGTGTGCTAGCTACGTGGATAATATGGGTAGAAGTGTAGAAATAAGAGAAAGAAATAAAAAACACAAGAGATGAATCCCCGCTAACACAGGCTAGAGCACTCATGACACTTGGCATTTGACTTGACCCAGGGTGAGACATTGCCCCAAAAGGTGGTACCTAGCATCCATGGGCCCGATATTCCGGTCGATGCCCAGTACGCTAGGTCTACCCGGTTTCAAACGGTGGGCATTCCCATGTCCATTAACACCGACCGCAACCGGGAGCATTAAGGCCAAAATGATAACTCCCAACACTTCGTCCAAGGCATTCCCACGTACGAGGACTCAATGTCAACGCTAGGGGCGTGAGCTGTGGCTAGGGAGTCAACCGCCAAGTTTATTCCCCCTTGGCCCGACGGTCAGAGGCAGTCTTTCTCCCGCCAATGACAATAAAACGCCTCTGTGTAACCCTAATGGCCAAATAGGTAGAATGTAATTTCTAGCAATACATCGAAGCAGATCTTGACTGGACAAGACACCGGATCCCAATCCCCAACACAACTAGTGTGTTGCCGAACGAATTGGACTCAGATTGCTAGAAATTCACATTGACACATTCAATCGAACACATACCATGCAATCAAGTCAAATGTAAATATCCAAGCATCAATCTTACCCTAACCCGTATTAGGGTTCATCAGACACTACTCAATGGTGAGAAACATAAAAACAAGCAACAGAAAAGACATACAAACGTTCACCATCAAGAAAAAATGAATACAACACAAAACAATGGAAAACAAGAGAAAGAAATACTTATCTCGCGTTCGAATCCATCAATCCGGTACAAGATTTATTGGAAGATAAAAGCCTAATCTAAAACTAACCTAAGCTCCCAGCAAAGGGGCTGAAAAAGCCCTAAAAATAGAAGAACTCATCCATCAGTCGGCCAACATCGTGTATTTATAGTCCCCTAACGGTTCGGGTTCAAATACCCAACAAAACCGTAGAAATAGAAGTCACCCGATCGGTTAATAAGTCAACCGATCGGGTGAGAGCTTTGAAGATCTTCAACCGGGCGCTGAGGCGAGAGGGTGGAGTGAGCGGGTTGTCGATTGGAGAGATGCGGCTACAGATGAACCGATCGGGTGATAAGTCACTCGATCGGTTGGAATTAAGTCCAAAATGGCCGAGAGCTCTGTCGATCTCACCCCATCACTGAACCGATCAGGTGAGCTCTTCGGTTCGTCGTTTGGAAATATCGGCTACAGATGAACCGATCGGGTGAGATGTCAGCCGATCGGTTGGAATTCAGCTCCAATTTTGCGAGAACTCTGATGGGATGAACCAGTCGGTGACCTGATCGGTTGATCCTTACTTCGCTTCAGCTTGTGTCCAGGTCATGCACGCACGCATCACCCGATCGGTTGGCTGTGTGTCCAACCGATCGGGTGGGGGCTGAAAAGTGGCAATCTCGGTCGTTTGATCCCTTGGATCACGCTCAACTCCTCCTGTTGCTCCGAGGACTTATGATATCTTCGTTATGTGTCCCCTACGCGGGCAATCTCCTGCAAACACACAAAAACAAGGAGAAGTGAAAGAAAACTTGAAAATACGAGAAAACGGATACGAGACGGCGGAAAGTAACGGAAAAACACAACAGAAGACGTGCACGAATATATAAAATATAAACGCATGTCAAAATCCCCCAAGCTGAACCCTTTCTCGTCCTCGAGGAAGACGAGCAAGAGCAGGAGCTCGGAGGGAGAAAATAGAGGGGAAGAGAGGAAAAAAAGGAACTCTAATTCCTAAATCGCCCATTAGGGCCAACAAAATTAAAAACACCACACCAAGCAAGCAAACACCAAATCACAACACTAAACCAAAGGAAACGAGTCCAGACAAGTGTCGTGGGCCCACGCGGTGAAGTATGAGTGAGTGTGGTCGTGTGCTAGCAGTCGGTGTCGCTATCTACATTGTGCCATAAGCTCCATATACACAAATCCAAGAAATGACCCAAATAGCGATTCGATTTAGAATAAGCGGCGAATATATAGCTCAAGCATGCATGAGAAGAGTAAGAATTGAAACGTATAATGTATCGGGGACTCCACAGCTAGGAACTAGGAAATCACCTCACTATCGCCTAGATAATAGCTAGAAAGTCCATATTCCAAGTGTTTTCGAAAACGATGGGGGTTGAGATGATGTGGAGAAGAATACTCGGTGCAAACTCTCGCTTTCCCTTTATTCTCGGTAGGTAGGGAAATATTCACACGCAATTTTTTGAGGTTTTGGATATATGTATTTTTTTTGGGCTTTTGGCTGTACATATATATTTTTTTCTTTTCTCTTTTCTTTTCTTTTTTTTTTGGGTTTTTCTTTTCTCTCTTTTTTGGATTTTTGGATTTTTGGGCTATACACTTGTGTACTCCCCCAAATGGGAGAACGGTACATGACGAGGGGATTTGCACCAAGTAAAACAAAAAAGAATATCAAAATCTAAACACTTGGGCAAAGGAAACATTTCTCGCAAATTAGAGCATGGGCTAAATGGGCTATCCTAGTCCTTAATTGTGGAATCCCGACACATGCGAAATGAAGTATACGATATATATAGCATGCATATAGAAGCAGACAGTAGGAGCAAATACCACATATTCAAATCGAAGCATGATAATCTAGGGGTCAACCAAGGATAGGTATATAAATCAACATCACAAAGTTGAAGCGCACCACCTAGCTAGTCACGACTCATGACTCACATAGAAGCATAGTGAACCCACGAAGCATGAAATGCAATAGGACTCGGCTTCCTAGTGTTAGTGAATGTGATCACCGTAGCTATGCTAAGTGTGTGTGTGTGTTTCAGTGGCAATTCATCATATGGGGTCATCTCTAGGAGAGAGAGGAGAAAAAAAGGAAAGAAAGAAAAAGAAAAACACGGTGAAAACGACTCAAAAACAAAGAAAAAGACACAAAACGACGCACGAAGTTCGACTCCCCCAAGCTGAAACTTGCATTGCCCTCAATGCAAGAATAGTTTATACGGGACGGTAAAGAAAATGGGGGGTAGCGCACCGACACAAAAAGTGAAAAACATGAAAAACACATGAACGAAACTAAAAAATAAAGAAAAAGAAACACTCAAATAAAAGATATAAAACATGACGAAATAACTCATAGACACAGACACACAACAACGACACGCGAAAAGATGCACACAAATCGATTCCCCCCAAGCTGAACATGACAATGCTAGCAAAATGATATGATCAATGTGATGCAGAAATATGCTAGGGGAAAATCGGAAAAGAAAAGAAAGAAATCAAAATGTAGGAGAGACGGTGTGCTCATTCTCCTCGGAAGAGGACGTAGGGTGTGGGCGGTAGAAGTGATAGAAGGGCACGACATGATGGGTTATTATGATGCAAAAGCAAATCCTAGATACGCTCCCCTCGCTAATGAGAGGAGACGAGATTATTCAAATCTAAACTAGAAAGCGGTAAATTTTTACACTACTGGATTAGGATACACCTGAGCATAGGAGGATCCAAGATCTGAAGTAGGGGCAGGTAGCTGCTCTAACTGCTCCTTCTGTGGCTCCGCCAGAAGCACTGTGCCACGTGTGCCAATGGACCAAAGCAATGCACCTCCAAGCATCCTTAGTAGGTGTCCACCTGTGACCTGCAAAGGACAAGGTGCATTAGTCCATGACAAGAAATTATTTCCCAAAATAAATGTATCCCAGAGATAATCGTCAATATAAGATGGGAAAATAATAAAAAGGCGACGAATACTCCCTGAGAATGAGTTGCTATCCTCTGTACTAGCGACGACTAAATCCTCGCTCTCCATGAGAAGTGGCTCTCCAGGTGGTGACACCGCGCAGCATACCTCAAGGGAAGTAGATCCTGTGTCCTACGAGAGATATGGTGTGTCATATATATATGAGTCTAAAGAAATAGGAAGCGAAAAGCGAGACTCAAAAGTGGAGTAAGAGTGAGTATGAAAATCTCCCTGAATAGGGGCAATATGCTCAAGTAGATGCTCAGCCGCAGAAGAAGTGGAGAGCGACGGTAAAGGTAGATGTGACTCGGGCTCCATGGAGTGGACCATCGTATCCAAGCACTCATGCATATTCTCCTCGACGATATGCTCATATTCCACCATCTGCCCGATGTCCTGAATGACATCCTCGTGGTTGACCACAGACCAAGGAAGAAGCTGCGACAGAGATGGCTGTGGAGGTGGATGTAGAGCGGACCCCTCGTATGTGGTCATGGTGTCCTCGTCCTCACACACATCCTCCTCGCCGGTATGCATAATCTCTGTAAACTCCTCGGTGCTCTCATAGGACTCATGTGGGGTATCCATATCAATACGAGAAGTCTCTCCCACAGATCATATAGAAATCACCCCGTCCTCACTATCATCATCAAAAAATGCTTCGTCATCCAAGTGGTAGTGTTGGAAAAATGGGGTATCGGCATGAGATGTGTCTATGGTGGCCGATGAGATGGTGGTCTCAACTATGAACGTGGGTATATCCTCTCCTTCATCCCCTCTCCTTGGTGTAGGCTCGGTGATTGGTACCATAAAGCTTTGTAATATTTGGCCTTGGTTAAACATGACACTTTCAAGGAGAGACACGAGGCTTGATTCTTCTTGCGTTGGTGGAGGGATATAAGGTTGAGGAAATGGATGGGAGGTGTTTGGGATAAGGTTGTGGGAAAATGTTTGGCCATGGTGTAGGGGGAGGCTCTCAAGCGTAAATGGGCAATCATAATACATGTGCCCAACCATCCCACAAGTCTCACAAACCACAACTGAATAAGGATCGTATTCTCCCATCTGAGCATTGAAATTTGATCTCCACATGGTTACACCAAAGATACCTGGACAACAAAAATAAGAAAACTAGAGAGGAGCGTCAATAGTACAAGAAAATAACAAAAAGATAATGTAACGGCCTGTTTTCATCAAGACAAACTATTTACGAATTTGACCAATTTTTCAATTTTTTAACTATTTTATATTGGTTTGTCAGGAGTTTTACTGATTTCAAAAATTTCTTATAAAAATATTTTGAAGTACCAGACTAGTTATGGAGTATTTTAGTAAGATCGGATTTCATCAAATACTCAAAATATTCCTGATAAAATTCATTTTCAGTTATTACCGTTTTGACTTAATGAATTTATTTTCTATACAAATATCATCAAAAGGATTTCAAACTTTTACAGTAACATTCAATGATCATTTAGGGCTTCCCATATTTATTTCGTAATTTTCTGAAGTCAAATCGATGGAGAACCCACTAACCAGTTCCCTAAATGTTTGGCTTAAAACTCGTATTTCCGTAGCCCAAACCCTGAAACAGACTTCGTATTCGTGATCCTCGCAACGATACAAATCCGTGGGTATGTTTTTGTAATTTTTCGGACACGTTTACTAGTAGGGGCAAAATCGTAATTTCGTTACAATTTTTACTGCTACCGTCACTAATTACCCTAGCTAATTACTAATTACATTAACCTTATCCAATTTTTAACCCAAATCATGACTTAAACATGAGGGAGACACGTTTAAAGTTTTCTCCATTTTGTCAAAAAGATTAACTTAATGCCATTAACACCCACCTAATAACATTAATAAGGTTGACTAAATATTAATTGACAAATTAGTTTTATATTAATAAAAATTATTATAAAACCCCTACCCTAATTCCGTTATTCTTCGTTCTCAAGCCCACTCACGCACGGGCAAACCCTTCACCATCGCCCACAGCTCCTTCACTCTCATCTCTCTCACTTTCACCCTCTCTCAGTTCTTTCTCTCCCTCTCTTTTCCGTTCACGGGAACCCAAGGAGCGCCGGAGCACAACCCCCGCCACCGGAGCTCCACCCTCCCCGGGCTTCTCCAACCTCCACCGAGAGCCAACGCCCCCGCCTGCTCATCTCCGAGGCCTTCCCTGAGCTCCGACGAGAGCTCTCGCCCTCCGGTGGACCCACGACGCTCCAAACGCCCCGATGCTCCGACTGCCACCCATCGCCTCGCTCCGCCGACAGCCTCCAAGAGCCCGTTGCCACGAGCTCCTCCACGCATCAGCCACCCTCCGACGGAGCTCCTTCCGACCTCCCTGGCGTCGACCGCCGCCCTCCAAGATCGCAGCAGCCTCCGCCACCGAAGCTCTCGACGAAGCACGGAGCTGTGCACGTACGCCGCTGCTCCTCTCGCTGGAAAACAAAGAGCCATCGTCGCGAGCTCCACCATGCTCCGCCCCCACCAGCGGCATCGCCGCCCTCGCCGCTCGCCCTCGCCGCGCCGCCTGCCTCCCCACGCTACCCCGCCGCTTCGCCGACGACGGACGAAGTCGAGAAGCCCCTGCATGCAACGAGCGTAAGCGGGAGAGAGAGAGAGACGTATTACGAATTTAAAAACGTATTAAATACGTATATATCCATATAGAATAAAATTTTAAGCCTGAAAGATAAATATGTTATTTTCATTCAAAAATTCGTAACTTGATATTTTCACGTACACTAATATGTGAGAAAAATATATGTTAAAATACTCTCCGAGACGGCCATTTTGACAGTTCATTTGCAACTTTTCGATGCAGATTGCATCCAGAATAAATTATTGAATAATTACGTACTTAATTAAAAATTAGTTTTTAAATTGATTTTAAACTTTTAAAAATTATAAAAATTAGTATAAACTTCAGAAAAATATTTCCTCCTACGATAAAATTATTTTCCTTATATCTAGGCTATATAAAAAATTAGAACACTTTTTGACGACGTTTCAATCGATTATAAAAATCGAAACGATCAGATTAAATAGATAGAAATAGGGTATCCTGTAACTGATGAGTTTCTTGTGCTTGCAGGTACCAATACTCGTGCACCAGCATCTTTATAAGCTCTTGCTCCAACCTCACGATGATCTCGATAGTAAGTCACTCTAATTCTATCATTAGAAATCTGGATAGTGTACTTGTACGAACTTAGGACATGACATCTAGTCTCAGAAAAGCTTTTGACTTGAACCAATGATTAGAGACCTAATTAACTAGAGAACTAATCAATAGTGGAATGATCAACGGACTGAACTGATATAGTGCACTTTTATGAAATTAAAAATCATAGTTGTTGGACTTCAAAGCATTGATCAGGACTAAAATGAGATAGTGCACTTGTATGGAATTAGATATCATAGTTGTTCGACTTCAAAGTATTGCTCGGACTAAATTGAGATATTACACTTTTATGGAATTAAAAATCATAGTTGTTGGACTTCAAAGCATTGATCAGGACTAAATTGAGATAGTGCACTTTTATGAAATTAGATATCATAGTTATTGGACTTCAAAGCATTGATCAGGACTAAATTGATATAGTGCACTTTTATGAAATTAGATATCATAGTTGGTGGACTTCAAAGCATTGCTCAGGACTGATATTCTCTGTTGAGGCTTCTGCCTTGACTTTTCAGCAAGTAAATACCCCATGTATTTGTTGTACTCATTGATGGATGTATTGTTGTACAAATTGTTGGATGTACGAAATGATGGGCCTATGAGGCCATACGGATATGGATACGGATATGGATACGGACAGGGTTACTGATACGGTTATAAATGTGAAATGTGAGACAACACGGGTTATGGGATAGTCTTGAACTATGAAGTGTGCGGGAGTGACCGGGTCCACCCTTATTAGTTAAGCTGTACCATCACCATGCATGGGATGGTAGGTAGATATTCCGCGAGTTGCTCCGTGGGATGGGTGCACTTCTGGTTGCATATCGTACACTCGAGCTAAGACTGTTGCACTAGCTGATTGATACAGGGCCCATGAGGCCATATTGATACGAACACTGATATGAACATTGGACTATGATAATACACGGGATACAGGGTAGTCTTGAGCTACGCAGTGTGCGGGAGTGACCGGGTCCACCCTTATTAGTTAAGCTGTACCATCACCCTGCAGGAATGGTAGGTAGATATTCCACGAGTTGCTCCGTGGGATGGGTGCACTTCTGGTTGCATATCGTACACTCGAGCCAAGGCTGATGCACTAATTTGATTGCTGTATTGTACTCATGGTTGTTTGTATTGTCGAAACACACATTGGGCCTTCGGGCATTTACGGAGCACAATTACTGAGCACACTATTGGGCATTCAGGCATTTACGGAGCACATTACGGAAAACACTATTGGGCCCTTGCGGTATTTAAGACTGATGCACTAGTTTGATTGATGTTGCACTAATTGATAATTGATTGATACCAATGCTTCAGTCACGACTACTACTATTCTATGGACTAAGTCGAGACTACTCGAACGTGATAGAACGGTTTAATAATGAGCGGTCTTGAATTACGACTGAATCAGTGTCTAGAAAGGAATGGGAAGGGGGTTGGTCAACCAAGGGACTTGTTCCTGCGGTCTTTGAAGTGACCTGTGCCTTCAAGCCCTGACTGACTGGCTGATTTGGAAGTCAAGTTAGACTTCTTATTATTAGGCCATCCTACACTATTAGATAGTCAAGCGACTCTCATCTTTTCTTAAGTATTACTAGGTCTATCTATTGTCATCCCATTGGTCAAAACATTGTTAACCTGGTTGTCTTACTATTGACATTCCATTGGTCGAAATATTATTGCTACCATATGCCATGTCACAGTTATCACTCTTACACTTACACAGTCACCTTTACATACAGCCACCCGTACCTTACTTATCGCTCTTACATACCTGTCTGTTCTTACCTTACTTTTTGCACCAGCATGACCATCTTTTGTTTACTATAGTCTGTTCCATACTTTTGCACTAATTGGTTTCTATTGCTAGAATTGTTGTGACTTACCTACGGTTTCATCTTTGTGGCACCACAAACGACGTACATATGGAGGCAGATGCTCTAGAGTTAATAGCGCCAGAATTTGACCATGAGTCTGCAGCTTTCAGAGTTGTTTCCAGTTGTATTTTACGATTGTTGGACCATTTTTGTATAATATGGATGTAATAATTGGACGCTATTTGGGTATTTTTGTACATCTCTGCATCGTGGCTATTTTTTTTCACTGGTTAACTGCAGGACCTGCGCAAATACCAAAAAGTAACGGGCTCGGGAATCGGGTCGTTACAGCTTTGGTGGCCCACGCAGGTCCGCGCTACCTACCTAGTGAACAATATATCAAGATTATGGTGTACAGTATAAAATACTCAAATAGAACTCTCGAGTACAAGATGTCTCGAGTGTTCACCTGTATTGGATATACCGGTGAAACGTCCGTATTACCATCTTCATTAGGTCTTCCTTGATTCCCATCATCCTCTTTGAACTCTTAACCCATACTCCAGTTCGAGTAGAAGCTTAAACTTTATGATCCTCCTTTTTATATAGTCTTATCACCTCAGGTTCCAAGTTCGAACAAATATTATCATAATAACTATCATTTCATTACTTGAAAAGTCGAGATAATTATTATGATACTAATCTCAGGACTAGTTTCGGAAGCTATGGTGATATCAATAGTATGTATTTATATATATAACATCTCTTGTTTTCTTGATGCTGTGATATCACAATATATTTCATGCTATTTACAACCTGATTTACTAGATTACTATCTTTTCTATCATTTATTTGCTTGAGCTTCTTCATAACATCAATTATTTATTTCAAAAAGATTTTTAAATTCCGAGGACAGAATTATTTTAAGGAGGGTAGGATGTAACGGCCTGTTTTCATCAAGACAAACTATTTACGAATTTGACCAATTTTTCAACTTTTTAACTATTTTATAATGGTTTGTCAGAAGTTTTACTGATTTCAAAAATTTCTTATAAAAATATTTTGAAGTACCAGACTAGTTATGGAGTATTTTAGTAAGATCGGATTTCATCAAATACTCAAAACATTCCTGATAAAATTCATTTCCAGTTATTACCGTTTTGACTTAATGAATTTATTTTCTATACAAATATCATCAAAAGGATTTCAAACTTTTACAGTAACATTCAATGATCATTTAGGGCTTTCCATATTTATTTCGTAATTTTCTGAAGTCAAATCGATGGAGAACCCACTAACCAGTTCCCCAAATGTTTGGCTTAAAACTCGTATTTCCATAGCCCAAACCATGAAACGGACTTCGTATTCGCGATCCTCGCGACGATACAAATCCGTGGGTATGTTTTTGTAATTTTTCGGACACGTTTACTAGTAGGGGCAAAATCGTAATTTCGTTACAATTTTTACTGCTACCGTCACTAATTACCCGAGCTAATTACTAATTACATTAAACTTATCCAATTTTTAACCCAAATCATGACTTAAACGTGAGGGAGACACGTTTAAAGTTTTCTCTATTTTGTCAAAAAGATTAACTTAATGCCATTAACACCCACCTAATAACATTAATAAGGTTGACTAAATATTAATTGACAAATTAGTTTTATATTAATAAAACTTATTATAAAACCCCTACCCTAATTTCGTTATTCTTCGTTCTCAAGCCCACTCACGCACGGGCAAAACCTTCACCATCGCCCACAGCTCCTTCACTCTCATCTCTCTCACTTTCACCCTCTCTCAGTTCTTTCTCTCCCTCTCTTTTCCGTTCACGGGAACCCAAGGAGCGCCGGAGCACAACCCCCGCCACCGGAGCTCCACCCTCCCCGGGATTTGCCAACCTCCACCGAGAGCCAACGCCCCCGCCTGCTCATCTCTGAGGCCTTCCCTGAGCTCCGACGAGAGCTCTCACCCTCCGGTGGACCCACGACGCTCCAAACGCCCCGATGCTCCGACTGCTACCCATCGCCTCGCTCCACCGACAGCCTCCAAGAGCCCGTCACCGTGAGCTCCTCCACGCATCAGCCACCCTCCGACGGAGCTCCTTCCAACCTCCCTGGCGTCGACCGCCGCCCTCCAAGATCGCAGCAGCCTCCGCCACCGAAGCTCTTGACGAAGCACGGAGCTGTGCACGTACGCCGCTGCTCCTCTTGCTGGAAAACGAAGCTGTGCACGTACGCCGCTGCTCCTCTCGCTGGCAAACAAAGAGCCGTCGTCGCGAGCTCCACCATGCTCCGCCCCCACCAGCATCATCGCCGCCTTCGCCGCTCGCCCTCGCTGCGCCGCTTGCCTCCCCACGCTACCCTGCCGCTTCGCCGACGACGGACGAAGTCGAGAAGCCCCTGCATGCAACGAGCGTAAGCGGGAGAGAGAGAGAGACGTATTACGAATTTAAAAACGTATTAAATACGTATATATCCATATATACTCGTATTTTCGTATTTTTAATAAATAGATAAATAAGTTTTTATTGGTTTTAAATTAATAGTAAATAATATATAAGTCAGAAAAATACAAAACTTGCTCCAGAAAATCCGAAATGACATTCTGGACCCAATGGCACTAGTTTCGTCTCAATCGGACGCTTAGATTTTCCAGAATAAAATTTTTAAGCCTGAAAGATAAATATGTTATTTTCATTCAAAAATTCGTAACTTGATATTTTCACGTACCTCCTACGATAAAATTATTTTCCTTATATCTAGGCTATATAAAAAATTAGAAACTTTTGACGACGTTTCAATCGATTATAAAAATCGAAACGATCAGATTAAATAGATAGAAAATAGGGTATCCTGTAACTGATGAGTTTCTTGTGCTTGCAGGTACCAATACTCGTGCACACAGCATCTTTATAAGCTCTTGCTCCAACCTCACGATGATCTCGATAGTAAGTCACTCTAATTCTATCATTAGAAATCTGGATAGTGTACTTGTACGAACTTAGGACATGACATCTAGTCTCAGAAAAGCTTTTGACTTGAACCAATGATTAGAGACCTAATTAACTAGAGAACTAATCAATAGTGGAATGATCAACGGACTGAACTGATATAGTGCACTTTTATGAAATTAAAAATCATAGTTGTTGGACTTCAAAGCATTGATCAGGACTAAAATGAGATAGTGCACTTGTATGGAATTAGATATCATAGTTGTTCGACTTCAAAGTATTGCTCGGACTAAATTGAGATATTACACTTTTATGAATTAAAAATCATAGTTGTTGGACTTCAAAGCATTGATCAGGACTAAATTGAGATAGTGCACTTTATGAAATTAGATATCATAGTTATTGGACTTCAAAGCATTGATCAGGACTAAATTGATATAGTGCACTTTTATGAAATTAGATATCATAGTTGGTGACTTCAAAGCATTGCTCAGGACTGATATTCTCTGTTGAGGCTTCTGCCTTGACTTTTCAGCAAGTAAATACCCCATGATTTGTTGTACTCATTGATGGATGTATTGTTGTACAAATTGTTGGATGGTACGAAATGATGGGGCCTAATGAGGCCATACGGATATGGATACGGATATGGATACGGACAGGGTTACTGATACGGTTATAAATGTAGAATGTGAGACAACACGGGTTATGGGATAGTCTTGAACTATGAAGTGTGCGGGAGTGACCGGGTCCACCCTTATTAGTTAAGCTGTACCATCACCATGCATGGATGGTAGGTAGATATTCCGCGAGTTGCTCCGTGGGATGGGTGCACTTCTGGTTGCATATCGTACACTCGAGCTAAGACTGTTGCACTAGCTGATTGATACAGGGCCCATGAGGCCATATTGATACGAACACTGATATGAACATTGGACTATGATAATACACCGGGATACAGGGTAGTCTTGAGCTACGCAGTGTGCGGGAGTGACCGGGTCCACCCTTATTAGTTAAGCTGTACCATCACCTGCAGGAATGGTAGGTAGATATTCCACGAGTTGCTCCGTGGGATGGGTGCACTTCTGGTTGCATATCGTACACTCGAGCCAAGGCTGATGCACTACTTTGATTGCTGTATTGTACTCATGGTTGTTTGTATTGTCGAAACACACATTGGGCCTTCGGGCATTTACGGAGCACAATTACTGAGCACACTATTGGGCATTCAGCATTTACGGAGCACATTACGGAAAACACTATTGGGCCTTGCGGTATTTAAGACTGATGCACTAGTTTGAATGATGTTGCACTAATTGATAATTGATTGATACCAAATGCTTCAGTCACGACTACTACTATTCTATGGACTAAGTCGAGACTACTCGAACGTGATAGAACGGTTTAATAATGAGCGGTCTTGAATTACGACTGAATCAGTGTCTAGAAAGGAATGGGAAGGGGGTTGGTCAACCAAGGGACTTGTTCCTGCGGTCTTTGAAGTGACCTGTGCCTTCAAGCCCTGACTGACTGGCTGATTTGGAAGTCAAGTTAGACTTCTTATTATGAGGCCATCCTACACTATTAGATAGTCAAGCGACTCTCATCTTTTCTTAAGTATTACTAGGTCTATCTATTGTCATCCCATTGGTCAAAACATTGTTAACCTGGTTGTCTTACTATTGACATTCCATTGGTCGAAAATATTATTGCTACCATATGCCATGTCACAGTTATCACTCTTACACTTACACAGTCACCTTTACATACAGCCACCCGTACACCTTACTTATCGCTCTTACATACCTGTCTGTTCTTACCTTACTTTTTGCACCAGCATGACCATCTTTTGTTACTATAGTCTGTTCCATACTTTTGCACTAATTGGTTTCTATTGCTAGAATTGTTGTGACTTACCTACGGTTTCATCTTTGTGGCACCACAACGACGTACATATGGAGGCAGATGCTCTAGAGTTAATAGCGCCAGAATTTGACCATGAGTCTGCAGCTTTCAGAGTTGTTTCCAGTTGTATTTTACGATTGTTGGACCATTTTTGTATAATATGGATGTAATAATTGGACGCTATTTGGGTATTTTTGTACATCTCTGCATCGTGGCTATTTTTTTCACTGGTTACCTGCAGGACTGCGCAAATACCAAAAGTAACGGGCTCGGGAATCGGGTCGTTACAGCTTTGGTGGCCCACGCAGGTCCGCGCTACCTACCTAGTGAACAATATATCAAGATTATGGTGTACAGTATAAAATACTCAAATAGAACTCTCGAGTACAAGATGTCTCGAGTGTTCACCTGTATTGGATATACCGGTGAAACGTCCGTATTACCATCTTCATTAGGTCTTCCTTGATTCCCATCATCCTCTTTGAACTCTTAACCCATACTCCAGTTCGAGTAGAAGCTTAAACTTTATGATCCTCCTTTTTATATAGTCTTATCACCCTCAGGTTCCAAGTTCGAACAAATATTATCATAATAACTATCATTTCATTACTTGAAAAGTCGAGATAATTATTATGATACTAATCTCAGGGACTAGTTTCGGAAGCTATGGTGATATCAATAGTATGTATTTATATATATAACATCTCGTGTTTTCTTGATGCTGTGATATCACAATATATTTCATGCTATTTACAACCTGATTTACTAGATTACTATCTTTTCTATCATTTATTTTGCTTGAGCTTCTTCATAACATCAATTATTTATTTCAAAAAGATTTTTAAATTCGAGGACAGAATTATTTTAAAGGAGGGTAGGATGTAACGGCCTGTTTTCATCAAGACAAACTATTACGATTTGGACCAATTTTTCAAACATTTTAACTATTTTATAATGGTTTGTCAGAAGTTTTTACTGATTTCAAAATTTCTTATAAAAATATTTTGAAGTACCAGACTAGTTATGGAGTATTTTAGTAAGATCGGATTTCATCAAATACTCAAAACATTCCTGATAAATTCATTTCCAGTTATTACCGTTTTGACTTAATGAATTTATTTTCTATACAATATCATCAAAAGGATTTCAAACTTTTACAGTAACATTCAATGATCATTTAGGGCTTTCCATATTTATTTCGTAATTTTCTGAAGTCAAATCGATGGAGAACCCACTAACCAGTTCCCCAAATGTTGGCTTAAAACTCGTATTTCCATAGCCCAAACCATGAAACGGACTTCGTATTCGCGATCCTCGCGACGATACAAATCGTGGGTATGTTTTTGTAATTTTTCGGACACGTTACTAGTAGGGGCAAAATCGTAATTTCGTTACAATTTTTACTGCTACCGTCACTAATTACCCGAGCTAATTACTAATTACATTAAACTTATCCAATTTTTACCCAAATCATGACTTAAACGTGAGGAGACACGTTTAAAGTTTTCTCTATTTTGTCAAAAAGATTAACTTAATGCCATTAACACCCACCTAATAACATTAATAAGGTTGACTAAATATTAATTGACAAATTAGTTTATATTAATAAAAACTTATTATAAAACCCCTACCCTAATTTCGTTATCTTCGTTCTCAAGCCCACTCACGCACGGGCAAAACCTTCACCATCGCCCACAGCTCCTTCACTCTCATCTCTCTCACTTTCACCCTCTCTCAGTTCTTTCCTCTCCCTCTCTTTTCCGTTCACGGGAACCAAGGAGCGCCGGAGCACAACCCCCGCCACCGGAGCTCCACCCTCCCCGGATTTGCCAACCTCCACCGAGAGCCAACGCCCCCGCCTGCTCATCTCTGAGGCCTTCCCTGAGCTCCGACGAGAGCTCTCACCCTCCGGTGGACCCACGACGCTCCAAACGCCCCGATGCTCCGACTGCTACCCATCGCCTCGCTCACCGACAGCCTCCAAGAGCCCGTCACCGTGAGCTCCTCCACGCATCAGCCACCCTCCGACGGGAGCTCCTTCCAACCTCCCTGGCGTCGACCGCCGCCCTCCAAGATCGCAGCAGCCTCCGCCACCGAAGCTCTTGACGAAGCACGGAGCTGTGCACGTACGCCGCTGCTCCTCTTGCTGGAAAACGAAGCTGTGCACGTACGCCGCTGCTCCTCTCGCTGGCAAACAAAGAGCCGTCGTCGCGAGCTCCACCATGCTCCGCCCCCACCAAGCATCATCGCCGCCTTCGCCGCTCGCCCTCGCTGCGCCGCTTGCCTCCCCACGCTACCCTGCCGCTTCGCCGACGACGACGAAGTCGAGAAGCCCCTGCATGCAACGAGCGTAAGCGGGAGAGAGAGAGAGACGTATTACGAATTTAAAAACGTATTAAATACGTATATATCCATATATACTCTGTATTTTTGTATTTTAATAAATAGATAAATAAGTTTTTATTGTTTTAAATTAATAGTAAATAATATATAAGTCAGAAAAATACAAAACTTTCTCCAGAAAATCCGAAATGACATTCTAGACCCAATGACACTAGTTTCGTCTCAATCGGACGCTTAGATTTTCCAGAATAATTTTTAAGCCTGAAGATAAATATGTTATTTTCATTCAAAAATTCGTAACTTGATATTTTCACGTACACTAATATGTGAGAAAAATATATGTTAAAATACTCTCCGAGACGGCCATTTTGACAGTTCATTTGCAACTTTCCGATGCAGATTGCATCCAGAATAAATTATTGAATAATTACGTACTTAATTAAAAATTAGTTTTTAAATTGATTTTAAGCTTTTAAAAATTATAAAAATTAGTATAAACTTCAGAAAAATATTTCCTCCTACGATAAAATTATTTTCCTTATATCTAGGCTATATAAAAATTTAGAACACTTTTTGACGACGTTTCAATCGATTATAAAAATCGAAACGATCAGATTAAATAGATAGAAATAGGGTATCCTGTAACTGATGAGTTTCTTGTGCTTGCAGGTACCAATACTCGTGCACCAGCATCTTTATAAGCTCTTGCTCCAACCTCACGATGATCTCGATAGTAAGTCACTCTAATTCTATCATTAGAAATCTGGATAGTGTACTTGTACGAACCTAGGACATGACATCTAGTCTCAGAAAAGCTTTTGACTTGAACCAATGATTAGAGACCTAATTAACTAGAGAACTAATCAATAGTGGAATGATCAACGGACTGAACTGATATAGTGCACTTTTATGAAATTAAAAATCATAGTTGTTGGACTTCAAAGCATTGATCAGGACTAAAATGAGATAGTGCACTTATATGGAATTAGATATCATAGTTGTTGGACTTCAAAGTATTGCTCGGACTAAATTGAGATATTACACTTTTATGGAATTAAAAATCATAGTTGTTGGACTTCAAAGCATTGATCAGGACTAAATTGAGATAGTGCACTTTTATGAAATTAGATATCATAGTTGTTGGACTTCAAAGCATTGCTCAGGACTGATATTCTCTGTTGAGGCTTCTGCATTGACTTTTCAGCAAGTAAATACCACATGTATTTGTTGTACTCATTGATGGATGTATTGTTGTACACATTGTTGGATGTACGAAATGATGGGCCTATGAGGCCATACGGATATGGATACGGATATGGATACGGACAGACAGGGATACTGATACGGTTATAAATGTGAAATGTGATACAACACGGGTTATGGGGTAGTCTTGAGCTATGAAGTGTGCGGGAGTGACCGGGTCCACCCTTATTAGTTAAGCTGTACCATCACCATGCATGGGATGGTAGGTAGATATTCCGCGAGTTGCTCCGTGGGATGGGTGCACTTCTGGTTGCATATCATACACTCGAGCTAAGACTGTTGCACTAGCTGATTGATACAGTGCCCATGAGGCCATATTGATACGAGCACTGATATGAACATTGGACTATGATAATACACGGGATACAGGGTAGTCTTGAGCTACGCAGTGTGCGGGAGTGACCGGGTCCACCCTTATTAGTTAAGCTGTACCATCACCCTGCAGGAATGGTAGGTAGATATTCCACGAGTTGCTCCGTGGGATGGGTGCACTTCTGGTTGCATATCGTACACTCGAGCCAAGGCTGATGCACTAATTTGATTGCTGTATTGTACTCATGGTTGTTTGTATTGTCGGAACACACTATTGGGCCTTCGGGCATTTACGGAGCACAATTACTGAGCACACTATTGGGCATTCCGGCATTTACGGAGCACATTACGGAAAACACTATTGGGCCCTTGCGGCATTTAAGACTGATGCACTAGTTTGATTGATGTTGCACTAATTGATAATTGATTGATACCAATGCTTCAGTCACGACTACTACTATTCTACGGACTAAGTCGAGACTACTCGAACGTGATAGAACGGTTTAATAATGAGCGGTCTTGAATTACGACTGAATCAGTGTCTAGAAAGGAATGGGAAGGGGGTTGGTCAACCAAGGGACTTGTTCCTGCGGTCTTTGAAGTGACCTGTGCCTTCAAGCCCTGACTGACTGGCTGATTTGGAAGTTAAGTTAGACTTCTTATTATTAGGCCATCCTACACTATTAGATAGTCAAGCGACTCTCATCTTTTCTTAAGTATTACTAGGTCTATCTATTGTCATCCCATTGGTCAAAACATTGTTAACCTGGTTGTCTTACTATTGACATTCCATTGGTCGAAATATTATTGCTACCATATGCCATGTCACAGTTATCACTCTTACACTTACACAGTCACCTTTACGTACAGCCACCAGTACCTTACTTATCGCTCTTACATACCTGTCTGTTCTTACCTTACTTTTTGCACCAGCATGACCATCTTTTGTTTACTATAGTCTGTTCCATACTTTTGCACTACTTGGTTTCTATTGCTAGAATTGTTGTGACTTACCTACGGTTTCATCTCTGTGGCACCGCAGACGACGTACATATGGAGGCAGATGCTCTAGAGTTAATAGCGCCAGAATTTGACCATGAGTCTGCAGCTTTCAGAGTTGTTTCCAGTTGTATTTACTTTCCTTCATGTACGATTGTTGGACCATTTTTGTACAATATGGATGTAATAATTGGACGCTATTTGGGTATTTTTGAACATCTCTGCATCGTGGCTATTTTGTTTTCACTGGTTCACTGCAGGACCTGCGCAGATACCAAAAAGTAACGGGCCCTGGAATCGGGTCGTTACAGATAATATAATGGTGCGGGAAAAATTTCTTGGTTATTGAATATTTTTTTAATTTTTTTGTGTTTTTATGCGTAGTCTAACGAACCCAAGCTAAGCTAATATCAAACTGAACGCCTCCCCGGCAACGGCGCCAAAAACTTGACCGGCGCCCCGTTTACGGTTTGGGCGCGGTGTCGTTTTACCGCAAGTGCACGGTTAGTGTAGGGTGCGTGTTTATCGAACTCAGGGAGGTGGATGGCTTGAATGGCTACCTGCCTCGCCTAGGTTGTGTGCTAGCTATGTGGATAATATGGGTGGAAGTGTAGAAATAAGAGAAAGAAATAAAAAAGACAAGAGATGAATCCCCGCTAACACGAGCTAGAGCACTCATGACACTTGGCATTTACTTGACCCAGGGTGAGGCATTGCCCCAAAAGGTGGTACCTAGCGTCCATGGGCCCGATATTTCGGTCGATGCCCAGTACGCTAGGTCTACCCGGGTTTGAACGGTGGGCATTCCCATGTCCATTAACACCGACCGCAACCGGCCGGGAGCATTAAGGCCACAATGATAACTCCCAACACTTTGTCCAAGACATTCCCACGTGTGAGGACTCAATGTCAACGCTAGGGGCGTGAGTTGTAGCTAGGGAGTCAACCGCCAAGTTTATTCCCCCTTGGCCCGACGGTTAGAGGCGGTCTTTCTCCCGCCAATGACAATAAAACACCTCCGCGTAACTCTAATGGCCAAATAGGTCGAATGTAATTTCTAGCAATACATCGAAGAGGATCTTGACTGGACAAGACACCAGACCCCAATCCCCAACACAACTAGTGTGTTGCCGAATGAATTGGACTCAGATTGCTAGAAATTCCCATTAACACATTCAATCGAACACATACCATGCAATCAAGTCAAATGTAAATATCTAAACATCAATCTTACCCTAACCCGTATTAGGGTTCATCAGACACTACTCAATGGTGAGAAACATAAAAACAAGCAACAGAAAAGACATACAAACGTTCACCATCAAGAAAAAATGAATACAACACAAAACAATAGAAAACAAGAGAAAGAAATACTTATCTCGCGTTCGAATCCATCAATCCGGTACAAGATTTATTGGAAGATAAAAGCCTAATCTAAAACTAACCTAAGCTCCCAGCAAAGGGGCTGAAAAAGCCCTAAAAATAGAAGAACTCCTCCATCAGTCGGCCAACATCATGAATTTATAGTCCCCTAACGGTTCGGGTTCAAATACCCAACAAAACCGCAGAAATAGAGGTCACCCGATCGGTTGATGAGTCAACCGATCGGGTGAGAGCTTTGAAGATCTTCAACCGGGCGCTGAGGCGAGCGGGTGGAGTGAGCGGGTCATCGATTGGAGAGATGCGGCTATAGATGAACCGATCGAGTGATAAGTCATCCGATCGGTTGGAATTAAGTCCAAAATGGCCGAGAGCTTTGTCGATCTCACCCCATCACTGAACCGATCGGGTGAGCTCTTCGGTTCGTCGTTTGGAAATATCGGCTATAGATGAACCGATCGGGTGAGATGTCACCAGATCGGTTGGAATTCAGCTCCAATTTTCTGAGAACTCTGATGGGATGAACCGATCGGTGACCCGGTCGGTTGATCCTTACTTCGCTTCAGCTTGTGTCCAGGTCATGCACGCGCGCATCACCCGATCGGTTGGCTGTGTGTCCAACCGATCGGGTGGGGGCTGAAAAGTGGCAATCTCAGTCGTTTGACCCCCTGGATCACGCACAACTCCTCCCGTTGCTCTGGGGACTTATTATATCTTCGTTATGTGTCCCTTACGCGGGCAATCTCCTGCAAACACACAAAAACATGGAGAAGTGGAAGAAAACTAGAAAATACGAGAAAACGGATACGAGACGGCGAAAAGTAACGAAAAAGCACAACAGAAGACGTTCGTGAATATATGAAATATAAACGCATGTCATACCGCACCGTCTTCTGACGCTCCTCGTAGTCGAACCGTCTTGACTCGATCCACCTGAGTCGCCTCGCACCTTTGAACCGATCTGTTCTAGCCGACACCTGCCTCCAAGCCGATCACACGCAGTAGAAGGTTTCACTTGAGTAGACCCGCGTCTTAGACGTCTGGATCCGAATCCAAACCCCCTTCATAGTCTTGCTAAGACTAGTCGGGCGAATAGGAAGAAGAAGAGAGAGAGAGAGAGAGAGAGAGAGAGAGAGAGAGAGAGAGAGAGAGAGAGAGAGAGAGAGAGAGAGAGAGAGAGAATAGTTTAGTCGTAGATCGAGCTTGCTCTAAAATCCGGAGCTACTCGATCGAGGACTTGGTGTGGTTTTCAACGAAGAGAGTGCATCCCTATTTATATAGGGAGTCGGCACTTCTCTTTTCGTTGCGAGCAATGTGGGACAAAACAAAATAGAAGATAAATTAATTAAGCTAATTTAGCTTAATTGAAGTTTTAGTAAGCTTTTCATAAAAGCCAACTTCAACGAATTAATTCTCCTTATCCATTAAACTTTAGACACCAAACAAGCTATCAATTCGAAGGGATTCGAAGGGTGAATGCGTAGGAATGAACGTCGATGAATTTCGACTTCGTTTGACCCCTCAAACAATTACCCAAAGATTGGCAAAAAGTCAATTTTCGTAGCCGTCAAAAAGGGGTTTCAAAACCCCTATTTTCACTTAAGTTACGGGCGCGCCCGCTAGGCTTAGCGGGCATTCCCACCTAAGGCAAAGGCGGTCGGGCGTCGGCCCACTGAGCAGCGGGCGCACGCTCGCTGCCAACAGCGGGCCGTGACCAGCGGGTTGCGCCCGCTGTCGCAGCGGGCCGGCCCGCTGAGCAGCAGGCGTGCGCCCGCTGCGACCAGCGGGCCGCACCTGCTGATCAACGTGCACGTGCCTGCTGTTTCTAGTGGCCTGTGCCCCTTAGCCCCTTGCGGATGGACCCGTTAGCCCAAGTGGGTCTAACCCACTTTGCCTTTGACTTTTTTTACGTTTCTGGGCTCGTTTGAGCTCCGATTTGGACATGGTTTGAACCTATGTTTAGACTGGGACGATCCCGTCAACCAGGTAACCCTTTCCAATGCTTTTGTTCCTACAAATATTGTTGTAACCTATTTACGACACGTTTAATCTTTGTTTGCATCAAATGCAACAATGTCCCTATTGCATCTACGACTAAGTCTCACAACTGGCTTGTGAACATTATTAATCGAATGAATTTCTCTTATTAATCTTCCTATTACTAAGACACAAACGCTACTCGGTATGAGACCCTACAGCCTGACCTTACTACAAGTTGGGGCTCGAAACCTCTAGACGACGGTCACCATGAGCAGTAGTTGTCGTCCCTGTTTTAGAATCATCATAACGTGATCGACCCATTAACAAAATTATCGTTGGGTTTACCTTGGATGTGTCAGTGATGAATATCGTTAGCTATAGTCCCTTCTTCAAGACTGTGTCTCTGTTGGCCTAGGGTATGGTTTACTGTCAACCCCATTAGACAACATTGGTCAGTATACGGCGGTCTTTGTTGTATTCACGTTGTACATCTTACAACGTACCCCGGCCGAGGATTAACACAAATACCATACTGAACCTGTGACACTAACTTCCCTTTAACGGAAGAGACGAATCCCATCTTAGTCATCTACTCGCCTCGAGAGCTTCAGGTGTAACCCAACCTAAGATCTTTCAGCAGGCCTAGCCTCGAAGCTTGATCATAGGTCTAAGCGACACTGTTCACTCACAGGTTCGTACAAATGACTTCAGGTCTTAAGGACCAGCTTACCTATCATCACCCTAGAGTTATTATAGACAGTTTCGTTAAAGTTAACCATTTAATAACTCTAAGTTGGTCGTTCAGTGAACTCATTCTCCAATGATCACCTGTGTCTTGTCTCCGACTTCACCAAGTCGAATGACTATGAGATCATCATTAACCTAAGGTAAGACAAAGACATAGTGGTCTGTCTGATATGCCGATATCCAGTTCTTGACACATCTATGACCACGAACCATTTAAGACTTAAGTTTCTATACGGTCGCTTACTACTCATAATCGAGATCTTATCTGGATAGTAAGGACTTAACTATAAGTCTATAGACATTATCTAAGTATATTATTCATCCGAATTCATACTTAGGATAATGGACACCATATATTCTATTAACAAGACATATACTTAGGATAAATCGTCTTATGGGCATTTATCCTCCTACAGTTTGTCTTTAAGTTGGCGGAGTGTATTAGACTTTTTGCTAGGATTTTTTTTTGGATTTATGATTTTTATCTTATGATATTCTTAATAAAAGGAGAGAAAAGAATAAATCACCAACACTCATCATCTAACCTTCATCTAAGCCCTCTTAATATGTCACTTTATCGGATGGTTATGCATTAACGGCATTCTAAAAATGGTTTATGGATTGAATTAATTATTTTCTGCTTCATGGAATTGATCATTAATATGCCTCTAATGAAAAATTTCAATTTCTGTGACTAATATCTTGAAATAGGTTGGATGCTTGCATGCAAGTTATTGTGATGCATAAGTTAAGGTGGATGTGATTGATAGGATTAGTTTTCTTATCGAAAAGGAATTTGGTTATATGCTAAAACGTAAGTCTAATGAAGGGGGTGTTGATTTGCTTTAAAAAAGGAAAGAAAAGAAAAAGAGAGATGCACCGTTCCCTTGAGTTAATTAAGTAGTCGGGTCTTCCTGTCTCAGGAAACATTGGAGATTTGCGTCGAAAGATGGATAAATGCGGAGTGCATTTGAAAAAAAGGAGATAATAAAAACTTAGATGATTCGAGTTATCTAAGCTTAATGCACGAAGGTCGTCTGGCCTATGCGTCATTAACTGAAAGCTTGTTACATGGATCATTCTAAGTCAAAAAGAGAGAAAGAAAAAAAGGAAAAAATATATAAAAGATATGGCAAACTCAACACGCATGAATTAGATGATCTTTAAGTAATTCCAATTACTTGGAAATCAGAAAATTATGAATTGATGTCGTGTTATACTTTGGCCCTTGCAAAATGATGTATGTATGTTATGAATTTAAACTAGATTAGATAAAATGACATGGCGTTGATCTCCTTCATAATTGTGTATATTCGTGTTAAATATCATGATGGAAAACGTGTTATTGAGCCAAGTCTTAGACAATTGATAAAATTTAATATTTTTCTAAACATCCGATTTAGTCGCTCTTTTTGCTAGAGACTAGCAAAACGCTAGTTGGGGGGTGTGCTTTGGGATAAATATTGCATATTTAACCCCTCCATTTAGTGTAATTTTGTTCACACATGGTATGTATTTGGCCTCTAATACAAGTATATTAAGATAATTATAATTATTAGAGCATCTTGATGATCTATGCACAAAAATATGATTTTATTGAGTAATTCTGTCATTCTCATATTTTTCATGTGTAGATCTTGATCTCACGATTCCAATGACTATTTATTTATATTTTTTGATATGTGTGCTAATTTCTATGAATTTTTGAATGTAGAATACCATTTTTAAATGAGGAAAGACAAAGAAAATACACAAATACGGCCGTAAATATATGGCGCCCACCCCGCTCAGCGTACGTGCCACGTGGCGCCATCAGATCGGTTCCCGAACTAATCCAACGAGCTGGATATTAGGGCGACGCGGCTGACTGTAAACCCTCAGATGCTGATCCGACGTGGCTGAGGAAGAATTTGAAGCGGGTTTTAGCGAGAATCTCGGATCCGAACCGACATAACACTAATATAAATATGTGCGTATTCCGAGCTTCAGCTTTGCTTTGGCCGTATTTTGAGCGTATTGGAGGGTCTCTTGTGCGTATTTTTGCGTGAGTTTCTTAGGCTTTGGAGACAGAGGCTAGGGGCTCTTATTGAAGAATATCTAAGGCTTTTGGAGGAGTTTTGGTGATAGAAATCTCAACTTATACCTTGTATTTTGTGTATTCTTCACGTACTTTGAGCTTTTGAACATGTATTTGCTAATGAATATGTGTTCTTTTCTTCCATGCATGGCTAGTACCTTTGTGTATTGGTTGTGATGTAGTTAAGGTGTTGTAATAGTTGGGTTTGACGTCTTTTCGCCTTATTTTACATGTTATATCACGTATTTTACTAGATTCTACACGTATTATTCAAGTATTCTCGATGTTGGTGTACTTGGATCGAATCTGATCTTTGCGGACTTATTCGTGGCATGATCCTTGCAGACATTGCCATCACCCTTGCGGGCACATGAATTTAAATTCTCCATGAAGCTAGTAATTTACGTGATTATTTACGGCACTTTTTGATGATCGTTTATCGTTATACTTTCAGATGTTCTCATGCCCTTGCAGGGTGAAACGTTGAGTTATCTTGTTGTCGACTTATTTTAGTATTACTTTCACGTTTACTTAAAACCATCATCACGATTCTCTCACCTTCGAAAGGTGGTATCTTGTTGTCGATTTATCACTCTTTAGAGACTGATTCTTTTGGTTTGCAGGTCGACTGGCCCGTGGATTCGACATCGGACTCTCCAGGTTTACTACTTGATCGATCTCCTACTCTTGGGAGTAGCGCTCGCATCTTTTGAGACGAGTCAATAATGCATGGCCTTCTCTATAGCGATCCATTTGCCATAAGAGATTGTTGGCTTGGCATAAGGTGTCTCCACAATGTTCCAAAGTTGGAAGTCAATTGACTGGAGATAGATCATCATTCTCCGCTTCAAATATGAGTAGTTGGAGCCCGTGAACAATGGAGGCCTTACGGTAGAATGCCCTTCCGGGAATTGTGTTGTACTTGTTATTGAAGCCATAGATCACCAGAGATACCAATTGTTAGATTGGAAATAGACACGTCTCTTGAACCAGGCTCTGATACCAATTATTGGGACCATCGATATGGCTATTTCAATACTAAACTTCGGAAATGGTTAGTATCATCAACAACTAGGAGATATACAAAGTTACGTGTAAAAGAATTAACACAATTGATAAGACAAAATAAGTAAACCAGCCATGCAAATGCAAACATCAAGAATTTATGCTAGTGCGAATCCTCTTAATCCTACGTCAGTCCCTTACTCACCGTAAAGATTTTCAATCCATTATAATCACTTGCTCCCCACAAGCAAACATACAAAGATGCCAACACTCCCCATGTTGCAAACTTGTACAATCTCTTCAACAAGAGATTCACCAAATAAAGAGAAAAAGTAAAGAAACAATATCACATATAGCCTTGATAATGTAGGAATTATATCGCAAGGAAGGTGATGGTATGTCCAAGGTTCTTGATGTGAATTTTTAGTAGAACACACTTGGAAATTGGACTTTCTAATGAGGAGAAATTTCTGCAGAAGTTCCTCAAAGAAATCTGAAATTTTCACTCTTTCTAGAGAGAAAAAACACTAAAGAAAGAGAGAAAGAGTTAATTGTTTTGTATGTTAAGGCAGAGGTCTTGGGGTCTATTTATAGGCCAAAGGGGTTGTTTATGATCGTTTTACAACTGCCCAAAATTTCAGGAAAATCTGAACCGTTTTTACGAAAATTGGTCGACTAGTAGAAGTGATTGGTCGACTAGTGTTGCTACTAATCTGAGATATGATTGTTGAGTCAATCGTTGACGAACGGATATGTACCAATAGTCAGAAACTGTCAGAAAATAGTCAGAATTTTTTCCGTTTATGGTAGTTAAAACTATCCTTGGGTGGTTTCAAAAATGGGTGTTTGAATTTGAAAAAACAACCCAAAAAACAGTCAGATTAAACTGTCTGAAATATAATTGACAGGGATAACTATTTTAATAACTGACTGGTCGACTAATCAACTTTATTGGTCGACTAAAAAACTAAAACTTAGTAAATTGTTGAAAAATCATCCTAATGACTTAGAAATAGGTTTCACAAATTTTCGGAAGTTTCGAATTTTTTGTGGAATATTATTGGTCGACTAGGAGAAGGTATCGGTCGACTAATTTTGCTATTGACTTGATTTTTTGAGGACGGACCCTAAAGGACTAAGATAGATCATCAGTAAGGGTTTTATATTCTAAGTATATGGAAGAATAAAAATGAAGATTACATCACTTTTCCACAAGTTAAAAAATTTCATCGTTATGCGTCGTCTTGTGTTTGATGCTTCTTGCAATATGTTGTCTTCAATAATTATCTTATCTGAGTGGGTCTTTAAAATCTGCATAGATAAAGTTAGTATGCATAAATAAATTTTCTCATCATCAAACCCAAATAAGGGATCCTATATCCAGCAATAGTGACAACAGAGAATACATTCTGTTCCTCCTCCATCAAATGGGGTTTTTCCGCTGCTTCATATCTTGGGTTCATGAATGCATCTACACTTCCTCCTCCTCTGTTCTTGTCAATGGCTCTCCTACCGGCATGTTCCATTCCAATGGTGGGCTTAGGTAAGGTGACATCCTTTCTCCATACAAATTCATCATTGTCATGGAGGCCTTCTCCCTTCTCATGGCCCATGCAAATGCTTCCCGAGTCATCCAACCCATGAAGCAGACTAGGGCCATCACCCACCTCCTTTTTTCGAATGATCTTCTTGTTTTCTGTCGTTCCCACTCTGACACTTTTTTGGGGCTCATGGGTTTGCTTGAGACCTTCAACCTCTACTCTGTACTTGAGGTCAACTGGGATAAGAGTGCATCCATGTTTAACAAGGGGACCAAGGGCCCCCTGATGATTCCTAGAAGCGGGCCAGTGACTACTGGACGCCCACTGGATGGGTGGATGACCCTGCCATCTCCAGTATCTGTCCCCTCCTGCAGCAGATCTCTATTCGGCCTGGAGCTGACCACTGGACTTGGAGTCCTGACCCACTTGCTCCTACCACGATGCCTGGGAGGGCACTCGCTCCCATAGACTGTGTTTTACTTTTTGTAGAATTATTTGGTTTCGGGGGGGGGGGGGGGGGGGGGGGGGTGGGGGGGGAGGGTGGCACATTCCTAAGATGTCCATTACTCTTCTCCGTGCCTTTCGTGGAAAGATGCTCACCAGGAATACTCTGATTAGCTGGGGATCTGTTCTTCCCCATACTACGTCTTGTATGATGATGGAGAGGATGAATGAATCAATCATTTATTCTTCGCTTGCAGCTATTCGGGTTACTTTCTTTACTAGAGCTTCATCATACTTGGGGTGACAAGCTCTCCCCCCTGTCAATATTCATGATGTGTGAGATTATTTTCTTGCTAACTTTGGTAAAAGTGACTCTGTGGTGTTCTTGCTAGGACTGCCTTGGCAGTAATGATGTGGAACATCTGGAGGGAGCACACATGCAGATCTTTGAGGGGGTTTGCTACCCCAAAACCAAATCTTTGAAGACATTGATGTGGACGTTAGGATTACTCTCTACAATGTCGATAGAGACCCACCTTGGGATAAAGTGCCCTACTCTAATTGGGGCTTTCATGATGACGGCTCCTTACCTGCTCTGCCCCTAAGGGGCTCCTGTTCGCCCTGGGTCCCTTTGGATTTTGACCCGGGCCCGGGTCAATACTATCTGATTCTATACTTGTATGTTTCCTTTTGCTCCATTGTTGGGGGGGGATGTTTCGGTTAGTGGTGGATGATGGCGCTTGTGCCATATCCCCACCCTCTCCTTATGCATCTCCTCTCCCTTCAGTGATACTTGTATAGTCCTTTGCTTGATATCAATATAGATACACACTTACTTTCATATATGTATGTATGTATGTATGTATGTATGTATGTATGTATGTATGTATGCATGTATGTATGTATGTATGTATATGTATGTGTTGCGGGGTAGAAACAGCTACAATGAATTTATATTGAGTGGGGAACCAAGGGCACGATGGTTACAGGTTTATGGGGGGGGGGGGGTGATGGCAAGGCTAACTTCAATCTGAAGGTGATTTGAGGACGAGGATCCCAAGGTTGACCGTCAATAGGATCTGGACGCCTGTGGTTGGATTGAAGGAAGCTCGATCGTTGGTGAAGAATGGCACATGTCGCTCGTTCGGTGGCTGCTAGGGCAAACTTTCTACAAGATGAGCAACATGTCAGAAAGGCCGGGTCGGCTTTCAGCCCACAGCCCCACCGATGCTTAAGTCTGTAGATGATTGAAGAAGAGATGTCTGACACGTAGATCGATCTAAGTGGCAGATCGGCGCTTGCGTGGCGAACTAGTAGTTTGAAGGTATGAAGGATCTTAGATGTGTTGAGAGTATCTTACAGATACGCAAAAACCCAAGCCCCTTCTCGTTGGAGGAGAGGGGGTATTTATAGGCTGCTGGAGTCAGTTGTTCTCGCTGAGCTGACGGTGTCAGGATGTTAGGGAGCCGACCGTTGGTGTCAGGGCCGAACGCGTCAGTCGTGCTTTTGTCAGGCAGTCACAGCAGTAAATGTCAGGTGGAGCTTTTGTCATGCTATCTAGGCGTGCTTTTGGTAGGTGGTCAGGCGGTGAAGCGGCCATGTGCACTTTTGTCAGGCTTGTCTGTAGTGGAACTGCTAGTGGCATGTCGTCTTCCTCCTTGGGCGACCTGGTAGGTGAGCGATGTCTGGACGAGCTTCCTGTGGGGCGAGCTGCTCTGGGTGCAAATCATTCTGGGCGAGCTAGCATGGATTTATATGATCCACTGGAGGACTCTCCTGATACTGATGGGGGCTTGTCGTTCCGCTGGGTGAGCTGTTCTGGGGCAAGCTTGTCGTTCCGCTGGGCGAGATCCTTAGACCTCAACGAGCTTCAGCGAACTAGGCTCCCCTAGGGAGATTTGGTGGGCCAAGACTTGGGCCTTGAACAAGTGGGCCTAGATCATATAAGCCGACCCTGAGGTCATAACAATTGCCCCCATCATTCGAGTTCGACACCGGAAGCCCGGATCGGCTCGGATGACATACTTCACTTCAATGGATGACAGTTGTAGCATTAAATGCGAATCGACCACTGAATCTCTGTAGGCATCATGACGATTTGGTAGCGGAGGGGGGGGGGGGGGTTCGAAGCGTCTGCACCACTCGAGACTTGACATGTGCCGCGTACGGCCCTTGGGGTAAACTGAGGCGATGTCTCTGCTTCTGATCTTGCCACATGGCGCACCTTCGACGGTCGAGATCGACCAACGCCTGTTATAAAACAAGGAGAGGGGGGAACAGTTGACAACTTTGGCATTCGAATTCGAAAAGATTTTCCTTCTTCTCTTCTTCGCTCTTGAGAGTTCTCGCCATCGGTCATCTCTTCGTCGGAGCTCCGGTGATCTCTTCCCTTTCTAGGTAATCTCTCGTTCTATCAATGGCTTCCGCTTCTTCATCTGTCAATCCGACCTTTGAGGTGAGTTTTGGAGATTCTGGGGGGATAGAGCGAGGGATCGGATCGAGCTTCGGCAGAGTCAGGGTGTGGTCCCGTCGGAGATCATGACTGTCCAGTGTAAAACAAACACCATCAATCTCTCCGAGATCTGCTCCAGCTACATTCGACCGCCTTGCATGGTTTGCCTCCCCGAACCCCATGAGAGGGTGTGCTCGTCACGGGACAATGAAGTAGGAGTCCACTACACGGCCTTTGAACTCGGCCTGCGGTTCTTGCTCAACCCCCACCTCCTACACTTGCTGAATTTCCTCAAGCTTGCTCTCTCCCAATTAACGTCGGACTCCATCGGCTCAATGGTTGGCTTCGTCGCCCTCTGTAGTCTCAGCGGGATAAGTCCAAGCGTGTCGCTCTTCCAGCACTTCTTCGGGGTGAGGAAGAAGGGGGTGTACCACAGTGTTATTGGGAGGAGGGATCGGCCTCTCGTCCCTGATGTGCCAAGCGAGGGGAGAGAATGGAGGGATATGTTTGTCTTCGTCCTGATGCCGGTGGACTCGGTGCTGAGGCCGAACTGGGGGATGCTGAATCCCTTAGTGAATAAGGGGACACCCCTGGTAGGGCAAGACCTGGAGACTGCCAAGGCTTTGGAGGAGATCCCTGAGGCAATCAGGAAGCATGCAAACTTGATCAAGGACGATCAGTTCGCCCAAAATTTCTAGCCCGAAGGTATTGCGGTCTCGGCAACCTTCTCCATATATGCTCACCCTGATCACGGTACTATTTACAGGTGCGACCATGATCCTCTCACGGGAAGAGTTGATGAGGAGGGATATGGGGCCGGCGACCTCGGAGCCGGTGGCCAAGGAGTCTTCTACCCCGAGGAAGGGCAAGATGCTGGCGACAAAGGGTTTGGGGAGAAAGCCAGGGCAGAAAAGGGGTCCCTGGGTGGTCATCGGGGGCGAGGAGGGCAAACATGCCAAGAGGGCGAGGAAGATGCCTACAACAAGCGTCCCTACCCCTACTACCGGTGAGGTGGCACCGGGCGTCTCTGTCGACCGTGGCACTGGCGAGAGAGAGATGACACCCCAGAGCTCAGTGGCTCAGGGTCCGCCTACGGCATGGACTGGCCAGGTTCTGATAGATCGCTGGCCATATGGATGTCCTCCTTGGTAGCAGGGGGCACCCGGACACTCGAGCTGCGAGACGATGCTCACCCGCTTCAAGGCGATGAAGGCCAAAGTCCATGCGATCCCCAAGGAGGAGCTTTTCAAGACCGGCTACCCAATGGGGAACATGAAGTCAGTATTCGATGAAGCTGGCATCGTGGCTCGCCTGGCGAAGAACAGCCTACTGTCGAGGGATCGGGCGTCCCTCGCTAAGGTCGGTCCAGAGCACCTCTGTGACACGGAGATCTGGCACTATATACAGGTATGTCGCTCTCCCTTCTTCATGCTTCCAGTCTTCTCTTTCCCATGGGCATTCATGCTCTGTCTCCCCTATAGGCGGTCGCGGTGATGGTGTACTTGCATCGTCATTCCACCGTGACTTTGCTCAAGGTGAACCATGAGAAGAAGAAGGCTGTTCTGGAGGCAGCCAATGGCAAGCTGCGGGCATTGGAGGCCCAGTTCAGAGAGGTTGACAAGAGGCTATAGAGCAGGGAGGAGCAGCTGGATCAGCTCCAGGGACATTATACATCCAGAAGGTGGAGACCGAGAAGTGGGAGAAGCTGCTTCGGGTGGAGGAGAATCGGAGGGTCGCCGCTCTGAACGAGCACTTCGCGGAGATGGAAGCCAAGGGGAGGGAGATTGTCGCGTTGAAGCGGGAAGTGGTGGCGCTAAGGGAGCTCGAGCGGGAGGTGGTGGCCCTGAGGAAGATCGACCTGGAGGCCGAGAAGGTTAGGGTCATCCGCCGATATCAGGAGGAAGAGTACCTCCCGATGATGAAGTCGACGAGGGCGGAGGGCGCGAAGGAAGGGATGCAGGCAGGCTTTAGGTGGGTGGAAGCACGAATGGAGAAGCTATAGCCTTCCTTGGAGATAGACTTCTCCAAGCTGACTGTGGCCTCCGATGACGAGGAGGAAACCGGTGTTCTGTAGGGAGGCGATGCAGCTTAATCTTCGGAGTAGTCGCGTATGTAGGGCCTGTTGTAGAAAGTTTTGATGTAAATGTACTAATTTTGATTTTAATGAAATATACCTTGGGCATTTCGCCTCATTTGCCTAGTGTGTTTGTTTTGTTATTCGCCACTCTTTGCCTTAGTGCGTATGCCCCAACCTTCTGTTTGGAAGTGGCTAAGGCCCATGAGAAGCAGAATGTTGTGGAGTTGGCACCTATTGAGGGCGAAGCTCGTGAGCTTGCCCCAGAGTTAAGGGATGGGGAGGGTGTGAGCCGTCGCTCGTTTCTTGTCCCACTCGGTGACACTATCGAGGGCGTAGCCGTCAATCTTACCCCGGAGCTGAGGGAGGGGAGGGTGCGAGCCGTAGCTCATTCCTTAACCCACCGGTGATCCTTTCGAGGGCGAAGCTCATCAGCCTGTCCCGGAGTTGAGGGATGGGGAGGGTGCGAGCGGTCTCTTGTTCCTTTTCCCACCTGGCGATACTATCGAGGGCAAAGCCGTCAAGCTTGCCCCAGAGTTAAGGGAGGGGAGGGTGCGAGCCGTAGCTTGTTCCTTAACCAATCGGCGATCCTTTTGAGGGCGAAGCTCGTCAGCCTGTCCCGAAGTTGAGGGATGGGGAGGGTGCGAGCCGTAGCTCGATCCTTAACCCAACTAGAGCCTATCGGGGGCGAAGCTTGTAAGCTTACCCCAGAGTTGAGGGAGGGGAGGGTACGAGCCGTCGTCCATTCCTTGTCCCACCTGGCGACCCTATTGAGGGCGAAGCCGTCAATCTTGCTCTGGAGTTGATGGAGGGAAGAGTGCGAGCCGTAGCTCGTTCCTTAACCCCCAGGCGATCCTATCGAGGGCAAAGCTCATCAGCCTGCCCCGGAGTTGAGGGATGGGGAGGGTGGAAGCCGTAGCTCGGTCCTTAACCCACCCGGAGCTTATCGGGGGTGAAGCTTGTAAGCTTTCCCTGGAGTTGAGGGAGGGGAGGGTGCGAGCCGTCTCTCGTTTCTTGTCCCACTCGGCGACCTTGTCGAGGGCAAAGTTGTCAAGATTTCCCCAGAGTTGATGGAGGGGAGGGTGCGAGCCGTAGCTCGTTCCTTAACCCCCCGGGTGATCCTATCGAAGGTGAAGCTCGTCAGCTTACCTCGGAGTTGAGGGAGGGGAGGGTGCGAGCCGTCACCTGTTCCTTGTCCCACCCGACGACCCTATTAAGGGTGAGCCGTCAAGCTAGCCCCGGAGTTGATGGAGGGGAGGATGTGAGCTGTAGCTCGTTCATTAACCCCCGGGCGATCCTATCGGGTGTGAATCTCGTCAGCCCGCCTCGGAGTTTGAGTTTATTTAAGGAGAGCTGAACTTTCCAAATGGAGACGGCGATATTTGAGAATATGCATAGATAATGATAGTTATATTTACAAAACTGTAGATAACATAGGGAGAAATGCTCATTGTTCCTGTGGCGGGCTAGCTTGACGCCTTCCCTGGTTGTTTGCCGATGTCCTCCTGATGGTTGCTGAGTTCGACGAGCTGGGCTTGCTCGGGGGCATTGTGTTTGGTGGAGCCGACGTAGCAGCTCCGAGACAATCTCTGGCTCCCTCGAACTCGTCAACCCCCTGTGGAGTCTGGAACTTGACCATCTGGTGTAGGAGTGAGGGGAGAGCTTCGATGGTGGTCATGTATGGCAGCCCGATGATGCCGTTGTACGTCGAGGCAATGTCGACGATGAAAAACTACGTCATCTGAGTGACGATCCGTGGCTCCTCCCCCAGAGACATTGACAGGATGATGACGTTGACGATGGGAGCTGAGTGGCCGGTGAAGCCGACAATCGGTCTTGTGCATGGCCTTAGATCAGCCTGCCTCAGCCCCATCATCCTGATCGTCGACATAAAAAGAATGTCACACAAACTCCCGGTGTCGATCAGAAGACGGCTGACTATGGCCGTTCCAATCTGGGCTTCGATGACGATGGCGTCATCATGTGGCAGTTCGACCCCCTCCAGGTCATCGTCCGAGAATTAGATGGGGGGTCGAACTACTCTTCTCCTCTTCGCCTCTTTGCCTATGCCCATCGTCATCACTTGTCGAGCATATGCCTTCCTGGCTGCTGATGATGTGCCCCCCAAGGATGGACCATCGCATATCACGTCTATGCGCATGACCGCCCTAGGATGGTGAAGGGCGCTTTACTCAGTGTTCTAGGGCCGGTCCAACCGCTGCACTCCCGGAGGCTCTCTCTCCTCACGCGCCTATCTCCTTCCCTCAACGAAACCCTGGAGATGTACCTATTGGATCAGCCGCTCAATATCCCTTTTCAATGTGAAACACTCGTCGGTATCATGGCCGTGGTCTCGGTGGTACCGATAGTATTTCTGTCGATCACTCGTGGTCGGGGCCGTTCTCCTCTCCTGTGACGGGTTTCGGAGGAGTTGCAGTAGCCAACACTTTATCGACAGGGGCGTTGAGCTGTGTGTACTGGGCCTGCTTCCGCCCTTCGGGCCTGCTCATCATTGGCGGGGGCTTCGTGGGTGCGGTGAACCCTCACGGTGGTCCGGGGCAGTCTTGAGGTCGATGGCCTCCCTGGTCATGCCTCTGGTTGCCGAGCTGGTCACGCCCTCGAGGGCGGTCATCTTGCCTCGATCAACCCTCAGGTCGTCGATCACTATGGGATGCCCCAACTGGGACAACCACCTTCTTCACTCCGAGAGCATCCTCCCTAAGCATGAACCTCTCCGCCTGGGCGAAGAGTGCGTCTAAATCGGCGGGCGGATCTTGGAGGAGCGACTTTAGCAGGCTCCGATTGGTCAGCTCCTTCTTGAAGGCTGCCATGGTAAGCTAGTCTCCACAGCTCGCCATGCTAAGCCTTTCATCTTGGAAGCAGTGCAGGAACTTCCTGATTGTTTCCCTGTCTTTTTGGACTATAGAGAACAAATAGTCCGCTGGCTTCTTCCTTCTGCGTCCTGCCCTGAACTGCTGGAAGAACTTGTGGGATAAGTCATCGAAGAATTCGACGGAGCATGTGGGTAGGCCGTAGTACCACTCGAGTGCCGTCTTCTTTAAAGTTATCTGGAAGCCTCGGAAAAAGAGCAGATCATCCACGCCTTGAATTTCCATGGCCCCCTGTACCGCTATACATGCTCGAGGGGGTCTCCCGCCCCTTCATATAGTTCAAGCTGAGGAAGCTTGAATCTACGAGGGATCGGGGCCGCGGTTACCCGTCTGGCCAGGGGGTTCGTCGCTTCTGGTTGGGGAGGTCGCGCGGGCGGTTCTTGGGGATGCACAGGTGATCTTCGTAGGTCACCCTGGCCACCTTGACTGCCACGCTTACCATTGGGGTCACTCGACGAGCCACCTCGGTGCTCAGCGACATCCCTTCCTTGCCTTGGGGGAGTCCTGCTTCAATCGCGACCTCGCAGCTGACGATCATCATCTCTTGGAGCCGGGCAGGCCGTCTGGTGGGCGTTCCCTCCAAGCAGCAAGATATCCACCGACGGCAGGCTACGGGTTTGCCATCGATTCGTAGGTGACGCCTCCGGGATCCTGCGGCTCTCCTACCGAAGCCTGTCTCGTGCAGCGATGATGAATCACAGCTGTCGACGCATGATTTCTTTGCCTACCCGGATCTGCTTGGTAGTGGCCTCCGCTTCATCTTCAAGCTGCCTCGACTGGACGTCAGCTTCTTCCTCGAGTCGCCTCTGACAGACGGCCTCCATCTCTGCATCGAGGAGCCTTTGCTGGGCTGCTATCTCTTCATTGAGCCCCCTCCATCGGGCGACTGCTTCTGCTTCGATCTGAGGGTGAAAGCTGTTCTTCACATTCAGGGGTGTACAGGGAACGGTGGACGTCCCGGCCCCTCCCGTGCCCAAATCATTTACCACTTCATGAGGGCTTCAAAGCCTTGATGAGCAGCACGGGCCGAGGCGTGAACAGCCCCCACCGTCCCCTCAGGGGGAACGTTCGACAGGGGAGCCCCACCGAGAGGACGTGGCTCCTCCTTCCTGGGCTGTTTGCCCCTGTCAGGGCTGGGGTTGATCTGTGTGGGGTTTGACATGAGTGTGACCCTAAGTTCCTACAGACAACACCAACTTGTGCGGGGTAGAATACGTTACAATGAATTTATATTGAGTGGGAAACCAAGTGCACAATGGTTACAGGTTTATGGGGGTGATGACGAGGCTAACTTCAATTTGAGGGCGATTTAAGGATGATGATCCCGAGGTCGACCATCAAGAGGATCTGGATGCCTGCAATCAGATTGAAGGAAGCTCGATCGTTGTTGAAGAATGGCACAGTTCGCTCGTCCGGTGGCAGCAAGGGCGAACTTCCTACAAGAGAAGCAACCTATCAGAAAGGCCGGGCCGGCTTTCAACCCGCAGACCCTCCGATGCTTAAGTCAGTAGATGACTGAAGAAGAGATGTCGGACATGTAGAGCGATCTAAGTGGCAGATCGATGCTTGCATGGCGGACTAGTAGTATGAAGGTGTGAAGGATCTTAGATGTGTTGAGAGTTTCTTACAGATACACAGAAACCCAACCCCCTTCTCATTGGAGGAGAGGGGATATTTATAGGCTGCTGGAGTCGGTTGTTCTAGCTGAGCTGGCAGTGTCAGGATGTCAGGGAGCGGACTGTTGGCATCAGGGCCGAACGCGTCAGGCGTGCTTTTGTCAGGCGGTCAGAGCCGTAAATGTCAGGTGGCGCTTTTGTCATGCTATCTGGTGGCAAAACGGTTTGGCGTGCTTTTGGCAGGTGGTCAGGTGGCGAAGCAGCCAGGTGCACTTTTTCCAGGCTTGTCTGTAGTGGAACTGCTAGTGGCGTGTCGTCTTCCTCCTTGGGCGACCTGGTAGGTGAGCGACGTCTGGGTGAGCTTTCTGTGGGGCGAGCTACTCTGGGTGCAAACCATTCTGGGCGAGCTGGCATGGATTTATATGATCTGCTGGAGGACTCTCCTGATACTGATGGCGGGCTTGTCATTCTGCTGGGCGAGCTGTTCTGGGGCGAGCTTGTCATTCCGCTGGGCGAGATTCCTTAGACCTCGACGAGCTTTAGCAAACTAGGCTCCCCTTGGGAGATTTGGCGGGCCAAGACTCGGGCCTTGAACAAGTGGGCCTTGATCGTATGGGCCGACCCTGAGGTCGTAACCGTATGTATGTATGAATATGTATGTATGTGTATGTATGTATGTATGTATAATGTAGAAAAGGTGGCACCTGATCTAGATCTAATAGATCAAGCCCCACATAGGCTTGTACTTTCTATGGGGCCTACCTTTTTGTGTCTTGCACCTGTCTATTAGATCAGGTGCCACCTGATCTACTTGATTACACACACACACACACACACATACACACACACACAGAGGTAAAGTGTTCCTAGGGTGACTCCTTAGATGAAATCTAAGGAGTCGCCTCCATTTCCCCCATATCCCACATTTTTTTCGAATTTTTTTCTTAGGGTTGTTGTTCACATCATGGATGATCAACATGCCAAAAATCAAGTCATTTCAATACTTTTAGGGCCCTCATCTACCCCTTGCAACTTCATGGGGTTTTTATCACGTTTTTAGACCATTGAAGTTGTAAGAGGTAGATGGTGGCTCTAAAAGGATTCTAATCACCTTGATTTTTGGTTTGTTGATCATCCATAAGGTGAACAACAACCCCATGAAAAATAAAATCCAAGAAGATTGTGGGGTATGGGGTAAAATGGGGGCGACTCTTTAGATTTCATCTAAGGAGTCACCCTAGGAACACTTTACCCTATATATATCCCCATATCCCACAATTTTTTTGGATTTTATTTTTCGTGGGGTTATTGTTCACATCTTGGATGATCAACATACCAAGTCATTCCTATATTTTTAGAGCCCCCCATCTACCCATTGCAACTTCAACGGTCTGAAAACGTACTTAAAAACCCATGAAGTTGCAAGGGGTAAATGATGGCTCTAAAGGTATTGGAATGACTTGATTTTTGGTATTTTGATCATCCATGAGGTGATCAACAATGCCAAGAAAAAAATTCGGAAAAAATGTGGGATATGTGGGAAAATGGGGGCGACTTCTAAGATTTCATCTAAGGAGTCACACACACACACACACACACACACACACACACACACAAAAAACCCAGAAAAATCCCCAACCCCCCCGCCTTCAGCTTAGGAGGGAAAGGCAAGAGCCCGGATGAGACTATGTTAACTGGCAGAAAACCGTCGTGCCCTCAACGGCCCTCGAGCAAGTCCGAGAGGGGAGATGTAGCCCCAGGGTAAATAATCCCCAACAAATACCAACACATGGAGGCCATAGGCCTAGAACCCATGACTCTTGGCTTTGGAGTGAATGACTTACCACTAGAACACCCTCTCGTGGGCGCGCGTGTGTGTGTGTGTGTGTGTGTGTGTGTGTAGACGAGTAAGTGTGTATCTTTATTCATATCGAAAACAATACAAAATGATCCAATAGGGAACCTAAGAAGATAGGAGGGAGAGAGGGGATATGACACAAGCGCTGTCACCCACTACAACCAACTATCAACCTAGATATTCCTATGGCATAAATAAATATTCAACAAAAAATCTAAAAAATACATACTAATATACTCCATATACAAATAGTCATACGAAGCCCCAATTTGCAAAAGGATCCGTCGATGATGGGTTATCTCAGTCAATGTCCCGAAGGGCAATTTGGATATCAGCTGTGGTGGCTTCAAATAGTGCTACTTTATCCACCCCCTTTTCTTCAAAAATTCTGCTATTTCGTTGTTTCCAGATATGTCAAACCATAAATGCTAATGATATTTTTGCTAGAATGCCAACACTGTCCTTCTTGTCGAATTGAGAAATGTAAAGATTGCCTACCTCGGTTAGGGAATATGGCACTGCAGTTGGGATACCTTCTTGAGGAGGCTCTTGCAAAGAATGTACCGGGAGTAGCTGCACTCAAAAAACAGATGATCCACACTCTCTATGGCATCATCCTTACATAAACCACACATTTGGCTTGAGGCAACCCCCTATCTATACAGGATATCTCTCGTAAGAAGCTTACCATGGAATGCACGAAGGAGAGTGATAGCCATTTTGGGGATATGATTACTGTACCAGACAACTCTGTAATAAGGAAAAGGGCTACCTGCAGTGCGCGACTCTGTCCAAGCATCACGAAATCTGAAAGAGAGGTCGACAGACCATTCCCATGCGTCAGAGCCATGCGTGAGGGAGATCGGCTGAAGATAATGCTGCAGGCCAATGATAACAAGGTCGACTTTCCACCCATCTACAGACCAGTAATCTCTAACAAACTTCTTCTCCTCTCCAATGGGGACCTCCTGGAGTAGGGCAATAGGACCACAAGGCAGCCAATTGTCGTTCCAGAATGATGTAGAAGAACCATCCTTAACTATTTGCCTAATGAGTTTATGACATATGGAACGGGAGCGAAGAAGAAATTTCCATGTACCAGAATTTATGGTCTTAGATTTAGCACTGATGTGCGTTTATATTTCATATATTCACGCACGTCTTCTTTTGTGTTTTTCCGTTATTTTCCGCCGTCTCGTATCTGTTTTCTCGTATTTTCTAGTTTTCTTTCGCTTCTCCGTGTTTTTGCATGTTTACAGGAGTTTGCCAGCATAGGGGACACATAACGAAGATATCATAAGTCCCCGAAGCAACGGGAGGAGTCACGCGTGATCCAGGGGGCAAACGACCAAGATTTCTATCTTTCAGCCCCCACCCGATCGGTTGGATACAGCCAACCGATCGGGTGATGCACGCGTGCACAACCCGGACAGCCACTGAAGTAAGAGAGCATCAACCGACCGGGTCGACGATTGGTTCAGCCCAACATATTTCTCGGGAAATTGAAGCTGAATTCCAACCGATCGGTTGACCTTCACCCGATCGATTCATCTATAGCTGATTCCCCCAAGAGACAACCTGGAGAGCTCACCCAACAGCCAGCTGACCGTGTCAAAACATCGCAAGTCTCTGTATTTTGGGCGACGTTTTCCAACCGATCGGTTCACCCGGTGACCACAAGATCCAAACGACTAGCTGCTTCCCCCAACCGATCGTATCGCCTGACCGGGTGATGTTTCTGAAGACCGTTGCCGAAGATCGTAGCAGCTCACCCGATCAGTTGATACTTCAACCGATCAGGTGACGTCGTTTTCTATATATAGAAGCCCTAGGTTTTCAGAAACGGGAGCTGATTATTTTTCTGTCTTTTTTCCTATTGTGATGGCTTGAATTTTTTGGTTATTTGTAAGTATTCAGATCTTTGTCAAACTTTGATATTATCTTAATTGCATTACTACTACCGCATTTCAATTGCCTGATTATGTTTTTAACGGTCGATTTTCATTTAGATTTCTTTTTGGCTATAATGTGTGAGTAGTTCCCAAATCTGGGATTTTGGTGAAAACCCCTTCGTGGGTTCTCCCTAATGCGTCCATAGGACTAGGATATCGATAGGGAATAGGAATCTATTGGTTACGCGAGGTGTTTTATTGTCATCGGCGGGAAAAAGACTGCCTTTGACCGTTGGGCCAAGGGGGAATAAACTTGGCGGTTGACTCCCTAGCCATAGCTCACGCCCTTAGCGTAGACATCGAATCCTAGCACGCGGAAGCGGCAGGATGAGATGTTGGGAGTTATCGTTGCGAGCTTAGTGCTCGCGGAGTCGGTCAGTGTTAATGGACATGGGAATGCCCACTGACCGAACCCGGGTAGTCCGACGTATCATCTTGGGCACCGAACAGAATATCGGGTCCATGGGACGCTGGTATCACTCTTAGAGGCAACGTCTTACCACTAAACCCTAATTCCGATCGTTATCCTATCCGTCGGTCGTGATAGCGAGAACACATGATAGGGTGGAAACCGAAGTCCCAGGTTTCCCTTTATATTGTTTAACCCCGTATTTACATTCTGTGACAACCCATCCATCGATTCGGGCTAGCTCACCCATAGGGTGAATTCGGTCCCTTCTGACACAAGCACAACCACGCCTCCCTGTGTTCGACCCCCAAGCCACACTACAACACCGTGCGCTTGCGGTTATAAATATTTTAAATCTCACGTCCCCCCATCATATTGCACACCTTGCATCACAATCGCGTAAAAACCGTGGGGACGTCAATCTTTATGGCGCCGTTGCCAGGGAGGCAACGTGCTTGTTATTTTTGGATCTTTTGAACCCTTGAGTCTAGCTCACATCTCTATCTCGTAATAATTTTCGCATTCTTATTTTTCATTTTTATTTTCTTAGTTTTAGTTTTATTTTCTATTTTTATCTGTTTCTTTCCCACTTTTGCTTCACGGGTGTTTGTTGCTTTTAATGCGCAGAAACACAAGGAGTCTTGACTACTTGATTCCTGTTGATCCTGAGATAAACGCCACCCTAAGGCATCTGGCCACAGAGAAGAGAAGAAGAGAAGAGTCTGAAGCCATGTGGGAGAATACCCCACCGCATAAGTCCCTGCTAGAGTACTCGATGCCATCCATCGAGTCTACCTCCGCCATCCGACCTCATGCTATTACGGTACAGAGCTTTGAGCTTAAGCCATCCTTAGTGACGTGGATCCATCAGGATCAATTCTCCGGGGCACCCATGGAGAGCCCCATCGAACATCTGGACTCCTCCCTAGAGAAGTGTGACACGTTCCGGATAAATGGTGTCACAGCTGAAGCAATCCGTCTGAAGCTATTCTCCTTCTCTCTGCGGGATAAGGCCAAGCAGTGGCTAAGGGGAAAGGACCCGAACACTTTCAACACTTGGGAGAATCTTTCGAATGTGTTCTTAACGAAGTTCTTTCCTCCAGGGAAGACTATGAAGTTGAGGAGTGAGATCTCCTCCTTCTCCCAGGCGAGCCACGAGTCCCTGCATGAAGCTTGGACGAGATACAAAGAAATGCAGCGGAGATGCCCTCATCACGAGCTTCTGAAGTGGCAGATAATTAATTTGTTCTATAATGGATTGAGGGACAACTTGAAGTCTTCGATGGACGCGGCGGCTGGAGGGTCTTTTATGTCTAGGAGTGAAGAAGATGCCGGCCAAATTCTTGAAAACATGGCATCGAACAATGAGCGGTGGTGTGACGAGCGAGCCACACCTAGATCTGGGGGTATCCACAGGGTCGAGGACGTCGACAAATTATCCAACAAGTTTGACTTTCTGTCGACCCAGATCTCGACGCTGATGGTAGGAGCCGGTGGTGCCGGTACACAACAAATTGCGGCGGTGGAAGCAGAAGTCATGGGGGACTTCGAGGGTGGTGACATCTCACCACCGTTGGACCAAGTGAGCATACTTTTCTACAATCCTACAGTAAATGCTCCGTATCCACCATGAACTAGCTCCAATCCGGCATACTCTCCACATAACCGGAACCACCCCAATCTTAGCTACCGGGCGCCTTATCAGCAATCACAACCATAAGTATATCATCCACCTAGGCAACAACAGCAGCAGTTTCAGCAGCAGCAGCCTCCACAATCATACCCGCAGTATCCACCAAGGAACCAGTAGCCCATGCAGCAGCAGCAGCAGTAGCCGTACGGCCAGCAGCGTGCTATCTCCCCGGTTGAGTCCCTCTTGACTCAGTACATTTCGAACCAAGAGAAGATAAATTTGAAGCTAGAAATGGGGTAGAGGACACTCACTGACCAGGTGACCCAGCTGGAGTTACAGGTGGCGAACCTTCAAAGGTCGCAAAATCTATTACCGCCACAACCGGAAGTGAACCCAAGGGGGGTGAATTAGACTTTGGCAATCACGCACGAGCATGCAAATGTGTCCGCTATCGTCTTGAGAAACGAAACATAAATCCCCACAAGAGTGCCTGCCAAGGAACCAGAAGCACCGTTGGTCGTAGAGCGACCAATTGAAAAAGCCAATGACAACGGTGCTTCGTCGCCGAAGACTACGACTCCGGAGGGAGTCCCTGAAGAGGAAAAGAAGAAGGACGAAGAAGGGAGCCTCAAAGTATTCAAGCCCGTTGTGCCTTTTCCACAACGACTTGCCCAAGCAAAGATAGATGAAAAGTACGGCAAATTCTTTGCCATGGTCAAGGATCTAAGCTTGCAAATCCCCTTCCTTGAAGCTATTGAAACAATTCCCTCCTACGCAAAATTTTTAAAGGATTTGGTGACAAGAGGGTCCAGGAAAGAAAAGGTCGTTCTAACGGCGGAATGCAGCGCTCTCATTCAGAGAGCGAATCCGCCCAAGCTAAAAGATCTGGGAAGTTTCTCCATCCCTTGTTCGATTGGGGAAGTGAAAATCCATAGGGCGCTCGTGGATTTAGGAGCGAGCGTCAGTTTAATGCCCATATCGCTATACAGGAGGATAGGGATGGGAGACTTAGAGCCCACGGGTATGACACTTCAATTAGCCGTTAGATCGGTTAAATACCCGATGGGAATAGTAAACGACCTACCTGTTGATGTCAGTGGAGTGCATGTACCGGTGGACTTCGTCGTTATGGACATGCCTAAAGATATACATACCCCCATCATCCTTGGACGGCCCTTCATGGCCACCGCCGTCATTTTAATAGATGTGAAAAAAGGGAAGTTATCCCTTAATGTCGGTAACGAAAAGGTGGAGTTCGAGTTGGGGTTGTCCATGAAGCATCCTCCTGATGAGCAAGGGTGCAATATGCTGGATATAGAGGAAGAGAGAGCAGCTGAAGCTGGTGCTTGGGAAATTCTTTCAAGGAATCCCCCCGATAGCTTGGGGGACCTTGGAGAACGTGACGGTCTGAAGAAGAAAGAAGTTGCTGAGAAAGCGGGTCCGTCACATACAATCCCTCCCAGATTCCAAAAGTCTCCTCCGACATGGAGAAAAGGGAAGGAGCCCATGTGGCTCACCGGAGACTAGATCCGGATCTTGAAAAGAGTGGCGGTAGACGCCAATATAAGGAAAAAGCCCCCGGATTCCATCAACGAAAGGAGGGTCGTCGAGCAAGTCTACTTGTCACCGCCGACGACACCAAAGGCCACCAACTCTGAATCTGAAGCGATGCCAATCTTAGGGCATCACCCCCGTCCACCATGAAGATCATCTACGGGCGTCGAGCAAACGACTTTAAACAAAAGCGCTTCATGGGAGGCAACCCATGCTCTAAACTTTTATCTTTGTTTTTGGGATTATTTTTTTGCTTTATTTTTCTTACTTTGATAAATAAGTCTAGCCGCGGGAACTTCCGTCGAGAGACTTAGGCCATTTGTGAATTTTTGCAAGAAACAAGCCCTCACCCGATCGGGTGACCATTCAACCGATCGGGTGAGACGTATCAAACAATGGCCGTATCTGTTCTCCAGCGAACCAGTCGGGTGAAGCAAGCTGAGACCAGGTGGCTGACCGAGTGGGAACAGCTGAAGTCTCGGAAAATTTGGGATTTGATCAACCGATCGATTGATATGAAGCGTGGTCGGGTGACCGACCGGGTGAGCTGTACTGAATTCTCGGGAAAATGGTGAAGCGGCCAACCGATCGGTTGAATTCTCAATCGATCGGTTTGCCTGTAGCCTCTTTTCAGCAATTTTTTTCGACCTAATAGTCAACCGATCGGGTGAGTTTTCACCCGATCACCCGATCGGTTCGACTTAAACCCTATAAATATCCCACCCTCACCCGTTCATTTCCCCCTTCACCCAATTTCGATTTTCCTCGCCGTTTCGACTTCCTCTTCCTCCAACTGACGACGATCCACCCTCAACCGACCACAAATCCCCCTAGATCGATCCCGCCACTCTCCATCTCCTTCCCTCCATCGATTTCCCTCTCTCCATCTTCGATTTAACCTGCTCAAAACCCCTAGTTTTCGCCCACTTCCCCCGTTTCGAAATTTTGCTGAAAAGAAACGCCTCGGCTTCACACTCCATCCCATTGTGCTGTGTTGGGTCATTTACAATCAAGGATCTCCATCTCGACTGGGTAACTTCGCTCCTTAGCTCCATTTTAAATTTTTGCCCTAGTTTAGCTATTTTGCTCGATTGCCTATGTTCGTGTGCATTCATCGCATTTTGCATCACTCACGCACACACACCCACATGGCCCGGGATAAAGATAAGGGTAAGGGTATCATGCGAGAGGAGGGGTCGTCTCGCAAGAGACGCAAGACCACACGTCCACCACACTCACGCCCTCCTCCTGAATAGCCTGCACAACCTCAACCCCAACCCCAACCTATCATCCCAGCTGAGGACCCATTGATGGGCCCGCGTGGCTACCGCTTTAGGAATCAAGAGCAAAAAGATTTTTATCACAGACTCGATGCACGGGGGCACCTATCAACCAAATTTGCCCATGCCTAAACGCTTATCGATCTCGGTGAATTCACCGAGGTGGAGACTCTTTTCGCCAATTTAGGTTGGTTGGCTTTCCTAAATGCCACCGCGATATCCTACCCCTCACTCACACTTGAATTTCTATCCTCACTTGTTTGTGAGTTGGGGTCGATCGTCATTTTCTGCGTCCGTAACAAAACCATTCGCACCCACCTCGATACCATTAATAACATCTTTGGTTTCCCCATCCTTGGGGACGACGCTATCCGTCCCTACGGGTATTCCCCCGAATTTGACGTCGATCAATTTTGGTTCCGCCTCACCCTACACGCTCGCTATCCTCGAGGTAAGGCCATGGCCTCCTCCATCATTCACCCCATATTCCGTCTGGCCCACCGAATCATATCCTCCACATTCTTCCCCAAGGATGAGTCAGGTACTGTGACCATCTATGATCTTTTCATTTTGTGGGCCACGACCTTTCCTTTTGTTCGTGGTGATGACGGGATTTCTTTTAGGGCCACTGTTATTCCCATCCATGTCGGTTCTTGGCTTGTTCACAAGCTACTTGAGATCAGCCGCGCCGGCAAGGGCAAGCTTTGTTGTGGGGGCCTTATCACTATCATAGCTTCATATCCTCAGTTTAACATTGCCATCCCCCGAGATTTACCTACTGCCGCAGGACCTACACGTCTCGATCTTGACGTCCTGTGGCATATACACATGATCAAGCCCCGCCCCAATGGTCGTTTCACTTTCCACTACGGACACCCCCTGCTCCCTATACAACCCCGCTCACATGACTATCCAGCTTGTGGCAGATTGGACATTCCCATCCGATCCTGACTTTCTAGGGGGGGTGACGTCTTCATTCTATCCCGGGTGCACCCAGACCACCTTCCCCTGCCGCCCACTTAGGCGAGCAGGACATTCCTGCGTCCCATGGAGACCTGGGGCTGGGCCTAGTAGTGCCGTCCCGGCTTCTGTCCCCACCACCACTGTCACCACCCCTCCGGTCCGTACTACCACCACCTCCTCCTTTTGTCGAGCCACATCTCCTCACCTCGGTCTCGAGACTGAGCTGGCTTCACTACGCGCTGTCGTTTCGTCCTCCGCCTCCATGGTATCATCCTCTTCCATCTTCACTCACCCACGTTTCTCGCACTTGAGAGGGACGTGGCCACCATCCTCCGCATTCTCACTCACGTCCACGCACCGCCTCCTCCCACACCACACCCCTCTCCACCACCTTCACCCCCTCGACGATTTTCCCATCCACCATCACATTCTTCACCTCCACCATCACCCCCTAGGCGACCATCCCCTCCTATCACCACTTCCATTCCCACCACCTCATCTACACCCACCGTTTCCATTCCATCCACTATCGTCCCCACAGATCCACCACCCTCCATTTCCGTCACTCCATATGTGCGTCGCAAGAAATTGCAGGTGCGATCGCGATCATTTCCCCACCATCCTCTTCCGTCGCCGTATCCGCCCCATCTACCGCCGTTTCTACCCCATCTACCACAGCATTGGTCGCCCTTTCACTCCCACTCACCATCACCACCACCATTCCACCCATAATTCACACCTCCAAACCTACCGATCCATCACCTCGACCACTTTCTCCACTTCTCCGCACACCATTCACCTCTCCCGCCCACTCCCCCGCATCCCCCACATCTTCCACCGAGGAGGACGAGGACGATTCCTCTCCTACTTTTTGATTCCATTTTGTTTTCTGACCTCCCCCTTGCATATTTCTGCATCTTCATGATCATATCATTTCGCTAGCATTGTCGTGTCTAGCTTGGGGGAAGTCGTTTTTTCTATGTGTGCTGTCGTGTGATGTTTTCTATGTGTGTTTGTTTATATATGTCGTGTTGTGTGATTTTCTTTATTTTCCTTTTTTCATATGTGTGTTTTTCTTGTTTTTCATCTCTTTTTGAGTCGATGCGTATTCCCCCCCATTTTCATTGCCCTCCAGTATTCAATTCTATTGCATTGAGGGCAATGAAAGTTTCAGCTTAGGGGAGTCGTACTTCGTGCGTCATTTGCGTCCTTTTCTTCGTTTTTGAGTCGTTTTTCATCGTGTTTTTATTTTTTCTTTTCTTCTTTTTTATCTCTTTCTCCTAGAGATGACCCCGTTGATGAATTGCCACAAAAATCACACACACACCTAGCATGGCTTCGATAATCACATTCACTAACCCTAGGAAGCCGAGTCCTCTTGCATTTCACGCATTGTGGGTCCACTTAGCTTTTTGTGAGTCGTGCGTCGTGCCTAGCTGTTTGGTGTGCTTCTACTTTGTGATTTTGTTTTATATACCTGTCCAGGAATGACCCCTAGATTATCATGCTTCGATTTGAATATGCGGTATTTTCCTCTCTTATCTGCTTCTGTATGCATGAATATATATATATCGTATGCTTCATTTCGCATGTGTCGGGATTCCATAATTATGACTAGGATAACCCATTTAGCCTATGTTCTGATTAGCGAAAAATCTCCTATGCCTAAGTGTTTAGAATCCGATTTCATTTTTTATTTTACTTGGTACAAATACCCTCGTCGTGTATCGTTCTCCCACTTGGGAGAGTACACACGTGTATATACCCCAAAATTCAAAAATCCAAAAAAGAGAGAAAAGAAAAACCCAAAAAAAAATACATATGTATAGCCAAAATCCAAAAAAATACATATATCCAAAACACAAAAAAAATTTGCGTGAATATTTTCCTACCTACCGAGAATAAAGGGAAGGTGAGAATTTGCACCGAGTGTTCTACTCCACACCATCTCAACCCCCCATCGCTTTCGAAAACACTTGGAATAGGGAATTTCTAGCTATTATCTAGGCGATAGTGTGGTGATGTCCAAGTCCCTAGCTGTGGAGTCCCTGACACGTGATACGTTTCGATTCTCACTTTCCTCTCATGCATGCTTGAGCTTTATATTCACCGCTTATTTCAAATCGAATCGATATTTGGGTCTTTTCTTGGACTTGTGTATATGGAGCTTATAGCACAATATAGATAGTGACACCGTCTGCTAGCACACGACCACACTCACTCGCGCTTCACCTCGTGGGCCCACGACACTTGTCTGGATTCGTATCCTTTGGTTTAGTGTTGTGATTTGGCGTTTGCTCGCTTGGTGTGGTGTTTTTGATTTTGTTGGCCCTGACGGGCGATTTAGGATTTAGAGTTCTCTTTTTCTCTATTCCCCTCTATTTTCTCCCTCCGAGCTCCCACTCTCTCTCGTCTTCCTCGAGGACGAGGAAGGGTTCAGCTTGGGGGATTTTGACGTGCGTTTGTATTTCATATATTCACGCACGTCTTCTTTTGTGTTTTTCCGTTATTTTCCGCCGTCTCGTATCCGTTTTCTCGTATTTTCTAGTTTTCTTTCGCTTCTCCGTATTTTTGCGTGTTTGCAGGAGTTTGCCAGCATAGGGGACACATAACGAAGATATCATAAGTCCCTGGAGCAACGGGAGGAGTCACGCGTGATCTAGGGGGTCAAACGACCAAGATTTCCATCTTTCAGCCCCCACTCGATCGGTTGGATACATCCAACCGATCGGGTGATACACGCGTGCATGACCCAGACAGCTGCTGAAGCAAGCGAGCATCAATCGACCGGGTCGACAATCGGTTCAGCCCAACAGACTTCTCGGGAAATTGAAGCTGAATTCCAACCGATCGGGTGACCTTCACCCGATCGGTTCATCTGTAGCCGATTCCCCCAAGAGACGACATGGAGAGCTCACCTGAAGGACAGCTGACCGTGCCAAAATGTCGCAAGTCTCTGTCTTTTGGGCGACGTTTTCCAACCGATCGGTTGATTTATCAACCGATCGGTTCACCCGGTGACCGCAAGATCCAAACGACTAGCTGCTTCTGCCAACCGATCGTGTCGCCTGACCGGGTGATGTTTCTGAAGACCGTTGTCGAAGATCGTAGCAGCTCACCCGATCTATTGATACTTCAACCGATCGGGTGACGTTGTTTTCTATATATAGAAGCCCTAGGTTTTCAGAAACGGGAGCTGATTATTTTTCTGTCTTTTTTTCCTATTGTGACGGCTGGAATTTTTTGGTTATTTGTAAGTGTTCAGATCTTTGTCAAACTTTGATATTATCTTAATTGTATTACTACTACTGTATTTCAATTGCCTGATTATGTTTTTAACGGTCGAGTTTCATTTAGATTGCTTTTTGGCTATAATGTGTGAGTAGTTTCCAAATCTGAGATTTTGGTGGAAACCCCTTCGTGGGTTCTCCCTAATGCGTCCATAGGACTAGGATATCGATAGGGAATAGGAATCTATTGGTTACTCGGGGTGTTTTATTGTCATCGGCGGGAAAAAGACCACCTTTGACCGTTGGGCCAAGGGGGAATAAACTTGGCGGTTGACTCCCTAGCCATAGCTCACGCCCTTAGCGTAGACATCGAATCCTAGCACGCGGGAGCGGCAGGATGAGATGTTGGGAGTTATCATTGCAAGCTTAGTGCTCCCAGAGTCGGTCAGTGTTAATGGACATGGGAATGCCCACTGACCGAACCCGGGTAGTCCGGCGTATCATCCTGGGCACCGACCGGAATATCGGGTCCATGGGACGCTGGTATCACTCTTAGAGGCAACGTCTCACCACTAAACCCTAATTCCGATCGTTATCCTATCCGCCGGTCGTGATAGCGAGAACACATGATAGGGTGGAAACCGAAGTCCCAGGTTTCCCTTTATATTGTTTAACCCCGTATTTACATTCCGTGACAACCCATCCATCGATTCGGGCTAGCTCACCCATAGGGTGAATTCGGTCCCTTCTGACACAAGCACAACCATGCCTCCCTATGTTCGACTCCCAAGCCACACTACAACACCGTGCGCTTGCGGTTATAAATATTTTAAATCTCACGTCCCCCTTCATATTGCACACCTTGCATCACAATCGCGTAAAAACCGTGGGGACATCAAGCACTGAAGAAGCCCAAAGTACCTGAGATGTAATGCACTCTCATGTAATGGGCCCAAAGACCTTCTGAGGATAGAAGTCTCCAAGTAAGCCGAACGCTAGACGCCACATTAAGATCAGTAAGCAATCTGAGACCCACGCCCCCTCTTCCTTTGGGGCGCATAAATCTCTCCATGCCCATATGTGATGGCTCCCCCAAATAAACGCCTGCAGGCAGAGGTGATAGTACGAAGAATTGAAGATGGGATACGGTATGCATACATCCAGAAAGCCACCATGTCGTAGATCACAGTGCAAACCAACTCAATTCTATCAGAGATGGAGAGGAGTGATGATGACCACCCAAGGAGCCTCTTTTGCATTATCCATAAGCCGATTAAACATAGAAGCTTTGGGGTAATGAGCTGAAAGGGGTAAACCAAGGTAGGCGGTAAGGGAAGATACCTTTTTAATACTAAGGGTGCTAGCAAGTCTACCAGGGTCCTTTTGTAGGGATCGTCTAACCCTTGCAATACTAACAACACACACTAGAGGGGGGGTGAATAGTGTAATGGCAATAAAATTGTCCAAATAAAATTTAACTTGCAAATGCGAAATTATAAATGCAAGAGGAATTAAATGGCACAATCAATCCAAATGCAAACACAAAGTTTTACCCTGGTTCCCCAAACTTAGGTACAACCAGCCACACCAATATTCACTATATTCCCACACAGAGAAGTGAATACAAATCTCACAAGGAGATACCCCACAAAGAGGATTTATGCCCTATACAAGGACCCAACCAATCCTACACAAGGATCAAGACTCCCACACAGAGAATCACTAACTCCCACTCAGAGAATTAGGGTTAGCCCTACACTAGGACACTAGAACTCCTACAAAGAGAGTTAATTCCCACAAAGAGAATTCCCTAGTCCCACAAAGAGACAACCTCCCACAAAGAGAGAAACTCCCACAAAGAGAGTATCCTAATCCCACAAAGAGAAATAGGAAAACAAATTACACCCTGTAAAGTAAATACTCTTACCTATGCCTTGAGATGCTTACTCATGAATGAATGCAAGGCATGGAAGAGGATCTCCAAGTGTTGGAATATGCTTGAAAGCACTTGGATGATTTCCCTTGAGCTGGACTTCAATGCATGAAGGAAGATGAATGCTCAATGAAGGGAAATGAGGGAGCTTGAGAGTGGTTTAAAGATCTCTTGAGATTTTCAATAGAATCAAGAGTAAGCAAGAATCAATCAAGAAGTTTAAGCATAGGCAGCACACTCATATATATATATATATATATATATATGAATCCTATATCAAGCCCAAAAACCCAAAGAAACAGCCAAATAATCAAATCTGCAACGGCTAGAAACTGGGTGAAAACGACAAGAACAGTCGACTGATGATCATAAGACAGTCGACTGATCAACGGCTAGAAAATATCCAACGGCTATAATTTGAGCCAGGACAGTCGACTGACAAACAGGACATGCGCCTATTAATCCTTCAGCAGATGACTGCTGCAGGGGATGGATCGAAACAGAGAGCTGCACTCTTTCTCCAATTCTTCGCACAGGTGACTAATGTAAATAATACAGTCGACTGTTAAATAGTCAGGCGACTGTACATTCTTCATCAGTCGACTACTGTAAAGTATGTAGAGAAGACAGAGAGATGCAGAGATTACACTTACGCTAGACAGACGACTGTTGGCCAAATCTCAGGCGACTGTAAATATACAGACGACTGTAAACTGATCGTCAGGCGACTGTGCGTAAAGCTCAAGATTGAGTCAATAGAAATGTTGACTTGAGCTGTGCAGATCAAGAGACTGTAGAAGGATCTACAGGCGACTGGAAATCACCCAGTCGGCTGTTTTCCCTCATCAGACGACTGACCGAAAGAGTGAACCTATTGGGTTGGATTCTGTAATGACCCTAATTTTTATATACGCGTATTTTGATGTAGATGCGTCCGTGTATTTTTGGGAAGTATGCCCATATTTTCTTTAAATATTTTGGTGGAGGAATTATTTTTAAATAGATTTTAACCCATTATTAATATTAGGAAATGAAGGTATTAGAATGGAATACCATGTATTTATGGAATATGGTGTATTTTGCCATGTATTCCTATTTTCCTAATAATTCTAATTTCTAATTTTGTAGCCATGACAACACACATGGCTATGTGTCATGAGATTAACTTAAGCTAGGACACTTGGCTTAATCTTGACCAAGATGTGTGGTGGAGAGTAATTTAGGGAATGCAAGTTACTAGGCAAGAAAACAAAAACCCAAAAAATGAAAAGAAAATCCCATTTTTCTCTCTTCCACTCTCTCCCTCACTCCCCCTTGCACCTGGCCGAAATTTAGCTCTCCCCCTTTCATTTTTTCTTCATCTCCTTCCCTAAAACATACTTCCAAATGGTTCCCTTCTTCAACCTCTAAAAGCCCCAAAATTCCCTTCTCATTCCAACACCTAAAACATCATCCAATTAGCCCAAAAATCCTACTTTTGGAGGTCAATTGGAGCTTGGAGAAGGAGGCCTAGAGAGCTTTCATCAAGGAGAAGAAGGGCCAAAGATTCAGTTTTAGAGGGCACTTTGTAAGGTAGGAAATTCCTTTCGTTCTTAGTAGGATTCATTTTAGAATTTGGTTTCTATTGTAGTTAGGAATTATGTTGAAAATGTTTAATTTTAACATGGTAGAATAAATGATAGCATGATTACTTTTTGAAGAATGAGATGCCATAAATCTGGAAATACCATGTAGTAGGATTGTTAGTATGTCTCATTGAAGAAACTTGCAGCTCGGCCCCTTAGTTCGTCCACGTAGCTCGTCTACCTTAATTCGTCACTTTAGTCCGACCACTTTAGTCCGACCACTTTAGTCCGACCACTTTTAGTCCGACCACTTTAGTCCGTCCACTTTAGTCCGACCACTTTTAGTCCGACCACTTTAGTCCGTCCACTTTAGTCCGACCACTTTAGTCCGTCCACTTTAGTCCGACCACTTTAGTCCGTCCACTTTAGTCCGACCACTTTAGTCCGTGCACTTTAGTGCGACCACTTTAGTCCGTGCACTTTAGTCCGACCACTTTAGTCCGTCCACTTTAGTCCGACCACTTTAGTTCGTCCACCTCAGTCCGACCACTTCAGTCCGACTACTTTAGTTCGTCCACCTCAGTTCATCCACCTTAGCTCGTCCTCCTTAGCTCGTCACCAACTTACTGTTCTGAAATTTTTGTTACAGCAGAACAGCAACTTGTAAAATTCGTAGAAAATAGTAGAAAAATCAGAAAAATAAAATTAAGGACACTACGAAAAACTAGAGAAAATTTCCTACAACCTTGAAGAAGAGACCGAGAGCCAATTCTGACTGTAATTAGGGTAACAGAGCCAATCTTTCCAGTGTGACAGTTTGGACAGATTCGTGTGTTAATTTGTTTAGGAAATTTTTTAATGTTGCATTATATCTTGAGTTGAAGTTGCTAATATTGATGATGCATCATTATACTCTCCTGAAATATGTTCCTTTGTTGTTGCTTCATCAGTTATGATTTATGTGGAATAATCATGATGATGAGAATTTGTGGAAGTATGAAATGAAAACGGTAGTTGAAACCGTTGATGAATCATTGCTAAAACAATGATGTAACATGCTAAAAACTGAAGAGTGAGGATGAGAGTTGACATCGGTGTTCTCGGTCCATTCTTGAAATGGGTGAGACTCCAGACGTGGGTTTGGGGGAAACACGGATAAATTGTAGGTGTTAAGAAGCGGACACGTTATGATTTCTCACTCGCTTCGTCACTCTCGGAAGGGGGAGTTGACTAGAGTTAGAGAGGCCGCCGGTGTGCTCGTGACGCACCTGGACGGTAATTGATGGTTTGCTCCGTTTGACCCAAGAAAAACCGAGTTTGTCTCACTCCCATACCTTGTTCCATTCGGGTATGGAGAGTTACGAGAGGCCTCTCCAGTGCTCGTGTCGCTGGAGTGGTACCACTTTTCACCCACCCTGGGTGAAGTCCGCTTTCTTAGCAGCCTATGGTTTATCCGGGTTCCAAATACAGAACAACCATTTAATTTATTTAATTTAATCGTTTATCACTTCAGTTTTGTACACTGTTGTTTACTTTCAGCACATGTACTCATATATTCCATTTTAAATTTCTGCGTAAGCATGTGATGATGTGACACCTGTAGTTAGATAGTTAGATAGGGAGACCAGTTCTAGATGGGTTCTACTAGGGTGATTAGGAATTCCTACTGGGTCACGCGTTGACGTGTCCCATCCAGTGGTTTTCAGGTGCGAGTCCCGAGCAGTCTTCGGGTGTTCAGGAGCCAGAGGTCGGTGCCAGTGCCACCGAGGTAGAGCCTTCGGGCGACTTTGTACAGTTAGATTACCCGGGGTTAGACTAGTGGGTGCGTTGTACCGGGTGTGTACTTTTGTACTTTTGGTCTGGGGGTTTCTTTTTGTACAGTTTGTACCCCTTTTTGTACAGCTGATGTATGGATGTATGTATATGGACTTAAGTTATGCAATGTAACTTTAGTGTTGATGTATTTACTTTTCAGTACTGCGTTTTTATTTCTGTTGGAGCACTTTTCTTTCTCTGTGTACTATTCCAGTGCTATTGCAGTGGCCTGCTAATTTATTTCATCATCGACCACACAAAAAAAGCATATTAGTATTTAGATAAGAGGGCTCGAAGCCTGAGTCTGAATACTACGACGACCTCGTCAGCTACGCCCCATACTTGGATGAGCGGGGCGTGACAGGTTTTTGTGGTGGCCCATGCAGGTCAGCTCACACTGCGATACACGTAAGAATAGTACAAGTAAGCTCCAACATTATAATTCGCAATTTAGGTACTGAATGGTGTTTTCCTATTCATTCTTGCAGAATGGATCCGGGGAATGGATCGTCCGAGAACAGAACCCCCGCTTCTGATGCTGCATCGTCTGAGGCTACCCTGATGGGGAATATTCTGATAGGGATTCTGGAGCATATGCAGCAGATGGAGGATAGGGTGGCTAGTGGTGCGCCACCGAAGCCAGTGGGTATCAGACAGTTTAGAGCCTTGCACCCGAGGTCCTTTTCGGGCAAGGAGAGTCCTCTCGAGGTGGACGAGTGGATCAGGCATTCTGAGGATGATCTGGAGGCTATTGGATATCCGAGGGATAAGTGGGTGGATGCGGCGAAGAGACAGCTGACGCATCAGGCACGAGATTGGTGGGATGCTCAGGAGCTGCATTTGACTAAGCCGATCTCGTGGGAGAAGTTTAGAGAGCTGTTTGAGGCTCAGTATCTACCAGAGACGAAGAAGGATGAGCTGCGGTTGAGGTTTGAGCACCTGACTCAGGGTAGGCGGAGCATAGATGCTTATGATGCTGAGTTTTCACTATTGAGCAAGTTTGCTCCAGAGTTGGTGGAATCAGAGGCCACCAGAGCTAGACGATTCAGGATGGGGCTGGACCCCGAGTTCAGAGCAGCGATGTCGACTCAGGTGTTGCTTACTTACAGTGCCATACTGGAGGCGGCCAGGATGCATGAGACGCACCTGAAGAGTGTGGGTAGAGGTCCAGCAACATCTGAGAGGTGCCCTGCGGGTCAGCAGAGGAGTTTCCCGAGGCCCACGCTGACCACTCAGTTTAGGAGGCCTGGAGCTCCACCAGCATCACAGCGGCGTCAGTCTTGTGGATTTTGTGGGAAGACTGGACATGAGCAGCGGGATTGCAGGTTTAAGCATGGGTGATGCTTTACCTGTGGTCAGTCTGGGCACATCAGTAGGCAGTGTCCTCAGCAGGGACAGACTTCAGGTCCTGGGGCACCAGTGGCAGTCCGGCCTGTGCAGCAGCAGCAGAGGGCCCTTCCGCCGGCTCCACAGAGGCTTCCACTGCCAGCTCCACCAGCGCCTGGTGCAGGGACTCAGAGGGGACCACCTAGGCCTCCTCAGCAGCAGCATCAGCAGATCCCTAGGAGATCGGTACCGAGGCGTCAGGCTTTCACCATGACGGCTGTTGAGGCAGAGGACACCGGTCGTGTTATCACTGGTACCTATTTCTTTTAGAGCTGAATGTTTTGTTATTTTATTATAGTTTGTTATGTTTGTGGTTGTGATTAGGATGCTTAGATTCTTATATTAGTTTATGTTTATTCTCTTAGGTGTTATTAGAGTAGCTTCATTCCCTGCCTTGTCACTTTTTGATTCAGGTGCATCCCATTGCTTCCTGTCTCAGCAATTTGTGACTAAGAATTCATTAGTAGTAGACTCCTTTGCTTCTAGTTGGAACATCCATACAGGGAATGGAGTGATCCGCAGTTCTTCGGGATATCGACAATGTCCTGTTGAGATTTGTGGACGTAGGTTGTATGCAGATTTCTTAGTGATGGAGATACCTCATTTTGAAGCAGTGTTTGGAATAGACTGGTTAGGGATGTTCTATGCCACTATAGATTGTAGACTGAGGAAGATAGTGTTTCGGATTCCTGATCATCCAGAGTTTGAGTTTCTTAGTGGTAGTAGTTCCCTTGGACCATTGAAGTTTAAGGCCAGTCCAGTGGAAGTGATGATGGAGATGGATGCTGAACCTGTATTGCCGAGGGTAGTCCGAGATTTCCCCGATGTCTTCCCAGATGATATCTATGGACTTCCTCCGGATAGATCATTGGAGTTCACCATCGATCTGATTCCAGGCACTCAACCGATTGTGAAGGCTCCATATCGTATGTCTCCTCCAGAGTTAGCAGAGCTTCGTAGTCAGTTAAAGGATTTGTCAGAGCGTGGTTTGATTCAGCCAAGTGTTTCGCCATGGGGTGCGCCAGTGCTTTTGGTGAACAAGAAGGATGGATCTCGAAGGATGTGCATCGACTACCGAGAGTTGAATAAAGTCACTGTGAAGAATATGTATCCTCTTCCTAGGATTGACGACATCTTTGATCAGTTGGGTGGATCTCATGTGTATTCAAAGATGGATTTGAGAAGCGGATATCATCAGGTGAAGGTCAGAGGATCAGATATTCCAAAGACTGCATTTAGAACCCGATATGGTCATTATGAGTTCTTAGTAATGCCTTTCGGTGTTACTAATGCACCAGCCACATTCATGAGGTTGATGAACCAAGCCTTCTATGAGTATTTGGATAAGTTTGTGGTTGTCTTCATAGATGATATCTTGGTGTACTCGAGATCAGAGGAAGATCATGCTGAGCATCTGAGGATAGTCCTGGAGACTCTAAGGCAGCACCAGTTATATGCTAAGTATAGCAAATGTCAGTTTTGGCTGACCAAGGTTGCTTTTCTGGGACATGTTGTATCTGGAGATGGGATAGCTGTAGATCCAGAGAAGGTTGCTGCAGTAGAGAAGTGGCCAGTTCCTAAGTCAGTAACAGAGATCAAAAGTTTCTTGGGATTGGCTGGATACTATAGGAAGTTCATCAAAGATTTTTCTAAGATCGCTGCACCGATGACTCATCTAACCAAGAAGAATGTTGCTTACAATTGATCAGAGGAATGTCAGTGAGCATTTGATGAATTGAAGCATAGATTGATCACTGCACCCGTCCCGACGATTCCAGACCGCTTGGGTGGATATGAGATTTACTGTGATGCGTCAGGCAGAGGATTGGGATGTGTTCTCCATCAGCATGGTAGGGTAGTAGCTTATGATTCTAGATTGTTGAAGACTCATGAGAGGAACTATCCTACGCATGACATAGAGTTAGCAGCAGTGGTGTTTGCATTGAAGTTGTGGAGGCATTTTCTTCTGGGTGAACGTGTAAGGATATACACAGATCACAAGAGTTTGAAGTACGTGTTCACTCAGAAAGAGCTGAATATGCGGCAGCGCAGATGGCTTGAGTTGATGGCTGATTATGATGTCGACCTCCAATATCACCCTGGGAAAGTTAACGTAGTACCTGATGCTCTTAGTCGCATACCGACAGTGATGGTATTGACTGTGCAGAGAGAACTTCGGGGTGATATTCGACAGTTGGAGATTGAAGTTGTCTTACCTGGTTCCTCAGTGATGATGATGAACTTGCAGGTTCAATCTGATTTGGTTGAAAGGATTAATGCAGCTCAGTTTGGGGATGCGAAGTTGAAGAAGATTTGTGAGCAAACAGAAGCCGGACTTCGTAATGATTTCCGTGTTCATGAAGATGGATCTCTGTGTTTTGGGAGCAGGATCTGTGTGCCATCAGGTGACATTCGGGATGAACTGTTGAAGGAAGCTCATAGCTCACCTTATTCTATCCATCCTGGCGGCACCAAAATGTATCGTGATCTACGACAACATTTTTGGTGGCATGGCATGAAGCGTAGTGTGGCTAGAAGTGTAGCTTCATGTATGACATGTCAACAAGTCAAGGCCGAGCATCAGAGAACGGCAGGACTTCTGCAACCTCTTCCAATTCCAGAATGGAAGTGGCAGCATGTGATGATGGATTTTGTAACTGGCTTACCTCGCACTTCTCGAGGACATGATGCTATTTGGGTAATCGTTGACCGATTAACCAAATCAGCTCACTTCATACCTTTTCGAGTTGGCCAGTCGACAGACCATCTTGCTAAGAGATATATGGAGAAAATCGTGAGGCTTCATGGAGTACCTGTAAGCATAGTCTCTGACCGTGACACAAGATTTACGTCATATTTTTGGAGAAGTCTGCAGGCTAGCTTGGGAACTCAGCTGAGTTTCAGCACTGCATACCATCCTCAGACAGACGGTCAGTCGGAGAGGACAATTCAGATTCTAGAAGATATGCTGAGGGCGTGCATGCTGGATTTCAAGGGTTCTTGGGACGAACATCTACATCTGGTAGAGTTCGCCTACAATAACAGTTATCAAGCCAGCATAGGCATGGCACCATTTGCAGCCTTATATGGAAGGAAATGCCGATCTCCTCTCAGTTGGGATGATGTTGGAGATCATGAATTGTTGGGCCCGGATATGATCGCTGAAACCATAGATGTTGTGAGAGTCGTCAGAGATAATCTTCGCATAGCTCAGGACCGTTACAAGCATTGGGCAGATGCAAAGAGACGACATTTGGAATTTCAGCCAGGAGAATTGGTATTTTTGAAGATCTCGCCGACACGAGGATTGATTCGTTTCGGGCGACGAGGGAAGCTGAGCCCAAGATATATTGGACCTTTTGAAGTTCTGGCTCGTGTTGGAGAAGTGGCCTACAGAATTGCCTTGCCAGCATCTCTTGAGGGAGTGCATAATGTGTTTCATATATCGCAACTCAGGAGATGTGTTGGAAATCCTGATCATGTCGTCGACTTCTCTGAGATCGAAGTGCGACCAGACTTGACTTATGATCAGCAACCTGTAGCCATTCTAGACCGGAGACAGAAGATGCTGAGGAAGAAGTCGATCAACCTGGTGAGGGTTATGTGGCACCGAGAGTCACCAGGGGAGTCTACCTGGGAGCTTGAGGATGAGATGAAAGAGAAATACCCTCACTTGTTTGTCTGATGTAATTTTGTTTTGTATGTAATATGATGTATAGAAAGTTTTCTCCTCAACTTGAAATTCCGAGGGCGGAATTTATTTTAAGGGGGGTAGGATGTAATGACCCTAATTTTTATATACGCGTATTTTGATGTAGATGCGTCCGTGTATTTTTGGGAAGTATGCCCATATTTTCTTTAAATATTTTGGTGGAGGAATTATTTTTAAATGGATTTTAACCCATTATTAATATTAGGAAATGAAGGTATTAGAATGGAATACCATGTATTTACGGAATATGGTGTATTTTGCCATGTATTCCTATTTTCCTAATAATTCTAATTTCTAATTTTGTAGCCATGACAACACACATGGCTATGTGTCATGAGATTAACTTAAGCTAGGACACTTGGCTTAATCTTGACCAAGATGTGTGGTGGAGAGTAATTTAGGGAATGCAAGTTACTAGGCAAGAAAACAAAAACCCAAAAAATGAAAAGAAAATCCCATTTTTCTCTCTTCCACTCTCTCCCTCACTCCCCCTTGCACCTGGCCGAAATTTAGCTCTCCCCCTTTCATTTTTTCTTCATCTCCTTCCCTAAAACATACTTCCAAATGGTTCCCTTCTTCAACCTCTAAAAGCCCCAAAATTCCCTTCTCATTCCAACACCTAAAACATCATCCAATTAGCCCAAAAATCCTACTTTTGGAGGTCAATTGGAGCTTGGAGAAGGAGGCCTAGAGAGCTTTCATCAAGGAGAAGAAGGGCCGAAGATTCAGTTTTAGAGGGCACTTTGTAAGGTAGGAAATTCCTTTCGTTCTTAGTAGGATTCATTTTAGAATTTGGTTTCTATTGTAGTTAGGAATTATGTTGAAAATGTTTAATTTTAACATGGTAGAATAAATGATAGCATGATTACTTTTTGAAGAATGAGATGCCATAAATCTGGAAATACCATGTAGTAGGATTGTTAGTATGTCTCATTGAAGAAACTTGCAGCTCGGCCCCTTAGTTCGTCCACGTAGCTCGTCTACCTTAATTCGTCACTTTAGTCCGACCACTTTAGTCCGACCACTTTAGTCCGACCACTTTTAGTCCGACCACTTTAGTCCGTCCACTTTAGTCCGTCCACTTTAGTCCGACCACTTTTAGTCCGTCCACTTTAGTCCGTCCACTTTAGTCCGTCCACTTTAGTCCGACCACTTTAGTCCGTCCACTTTAGTCCGACCACTTTAGTCCTGCACTTTAGTGCGACCACTTTAGTCCGTGCACTTTAGTCCGACCACTTTAGTCCGTCCATTTTAGTCCGACCACTTTAGTCCGTCCACCTCAGTCCGACCACTTCAGTCCGACTACTTTAGTTCGTCCACCTCAGTTCATCCACCTTAGCTCGTCCTCCTTAGCTCGTCACCAACTTACTGTTCTGAAATTTTTGTTACAGCAGAACAGCAACTTGTAAAATTCGTAGAAAATAGTAGAAAAATCAGAAAAATAAAATTAAGGACACTACGAAAAACTAGAGAAAATTTCCTACAACCTTGAAGAGAGACCGAGAGCCAATTCTGACTGTAATTAGGGTAACAGAGCCAATCTTTCCAGTGTGACATTTTGGACAGATTCGTGTGTTAATTTGTTTAGGAAATTTTTTAATGTTGCATTATATCTTGAGTTGAAGTTGCTAATATTGATGATGCATCATTATACTCTCCTGAAATATGTTCCTTTGTTGTTGCTTCATAAGTTATGATTTATGTGGAATAATCATGATGATGAGAATTTGTGGAAGTATGAAATGAAAACGGTAGTTGAAACCGTTGATGAATCATTGCTAAAACAATGATGTAACATGCTAAAAACTGAAGAGTGAGGATGAGAGTTGACATCGGTGTTCTCGGTCCATTCTTGAAATGGGTGAGACTCCAGATGTGGGTTTGGGGGAAACACGGATAAATTGTAGGTGTTAAGAAGCGGACACGTTATGATTTCACACTCGCTTCGTCACTCCCGGAAGGGGGAGTTGACTAGAGTTAGAGAGGCCGCCGGTGTGCTCGTGACGCACCTGGACGGTAATTGATGGTTTGCTCTGTTTGACCCAAGAAAAACCAAGTTTGTCTCACTCCCATACCTTGTTCCGTTCGGGTACGGAGAGTTACGAGAGGCCTCTCCAGTGCTCGTGTCGCTGGAGTGGTACCACTTTTCACCCACCCTGGGTGAAGTCCGCTTTCTTAGCAGCCTATGGTTTATCCGGGTTCCAAATACAGAACAACCATTTAATTTATTTAATTTAATCGTTTATCACTTCAGTTTTGTACACTGTTGTTTACTTTCAGCACATGTACTCTTATATTCCATTTTAAATTTCTGCGTAAGCATGTGATGATGTGACACCTGTAGTTAGATAGTTTGATAGGGAGACCAGTTCTAGCTGGGTTCTACTAGGGTGATTAGGAATTCCTACTGGGTCACGCGTTGACGTGTCCCATCCCGTGGTTTTCAGGTGCGAGTCCCGAGCAGTCTTCGGGTGTTCAGGAGCCAGAGGTCGGTGCCAGTGCTACCGAGGTAGAGCCTTCGGGCGACTTTATACAGTTAGATTACCCGGGGTTAGACTAGTGGGTGCGTTGTACCGGGTGTGTACTTTTGTACTTTTGGGCTGGGGGTTTCTTTTTGTACCGTTTGTACCCCTTTTTTTACAGCTGATGTATGGATGTATGTATATGGACTTAAGTTATGCAATGTAACTTTAGTGTTGATGTATTTACTTTTCAGTACTGCGTTTTTATTTCTGTTGGAGCACTTTTCTTTCTCTGTGTACTATTCCAGTGCTATTGCAGTGGCCTGCTAATTTATTTCATCATCGACCACAAAAAAAATGCCTAGTAGTATTTAGATAAGAGGGCTCGAAGCCTGAGTCTGAATACTACGGCGACCTCGTCAGCTACGCCCCATACTTGGATGAGCGGGGCATGACAGATTCTATGATAATCCTAAGGTTCACTAAGATGGTTAAATGCATGTGCATGAATAAGCAAACCATCTAGCAAGGCATTACATCAACCCTAGACTCAAAAGAGAGAGAAAGCAATAAAGTAAATTACATGGATTACAATGCTTTCTAAGAGTCTAAGTCTTCAATCTTGATGCCTTGATAGCTCTCCATCATCTCCAATCTTAGGCACTCCTTGAGTCCAAACTTTGGCCCTTCTTCACATGATGTCCATCCTTACACCAAGTGATTAGTCTCCAAGAAAGATATCCTTGAAATAAACTGAGAGACTAAAACATGAGATTCATTAGCCACAACATAATGTTATGATCATCATCAAAATAAGATTGGTATGAGACACCAATACTCAACACCTTTGTGCCTTTACTGAATATAGCAGAACTCTTTCCCTAATTTATTTGAAGCCCAGTAAAATTGTTGAATATACCCAACATCTCACCAATGCCTTTAAACGAATGTCCATTAGCTCGGCAAAAAACCAAGATGTCATCTGCAAATAGAAGATGTGATATGGACCCCATTCTCCTCATAGGATGGATAGCCCATGAAGCTTCTGTTCTGGCCATAAGCAGGGAAAAAGGTTCCATCACAATAACAAACAGATAGGGGGATACATGATCACCTTGCATCAGGCCTCTGTTAGGGGGAAAAAATTCCGACGGTGACCCATTTACCAAAACTGAAAAGGTTGGAGTTGTAATGCACTCAGCAATCCACTTTATAAACCTGATATGCGTGTGTGTGTGTGTGTGTATATATATATATGTATATATATATGTATATATATATGTGTGTGTGTGTGTGTGTGTGTATATGTATATATATATATGTATATATATATTAATAAAGTGTCAAAAAAAATATATGTGTGTGTATGTATATATATGTGTATATATATATATATATATATATATATACTAGTCATTACCCGTGCCCATAGGGTACGGTTTATTTAATGACTGATTTTTTCCCCCAACAAATTTCAAGTTACCCCAAATTTCAAGTTTTCCCACAAAATTTCAAGTTTTCCCCCAAATTTAAGTTTTCCCCCAAATTTAAGTTTTCTCCCAAAATTAAATTCCCCCCAAAATTGTCATTGCCACCTAGGACAAACTTGCCACGTAGGATAACGCTTTGTCCTAGTAGGATAAGATTCAAAATATTCATAGGACTGGAAAAAAATGGTCGGAAAGGGGGGAGAATAAAAAGTGTGGGTGGGTGTGTAGGGAGGGTTCAGGGGAAAAATGCAAAAATCGGGGGTGTATATGCAAAATTCCCCCACCTCCTCTCTAATCCCTCAAAATCTCATCTCTTATATTTTCTCTTATCCAAATTCTCTTAGCCAATTTCTCTTGAAAACATCCCTCTTTTATATAATAGATATCCAAATTCTCTTATCCAATTTATCATGTCCAAACTCTCTTATCCAATTTCTCTTGATAACATCCCTCTTTTATAAAATAGATTTCCAAATTCTCTTCTCCAATTTCTCATGTCCAAATTCTCTTATCCAAAATCTCTCTATAACATCCCACTTTTATATAATAGGTATCCAAATTCTCTTCTCCAATTTCTCATGTCCAAATTCTCTTATCCAAATTCTCTAGATAACATCCCTCTTTTAAATAATAGGTATTCTCCAATTTCTCTATCTTATCCAATTTCTCTTGAAAACATCCCTCTTTTATATAATATATAATAGATATCCAATTTCTCTTATCCAATTTCTCATGTCCAAATTCTCTTATCCAATTTCTCTTGATAACATCCCTCTTTTAAATAATAGGTATTCTCCAATTTCTCTATCTTATCCAATTTCTCTTGAAAACATCCCTCTTTTATATAATATATAATAGATATCCAATTTCTCTTATCAATTTCTCATGTCCAAATTCTCTTATCCAATTTCTCTTGATAACATCCCTCTTTTATGTAATAAATATCCAAATTCTCTTATCCAATTTATCATGTCCAAACTCTCATATCCAATTTCTCTTGATAACATCCCTCTTTTATTAAATAGATTTCCAAATTCTCTTCTCCAATTTCTCATGTCCAAATTCTCTTATCCAAAATCTCTCTATAACATCCCACTTTTATATAATAGGTATCCAAATTCTCTTCTCCAATTTCTCATGTCCAAATTCTCTTATCCAAATTCTCTAGATAACATCCCTCTTTTAAATAATAGGTATTCTCCAATTTCTCTATCTTATCCAATTTCTCTTGAAAACATCCCTCTTTTATATAATATATAATAAATATCCAATTTCTATTATCCAATTTCTCATGTCCAAATTCTCTTATCCAATTTCTCTTGATAACATCCCTCTTTTAAATAATAGGTATTCTCCAATTTCTCTATCTTATCCAATTTCTCTTGAAAACATCCCTCTTTTATATAATAAATATCCAAATTCTCTTATCCAATTTATCATGTCCAAACTCTCTTATCCAATTTCTCTTGATAACATCCCTCTTTTATAAAATAGATTTCCAAATTCTCTTCTCCAATTTCTCATGTCCAAATTCTCTTATCCAAATTCTCTCTATAACATCCCACTTTTATATAATAGGTATCCAAATTCTCTTCTCCAATTTCTCATGTCCAAATTCTCTTATCCAAATTCTCTAGATAACATCCCTCTTTTAAATAATAGGTATTCTCCAATTTCTCTATCTTATCCAATTTCTCTTGAAAACATCCCTCTTTTATATAATATATAATAGATATCCAATTTCTCTTATCCAATTTCTCATGTCCAAATTCTCTTATCCAATTTCTCTTGATAACATCCCTCTTTTAAATAATAGGTATTCTCCAATTTCTCTATCTTATCCAATTTCTCTTGAAAACATCCCTCTTTTATATAATATATAATAGATATCCAATTTCTCTTATCCAATTTCTCATGTCCAAATTCTCTTATCCAATTTCTCTTGATAACATCCCTCTTTTATATAATAAATGTATATATATATATGTATATATATATATGTATATGTGTGTGTGTGTGTGTGTGTGCATGTATATATATAGGGCAATCTTCCATTGCGAAAAAGGGGCTTTTCGCACCGTGCGAAAAGAATTTTATCTTTTTTTTGAAATTTTTTTTTTCAAAAATTCTTTTTTTGATGTTTAATCCATACAATTATATACCCCAGGGAAAATAATGGGTGAACCCGTTGGGGATTAGAGCACCCATCCACCCGTTACAAATTTAACGGTCTCAAAACGTGCGAATTTGATGAAATGCCTTGATCGAAGGCCAAATGACATTATTTCTCAACCATTATTTTTTGGGGGGGGGTATAACAACATATACTGAGGGTGGAAAAAAGAATTTTTGAAAAAAAAAAATTTCAAAAAAAAGATAAAAACATTTTCGCACCGTGCGAAATGTTCTCATTTGAAAATTTTCCTATATATATATATATGTATGTATACATACATATATATGTATGTATACATACATATATATGTATGTATACATACATATATGTATGTATACATATGAGGCACCCCCTCATATGCCCTCTCACATAAAGGGGGGTGGTTATAACAAGTACAACCCCCATGTGGGCTTGTACCCACCCCCTTTATGTGAGAGGGCATATGAGGGGGTGCCTCATATGGCGTATGATACCCATTATTCTCATATATCAAGTTCAAGCCCATGTGGACTTGTATAACCATACTTTTTGTGTCTTCTATATGCAGAGATGCCTCCCATGTCATATGATAACCATTATTGTGTGTGTGTGTGTGTGTGTGTGTGTGTGTGTGTGTGTGTGTGTGTGTGTGTGTGTGTGTGTGTGTGTGTGTGAAGAATAATGGGTATCATATGACATGTAAGGCATCTCCTCATATACAAGACACAAAAAGTGGGCTGATACAAGCCCATATGAGCTTGTACTTGTTGTACCACCCCCACTGTTTGTGTCTTGGTATATGAGGATTGCCTCCCATGTCAATGATACCCATTATTCTCATATATATATATATATATATATATATATATATATATATATATATATATATATATATATATATATATATATATGTTGGATATGGACGACATAAATACACCCATGAGGGGATGTATGAGGGTATACGGACCTCAGATGTCGCGTGCACGAAGGCGTGCGCGAAGGGAACCTTTTCTCGTGTGAAAAGGACCACTCGATAAGTGGAAAAAGCCACTCGATAAGTGACAAAAACCACTTTATAAGTGCAAAATGGCACTTGATAAGTGGATAAAGAAGAAGATAAATGAATGTGCTAATATAGGCTAATAAGCTTATAATTGGTTATTTCCTACAATAACCACCCCTAAAGCCTATAAATAGGACCCAAGGGTAAGGCATTCATTCAAACTTTCCATGCCATAAGTTTGCATAAGGCATCTTATGTTCTTCTTCTCCCTTCCATTAAAATCCTCTTCTAGTTAGAGATTTAGGCGGTGAAACTCTGCTTCGATCCTCCGTGACGAAGTATCGACCGTTGTGGCGAATCCGAGGGTGAAGTTCTGAGACTACCGTGCCGCGTACGCAAGCGTAAGTCTCAACTTCATTTATCGATCCTAACAACGCTGTTTTGACAGGATCCTTCAATATATATATATATATAAGTCATAACCCGTGCCTACGGGCACGGTTCAATTAAGATTTTCCCCCGCGAAATCTTTATTCCCCAAAAAATTATTTCAACAGCCAAAATTTAAAAGAACAACAAATTAGTGTAAAAAATATTTAGCGGCAGGGCACCTTCGGCATGGAACAACAAATACGGTGCGGACGCCTTCAGTGTGGAACACCAAATTCGACGCGGACGCCTTCGGCGCGAAACAACGCGCGAGCGCCTTTGGTGAGGAACAACAAATTTGATGCGGGCACCTTCGATGCATAAAAACAAATTAGCATAAAAAATTTAGGGGAACAACAAATTCGGTGCGGAACAACGCGTGGGCGCATTCGACACGAAACAATAAATTAGCGTAAAAAAATTGCGCGGGTGCCGTTTTTTGGTGTACAACAACGTGCGAGCGCATTCGGTGCAGAACAACAAATTTGACGCTGAACAACAAATTAGAGTAAAAATATTTAGCAGACGCAGTTGGCACGGAACAACAAATTTCGAATGCGCAGACCAACAAATTTGGCACCGTCGACTTTCGCGTAGAACAACAAATTAGCGTAAAAAAATTTAGCGGACGCGGGCGCATTTGGCGCGGAACAACAAATTGGCGTAAAAATATTTAGTGGCATGGGCACCTTCGGCGTGGGTGCTTTCGGCATGAAACAACAAATTCGTCACGGGCAATCGGCGCGGAACAACACGCGAGTGCCTTTGGCACGGAACAAAAAATTCGACGCGGGCGCCTTAGGCGTGAAATAACAAATTACTGTTAAAAATTTAGCGGAATAAAAAATTCGGCGCGGAACAACATGCGGGTGCATTCAGCGCGGAACAACAAATTCCGCGCGGACGCATTTGGCGCGGAACAACAAATTAGCGTAAAAAAATTGCGCGTGCGCCATTTGTTGGCACGGAACAACAGCGAGTGCATTCAGCGTGGTACAACAAATTTGGCGCAGAACAACTAATTTGGCATGAAAAAACAACAAATTTGGCGCGGAACAACAAATTAGCGTAAAAAAATTTAGCTGGCACCTTCGGCGTGGAACAACAAATCTCAGTGTATTTTTCGGTGACGATATTAACTTAAAGTTTTTATGCTAGTTTTTCGTTCTGCTAAATTTTTTACGCTAATTTTTTTACATTGTTTAATTTAATAGATCATATTTCTCCACAATTTTTCCTAAGACACTTTTAATTTCAAAGTTTTGGTTCCCAAGACAATTTCTCCCCAAAATTTAATCTCTACAACTTTTCCCAATACACTTTTAATTTCGAAGTTTTGGTTCCCAAGACACTTTCCACCTCAAAATTTAAGTTTTCCCACTAAATTTTTTACAAAATCCAGTCTCAACCATTGATTTACCACGATTAAATCTCAGCCACTATTTATCTTGTCCTAGTCAGCCCTAGAATTTAAAAAAGGTTGTCAAATGTATTTTATATGTATGTATGTATGTATGTATGTATGTATGTATATATACATACACTTTTAATTTCGAAGTTTTGGTTCCCAAGACACTTTCCACCTCAAAATTTAAGTTTTCCCACTAAATTTTTTACAAAATCCAGTCTCAACCATTGATTTACCACGATTAAATCTCAGCCACTATTTATCTTGTCCTAGTCAGCCCTAGAATTTAAAAAAGGTTGTCAAATGTATTTTATATGTATGTATGTATGTATGTATGTATGTATATATATATATATATGTATATATATATATATATATTGATCTTCAGGAAGGCCCAGATGAATGGCAGTGGATCCCAGGACCGGACTTCTCTCTGAGGTCGGCTTGGTCTGGCTCACGAGCGGCAGGTGAGACCTTCGACCTTTGTGACTCGGTTTGGTTTCCTCATGCTATCCCGAAATATTCCCTCACATTACTTAGAGCCATTCACAATAAACTCCCCACCAGAGAGCTCCTACTGAGAATGGGTATCATCAGTGATAGTCAATGCGTGCTCTGTTCGGCAAATGCTCCTGAGAGCATATCACATCTGTTCTTTGAGTGTGAGTATTCCAATTACTTGCTTACAAGGTGTCTTTTAAAGTTGTGCTTCAAAGGAATTGTCCCGGTGACTATCAGAGGAGTTTGTGATTTGTTCCATGCTACATATGGTAAGAAGGATCCAGTTAATGTGTTGGCAAAAACTACTCTATCCTCCTTGGTTTGGTTCATATGGAAAGAGCGCAATAAGCGCATTTTCGAAAATAAATGCAAGGGGAAGACTATACTATTTGAGGAGTTGGCATTTGATGTGAGAGCTTCTCTGCGCCAGCTGAATATGGATGAGGCTTCAAATCAGGCTCCCCTCTCCAATTGGGGTTTACTTGATGTGGGATAGTTTTCTTTTTAGTTCTTCTCTAGCCTTGTTCTTTTGGGTTGTATCTCTGTATATATTTTTCTTGCAAAGTAATGCTGTAGATAATTTTTAGTGGTGGGTGACGGCGCTTGTGCCCTATCCCCATCCTATTAATTATCTACCAGTTTTTACTTGTGCAGTTGCTTTGTAAATTTTTGCTCTCATTAATATAGACTCTCTTCATTCGTCAAAAAAAAATATATATATATGTATGTATATATATGACAACCCAGAAAAATCCCCAACCCCAACCCCTGCCTTCGGCTTATATGTATGTATACATATATGCATATATACATACATATATGCATATATACATACATATATGCATATATATATATATATAAAGTGTTCCTAGGGTGACTCCTTAGATGAAATCTAAGGAGTCACCCCCATTTCCCTGCATATCCCACATTTTTTTCGAATTTTTTTCTTGGGATTATTGTACACTGCATGGATGATCAACATACTAAAAATCAAGTCATTCCAATACTTTTAGAGCCCCCATTTACCCCTTGCAACTTCATGGGGTTTTCAGCACGTTTTCAGACCATTGAAGTTGCAAGGGATAGATGTGGGCCCTAAAAGTATTGGAATAACTTGATTTTTGGTATATTGATCATCCATGATGTGAACAATAACCCCATGAAAACTAAAATCCAAAACAATTGTGGGATATTGGGGAAATTGGGGGCGACTCCTTAGATTTCATCTAAGAAGTCACCCTAGGAACACTTTACCATATATATATATCTATCATAAATTTGACAACATTTTTTGAATCATAGGACTGACTAGGACAAGCTTACTAGGACAAAAGTGTTGATAGAAAGGCGGCTGAGATTTAATCTTGATGTATTGACGGTTAGGATGAGGCTTTGAGAAAATTTAGGGGGAAAATTTAGGGGAAACTTTTGAATTTTGAGAGTAAATGTATTGGGGCAAACAAATGCTTTGAAAACCGAACTCTCTACCTCCCCTCCCTCTCTCTTCCTAAAAAACCTCATCGAGTGGAACCTGGCCTCTTTAACTCCCTAACAACTCCTCTTCAACTCCCCATCAAGTCCACCGACCCATACGCTGGTGAAGAGCACGAACTTGACCCCGCCCTTCTCCTTCCGCAAGATCTGGAAGTTCATTGGCCCTCTGCCCTTCTCAGTCTTTCATCTCAACAAAAAATTCCCCAAATTCTCTCTCTCAGCAAATGGCTGCCACCGCCACTTGATCGCTTCTCTGATCCTCTTCCTCTCTTCGTAGCGCCGCTGCCAAAATTGCATCGAAGCCCAAATCTGCTCTATCTTCTTCATTTCAACTTCCGAAACCCATTAACTCTCCTCGCATCCTCAGGTATCACCGCCAGTTATAGGGTTTCTTCCCCATTCAATTATTTCGAAGAATTCTATTTTATCTGGTGGTTGAAATTTTTAGGTCTCCATTTGAGACAAGCTTCTGTGTTGAATCGCTCCTCCAGATGAACGGCGTGATTGCGGCCACGCTGATGACATCCATGCTTTTCGTGACACGCGGGGGCTATGGATGGCTCGCTGAAGGTGATTTCGTCTCTCTTTAACATTTCGGTTGAAATTTTTGTTATATTTTATCATCAGTTTCTCTCTCTTTTTTGTTTGTTTGTTTTGCTGGTGGTGTATGTTAAATTGATCGGTTTTAGTTTGCTGCTTAGTATTTAGCTTGATATGAGGTGGTTACACTTAGAAGATATGAGGCTGTGAGTGTTATTGTGTTTTCACTTAGAAGATCTAACGCTTAGTATTTAGCTTCTTAGAGTCCATGTAGTAAACTACGCAGATCAATATGATCAATATGATCCATCTTAAGAATCAACACTTACGTTGTCCTTCAAGCTTCATTATCAGTGCCAGAGGGATCGCATTCAGGCTTTGATTTTCTTCAAAACACAGAGCAGTATTATGCTTTGATTTACAAAAAAACCAGCGGAAAACTGTTGTTTGATGGATTATTTGTTGATGAGATCTAATCCCAGTACAAATGAGAGCTGGTGCCGGGTGGATTCAATCATGGTGCATCGATCATATGCTACTACTTGCTGATTCGTTAATGAGTTTTTAATGGTGGCTTTGATGATTGATTTGCAAAGGTCAAATTGTGTGTATCGGATTCCACTAATCATGATTTTAGTGTGGGGTTATTTTATTCAAACTGATGTGGCTTGGGATTTAATTATACTTATTGTCATACTAAAATATTTCAAATGACACCCCTCACAAAGTGCATTGGTGGCAAAGAGGCCGTTTGGATTTTAGCTCCCGCCTCAGCGGCGCCCGTGCCGGCAGTAGGGGTGGCAAAATTAACCCGACCCGAACCGAACCCGGCCTGTTGGGCCGAGTATGGGTAGGAGCTAATTCGGGTCGGGTAGAAAATGGGTCGACCCGGCCAACCCAGATAAAATTCGGTTCAGGAACGGGTTTGACCCGTCAACCCGATTGACCCAAATTCCACCCGGTTATAAAGTATTAATATATAATAAATATCATACACACTTCTTTCAATAGTACCATGTGGCGACTTGGTTACAGCTTCTGAATGTTGGTGTGCTGGTCACCATTTCGAATCTTAATGGAATCGTTCATTTTTCAAACTTTTGCTTCAAATTTTAAGAATATGATGCATCGAAACAATTTAAATTGAATTAAATATCAATTATTTACAAGAAACATTGTAGCTTGGTGGTTGTGTTTAGTGAGTGTGCATTCCCCCACTCGAGTTTGAGGCCTCCCGTTCGCGTTTTTCTTTGGAATTAAATCTGCATTTTTACTCTTACACTCAACCCGACCACCCGAACTCGACTCGAACCCGACCCCCAAAACGAATCGGGTCGGGTACGGGTAAACCCAGGTTACACCGGGTCAGGTACAGGTTTTGAACCATGACCTGGATATAATCCGGGTCGGGTTCAGGTTTACCCATATCTGGGTTGGTCAAACCCGACCCGACATGTTTGCCACCCCTAGTCGGTGCCGCCCGCGTCGAATGGTGCCTGCTAAATTTTTTACGCTAATTTATTGTTCCACACCAAAGGCGTCCGCGCCAAATTTACTGTTATACGCTAATTTGTTGTTCCGCGTCGAATGCATCCTCACCAAATTTGTTGTTCCGTGTCGGAGGCGCCTGCACCGAATTTGTTGTTTCGCACCAAAGGCGCTCATGCCGAAGGCGCCCGTGTCGCTAAATATTTTTACACTAGTTTGTTGTTCTTTTAAACTTTGGTTGTGGAAATAATTTTTTGGGAAACAAATATTTCACGTGAGAAATCATAAATGAACCAGGCCCTTGGGCACGGGTTATGACTAGTATATATGTGCCCGAGGGCACGGTTCATTTAAGATTTTTCCTGTGAAATATTTGTTTCCCAACAAATTATTTCCACAGCCAAAATTTAAAAGAACAAAAAATTAGTGTAAAAATATTTAGCGGCACGGGCGCCTTCGGCATGAGCGCCTTTGGTGCGAAGCAACAAATTCGGGGCAGGCGCCTTCGATACAGAACAACAAATTCGGCAAGGACGCATTCGGCGCGGAACAACAAATTAGCGAAGAACAGTAAATTCGACCCGGATGCCTTCAGTGTGGAACAATAAATTAGCGTAAGAAAATTTAGCGGGCACCATTCAACACGAGCGCCACCGGCTAGGGGTGGCAAACGGGTCGGGTCGGGTATGACCCAACCCGGATATGGGTAAACCCGAACCCGACCCGGATTATATCCGGGTCATGGTTCGAAACCCGTACTTGATCCGGTGTAACCCGGGTTTACCCGTACCCTACCCGATTCATTTTGCGGGTTGGGTTCGGGTAGTCGGGTTGAATGTAAGAGTAAAAATGCAGATTTAATTCCAAAGAAAAACGCGAACGGGAGGCCTTGAACTCGGGTGGGGGAATGCACACTCACTGAACACAGCCACCAGGCTAAAATGTTTCTTGTAAACAATTGATATTTAATTCAATTGATATTGCTTCAATGCATCCTATTCTTAAAATTTGATGCAAAAGTTTGAAAAATAAATGAATCCATTAAGATTCGAAACTGTGACCAGCACACCAACATTCAGAAGCGGTAACCAAGTCGCCACATGGTGCTATTGAAAGAAGTGTGTATAGTATTTATTATATATGAATACTTTATAACAGGGTGGAATTTGGGTCAATCGGGTTGACGGGTCAAACCCGTTCCCGAACCGGATTTTATCCGGGTCGACCGGGTCGATCCGTTTTCTACCCGACCCGAAGTAGCTCCTACCCATACAGGGAACCTGATTTTATCCGGGTCAGCCGGGTCGACCCATTTTCTACCCGGCCCAAATTAGCTCCTACCCATACCCGGCCCAAGAGTTCGGGCCGGGTCGGGTTAATTTTGCCTCCCCTACTATCGGCACGGGGGTCGCCGGGGCGGGAGGTAAAATCCAAACGACCCCTTCGCGCACTTTGTGAGGGGTGTTATTTGAAATATTTTAGTATGACAATAAGTATAATTAAATCCCAAGCCACATCAGTTTGAATAAAATAACCCCACACTAAAATCATGATTAGTGGAATCCGATACACACAATTTGACCCCTTGCAAATCAATCATCAAAGCCACCACTAAAAACTCATTAACAAATCAGTAAGCAGTAGCATATGATCGATGCACCATGATTGACTCCAGCAGGCACCGGCTCTCACTCATACTGGGATTAGATCTCATCAACAAATAATCCATCAAACAGTTTTCCGCTGGTTTTTTTGTAAATGAAAGCATAATACTGCTCTGTGTTTTGAAGAAAATCGAAGCCTGCATGTGATCCCTCTGGCACTGATAATGAAGGCTGAGGGACTGCGTGAGTGTTGTTTCCTGAGATGGATCATATTGATCATATTGATCTTCATAGCTAACTACATGGACTCCAAGAAGCTAAATACTAGGCGTTAGATCTTCTAAGTGAAAACAAAATAACACTCACCACCTCATATCTTCTAAGTGTAACCACCTCATATCAAGCTAAATATTAAGTAGCAAACTAAAACCGATCAATTTAACACACACCACCAGCAAAACAAACAAACAAAAAGAGAGAGAGAGAAACTACTGATAAAATATAACAAAAATTTCAACCGAAATGTTAAAGAGAGACGAAATCACCTTCAGCGAGCCATCCGTAGCGCGGTCGCAGTCACACCGTGCATCGGGAGGAGCGATTCAACACAGAAGCTTGTCTCAACTGGATGCCTTAAAAATTTCAACCCCCAGATAAAATAGAATTCTTCGAAATAATTGAATGGGGGAGAAGCCCTAGAACTGGCGGGATATCTGAGGATGCGAGGAGCGTTAATGGGGTTCAGGAGTCGAAATGAAGAAGATAGAGCAGATTTGGGCTTCGATGCGATCTTGGCAGCTGTGCTACGAAGAGAGGAAGAGGATCGCAGAAGCGATCGAGCGACGGTGGCAGCCATTTACTGAGAGAGAGAATTTGTGGAATTTTTTGTTGAGAGGAGAGACTGAGAAGGGCAGAGGGCCAATGAACTTCCAGATCTTGAGGAAGGATAAGGGCGGGGTCAAGTTCGTGCTCCTCACCGGCGTATGGGTCGGTGGACTTGATGGGGAGTTGAAGAGGAGCTGTTGGGGAGTTAAAGAGGCCAGGTTCCACTCGATGAGGTTTTTTGGGAAGAGAGAGGGAGGGGAGGTAGAGAGTTCGGTTTTCAAAGCATTTGTTTGCCCCAATACATTTACTCTCAAAATTCAAAAGTTTCCCCTAAAGTTTCCCCTTAAATTTTCTCAAAGCCTCATCCTAACCGGCAATTCATCAAGATTAAATCGCTGCCGTCTTTTTATCGACCCTTTTGTCCTAGTCAGCTTGTCCTAGTCAGCCCTATGATTCAAAAAAGGCTGTCAAATGTATTTTATATTAAATCACAGCCATCTTTCTATCGACCCTTTTGTCCTAGTCAGCTTGTCCTAGTTAGCTTTATGATTCAAAAAATGTTGTCAAATGTATTATGTGTATGTGTGTGTGTGTGCGCGCGCGCAAAAAATGTACCTAAGAACGTGAACAGGTATTGTTACTTGCGCACACACCCTCTCCGGGGGGTTTAAAGTATTTTTTGAATTTTTTGCATTAGTTCTGCATGTTAGGTAGCCTCCCACAAAAGTTCAAGTCAAACAAACACCATTTGTGCATCGAAACATCCATCACAAAAACTTGCGCAAAACAGTCCAGAATTCTGGAAATTTTTTGCAACTTTTTTGTGATGGATGTTTCGATGCCCAAATGGTGTTTGTTTGACTTGAAATTTTATGGGGGGGCTACCTAACATGTTGAACTACCTACTACAAAAAAATTCAAAAAAATACTTTAAACCCCTTGGAGAGGGGGTGTTCGCATGTATGTTACCCGCGCACGTTCTTTGGCACATTTACATGTGTGCGCGCGTGTGTGCGTGCGCGCTAGCTATCAGCGTTTTGGGAGGTCAAAAAAGAATTTTTTTCAATGTGTTTTACAACTTATTGGCTACATACTCACTAATTTTCAAGTAAATCCAACACCTTTTGAGCCTCCATACATGCATTTCAAAAAGATTGCGCTAATAGTTTCAGAACTTGAGCGGTGTTTTTGAAATGCATGGATGGAGGCTCAAAAAGTGTTGGATTCACTTGAAAATTGGTGGAGAGGTAGCCAACAAGTTGTAGAACACATTGCAAAAAAAAATTTTTAACTTCAAAACATTGACAGCATAAGAAAATTTCATATGCTGTCAGCACACATCCATGTGTGTGTGTGTGTGTGTATTTACATATACATACACACACATATATGTGTGTGTATATATATGTATATGTATATGTATATGTATATGTATATGTATATGTATATGCATATGCATATGCATATGCACATGTGCATATGCATATACATATTGTAGAACACATTGCAAAAAAAATCTTTTTGACCTTCAAAACACTGACAGCACAAGAAAATTTCATGTGCTGTCAGCACACATCCATATATGTATGTATGTATGTATGTATGTATGTATGTATGTATGTATGTATGTATGTATGTAAACATGTGTATATACATATGTACATGTATACACATATGTTTTTTTTGAAAAGTAAGTAATTTTATATATGCTGGTGTGTACAAAGTACAGGAACATCACGTCGGCCTTTCCTGATTGCAGACATGGAAGAGGCCAGGAAGCAATCACCAGGCGCTAGCAATCAGGCAGTCACGGAAAGACCCCAAAAGCAGGGCTAGGCACAAGCGCCAGCCTGAGAAACATAACTAAGCGATATGACCCCAAAACACTCCCTAGAAATTAGACATGGCCCACAACACCCATAAACACACACCCAGAAAACACTAAGATAGGTGAAGGAAGAATCACCCCACTTGTCCAGTGCAATACGCCCACTTAAAGCTTCAAATGTGAAAGCCCCGCAAACGTAGAGCTGGACGCCACCTCTTTGGAGTGAGTGACAGGAGGAACAATCCTTTTTTGGGCCTTCGACATCGACGCCGCCCCCACCTTGGCATAGGTGCTATCAAAAAGCGCCTTCCACGCCGGATTATTAACCGTCATCTTTTTCGAGCAAATCGGGGGGCTCAAGGCAGCTGAAGCACTGCTGGGGTTTGGAAACCACTCTGATGAACCCATGCTTACCCCCACCTCTAACATTGTCGCCACCACGACTGGACGAGACCGAAGGGGCCTTACCATGTCGTCCACTACCACGCCCCCCTCTGTCCGATGCAGCAACGCAAATTTCGGGGCCCCAAGCATCAAAGCTCGAGGCAAAAGCCTCATCCATCTCTGCGAAGTCGTCAGAGACAACAGAATCTGAATCCCCCCTACCCTCATCATTCGAGTCACCAACCACACCATCGCTACTAGCGACGACGGGAGAAACGATGGCATCCGCAGAGGCCACTGCCGCATCGCCCAAGGGACCGGGCATATGATCAACAAACCCCTTCACAGGGAGGGTTCCCACCTCAGGACAATGGGGGGAGGTCTCCACAGCAACCCCCCTCACATCAGTCGTAGACGCCAAGCTTGCCCCGGCTCCAGAAGAGTCACGTCGGGCCATGGCGGCCTCAAATATAGCCCCAACTTCCGAAGCTAGGACATCGGGAGGCATGGCCATGCCCCCTAAGAGAGTACCCGAACCCCCTCCCCCCTTAGGAACCGGGGCCTCAGCGGAAGGACATTGCTCCAATAAGTGGCCGAAAGTGAGGCAGCGACTGCACCTAGGTGGCTCGCCCTTATATTCAACTGATTGAATGTGGGTGGAGCCATCTTCGAATACCAAAGTGACTACACGTGGGAGAGGCTCTGACGCATCGAGCTCGACAAAGCAGTGGGCAAAGTCAACGCGTTCAAGATTGGCGGTGGCCCGATCAGTGCAGATAGGGATCCCATGGTCACCACACTAAGGATGTCGATGGACCAGAGATTGAGAGGGAAAGAGGGAAACTGAACCCATGTAGGGATGCTACAGAGAAGATCTCTGTTGAGGGTAACGGTGGGGCTCCATTGCCTAAGAATGAGGAGGCGACCGTCAAAGAGCCATGGCCCCCCTGTAGAACCGACGAGCAGTCCTCAGCACAGCCAAAGTGGAAGAAGAACATCCCGTTATCACAGGAGAAGGTCTGGAATGGACATTTGAGCTTCCACATCCGTCCTACGGTGGCATGCAGCTGGCTGAAGAACGGGACGTGCCCTACAGCGGTGTTTGCCCATTTGGCAGCAGTCGCCAACTTCTGAAGATCAATCCCCAATCCATACGAGTGGCCACCAGAAAAGGGGAAAGGGACGACATACTTCAGCTTCTGATCGTCGGCGACGTTCGGACCATTACACACATCCTTCCACGAAGATGGCCGGACTGCCTGAGAGTAGGAGACGGAGAGGCCAGGCCTAACTGACCTACGCTCGAGTATTAAGCGAGCATCAGGACGAGGGTGGCAAGGAGGCCTAGCGGTAGTAGGGGGCCTTCCATCGCGAAGCCCGTGGGGCACAGTGGGCGGCCTCCTCCCCAATTTCCTATTTACCTCCATCTACCCATCACCCCAGGATTTGCAAGAGAGGGCAGCAGGGGTTCCCCAGGACCGGCCAACAACGTCGAGGACGCCATCGCCGGAACGGCAAAATCCCCAAATCAGACGGCCAAAACACGGTCGCCACCACCAAGGCATCCCGATCGCCGCCCAAGAAGGAAGAACAATAGAGCAGTTCGATCGGAGCAGGGGCAAGGCTGATCGGGACTTGGTCGACACAGATCGGACCGGAGGACCGATCGCCGCCCGAGAAGGGATCGATCACTGCCCAGGAGGGAGAGGCCAGGGGGACGGGTCTCATCGGAGTGAAGGAGTCCGATCGGTGCTGTCGAGTGCGCACGGAGCGGGGTCAAGCTTCGGTGGCGGGAAGACCGGAAACAGGCCGGAGGGACCCAGATCCAGATCTGCAAAGAAACGCTGGGAGATCACGCTGGAAGTAGGGATTCTGGTCACCAAGGGGGAGACTAGAAGAGCAAGCAAGGGCAAGGCTCGAGAAAGGAGCTTGTGCAGACGCCGGGGACCGGCCGGCCGGCCGGCGACGGGAGTCCGCCGCATCTCGCACGGAAATCGCACAGAAATCGCCCAGGGCAACTCGCACGCACGCACGCACACACACACACACACACACACACACATATCATATGTACATGTGCATATATATATGTATGTATATATGTATATACGTATATATATGTAATATGTATATGTATATATATACATACATATACATATTACATATATATACATATATACATATATACATATATATACATATGTAATATGTATATGTATATAATATTATACAATTCAGGACCTTTGTCCTCCGTGGCAGTTTTGTCCCACGTGGCAGTTTTGTCCCAGTCATATTTTTGGTTGCTGACTGGGACGCCACGTGGGGGTTGGGTGGGGTTCTGGACTTGGGTTTGGGATGGGTTTTTGGTGATTTTTTTTGCGTTTTACTCACTGCTTTTCCTCTTTTTTTCTCCCGACCCTCCACACCCCCCCAAGATTTTTGCATTTTGGCGACCGCTTCTCTCCGCATTTGCGTCCGGGCGACGACTGCCTCCATGCCCTCCAGACACGGGTTATGACTAGTATACATATATACATACATACATACATACGTACATACATATACATATACATATACATATATATATACATATATATATATATATACATATATATATGTATATATACATATATAGACATATGAGAATAATGGCTATCATACGCCATATGAGAGCTTCTCTCATACGCCCTCTCACATAAAGCACCCAAGTACAACCAAGTACAAGCCCATGTGGGCTTGTACTTGGGTGCTTTATGTGAGAGGGCGTATGAGAGAAGCTCTCATATGGCGTATGATACCCATTAATCCCTAGACATATATATATATATATATACATATATATACATATATATACATATATATATATATATATACATATATATATATATATATGAGAATAGTAGGTATCATACGCCATATGAGAGAGGATCTCATATGCCCTCTCACATAAAGCAATTAAGTACAAGCCCACATGGACTTGTCCTTGGTTGTACCCGCCCACTTTATGTGAGAGGGTATATGATACCCTCTCGCATATGGCATATGATACTCATTATTCTATATACATTTATATGAATATGGATGTGTGCTGACAGGACATGAAATTTTCCTGTGCTGTCTGCGTTTTGGAGGGCTAAAAAGATTTTTTTATTTTTATATGCAATGTGTTAAACAACTTGTTAGCTACCTCCCCACCAATTTTCAAGTGAATTCAACACTTTTTGAGCATTCATCCATGCATTTCAAAAAGATTGCGCTGACAGTTTCAGAACTTGAGCGGTGTTTTTGAAATGCATGGATAGAGTCTCAAAAAGCGTTGAATTCACTTGAAAATTGGTAGATGAGATAGCCAACAATTTGTGAAACACGTCGCAGAAATAAATTAAAAAAATCTTTTTTGACCCCCAAAGCGCTGACTGCACATGAAAATATCTTGTGATGTCAGCACACATCCATATTCCTCACACACACACAGACAAATTTTCAAATGAGAACATTTCGCACAGAATTTTCTGTGTGAAAGCATTTTTATTTTTATTTTTTGAAAATTTTTTTTCAAAATTTTTTCTTTCTTTATTTCATGTTGTTATACACCTCTAAAAAAATAATGGTTAAAAATTAATGTGATTTGGCATTCGATCAATGTATTACAAAAAGTTCTATTGTTCTGAAACCGTTAAATTTTGTAACGGGTTGATTGGTGCTCAAATCCCTCCAGGGTTCACCCATTATTTTTCCTAGGGTATATAATTGTATCGATTAAATATCAAAAAAATTTAAAAATGTTTCCGAACGGATTTCGCACCAGAATATTACTATATGTATATGAGGAATATAAATTTTCATGTGCTCTCAGCATTTTGGGGGTGAAAAAAGTATTTTTTAAAAAATTTGCAATGTGTTTTACAACTTGTTGGCTATGTACCCACCAATTTTCGAGTGAATCCAACACTTTTGGAGCCTCCGTCCATGCATTTCAAAAAGACCGCTCAATTTTTGAAACTGTCAGCGCAATATTTTTGAAATGAATGGATGAAGGCTCAAAAAGTGTTGGATTTACTTGAAAATTGGTGGAGAGATAGCCAACAAGTTGTAGAACACATTGCTAAAAAATTTATTTAAATACCGTTTTCACTCCCAAAATGCTGATAGCACAGGAAATCCATCCTTGTGCTGTGAGCACACCTCCATATGTATATATATATATATATATATATATATATTTGAAGGGTAATTGATTTCATAAATAAAATCAAAAGATACAATCAGCTAGATAGAATTTGGGGTATAAGTGGACTAGTGGAAAAGAGTGAAGACACCCCCAAAACCTAGGCCCCTATCATCCCAAAGCTAGCTAAATACAAATACGACCCATACATACCACCAGACCAACCAACCGCTAGGACATAAGTGATAATCCCAGATCAGGTCGTGTACTCGCGCCAGACTCGCCCCACCTTGACCCGAGAACTCTTGCGAGGAGGAAGTGACTCCTGGAACTTCTTCTTCACAGAAGCAGTAACAGATTGCTCCCATTTCAGATTGTTGATGACAAGGGAAAAGGGTTGTCTGTCGTCTTCATTGTGGCAATCGTCATCGAGATGCGATGAAGTAGAATGAGCAATCCCATGCGTCTCCAGAGGAGCTGGACAAGAGGGTGTCGCCATAGCAGCACGCAAATAGTCACCAGTAGTAGTATATGTCATATCCCTAACATCATCCCCAATTAGGGGAGCCGAAGTACTAGCTTCTCCAGACGAGAGCTTAAGCCAGTGCTCTGCACACAAATATTCTACCTCATCATCATCAGATAGCGACTCCACCCCACAATCAATACCTTTACCTTGTCTCTAGTCACCTCAGGGCCAATAGGCTTAAGATCAACAACACAAGTGTCAGGGACAAGACCACCATCACCCAGTTCCTCCAACACTCCCCCATCCTCCGTAGTATCCATCACATTTTTTCCAAAATCCCTAGAGGGACCAGGCCCCCCAACGACTCCAGCGGGCACTGAGTGGCAGTATGACCAAATGACAAACACTTGGTACACCTCGGAGGTTTGCCCTCATACTCAACCACAAGAGCAAGTGATGATCTGTCTTCAAACAACAAGTTGACTTTTCTAGGGAGTGGCAGGGAGGCGTCTACATCAATGAAGCATAGTGCAAATTTAATCCGCTCAAGATTGGCCGTCGCACAATCCATGCAAATAGGGTCACCAACCAAACTGGAGATAATGTTCAGAATCTCAGGTGACCAAAGGTTGAGAGGAAGATTGGGAAATCTCACCTAAACTGGGACACGGTGGAGTAGATCTCTCTCAAGCTTGAGCTCAGGGGACCAGCATCGTAGGACTATCAGACGACCATCGAAGAGCCACGGACCCCCCCTGTAGCACATTTTCACAATCTTCAGCCCGCTCAAATTTGAAGTAGAAGAACTCATTGTCACGGGAGAACACCCGTAAGCCTGCCTTCAACTTCCATAAGCGACTAACATAAGCTTGCACTTGGCTGTAGAACGGGTGATCGCCTACAATGTGGCTGACGGTGTGTTATCCCAACGTTTTGCAGTGGCCGAAATATAGTGATCAAGTATTAGTCCCACCGGCGCACCGTCTCCTCCCAACACGGGGGCTACGAACGAAAGTTTGCGACTTGGATCGTTAGATCTGATTCCTGAGCATATATCTTTCCAAGAACCCGCCGGAGTTACCTTACTGAAGTGGAGAGGAATATTGGCCTCGCCGCGCATTTGGTGAGGAGTTTATTCAGATCTGATCGTGCCAAATGAGCACGTCGTTTACCACCATTGTCAGACGGCTCACCCAATTTCTCACCCGCAGATGTGGTAGATCTAGTTTTCCTACCCTGCCTCTGGACAACCTTCTAAGCACCCTCATCTTCGCCTGACGCCATTTTCTTCAAGCAATAGTCATTGCATCGGTGATATGGATTAGATGCGTTGATGCATTTATCCATCCTCGCTCTACATCCACAAATATCGACCACCAGTAACAATCAGCCAGAACTGATAGCTACGACAGAATAATCACTGCCAGAACGTCGCAGCCCGAAAAACACAGTCTGGAGGTCTAGCCGCAGCCTGGGATGCCCTAACACCTCAACTGGAAGAGGAGCCTGAAGGTAATGGCCACCGCAGAACTGATCACCTGGAAGAGGTGATCGCCGCTTGGAAGAGGATCGAAGCACCGGGATCACCTGCAGGATCTCGAAGATCGCCTGCTGGGACAACCTGTCGGGATAGAAGTGCTGAATCTCGAATACCTGATCGCCGCTGCCGTGTGGATCTGGTCGTCACCACCTTCTGGATTGGGTCTTCGAGCTTTGATCGTTGCCGCCGTGTGGATCTGGTAGCCGCCGCCTTCTGGATTGGTTCTTCGAGCTATGATCGCAGCCGCTGTCTAGATCGGAGCTGGTTGTCGTCGCTGCCCTGGGGATCGAAGCCCCGTCACCAGGATCTGATCGTCGTCAGCGCCTACAGATCTGATCGCCGTCAGCGCCTGGGGATCCGTCAGCACCTGGGGATCTGATCTCCGTCGCCTCCTGGGGATCGGACCTGTTTGCCGTTGCCTCCTGGGGATCGATCGCTGTCGCAGGATCGGACCTGTGATTTTGAGATATATATATGTGTATATATGTGTGTATATATATGTGTATATATGTATATATGTATATATATGTATATCTATATTACATTTGAGGGATGTTATCAAGGGAAATTGGATAAGATAAATTGGATAAGAGTTAAGAAATTGGATAATACAAGTGTTGGATAAGAGAAGTTGGTTAAGAGAATATGGATAAGATAATTTGAATATGGGTAATTCTATTGTTGGTTAATACATTTTGTATAAGAGAATTTGCATATGAGAAATTGGGAGAAGAGAAATTGGTTAAGTCATATGCCTTGGGGTTATGTATTTGAAATCAAGTTAAAATTTGAAAACCAAACCTTTTTCCATTTGGTTTCACCACGTTGTGAGGGGGGGATTTTTGGAGGGAATTATAGGAGGGAAATCAATGGAGGGAAATGTTGAACTTTTGATCACATCTGATGATCACATCGAATGATGTCCATGGAGGGAATTTTTAGAGGGTAAATACGCAGTTGAAGAGAACCTCCAGAAGAGAATATTGCTTGAAGAGAATTTTGCGGTTGAAGAGAATATTGCTTGCGCTGGAAGAGCCTCCACCTCCCCCTCATCTGCTGGCAGAGAATTTGGCTCGCCTCTTCAACCTCCTCTTCCTCCTCACCCTCATCTGCTGAAGGGAATCTGTGAGCTCTTCTCCACAATTTTTTTTGCGGTTGAATTTTTTTCGCCCTCATCATGTACACCCAATACTATTGCAGATCAAACTCTCGGTGAAAGCTTCAACACTTTGGACAACAACCTCAACATCAACCTCAACCCTTCGTGAGCGTATTATAGCTTAGAGTTTCTGAGTTTTGTTTTTCAGTTATAGCAGTTGCAGTTTGTAGAGTTCGGGGAAATCCTCAGTTGTGGAAAGCATAGTTTTAATGCTTATGGTTCATAAGCATAGTTTTAATGCTTATCAAGGATTAAAACTGTTATTATTGTTTTGGAGTTTTAATGCTCATTTTTACTGTTTCTTATCAAAGTATGTGTAAAAATGAGCATTCATGTTTCTCATTTGCTCATTTTACACATTACATGATGTTGAGCATTAGATTTTGGGGTTTCTCACAACATCCTCTCATTAGATTTAAGTATGTGTAAAAATTAATGCTGTAACCTCATTTTCTCCAAATAAATGCTCATTACAGGATTGTTTGATATGTATTATTAATGCTCATTAGATTTAACTATGAGAAAATGAGAGGATTTTGGAGTATTTTTTAATGCTCATTTTACACATTACTGGATGTTGAGCATTAAATAATAATAGTTTTAATGCTCATTAGATTTAGAGGACTATGTATATTATATCCAATCCTGATATGTATTATTAGATTTAGAGGACTATGTATATTATATCCAATCCTGATATGTATTATTAGATTTAGAGGACTATGTATTATTACATGAAATCCAAGTTCTGGAGTTAATTGATTAACAAGTTGCATATTCAAATTTGATATGTGATACTGTGAATATGGGTAATAAGCATATTACAGAACTGAAATCCAGTTGCATATCCAAGTTCTGGATTTCAGTTCTGAATATGGGTAATACTATTTGTAATAAATTTCAGTTCTGGAGTTATTATATCCAATCCATTTTAAGTCGGATCTAATTTGATATGTGATACTGTGAATTTGCCAAGTTCTGGAGTTAATTGATTAACAAATTGTTTTGATAATGCAATGTGATAATTGTTTTGATAACATACTTTTATAATTTCTAGTAAGATAATTTCCATATGGCAAACCCAAATGATAATTTCCATACTGAAAACCCAAATGATAATTTCCATCTTCATTTGTGATAATTTCCATATACATGTTTGTTTGGATGTCCATATTCAGGTTTATTGGTTTGTTTGGATGTCAATACCACTTAATAATTGCCATCTTGAATTTGTTTGGATGTCCATTTTCAGTTTTTTTAGATTGAATTTTTTGATGCTCAGGTTTTGATGAATGAAAATGATTATCATTCAGTCTAACCATTCAGTCTAAAATTATCCTTCAGTCAAAATGGCCATACCACTTATTTCATTTGGGTGTATTGGTTAGAATTACCATCCTTTTGATTGAAAAGAGAGGTTTATTACAGTTTGGCAGCTTAATAATTTTGTTTTAATTGAATCATTCAGTCTCAACTATCACATGACATCAAGCATTACAATTCTATCTAACCCATAGAGTCAAATTTGGGGTGGGAAAAGTTTAGGATATAGTTTTGCTTTTCAATTTCAATTTCAATTTCAGTTGAGGATAAAGTTTAGGATATTTTCCAGAAATTCTATGGTATGTTTCTGGCATTCTACAATTGGATGTCCTGGATGATGTTACAACTCAAACACTGCAACTCAAACAAGGTTCACATGAAAGATAATGTTTTTGATAAAAAAATTACATGTTAAAAAGTTTTGGGTTGCATGCTTGAATCATTTGCTTGCATTATTGAATCATTTGTGCTTGCTGAATCATTTGTGCTTGAGTCATATAAAAAAATTGCATGAGGCTTGAATCATTTGCAGGGGAAATGCTTGAATCATATTCAAGCATGCAAGCAAGGAGATGTGCACTCCTGAAAAAATTTGCAGGGAAAAAGGTTTTTGATATGATTCAAGCACCAAGTTATTTTTTCTGTCATTTTAATTCATATGAGCAAATTTTTTAGATATACAGTTCATGATATAAAAAATTCAGGATATAAAGTTCCTGATATAAAGTTCTCTATACTTGTCATGTTTTCTATAGATTGCATGAGATATGTTTCATTGAAATGTTCTCATTTGGTCCAAGGACATGTACATATCACTTGAAGGACAAAGCACAGAAAGAGGAAAAGCTTGGGATGGACAAGATGAGAGTGTTTTTTGAAAAGCAATTTGGAATGTTGTAATCTGGGATGTTCAGGATATAAAGTTTAGGATATAACGTTCATGATGTTACTTGAATCATATCAAAAACTAAACAGCAAGCTTATATGATGTTCCCTGAAACTAATTTTATCCAATAGACATACCACTTATTAACATTATATGATGTTACTTGAATCATTTTGGGCTGGGAAAAGTCTCATTCTGTTTGGAAGTCCTGCATTTGTTTCATTCTCAACCTGAATTTGTGATAACTTCCATCTTCAGGTTTATTTAGACTGAAAACCCAAAGAATAATTTCCATCTTCATTTGTGATAATTTCCATATTCATGTTTGTTTGGATGTCCATATACAGGTGTATTGGTTTGTTTGGATGTCAATACCACTTCATAATTGCCATCCCGAATTTGTTTGGATGTCCATTTTCAGTTTTTTTGATATTGAATTTTTTGATGCTCGGGTTTTGATGAACTGAAGGAAATAGGATACACTACAATAATTCTAGGAAGCACTGACCACTGAATCTAAGCTTGATATGTGTAATGCCCTGCTAAGCTACTGCACAAGTTCTAGAGGGGGGGGGGGTGAATAGTACTTTAAAATAATTAAGAGGCTAATTCCTAATTACTTGCAAACTCTACCAAACAATGCGGAAAAGTAAATGTTAGACAACAAAGAAACAATCGCAAACAACGATATTACTGGGTTCGGATCCACCCAAGTCTCCCCGACTTGTTCCCGGTGATCCTATGTCCCAACCATCCGGATCCCCTCTGGATACTTGAGTTAGAAACCCTAACTCAAGATTTCCACTATGAAATACTTGTGAAGAACCTTCACCAAGTCAAATCATACACAAAGTAATTTGTGACTCCCACAACCCGGGATCATAAACACAACTCTCACAACCGAGAGATAAACACTTACAAAATGAAAGTAAATGAAATAGAATAGCTTACCACAAAATATCTATGCCTTGAGTACACTTACGAATTAGGGCAAGGATGATTTTGAGGAAGAAGAAGGCACCAAACCCTAGCTCCAAGATGTAGATCAGCGATGGAGAGCTATGGGGTTGTAGGTGACCTAGGATCAAGCACTTGGCTTGGAAGGCTTCACACTCAATGAATCTCTCTTTGGAAGTAAGAGTGAGGAGAGATTATTGAATGGAATGAAAGAGCTTTGAATGAGCTTGGAATGATTTCTCTTGATCTCTAAACTTGCAATAATATCAGCCTTGAGTGCAATGAATGCAGCTCAACAAGTATTTATAGGATAGAGGAGAGAGAGAAAGAAATTCGAGTCATTAAATGCTCCAGCGGCTCTTTTCTGAACTCAACTAGTCGGTCAAAGAACAACCACCGACCGACTAGTTCATCAACTAGTCGGTCGGTCATTTAACATAGACTGACTAATGGAAGAACAGCCCAAAATGTCGAAGCAGAGACAAAAGGAACTAGTCGGTCCAAGAAGAGTAGCTGACCGACTAGTTTCACAACTAGTCGGTCGGTTACTTAACTGAGACCGACTAAGAGATAAAACTGAAGTTTGAGCACAAATTGATTTAGTCAGTCCAAGAACAAATGTTGACCGACTAGTTCATCAACTAGCCGGTCGCCAAATGTGCATAGACCGACTAACGATAAACAGTAAGTTAGGTGAAAATTGGCATGTACAGTAAAGCTAAACTAGTCGGTCCAAGAAGGAAAGTTGACCGACTAGTTCATCAACTAGTCGGTCGATCAATGAACACAGACCGACTAATGATAAACAGTAGCTCAGGCTCAAAGTTGCATGTACAGGGAAAGCTCAACTAGTCGGTCACAGAAGCATCACTGACCGACTAGTTCACAAACTAGTCGGTCGGTGAGTCAACTTAGAGCGACTAACTGTAAATAGTAAAGAGCTTAGAATTGACTGACAAAAACTAGTCGGTCCAAGAAGCTTTGCCGACCGACTAGATCACCATCTAGTCGGTCAGTTCTTCTTCTTGAACCAACTAACATGCACAAGAAGTCGCGAATCGAAGCGCGAATCTTCGGGAAAGTTTGTATGGACTTCTACTAAGATCCTAGAGCTAAGATATGAGCGTTATGAAGATTTAAACCGTAAGATCTACTCAAGGCTTAACATTCTACGAAAGAAGCTTAAAGACTATAAATAAAACTTGACGATACCGTCTTCAATAGCTTCAATCGAATCTTCATGACTTCTAAAATGGTCCATAAGCTTCAACGAAGCTTTAGGCATACGATCACGTGCTTTGAGAAGTCTCGAGATGTCGCTTTGGATGTTCATATGAATTTGGTGACGATCTCCATAACTGCACTCACAAATTGTTAGTTCACGATACATTTATGTTTGTTCATCATCCAAAACCAAATCCGGGGAGTCCAATATCCAACATTCTCCCCCTTTTTGGTGATGACAAACCAACATAAATAATAATCAACAATAATAATTCAAATGAAATTTACTTACTCCCCCTGTATTGATGACACGTTAATTCCAAATTAAACAATAATAATACGCATCAAGCAGACGAGTAAAGTATATAAATGAGAATTGATTATTGAAATATCGGATTTGAAAATCCATTTATATATCTTAACTCCCCCTGAATCTAACATATCAAATTAGATTCTTGGAATAATGCTTTAAATTATCATTTAGCACATCGTTATTTTTATATCTCTCCCCCTTTGGCATAAGCAAAAAGAGCGGGAGGAGATCAACGACAACAACAATGGCTTCAAATAAAAAGCACGGGAGTCGTAGAATACGACCATGGCTCAAGTGACACCAAAGAAAAATACGAATAAAATCAAGGCGTGTTAATGATACCATAGTCGAAAATCGTAAAACGAAATCATCAAAACTCAAATCAATTTTACGGATTGAGTTATGGAATATACTCTCCAATATCAACATTCTTGGTTAATTTAGTGCATGGAAAACAATTCTATGTTTCCATAGAAGAAATTTCTATTTAACCAAGTTATTATCGTCGAGCGACGAAATCAAACATCAGAGACATATGAAGAATATATAATGTGCACAAGAAAATGAAATGTCAATATCGATGTGTGTATATATATATATATATATATATATATATATATATATATATATATGAACCATGATACAACAAAATCATACATCGTCAACATACAAAACATCGATCCAACGATCGGGGCACAAAATACAGCATCATATCACACAGATATCAGAGTGTCACACAACATACAACATCATCAAAATGCATCAAGATACAGCATCAAAATGATCCACAAAAAATAGCCACCCTCACTATCCTACCCAATCTCTCTCACAACTAGATATGTCATCCAATGTGCATCGGGAGAGGGCTCAAAGAAGCTCAAGAGGCAGCGGGAGGATCAGAAGCAACTGCAGGCTCTGCAGGAGCGGAGGTGGTAACAGGATCAGCTGGAATGTCAACGGGAGCGACGGCAGAAGTCTCAGGTACGACAGAAGAGACGATCTCAGGAGCAGCAACGGTAGTGGCCTCGGGAGCACCAATCGGAGCATCCACCGCAGGAGCGGTGGCAACAGGTGTGCTCTCGGGGGCACCAGCAGACGAAGCAGCAGCAACATCACCAGAAGTGCCCTCGGGGGCACGAGTAGAAGCACGAGCAAGCTCCTCAATGTCCTCCTCATCCAACTCATCCTCGTCAGAAAAAGACGGAGGGACCTCAATATCAAGGTGACGAGCTATACGGCAGAGAATCTCCTCAGAACGAGCCTGACGAGACTCCAAACGTCGCAGAGAACGAACGAGCTCGGCAAGAGTGGAAGAGGGAGCAGCAGAAGCAGAGGCAGAGGCTGACGCTGAAGGTGTCGTCCTCTGAACGTGACGGAGCGCCGCAAGAGACTTCTTGATGGCCGTCGCGTTCAGGGGAGGACCAAGTGGACGCTCATCGTCAGGAGGAAGAGTGACACGGAAGTGACGAAATACCAGAGTCAATAAGCATGGGAAGGGGATATGAGCCGACTTTGTGGACTTGCGAATACACTCGAAAGAGTCCATCTTATCGAGTATAATGCGAGCCCAGTTAATCGAGCTCCCCATGAAAATAGCATATATCAACTTCAAGAAAGGCTGGGACGGAAGAGAGGAGGAGCCGTACTTGGAAAGCAAGCACGACTTCAGAATCAAATTTAGGACCCAAGCGATATGCTTGAAGGATTTGGAGGGCACGCCAATCATGGCGGGAGGAATCTGGTGGAAAATCTGAGAGAGGACGACCTGATCAAGGGAGGTGATATCATCAACAGAAATGTCAGAGGGGAGGAGGCCAGACGAGGAGATACCCAAAATCTCTCCTAATATTTCTGCCGTGAGGACTATAGGAGTCCCCAAGATAGTCGTCTCAATCGAGTGGATCGCATCGTACTGACCCCGGATCCTATTGGCATAGAAAAGTTTTACTAGGCGAGGGTAGGGGTGAGGGTTCGCCTTCGGGTCATATCGAAGGTAATCGAGAAGACCGGAGGACGAAAGAAGATCGGCGAGGCCTAGGAAGTCACTAAACTGGACGAAATGCTCCAGAAGCAGTGGGCAGTGTTCGATACGGTTGTAAGCCGCGAGACACAAAGGGTCGTCGCGACACAACGAAATATCGACACCGCCAACCGGCATCGGAGCCTTTCCCTTAGGCTTACGGGTAGATGTACGTGGTCGGGAGCTAGACTCAGGATGGGTAGGAGGAGAGGGGTCCCTATGAGTCTCAGGCTCGGGTCTATACTCGGTATCGGAATCGGTAGGAGTATGGAAAGAAGAGGGAGATGCAAGTTCCTTGGGCATGGACTTAGGCTTGGGTTGGGTTCTTGGTTGAGCACGGGGCTTCGCTTTCGTCGTCCTCTTACGCTTAAGAGGAGGCGAAGACGAAGAGGGTTCTGTAGGCTTCGAACGGCATTTCGGAGGAGGGGGGTCCGAGGGTGGCGAATCGACGGTCATGGGTGAAGGGCCAGAGCGAGTGATCGGGATACGTGTACGAGCCATAAGCGTGGCACGACACGACGCAAGAGAGCGAATCGAAGAAACCCTAAACACAAACCCTAGAAATCGAAAACAAGCGAAACCCTAACCCTAAGATCTAGAAACTGAACCCTAGAGCTAGGAGAGGGAGGAGAGATCACCTAGGGGGAGAGGGCGACGGTCGGCGACGGAGGAGATGGCCGGAATCAGGCCGGAGATCGACGGACACGAAGGAGGAAGTCGAAGGGTCGAGGGGTTTTGCGAGCTGGAGAGAGTGAGAGACCGACTAAAAAGGAATTAAGTCGGATAGATGGGGTTTTAATCGACTGGAATTCGAAAAGACAAAACAGTCCCCGTCACAACTAGTCGGTCATAGTTCAAGCACTGACCGACTAGATCACGATCTAGTCGGTCGGTCAATGAGCTTGAACCGACTAGTTGTAAACAGTAACTGAATGCAAATTTCCTGACAAGGATTTAGTCGGTCTAAGCTCATTCACTGACCGACTAGAACTGAATCTAGTCGGTCGGCCAATGAACTTGGACCGACTAAGAGAGTTCAAAAATTGAAAATCTTTGAAATTTGATTTCTCTCCTAATCACACTTGGATGAAACATCAAAATACTCTCATTAATCATTATACTACCCCCATTAAACATCGAAAATCTGAAATTTGACGATTACGCACAAATCGAGCGAAAATTCCGAAAATTCAACAAAAATCCAGAAAATTTCAATACTTCAAGCATGAGCAAATATAACGAATAGAATAGCATGCAAGAATATTGAATAAAAATGAATCCTATATCTCGGATTCACCCATAATCCCCAATTCTCGACGTAACCGCACAAAGGAGTCCTCCTTTAGGGGTTTCGTGAAAATATCGGCGATTTGCTTCTGGGTTTCAACGTACACTAATATGATGTCCTTTTTAGCAACATGATCATCTAAGAAATGGTGTCGGACATCTATGTGTTTCGAACGGGAATGGTGTACCGGGTTCTTGGAAAGACATATTGCACTTTGGTTGTCCACCATGATAGGATAAGTATCACAGTTTATACCAAAGTCTTTAAGTGTGTGTCTCATCCAAAGAACTTGAGCACACGCGGCACCGGCGACAATATATTCCGCCTCGGTGGTTGAAAGTGATACGGAATTCTGCTTCTTGGAAAACCAAGAGACAAGAGAATTTCCTATAAAATGGCAAGTGCCACTAGTACTTTTCCTGTCGGATTTGCATCCCGCATAATCGGCATCACTATATGAGATTAACTCATACGTGCTAGATTTTGGATAAAGTAATCCAAAATCAAGTGTATTACTTAAATAACGGAAAATGCATTTTACCTCTACTAAGTGAGACTCCTTAGGTTGAGATTGATAACGAGCACATACGCATACGGCAAACATAATATCGGGCCTACTTGCGGTAAGATAAAGTAAACTACCAATCATACCTCGATATAGACGAATGTCTACATCTTTACCGTCTGTATCCTTATCAAGATGCGTAGTCGTGCTCATTGGAGTCTTTTTCCCAGAGGCACTCTCCATTCCAAATTGCTTTAGCAACTCCACTGTGTACTTCGTTTGGTGGATAAAGATTGCATCGTCCATTTGGTGAATTTGGAGACCTAAGAAATATTTGAGCTCACCCATGTGGCTTATCTCAAATTGATCCTTCATCACATTAGAAAACTCTTCGCAAAGAGCAAAGTTAGTAGCACCGAAAATGATATCATCAACATATATTTGAACTAAAATTATATCATTATTCGAATACTTAACAAATAATGTGGAATCAACTTCTCCCATTTTAAATCCTAAATCCAAAAGAAAATTCTTTAGACGGTCATACCAAGCTCGAGGAGCTTGTCTCAAACCGTAAAGAGCTTTCTTAAGTTTAAAAACATGATTTGGAAATTTTTCATTTATAAAACCCGGAGGTTGAGAAACATAAACTTCCTCAACAACATCTCCGTTTAAAAATGCACTTTTTACATCCATTTGAAATAATTTAAAATCCTTATGGCATGCAAAAAATAATAGTAATCTAATTGATTCTAATCTAGCTACCGGAGCGAAGGATTCTTCGAAATCAATACCTTCCTCTTGACGGTAGCCTTGAGCAACTAACCGAGCTTTGTTCCGGACGACGACTTGGTTTTCGTCGGTTTTGTTCTTGAAGATCCACTTTGTCCCTATGACGGTGTGGTTCTTCGATGGCAATGGAACAAGCTCCCAAACCTCATTCCTCTCGAATTGAATGAGTTCCTCCTCCATGGCTAAGATCCAAGCACCATCTTCGCATGCTTCATTAACATTCTTTGGCTCTATCGAGGAGGCAAAGGCACAATGAGCGAAGTAGTTCACTTGCGATCTCGTCTTGACACTATCATGGATATTGCCAATGACTTGCTCATGAGGACGGTCACGAACGGTATGAAGCCGTTTGGGAATACCTTGATCACTAGGAACATTCTCAACAACTTTATTAGACGGGTTAGTCTCAATAGAATCAATAGAATCATTAGAGTTAGAATTACCAATTGAATCACATAAGACATCCATAGAGTCATCATCATTAGTAATTCTAGTTGGAACAAATCCTTCATTAAATGAAACATGAAGTGATTCCTCGATCGTTGAGGTTCGTTTGTTGAATATCCGGTAGGCTTTGCTACGTGAGGAATACCCAACAAAAATCCCCTCATCTGATCTTGGATCGAATTTGTCCAAACTACCATACGTGTTCTTAATAAAACATTTCGAACCAAAAACACGAAAATGTTTAACTTGAGGCAACCTACCAAACAACAATTCATAACAAGTTTGTTTAGTGTCGGGCCTCAAAAGTATTCTATTAAACACATAGCAAGCGGTGTGTACCGCTTCTGCCCAAAATTGATGGCCAAGTTGGCTATCATCAAGCATAGTGCGAGCACATTCCACTAGCGTCCTATTTTTTTTCTCAACAACACCATTTTGAGGAGGTGCGCGAGGGAATGAAAAGGTGTGTGTAATACCAGCTTCATCACAAAATGTCTCAAAAGACTCATTCTCAAATTCACCTCCATGATCACTACGAATAGTGACAATGGTGGTTCCTAATAGATTTTGTACTTTCTTAACAAAAATTGTGAAGTTTTCAAAAGCTTCATTTTTATTACATAATGAAAATACCCAAGTAAACCTAGAAAAGTCATCAACGATGACAAGTCCATATCTAGCATTACCTAATGAAGCAACTCTAGTTGGCCCAAATAAATCTAGATGTAATAGCTCTAGAGGCCGCTTAGAAGAAATGCTTTTCTTAGGTTTAAATGAAGATTTTGGAAGCTTGCCTCGTTGACACGAGTCACAAAAGCTTTTCTTTTGAAAGACAAGCTTAGGGAAGCCTCTAATAGAATTTAACTTGGAAAGCTTAAATAGTGTTCCAAAGTTCACATGACCAAAACGTCGATGCCATAAGTGTTGTTCACTTGTGTTGGAAATAAGACATTGTTCATGTGATCTTGGAAGATCTAGGATATATATATCCTTATGGCGTGTGCCGGAAAACAATAATTCATTATTATCTTTTCTTAAAATATGGCACATTCCTTTCGCAAAGTTAACTTTGTAACCTTTGTCACAAAGTTGACTTATTGAAATAAGATTGTGGTTTAATCCTTTAACAAGGTAAACATCACATATAAGGGGTTTAGAAGGATTACCCACTTTATCAACACCTATGATGGTTCCGCTCTCGTTGCCTCCAAATACGACGCGGTTTCCATTTACAATGGGACCACTCCGAAGAGCAATTGAGCGTCACCCGTCATGTGTTTTGAACACCCGCTATCGAGGATCCAATTCCCCTTGGAGCTAAATTTAAATTTGTTGCTCCTTTTCTTTTTCTTTTCCTTGAGTACCTAAAGATAGAAAATTTCATATCATGGTACCCAAGGTCATTGGGTCCAAAAGATTAGACCTTTGGAAGCCAAGTCCAATTGGACTTAGACTTCCCCACATAATTTCTACTATGCACAACATCCGAAAAATAAGCATTCATGTAAACTTGTTTTTCATTCATGCTTGTGTCCTTTGGGCTCCAAATTGTAAATATTTTAGGAGCCCTCATCCTATTGGGTGCATACATGCGTTGTTGGTTTCTACGTGATGCATGTCGTGGATAGGCATAAGGAACATGATGGAATGGTGCATGTGGATAATTATTCATACGATGATGTGGGTGAACATATGCATGTGGAGGAACACGTGCGTGAGGGTGTCTCACATGGTGTGCACGTGCCCGTGAACGTGTAGCATAGAAATCATCATATGTGTGAGCCGGTGGAGTAGGACGTGTGTTCATACGTGGCATAGTATTGGTGTACATATAAGCATGCCCCTTCTTTGGAGGTCCACCCAAAGTGGGTTTCTTTCCGAAAGAGGGTGTGGACGAGGTGGAAGCACCATTGGTAGATGAACTACCAATAGAGTGTTTTCTACCACTCGTTGAGTCACCGGAAGTTGGCCTAACAAAAGTAATGGCCAATTTGGATGAACTTCCCATCATATACCCCAAGCCAATGTGGTGATTGGCTGGAAGTAAGTCACTTAGGATTTTATCCAAATGGTCCTTACCCTTATTGAATTTATTAATTCATCCTAATGTGTTCTCCTATTTCTTGGTGAGAGAACGCATAGAAGCATCCAAAGTGGATACTTGCGATGCGAGCACATAAACACGAGATTTAATATTCTCATTCTCAATACTCAAAGTCGAGTTTTGAGAAGTCAAATCCGCTATTTTGTGTTTTTTCGGATCCTCAATGCTAACATGTTCAAGTTGAGTCTTGAGATTAACAATCTCATTCTTCAACCCTTCAACAACGGTGTCGTTGTTGGTGATGATAGTTTTAGGTGAGGTTTGAATGCTAGCTAAGTCATCTTTTACTTTAGTATACCTATTTACTAATTTAGTGTACTTAGACCACAATTGAGAATTAGCATTCCTAAGGTCATCCATGGTTACCTCATCGCCTTCGTTGTCGCTATCATCGGAAGAGGAAGATCCTTGATCATGCTCCTCTCTTGCCATGAAGCATATGTGTGCTTGCTTCACTTGCTCATCGTCCAGACAAGCCCCTTTTTGTTCCCTTTCTTATACTTCTTGGACTTGTCGTACTTTGGCGCCTTCCACTTCTCCTTTTGCTTGTTTAGAGGACACTCCGCTTTCATGTGTCCTGGCTTGTTGCATTTAAAGCACAAAGAAGAAGAGGCATTAGAAGAATTGAACTTTGACTTGTTTTTGAAGTTACCTTTCCGGAAGAACCGGTTGAACTTCTTGGCCATGAGTGCCATGGACTCCAAGTCCAACTCGTTTTCCGAGTTCTCATCATCGGTTGATGTGGAAGTAGATGGAGCGGCCTTGAAAGCAATAGCTTTCTTCTTTGGCTCTTCTTGTTGTAGGTAAGACTTCATCTTTTCCTGCAACTTCAACTTGCTATCCTTGCGTACCTCATAAGACATCAAGGTACCCATTAGTTGAACAACGGTATACTTGTTCATATCGTTACCTTCCTCGATGGCGAAGGTGCGCTTTTCCCAACTAGAAGGAAGTCCTTCTATAAGCTTCGAACATTTCTCCTTTTGGGTGTAGGATTTGCCGAGAGCCTCTAACTCGTTTATGATGTCGACGAAGCGAGCATAATACTCCTTCATCTTCTCACCCCTGTAGCATATGAAACATCTCGTAATCTTTATTAACTACAACGAGTTTAGAGTCTCTTACCCTACTCGTCCCTTCATGTAATATGAGGAGGGAGTTCCATATTTGATATGCACTCTTACATGTGCATATCTTGTTGAAATCCTCGGGCTCCAAAGCACATTGCAAGGCGTTCATTGCCTTGGCATTGCTTACCTCCGCGGCGACCTCCGCGGGAGTCCATTTCTCGAAATCTTCTTCGGTTGGCTCGACATATTCCTTCATCGTGGTCCTCCATAGTGAAGCACTCCGGAGGAAGGTTTCCATCCGGCATTTCCAGTACCCGTAGTTGGTACCGTTGAAGAATGGAGGCCTCGTTGAGGAATGTCCTTCCATTACCGAAGACGCTCCTTCACGGTTCTTGTAGGTTCTATAGTCGGAAGGTGGACGAACGGTCTTGTTGTCGTTGGCAGACATATCTATAGACTTGCCTCTGATACCAAATGTAATGCCCTGCTAAGCTACTGCACAAGTACTAGAGGGGGGGTGAATAGTACTTTAAAATAATTAAGAGGCTAATTCCTAATTACTTGCAAACTCTACCAAACAATGTGTAAAAGTAAATGTTAGACAACAAAGAAACAATCGCAAACAATGATATTACTGGGTTCAGATCCACCCAAGTCTCCCCGACTTGTTCCCGGTGATCCTACGTCCCAACCACCCGGATCCCCTCCGGATACTTGAGTTAGAAACCCTAACTCAAGATTTCCACTATGAAATACTTGTGAAGAACCTTCACCAAGTCAAATCATACACAAAGTAATTTGTGACTCCCACAACCCGGGATCACAAACACAACTCTCACAACCGAGAGATAAACACTTACAAAATGAAAGTAAATGAAATAGAATAGCTTACCACAAAATACCTATGCCTTGAGTACACTTACGAATTAGGGCAAGGATGATTTTGAGGAAGAAGAAGGCACCAAACCCTAGCTCCAAGATGTAGATCAGCGATGGAGAGCTATGGGGTTGTAGGTGACCTAGGATCAAGCACTTGGCTTGGAAGGCTTCACACTCAATGAATCTCTCTTTGGAAGTAAGAGTGAGGAGAGATTATTGAATGGAATGAAAGAGCTTTGAATGAGCTTGAATGAATGATTTCTCTTGATCTCTAAACTTGTAATAATATCAGCCTTGAGTGTAATGAATGCAGCTCAACAAGTATTTATAGGATAGAGGAGAGAAAGAAAGAAATTCGAGTCATTAAATGCTCCAACGGCTCTTTTATGAACTCAACTAGTCGGTCAAAGAACAACCACCGACCGACTAGTTCATCAACTAGTCGGTCAGTCATTTAACGTAGACCGACTAATGAAAGAACAGCCAAAAGGTCGAAGCACAGACAAAAGGAACTAGTCGGTCCAAGAAGAGTAACTGACCGACTAGTTTCATAACTAGTCAGTCGGTTACTTAACTGAGACTGGCTAAGAGATAAAACTGAAGTCTGAGCACAAATTGATTTAGTCGGTCCAAGAACAAATGTTGACCGACTAGTTCATCAACTAGTCGTTCGCCAAATATGCATAGACCGACTAACGATAAACAGTAAGTTAGGTGAAAATTGGCATGTACAGTAAAGCTAAACTAGTCGGTCCAAGAAGGAAAGTTGACCGACTAGTTCATCAACTAGTCGGTCGATCAATGAACACAGACCGACTAATGATAAACAGTAGCTCAGGCTCAAAGTTGCATGTACAGGGAAAGCTCAACTAGTCGGTCATAGAAGCATCACTGACCGACTAGTTCACAAACCAGTCGGTCGGTGAGTCAACTTAGACCGACTAACTATAAACAGTAAAGAGCTAAGAATTGACTGACAAAAACTAGTCGGTCCAAGAAGCTTTGTCGACCGACTAGATCACCATCTAGTCGGTCAGTTCTTCTTCTTGAACCAACTAACATGCACAAGAAGTCGCGAATCGAAGCGCGAATCTTCGGGAAAGTTTGTATGGACTTCTACTAAGATCCTAGAGCTAAGATATGAGTGTTATGAAGATTTAAACCGTAAGACCTACTCAAGGCTTAACATTCTACGAAAGAAGCTTAAAGACTATAAATAAAACTTGACGATACCGTCTTCAATAGCTTCAGTCGAATCTTCATGACTTCTAAAATGGTCCATAAGCTTCAACGAAGCTTTAGGCATACGATCACGTGCTTTGAGAAGTCTCGAGATGTCGCTTTGGATGTTCATATGAATTTGGCGACGATCTCCATAACTGCGCTCACAAATTGTTAGTTCAGGATATATTTATGTTTGTTCATCATCCAAAACCGAATCCGGTGAGTCCAATATCCAACAATATGTCACTTCTTTTTTCAGCCAAATGCTTGAAATATGTTGGGAAAATAATATATCTGAACTTATATCAGAATTTACATTAGCTAATATATATATTCAGTCAACATTAGGTAGTATATCAGAACTTATATCAGAACTAATTAGCTAGTGCATCAGAACTAATACCATATAAAATTATTAAACTTGGCTACATTATGAGTTAACATTTGGAATGATATGAGTTAACACTTCTAATATCACAACCTATCACTTCATTGAAAAATCCTATAATTTGAAAGGGTTGTCTTGCATTCATAATTGTTTACAATTATTGGTTACCATTTGGAATGTAATATTATTTTAACACTAAGTTTAAATGATTTAGTTGTACGTTGGCATTCTCTGACCAGACTAAAGATTTTATCATTCCCATTTGCTTCACATCAACATGTGAATGGTATGGAATTTGTTAGATAAACTAATGAATTAACATGCTTGATTTACCATCATTAATCACACTTATACTATGCACACAATTTAGACATAAGTTGATAGTGACTTACCAGCCTCACGGAAAGGACAAGAACAACATAACACTCTTAATAAGCCTATGATTAGTTCTTCACTACCAAGTGTTCGTCGCATTTCACCCTTGCGACAATGGCAACATAAAAGGAATCATAATGAAATAATTTTTGAACAAGACGATGAACCATTTGCCAGGTTATTATCCACTTGACTTTTCCAAAAATCTAATATACTCTAATGTATTTTAATTGTAATTACTTTGGGTTTAATTTGGATAGGGATTTAGCTTAACGCAAAAGGAGAGAACGAGAACGTGAACCAGAACAACGAAACATATCTCATGCTCTGATTTCTGACAGTGTAATTGATATACCTCAAATAACTCTGGCCTTGACAACTTCTCCGGTTGAACAAGAAGATGATGTCTCAACCTCGCGTAACGATATGATTTCTGGATAAGTACCCGAACCATCTGTCAGGTTATTATCCACCCGACTGTACATAAAATCTATTCCACGCTCATATATTTTAATTGTATTTATTTTTAGGTTTAATTTGGATAGGCTTTAGCTCAACACAGTTGGAGAGAACGAGAACAAGAACAACGAAACATATCTTACGCTCTGACGTCTGACAGTGTACTTGATATATCTCAAATAACACCAACCTTGATAACTTCTCCGGTTGAACAAGAAGATGATGTCTCAGCCTTGCATAACGATATGATTTCTGGACAAGTATCTGGACCATCTGTCAGGTTATTATCCACCCGACTGTACATAAAATCTATTCTACTCTCATGTATTTTAATTGTATTTAGTTTTAGGTTTACTTTGGATAGGGCTTTAGCTCAATGCTAAAGGAGAGAACATGAACATGAACAAGAACAACGAAACATATCTCACGCTCTGACTTCTGACCGTGTACTTGATATACCTCAAATAACACCAGCCTTGACAACTTCTCCGGTTGAATAAGAAGATGTTGTCTCAGCCTCGCGTAACGATATGATTTCTGGATAAGTACCTAGACCAGCTGTCAGGTTATTATCCACCTGACTATACATAAAATCTATTCTACTCTCATGTATTTTAATTATAAATATTTTTGGGTTTAATTTGGATAGGGCTTTAGCTCAATGCAAAAGGAGAGGACGTGAATGAGAACAACAAAACATATCTCACGCTCAGACTTCTGACAGTGTACTTGATATAAATTAAATAACACTAGCCTTAACAACTTCTCCGGTTGAACAAGAAGATGCTGTCTTAGCCTCGCGTAATGATATGATTCCTGGACAAGTACATGGACCATCTGTCAGGTTATTATCCACCGGACTGTACATAAAATCTATTCTACTCTCATGTATTTTAATTGTATTAATTTTCGGGTTTAATTTGGATATGGATTTAGCTCTACGCAAAAGGAGAGAACGTGAACATGAACAAGAACAATGAAACATATCTCACGTTCTGACTTCTGATAATGTACTTGATATACCTCAAATAACCCCAGCCTTGATAACTTCTATGGTTGAACAAGAAGATGATGTCTCAGCCTCGCGTAACAATATGATTTCTGGACAAGTACCTAGACCAATTGTCCGGTTATTATCCACCTGACTGTACATAAAATCTATTTTACTCTCATGTATTTTAATTGTATATATTTTTGGGTTTAATTTGGATAGGACTTTAGCTCAATGCAAAAGGAGAGAATGTGAACAAGAACAACGAAACATATCTCACGCTCTGGCTTCAGACAGTGTACTTGATATACCTCAAATAACCCCAGCCTTGACAACTTCTTCGGTTGAACAAGAAGATGATGTCTCAGCCTCGTGTAACGATATGATTTCTGGACAAGTACCTCGACCATCTGTCAGGTTATTATCCACCTAACAGTACATAAAATCTATTCTACTCTCATGTATTTTAATTGTATTTATTTTTAAGTTTAATTTGGATAGGGCTTTAGCTCAACGCAAAAGGAGAGGACGTGAACAAAACAAGGAAATATATCTCGATATATGACTCCTAACAGTATACTTGATATGCCTAAAAGCACACATACATTAACAACTTCTCATGTTGAACATGAAGATGAGGTCTCAGCCTCGCACAACAATACGATATCTGTAGAAGATGCCGAACCATCTGCCATGTTATTATCCATAAAATCTAATCTACTTTAATGTAATTTAATTTTATTTAACTTTGGTTTTATTTTGGATAGGTGTTTAGCTCAATGTCAAAGGAGAGAACGAGAACAAAATCAATGAAACATATGTCGATATATGACTCCTATCAGTATACCTCAAATAGCACATGCATTAACAACTTCTCCAGTTGAACAAGAAGAAGATGGCTTATCCTCGATGTTACGATGTCGGCCAATTCAGCATATATCTGGTCCACCTGCTCATGTTGATTATGGTCGGCACTATCTTGGATTAATTAACATTTCATACCCTCATTGTTCAGCTTTACACTGGTTAGATGAATAGTTGTCGTAGCCAACTTTGAGAACACTGTAGGGATATATGCCCTCAGATCATTTGTATTTGATGCAAATGATATTTTAAGCTTAGATAGGGACTATTTTGCATTTGATGCAAAAGCGATTAAATGTGTATTAAATTGTTTAATACAATATTTCATAAAATAAACGCAAGGAAAAGTTCACGGGTAAGACGGGAATGTCCCGGTCTAGACCCAGGTTCGAACGGCGTCCAAATCGGACACCAAATACCAAAGTTATGCCCAAAACAGCCCAAAAGACAAGATCAGGCCAGACTGGGTCTGGACTGCTGGCCAGGCCCAACAGAAACAGTAAACCCAGGCACAGGCCTGGGCATGGCCCAGGCACGGCCTGGGCTTGCCCAGCACCTGGGCAAGGCCCAGGCGCGGGCCTGTGCGTGGCCCAGGCCGCCTGGGCTTGCCCAGGCGGGCCTTGCCCAGCGCCTGGGCAAGCCCAGGCGCGGCCTGGGCCTTGCCCAGGTGGGTTTCTGCGCGCGCTGAACGCGTGGGGCCCACTTGTGGGCCCCAGCTCTAGGGTTTTGAACCCTTATTGTGCAGAATTGTTTGACGGCTCAGTTTTTGCAAAAAACTAGCCTTGGGTTGATCTTTGGACAATCAATTGGAGGGTCAAACGAACTCCGATTGACGAACGGTTTTTTCCTATGCGTTCACCGTTGAACACCCTTCGAATTGATAGGTTGTATCAATCCTGAAGTTCAACGGTGAGGGAGTTAAAATTCACGGAAGTTTGCACTTTGTGAAGTGCAAACTAAATTGAATTTGATTAAACTCTATTTTAGTCCCACATCGGATTTTGAGTAAAGGGGAGAGTCCGCCGCCTATATAAATAGGGGTCTGCTCTCCTCCTCAAAACTCGTCCCAAGCTCTAGATCTGAGCGGCTCTCGTAAATGTTGGAGCACGCTCGGATCTAGGCTAAAATAATATTCTCTATCTCCCTATAAATTTCTGCCTTACTCTTGAGGGCTCTAGCAAAGCCGCAACGGAGTTCGGATTCAGATCCGAAATCTAGGCGAAGGTTTCACTCGCGTGAAACTTTCTTCCGCGAGTGGTTGGCTCGGCGACATGGGATTGATCGCCTCGGGATGCGGAGCGGTTCGAGGAGCAGTTCGGGGAGCAGTTCAAGGAGCGGCTCGGCGTGGGACGGGAGCAGCTCGGAAGAAGGTGCGGAACATCTCGCCTGCCCCAGGGTTGAGATTCCGGGAATGTGTTTAATTAGCATTAGTTTAATTTAATCGCAGTAGGTTAGATCCTTCTTGGGATGGTCAGATCCATCCCAAGTTGGCATAGATCTTGGCTAAGGGTCTTGGACCTTAGGGCTAAGTTAAAAATGTTTTAACTGCATGTTAATTAGATTAACATAAGTTTTATTCTTCCGCTGTTCTTTTCTGTCTATGTTCCGTCCGACTTAGGACGGGACTAGAGTTTTTGTGCCCTAAGGGTCCCGCAAAACCCTTCAGTGGTTTCAGAGCAAGGTTTGCGTAGCCGATCTAGCACTGCGATTTTATTAAACTTTAAAATGCTTTTTAAATACTTTTAAAAATGGTTTTAAAGTTATGATAATTTTAAAATATTTTTTTTTCGAATATTTTAAAATGATTTAAAATTTATGAGATATTTTTTAAAAATGATTTTAAAAGAATTTGAGATGTTTAATTATTTTATATGATAAAATTTTAAACATGAAAAAAATTTAAAATGGTGTTTTAAATTTATGTGATAAATTTAAAATTGATTTTAAGGCTTTAAATTTATGCGATAAGTTTAAAATGTTTTAGATGTTTAAAAATTGTATATGATAAATTTTTGAACATGGAAAAATTTTAAAATGGTGTTTTAAATTTATGTGATAAATTTAAAATTGCTTTGAAGGCTTTAAATTTATGCGATAAGTTTAAAATGTTTTAGATGTTTAAAAATTGTATATGATAAATTTTTGAACTTGGAAAATTTTTAAAGTGATGTTTTAAATTTATAAGATAATTTTAAAACTGATTTTAAAATGTCTAATATTGTTTATGCGATAAACTTTAGTCTATTTAATTGTTAAATAGTAGTACACTTTTTATGCGATAAAATTAGTGTAATTTTAATGGCTAGTTCATCTTGTCCCTTATTTGATTACACAAGACAACCCTTTAGGTTAGCCATTAAGAAATCATTAAAATTTATTAATTGAATTTTAATGACATGTTATGTTTTAATAAAACATTAACAATGCTTCAAGACCTAATTCCTGATTAGGGTAGTTCCTTTAATGAAATTTTTAATTGTTATTATTGAATCATTAAAGGACTTCGCTTTTAGCGTTGTTAATAAAATTTATTAAAATCCTAATAACGATTAGGATAGCACGTGAACCTTATAGTTGATAAGGACTTAATAAAAGTTATTAAACAAATCCTAAAATTTTGAATTTAAGGATGCAACTAGTTGATAGGATTAATTAGTTGTTAATAAAAGCTGTTTAGTCTATGGCACACATACAAAAATGACAAGCTTCATTCAATGGACCATGATCCAGTCAATGTGCTTGGCTAAGAGTTCTGGGTCAACCCTTGCTAGTACAAGGGGCAGTGATCCTGGCTTAGTCAATTCCCTGGCTGTGTTCCGCTGGACCGCAATGTCGCGAATCATGATTGTATGACACCCTGGACTATATCTAGTCAATGCGTTATAAATCTTATTAAAGATTAATTCGTATCCCTCCTTGATTTTGGAGCTTGGTAACTCAAAGAAGACAATTATAGTTGTTGAGTCTCCTCAAGCTGTGACTTGTTTTTCTTTAAGGAACAAACTCCAACATACATGTGATGTAGTCTAGACTTGACCCAAATCGATGCGTCGGGTCTCCTCGAGTATCGATCTAAGTCAAATCTGGACACGAAATCAAGGGTCTGACTAGACCAGTCATTATGATTTGTTGAGTCTCCTCAAGATCATAAGTGACTGTGGGTATAAAAATCGACAGGGAATCACATGTGATGTGATTGACCAAGAGTTAGTCTACCAGTCATGGAACCAATCAACTTGTTGAGTCTCCTCAAGGTTGTGAGGTTCGGGATGATTGGATCCCTCTTTCACTAATTTTTAAAATTCGATTAAATCGTTCGTTATTAAGCTTTAAAACGATCGTAAAAATAGTGGGAGGATATAGATAGATGAAAGCCAATCTACCTATATTTAATATTGAACATATGCAAAAACTAGGGCAAGACTATGTTTACCGAAGGAATCAAAATATAATATTGGAATAAGTTAACTGGTCAAATAGTTGAATGATTGAATATCAAGTTAAATTCTAATTGAAGGAATTAAACTATATTCTCGTTGACATTAAATGACCTTCTAAAGAACAGACTTAAGAAATATGATTGCATTAAGTTCTGGGTCCAACAAATAAATTAAAGCTACATGTCACTCTTCTCTATATGAGGTAGCTTGAACATATAGGATATTCGAAGTATGTTTCTTCCTACAACTTGTCGAGCTACCCTCAAGGTTGTATGGACAAACAATTCCGATCCGCAAAGTTCGAAAATTCGATCAAACCGTTTGAGTCGAATACGAGTGCATGAGTGGTGCAAGACTATGTATCCCAACCGGATCTTGAGACAAGCAACTTCTTGAGCTAAACTCGAGATTGCAAAGCTCAAGCGTTTGGATACATAAGATGCTTGCATAGCTATTTATGTTGGGTTAATTAATATCTAAATGTGATTTAGAAAAGGAAGAAGGCACTCCGGAAAGTCAATTGAGAAAGTTAGTTTAATTTATCATTAGTAAAGGCATAAGTAGGAGGAAATGAAAATGTGATATATTTTGATGTCACTATTTCAGAATAAATAGTTATACAAAAACGTCTAACACATTTTTGGACGAATGCCGTCACCTTGCTTCGGAAGCAATGTTTTGTGTTAAGTAATTTGTAATAACTATATATATATATACTAGTCATAACCCGTGCCCGCAGGCACGGTTCATTTAAGATTTTCACCCGTGAAATCTGTGTTCCCAAACATTATTTACACAGTCAAATTTGTGCGAAACAACAAATTCGGCGTAGAACAATAAATTCGGTGAGGGCGCCCTTGAGTCGGAACAACAAATTAGTGTAAAAAAATTTAGCGGGCGCCTTCGGCGCGAAGGGTGGAAGTGCATAAGTGCGCGTGTGTGTGTATGGTGTGTGGGTAAAAAGTGAAATGAGAGGGGTTTTTTTAGCAAAAATGAGAAATAGGTGGTATTCTGCGTAAATGTAGTGATTGTGGGGGGTTTGAATACAAAAGGAAAAAAGTGGTGGGTTTTCCAAACACTCATCTCAACCCTTCTTTTACCAAGATTAAATCTTAGCCATTCTTATATCAACCTCTTTATACATCAGCATGACATCAGCTTGTCCCAGTCAGCCCTAGAATTCAAAAACCTTTGTGTTTTAACATATAGATATATTAAATGTTAATATATAAATACACAAGATGGTAGCAAACTTATATGGTAAAATAGACTAGGCCGTATCGAGAGACTAAGCTTCACAAGTCACATAAAGAGGGGTCTGACCTCTCGTATTATGAAGTCTACGGACACTTGTGAGTCTTATCCTCTAGATAAAATTGGCCGAAACCCATCTGTAAGACAGTGGGAAAATGAGTTGTCGAACTCAGTCTGGTACATACTGATGTACCCGAGTCTAGATCAACCAAAATAAGTTATTCGTATATTTTATTAAGACACGTGTTCTTGATGAAACACAAGTCTGAAAAAATAAAGAACGAAAAGACAAAAGTATTTAAACTGATTCGATTAGATCGAATGGTTAAATACTTAGCTACATAAAATATTGTGTAATTAAAAGAAAATGTGATTTTCTCTCAGGTCAAGTCTGTTAACACATCAGTGTGTTGAATGGTATGAATCACACTTAGTTAGACTCGGTGCGATCCATAACAAGTGACTCTGAGTTAAGTCCTTCCTCTGGGTTAAGTCCCAGATAGTAATGCCTAGGTTTTGATAATGTTCTATGAGGACATTATCAATAAGATATTCATTAAATCAAACATTAGGAAGTTGTATAATTACTCGAATCTCGTGAGACGAAGAGTCGAGTTAGACATCATAACTAATGATGACTTAGTCAACTTCCGGGATGAAATTCGGAGAAGTAACTCCGATTTAAAATTTGATGCAATCAGAATAGGTCCGTGTGCGTAAATAAATTTTGGAATTTAGTTTACGTGCACAAGGAAAATGTTTTCTCACTTTCTGTAAGTAAATCTTTAAGTTGAAAGATTGGTACAGAAAGGATAATAGTGAAGTGCAATCATGTTAGTCGAGAACGGTTTTTCCATATTAATTCCTATAAAACGGATTATAATGAAACCGTTTTCCACCAGCAGATGTGTACAGAACTACTCGGACCAAACTCGATGTAAACGCTTAAGTTGACCATGAAAATTGGAACATTCACTTACAAGTTCGTTTTTCTAAATATGATTTAGACGGACCAACTTATATGAATTAGCCAGAGAGTTTTCAAGGTCAGTGGGAGCGTATAAATTACATGCAAGGCATCAAAGAGATGGAACATATATTTTGACAAAGTGATCAAAAGAGTTTGATACTTTATTAGAAATAAATATGAGCCATTTGAAATGACCAGTAACTAATTTAAATGATTATCGTAAGGTACGATGAATTGGATAAGATCCAAGTAAATTAAAATATTATGGATTCCGAAAGACCAAATGAATTATTTGAATGAGATTCAAATGGTTGGTCTAAACATAGAAACCCTTAAGTCTATAGTGTAGACGGTTTTAGCAGATCCACTCATGAAGGCTCTACCACATGAAGTCGGGAAAACTTATGTGTAAAAACGGTATGAGATACCGTGATAAATGGGCCTGAGTGCAAGTGGGAGATGTTGAGAGATGATACCCTTGAGGCTATCTATCTTCATGTGTGAATAGCACAAACATCTTGTTCGAAATAACAGTAAGCTGTTTGGTAATAATTTATCTAAGTTATTTTATAATGTAGTTAACATTAGACATTAACTTCGGTAAAGTCCTGAGACTTTATGCAAGGTCAAACAGGTATCGAGATGAGTATCTCGATCATGGAGAAATGTTTGACCGTCTGTAGCATAAGTCTAAAAGGGTTCGTGGTCGTAGATGTTTCGAGACAAGGATATCGAAACATCGGATAGACCATTGTGTCTTAGTCTTCACCGTTTAGCGGTGGCGATGATCTCATGATCGCTTGACTTGGCGAAGTCGTAGATGAGACACAGGTGCTCATTAGAGAATGAGTTCACTGAACGATCCACAAGAGTTATCATATGGTTATATTGACCAATCTGTCAATGATGACTCTGAGTGATGATAGGCTAGTTGGTCTTTTGACTTGAGGTCATTTTGACGAACCTGTGCGTGAACGGTGCCACTTAGATCAAATGACCTAGCTTCGAGGCAAGCCCCGTCGAAAGGTCTTTGATTGGGTGACACTTGAAGCGTATGAGGAGAGTAATGACCAAGAGAGGATTCGTCTCTCCCGGTCAATGGGAGTTAGTGTCGTAGGGTTAGTTCGGTCTTTAGTAAAAACTCTGGCCAGAGTATGTTGGAAGAAGTCCAACATTTTTTTTGACTAAAGATCGATAGAAACTAACCGGAGTCAAGTTATTGGGGTTGACAGTTTGACCATACCCTAGACTTGATCTACACGACATAGTTTAGACGAAGAGACTATAACTGCGGAATTCATCACGGAAACAGTCAGGGTGGTCCCGACAATACTCATGTCAATGAGTTAACAACATACTGATGATTCCTGAAGCAGGGACGGCAGCCACTGCTCGTGGTCACTGCAGTATAGGGCTTCGAGCCCAACTTGTTGTAAGGGTCAGGCTGTAGGGTCTCACACAGAGTGCGATCTTTCGTCTAGTAATAGGTAGAAATAAGTTAGGGAGAATAATTTGCATTTGATGCAAGGGATAAAATATTGCAAAAGATGTTTGCAATAATCTTCAGCATTCGGAATAAATGATCCTGAGTGCAAGTGGGAGATGTAGGGATATATGCCCTCAGATCATTTGTATTTGATGCAAATGATATTTTAAGCTTAGATATGGACTATTTTGCATTTGATGCAAAAGCGATTAAATGTGTACTAAATTGTTTAATACAATATTTAATAAAATAAACGCAAGGAAAAGTTCACGGGTAAGACGGGAATGTCCCGGTCTAGACCCAGGTTCGAACGGCGTCCAAATCGGACACCAAATACCAAAGTTATGCCCAAAACAGCCCAAAAGACAAGATCAGGCCAGACTGGGTCTGGACTGCTGGCCAGGCCCAACAGAAACAGTAAACCCAGGCACAGGCCTGGGACAGTAAACCCAGGCACAGGCCTGGGCAGGGCCCAGGCACGGCCTGGGCTTGCCCAGCGCCTGGGCCAGGCCCAGGCGCGGGCCTGGGCGTGGCCCAGGCGGGGCCTGGGCGTGGCCCAGGCGGGGCCTGGGCAAGGCCCAGGCGGGCATGGGCCTTGGCCCAGGCGGGGCCTGGGCGTGGCCCAGGCCGCCTGGGCAAGGCCCAGGCGGGGCCTGGGCATTGCCCAGCGCCTGGGCAAGGCCAGGCGGGCTTTGCCCAGCGCCTGGGCAAGCCCAGGCGCGGCCTGTGTTGAGGATTGGACTCCCCGGATTTGGTTTTGGATGATGAGCAAACATAAATAAATCATGAACTAACAGTTTGTGAGCGCAGTTATGGAGATCGTCGCCAAAATACCACGTACAACAAAAGCGACGTCTCAAGACTTCTCAATATGCGTGATCGTGTGCCTGGAGCTTCGTTGAAGCTCAAGGAGCAATATTGAAGTCAAAAGGAATGAAGATTGAAGCTTTGAAGATGGCTCGTAAGGTTTATTTTATAGTCTTCTAGCTTCATAGATTAGAATGTTAAGCCTTGAGTAGGACTTACCTTATAACCTTCATTTCGCTCATATCTTAGAGCTAGGATTATCATAGAAGCCATTAGAAACTTTCCCGAAGCCTATCGCTCTTTCCCTCGGCTTCGAGTGCATGTTAGTTGGTTCATGAAGGGTCACCAACCGACTAGATGACGATCTAGTCGGTCGGCAACTCTACTTAAACCGACTAGTTTGCCTTCTCTAATTCAGCTCTTTCTATGACTACAGTTAGTCGGTCAAAGAAGAGTCACCGACCGACTAGATGACGATTTAGTCGGTCAGGAGTCCTTCTTAGACCGACTAGTTGTGTATAGTCATTTCCAGCCTGAGCTACTGTTTCGAGTTAGTCGGTCAAAGAACGTTTACCGACCGACTAGTTGAGAAACTAGTCGGTCAGAATTTGTTCTTAAACCGACTAAGTCAACTTGAAGTCAGCCTATTCTATTTCGACGTTAGTCCGTCAAAGAACATTCACCGACCGACTAGTTGTGAAACTAGTCGGTCGGCAAGTCTTCTTAGACCGACTAGTTGTCTTTGCCTGGAACTTCACCTTTTGGCTGTTCAACCGTTAGTCGGTCTACGTTGTATCACCGACCGACTAGTTGATGAACTAGTCGGTCAGTGATCCTTCTTTGACCGACTAGTCTGGTTCAGAAAAGAGCCGTTGGGATCTTTTTGAACTCGTTTTTCCTTGCCCCTATAAATAGAATCCTGATTCATTTCTTGAAGGGGTTAAGCAACATATTGGAGATATTTTCAGATCAAAAGAGAAGAGCAATCAACTCTATTTCCAAGCTCTCTCTTCTCACAAGAATCTCTCCCTCAAGTTCTTGAGTCCTAAATCCTCAAGAGAGATTATCACCATTGTGAGCCATTCAAGCTAGAAGCTTGATTCTAGGTCACCATCTCCACCCTAGGCTTCCATTGCTGGTCATCTTCTTGAAGCTAGGGTTTGGTGACTCTTCCTCCATCAAAATCCTCTTTGCCCTAATTTGGTAAGAAATCTCAAGGCATAGGTATTTTGTTGGTAAGCATTTCATTTCAGTTATATTTGAATTGTATACTCTCGGTTGTGAGAGGTTTTGCGTGATCCCGGGTTGTGGGAGTCACGGTCATCGATTGTAGGTCGATTGCACTTGTGAGGTTTTCGCAAGTGTTCATATTGGAAATCTTGAGTTAGGGTTTCTAACTCAAGTATCCGGAAGGGATCCGGGTGGTTGGGACGTAGGATCACCGGGAACAAGTCGGGGAGACTTGGGTGGATCCGAACCCATTAAACCATTTGTTTGCGTTTGCATTTATTCTGTTGATCGTTGTTATTCCGCATTGTTGTTTGTTAATTGCACGATAATTAGGAATAACTCTCCCTATTATGTAAAAGTACTATTCACCCCCCCTCTAGTACATGTGCAGTAGCTTCCAAGGGCACTACAATTGGTATCAGAGCCAGGTTCAAAGCTACACATAGCCAAAGTTCAAAGCTATGACGAACAACGACTACAACGTCTTCAAGAACCGCGATGGAGCTTCCTCAGTTATGGAAGGACTATCCTCTGTCAGGCCTCCACACTTCAACGGTACCAACTACGGGTACTGGAAATGCCGGATGCAAATTTTCCTCCGGAGCGCTTCACTATGGAGAGCCACCATGACGGAGTATGTCGAGCCTTCCGAAGAAGATTTTGCGAAGTGGACTCCCGCGGAGGTCGCCGCGGAAGTAGCCAATGCCAAGGCAATGAATGCCTTGAATTGTGCGTTGGAGCCCGAGGACTTCAACAAGATATGCACATGTAAGAGTGCATATCAAATATGGAACCAACTCCTCATATTGCACGAAGGATCGAGTACGGTAAAAGATTCTAAACTCGTCGTTGCTAATAAAGAATTTGAGTTGTTTCATATGGAGCAGGGCGAAACCATGAAGGAATATTACGCTCGCTTCGTGGATATATCAAACGACTTGGAAGCTCTTGGGAAGGTCTATACCCAAAAGGAGAAAGTCGCGAAGATTATCGACGGTCTTCCATCATGTTGGGAAAAGCGTACCTTCGCCATCGAGGAAGGTAATGACATGAATAAATATACCGTCGTACAACTAATGGGTACCTTGTTGTCTTACGAGGTACGCAAGGATAGTAAGATCCGAATGAAGGAAAAGATGAAAGCGTACTTGAAGCAAGATGAGCCAAAGAAAAAGGCGATTGCCTTCAAGGCCGCTCCATCTACCGATGATGAAGAATCGGAAGACGAATTGGACATGGAATCCATTGCCCGTATGGCAAGGAAGTTCGATCGATTCCTCCGAGAAGGTATGGCAAGGAGAAGGGGAAAGCATCGAAGTACGACAAGTCGAGAAAGTACAAGAAAGGACTTGTTGGCACATTCACCGACTCCGAAGAGGATTCCTCAAGTGGAGAGTCGGAGGATGGAAGAGTGGAGAAAGCAAAACTTTGCTTCATGGCTAATGAGGCAAAAGATCGAAAGTCCTCCTTCGATGATAGCGAGGATGAAAGCGAGGATGGTAGCGAGGATGAAAGCAGAGAACCTACTATTGATGAAATGAGGTTAGCAAACCAAGAAATTTGGTCTAAATTTACTAAATTTGTAGATAGATATAATAAGACCAAAGATGAACTTGTTAGCCTCCAAACCTCTCCTAAGTCTACCATCACCAACAATGACACCATTGTTGAGACACTTGCCAATGAGAAAGCAAGTTTGCTTACTCATAATGGCTTGTTGAGAAATGAGGTGAAGTCCCTCAAATCTCAACTTGAGCATGTTCTTGTTGAGGATTCGGATGAACATGTGATAGCGGATTTGACGTCTCAAAACTCAACTTTGAGTATTGAGAATAAGAATCTCAAATCACGTGTTTATGCACTCACATCGCAAGTATCCACTTTGGATGCTTCTTTGCATTCTCTCAAAGAGAAGTATGAGTGCACGTTAGGCCGTATCAATGATTTCAATAGAGGTAAGGGCCATTTGGATAATATCCTAAATGACTTACTTCCGGCCAAACACCACATTGGCTTGGGGTATAAGATGGGAGACTCATCCAAATCGCCTACCACCTTTGTTAGGCCGACATCCGATGCCTCGACGAGTGGGAGCAAACACCCCATTGGTAGTTCTCCTACCAATAGTGCTTCCACTTCGTACACACCCCCGATTGGAAAGAAACCCACTTTGGGTAGACCTCCAAAGAGGGGTCATGCATTTTTGTACTCACATACCATGCCACGTAGGAACACACATCCTACTCCACCGGTGCATGCTAATAATGATTTTTATGCTCCGCACCCACGAGCACGTGCGAACACTTATATGAGACACCCACATGCACGTAATCATGCTCATGCACATCCTAATGCTTATGTTCAAACATCTCATCCACATGTGCATGCCTACTCTCATAATCATACTCATGCATACACACCTCATGCTTATCCACGTATGTATGCTACACCACATCATGGATCTCATGCTCATCATAATGCTATTGCTAGATCTCATGCTCCTAGGCCACATGCACCACATAGAAATCAAACTTTTGTGCATGCAACCACTAGGAAGAGGATTCCCAAAATGTACACTATTTGGGGTCCCAAGAACACTAGCGATGATGCTATGAATGTTTATGTGAAATCATATATTAATGATGTTATTTTGAATGATGATTATGTTGGGAAGTTAAGTTCCTCTTGGACTTGGTTTCCGAAGGGTTAGTTCCTTTAACCCTTCAATGCTTGGTACCATGAGTTTATGATCATATTATGGGTACCAAGGCATATTGTTTATAAAATTGATTTTGATTATATTAATTTATGGCTTACAATAATTTTTATTTCGTATTTCAAATTTTTTGTCTAACCCATTGGATCCAAAAGGATTTTTGGATACCAAAATGAAGTTTTCTAGGTTCAATCCACCGTGGGATACCAACCCTACCAACTCCTCGGTTTGCGAAGACTTTCTTTCAAACGGAGTTGATGGTGCTTAGGTAATGCACCGATGTAGGGGGAGCTTAATGTTGTAAGTATGATATTACATTTGGTATCCATGAGGGTTGAATGCATGCTTGGTTAGAATCTATTTCTTTACATTGGTATCATTTTGTTTCTCCTAGCATGATAGAATTGTGAATGCCATAAATGCTTTGAAATTCTTATCTATTTTTGGCATGACTTGTTTTTAAAAGTTATTATGATGATTTTCGTATTACTTTTATCACCTTGTCACTTCTCATCGCACACTTCACTTAGTTTTGATGTGCTCTTACTTTATGTTCATTTTCGATCGATATTGTGACATTTGATATTCTATGATGTGCACCACTCTTCTGATGGTTCATTCCTTTGTGCACATTTTATGTATGTCTCTGATATTGATCTCGTCGCTCGACGATTTATTTTGATTCAATAGCTTTAGTTGTATGAAAACATAGAATTGTTTTCCATGCACTAAAATAGCTATAAATGTTGATATTGGAGAATAAATTCCTTTCATCAATAAGTGAATTTACATTTGATATTTTGATGATTTTAATTTTTCGTTTTTCAACTATGGTCTCATTGACACGCTTTGATTTTATTCGAATTTTATTTTGGTGTCATATGAAACGTGGTCGTATTCTTAGACTCCCATGCTTAATGAATTATTTGGACATGATTTATTGTCATTGGCTTCCTCCCGCTCTTTTTGGATTATGCCAAAGGGGGAGAGATATAATAATGGCATAATAATGGCATGTGTTAAATGATAATTTACCATGAATCTAATTTGATATGTTAGATTCAGGGGGAGTTAAGATATAAAATTGGATTATAAATCCTAAATCTCAAATATTGGATTCGCATTTTTACTTTCCTCGTCTGCTTGATGTATGTGCTTATTATTTCATATGGAACTAATGTGTCATCAATGCAGGGGGAGTAAGTATATTTCATTTAGTTCATTATTTTTGATTATTATTTATGTTGGTTTGTCATCACCAAAAAGGGGGAGAATGTTGAGGATTGGACTCCCCGGATTTGGTTTTGGATGATGAGCAAACATAAATAAATCATGAACTAACAGTTTGTGAGCGCAGTTATGGAGATCGTCGCCAAAATACCACGTACAACAAAAGTGACGTCTCAAGACTTCTCAATATGCGTGATCGTGTGCCTGGAGCTTCGTTGAAGCTCAAGGAGCAATATTGAAGTCAAAAGGAATGAAGATTGAAGCTTTGAAGATGGCTCGTAAGGTTTATTTTATAGTCTTCTAGCTTCATAGATTAGAATGTTAAGCCTTGAGTAGGACTTACCTTATAACCTTCATTTCGCTCATATCTTAGAGCTAGGATTATCATAGAAGCCATTAGAAACTTTCCCGAAGCCTATCGCTCTTTCCCTCGGCTTCGAGTGCATGTTAGTTGGTTCATGAAGGGTCACCAACCGACTAGATGACGATCTAGTCGGTCGGTAACTCTACTTAAACCGACTAGTTTGCCTTCTCTAATTCAGCTCTTTCTATGACTACAGTTAGTCGGTCAAAGAAGAGTCACCGACCGACTAGATGACGATTTAGTCGGTCAGAAGTCCTTCTTAGACCGACTAGTTGTGTATAGTCATTTCCAGCCTGAGCTACTGTTTCGAGTTAGTCGGTCAAAGAACATTTACCGACCGACTAGTTGAGAAACTAGTCGGTCAGAATTTGTTCTTAAACCGACTAAGTCAACTTGAAGTCAGCCTATTCTATTTCGACGTTAGTCGGTCAAAGAACATTCACCGACCGACTAGTTGTGAAACTAGTCGGTCGGCAAGTCTTCTTAGACGGACTAGTTGTCTTTGCCTGGAACTTCACCTTTTGGCTGTTCAACCGTTAGTCGGTCTACGTTGTATCACCGACCGACTAGTTGATGAACTAGTCGGTCAGTGATCCTTCTTTGACCGACTAGTCTGGTTCAGAAAAGAGCCGTTGGGATCTTTTTGAACTCGTTTTTCCTTGCCCCTATAAATAGAATCCTGATTCATTTCTTGAAGGGGTTAAGCAACATATTGGAGATATTTTCAGATCAAAAGAGAAGAGCAATCAACTCTATTTCCAAGCTCTCTCTTCTCACAAGAATCTCTCCCTCAAGTTCTTGAGTCCTAAATCCTCAAGAGAGATTATCACCATTGTGAGCCATTCAAGCTAGAAGCTTGATTCTAGGTCACCATCTCCACCCTAGGCTTCCATTGCTGGTCATCTTCTTGAAGCTAGGGTTTGGTGACTCTTCCTCCATCAAAATCCTCTTTGCCCTAATTTGGTAAGAAATCTCAAGGCATAGGTATTTTGTTGGTAAGCATTTCATTTCAGTTATATTTGAATTGTATACTCTCGGTTGTGAGAGGTTTTGCGTGATCCCGGGTTGTGGGAGTCACGGTCATCGATTGTAGGTCGATTGCACTTGTGAGGTTTTCGCAAGTGTTCATATTGGAAATCTTGAGTTAGGGTTTCTAACTCAAGTATCCGGAAGGGATCCGGGTGGTTGGGACGTAGGATCACCGGGAACAAGTCGGGGAGACTTGGGTGGATCCGAACCCATTAAACCATTTGTTTGCGTTTGCATTTATTCTGTTGATCGTTGTTATTCCGCATTGTTGTTTGTTAATTGCACGATAATTAGGAATAACTCTCCCTATTATGTAAAAGTACTATTCACCACCCCCTCTAGTACATGTGCAGTAGCTTCCAAGGGCACTACAGCCTGGGCCTTGCCCAGGTGGGTTTCTGCGCGTGCTGAACGTGTGGGGCCCACTTGTGGGCCCCAGCTCTAGGGTTTTGAACCCTTATTGTGCAGAATTGTTTGACGGCTCAGTTTTTGCAAAAAACTAGCCTTGGGTTGATCTTTGGACAATCAATTGGAGGGTCAAACGAACTCCGATTGACGAACGGTTTTTTCCTATGCGTTCACCGTTGAACACCCTTCGAATTGATAGGTTGTATCAATCCTGAAGTTCAACGGTGAGGGAGTTAAAATTCACGGAAGTTTGCACTTTGTGAAGTGCAAACTAAATTGAATTTGATTAAACTCTATTTTAGTCCCACATCGGATTTTGAGTAAAGGGGAGAGTCCGCCGCCTATATAAATAGGGGTCTGCTCTCCTCCTCAAAACTCGTCCCAAGCTCTAGATCTGAGCGGCTCTCGTAAATGTTGGAGCACGCTCGGATCTAGGCTAAAATAATATTCTCTATCTCCCTATAAATTTCTGCCTTACTCTTGAGGGCTCTAGCAAAGCCGCAACGGAGTTCGGATTCAGATCCGAAATCTAGGCGAAGGTTTCACTCGCGTGAAACTTTCTTCCGCGAGTGGTTGGCTCGGCGACATGGGATTGATCGCCTCGGGATGCGGAGCGGTTCGAGGAGCAGTTCGGGGAGCAGTTCAAGGAGCGGCTCGGCGTGGGACGGGAGCAGCTCGGAAGACAGTGCGGAACATCTCGCCTGCCCCAGGGTTGAGATTCCGGGTATGTGTTTAATTAGCATTAGTTTAATTTAATCGCAGTAGGTTAGATCCTTCTTGGGATGGTCAGATCCATCCCAAGTTGGCATAGATCTTGGCTAAGGGTCTTGGACCTTAGGGCTAAGTTAAAAATGTTTTAACTGCATGTTAATTAGATTAACATAAGTTTTATTCTTCTGCTGTTCTTTTCTGTCTATGTTCCGTCCGACTTAGGACGGGACTAGAGTTTTTGTGCCCTAAGGGTCCCGCAAAACCCTTCAAACACATCTTTTTGGAACATATTGTTTGCAAGGAAAAGTAAAATTGGCGAAACTTAATGAACCCCCTCCAGCACTTCGAGAATTATATGATGGTGACAGTGAGCAATCAAAATCATTTCGAACGTAAACTCGGGAGTATAATGTAGCTAATGCATTTACCAGCCTTGGTGTGACACTAGATCAAAGATTGATTGCTGTCAGAGGCCCAAACATATTTACTATTCAAGGAGAATTATGCCATCGAATAGGATCACTTCTGCCACAAATGGATTAAACTGCAAGTTATTATCAACTTTAAATATATGATCTGTATTCTGCTATAGAGTTACAAAGTAATAGAAATCCACATTTGAGAAAGGATGTCTTACAAATTATTCAAAATTGCCTATCGGGCATAAACCCATTCATCCAACTATATTGTCAGGCTTATTCTATTTTAGCTCAAGCAGTTTTAGGTGATCACGATCTTCCTGTAAATCTGCATTACAATTCAAACAAGTATCGTCGTCGTTATAACCTCCCAGCCGTAGACGAGATTGCGGTTATTTTACCTGGAGATGGCTATCAACCTTCTGGAGTGATGCGAGCATTATTGTTTTACATCTACGAGGAAATAATCAATTAATGCAAATCAATGAGGCTCATTTGGCATACTTACCATTACACTACGTCTTATTATTTCCTGATGGTCAACTTGGATGGGAACCTGAGTTGAAGCAGTGGGATCCAGTTCAAAACAAATCTTTAAGTAGACGCCTTACCCAGTGTGAGTTTTATATCTACCTTCTGTTTGAAAGACATAAAGAGTATTCTTCAATTTTGAGAGCTGGAAAATTATTCCAAGAGTTCATAGTTGATGCTTGGGTAGAAACTGAGCAAAATCATATGACATTCATCAAACTTAATCAACGAAAACTCTGCTCAGAGCTATATCAGGGTCTTGCAGATATCGATGCATATAGCAGATGTGACCAAATTGGACAGCGCAGATACTTCCATCATCTTTCACTGGCAGTGCACGTCACCTGTTTGAAATCTTTCAAGACTCAGTGGCTATCACACGTTATAACCAGCACCTGGAGACTTTTCTTACCATTACTGCAAATCCAAAGTGGCCGAAAATTACTTCAGCTCTACTACCCAATCAAAAGGCTACCGAACATCCAGATTTAGTTGCACGTGTATTTGAGTTAAAAAGAAAGGCTTGGATGAAGGAGATTGATGTTAATAATGTATTTGGAAAGAAAGCAGCACATGTATTTACAATTTAATTTCAGAAATGAGGTCTTCCACACATGCATGCTCTTTTCTTTCTTCGTGGTCTAGATAAGATTTATACATGTAATCAAGTGGATAGAATTGTTTGTGCTGAATTTCCTGATCCTGCTCAAGATCCTGCATTATTCGATACGGTGTCAAAATATATGGTACATGGACCACGTGGTGCTCGAAATCCAAATGCTTCATGTATGGAAAATGGTAAATTTACTAAGAAATATCCCCGAAATTATGCAGATGCAACAACCATGGATCATGATGGATATCCTATATATCATCATCGTAATAATGAACATCTATATACTGTAAGGGGGATCAGGTTGATAACCAAGATGTTGTTCCGTACAACATGTATCTCTCAAGACGCTTTAACTGTCATATTAATGTCGAAGTTTGTGCTGGGTAAGATGTGTCAAGTACATTTATAAGTATATTTATAAAGGTCATGATCGGACCACAATGGTATTGGGCGCAGTAAATGAGATCCAACAATACCTTGATACAAGATATATTGGACCACCTGAGGCAGCTTGGCAAATATTTGAGCATCCTTTACATCAAGAGATTATGTCAGTTCAAAGATTGATACTTCATTTACCAGGACAACACCGTGTTATTTTTGATCCAGATGAAGATGTAGATGCAATAAGGTCTAGGGCTAAAAACTAGAAGACAACTTTGACTAAATTTTTTACATGTTGCGCTTTACATGAGTCTGTATATGACCTCAAAAGTTTGTGTGGAATTCATCAACAAAGGTCTGGCTTCCAAGATAACCTGGATATGCAATTGCCAGAATGTATTTTGCATCCCATAATTCTGGTGAGCGATTTTATCTACAGTTACTGCTAACAGTTGTTAAAGGGCCAACATCGTGGGAAAATTTACGCACATTCAATACTATCGAGTACCCTACATTCAAAGCAACATGTATTACAAGAGGTCTTCTTGAAGATGATTTCGGGTGGAGACAATGTCTTTTTGAGGCTTCAATTATGAAAACATGGTATCAATTAGGAAGATTGTTTTGTATTATTCTTATCGAATGTTCGCCAATCGACCCCCTTGTATTATGGAATGAATTTTCAATGCACATTTGCGATGATCTTCCACATAAAATACATACTTTATTTGCAATTTCTATGTCAACTCAATGCCAACTTGAAGATTATGGATTATTCCTTATCAATGAATTACTTGAGGAGTACGGTAAGTGTCTATCTGACTTTCCACCAGTGCCACTTCTTGCTGGAGATTGGAATGCAATTGTTGGCAATAGTTTGTTGCATGAACATCAGGAACTTATAAATAAAGCGAAACAAATGGATGCACAAAAAGACATTGATTGTCTCAATGATGCACATCACAATGCTTATTCAGCAATTACTTCATCTGTATTTGAAAGTAAAGGTACTACATTCTTATTAAGCGGAGGTGTTAGAACTGGAAAGACTTTTTTGTACAATGCAATAGCAACAATGTTGTGTAGTCTTAGAAATATAGTTATCACCATCACGTCATTCGGTATTGCATCATTTCTACTTAGCGGTGGCCAGACTGCACATTCAACATTTCGTATCCTGTTAGATGTGCAAGATAATTCAATTTGTAATTTTAGCAAGCAATCCATGCAAGCACAATTATTCGGAAAAGCAAAACTTATAATATGAAATGAAGTACCTATGCAACATCGGCACTGTGTTGAGGCAGTGGATCGATCGTTAAAAGATATTTGTGATAACAACAGAGTGTTTGGTGATATTACTTTTGTTCTTAATGGGGATTTCCGACAAATCTTACCCGTCATACTAAAGGGGGTTCGAAAAGAAATTGTTAGAGCCTCATTGAGACGATCTGTATTTTAGGGTGCTCTGTACAAGTTTTGATCTTGGATCAGAATATGCGGTTAAATAACTCATCTGTTGAGAATACAAATTTTGCAAAATTTATTTTGGAGGTGTTTTATTTCAAGTCTAATTCAATTTTACTTGCTATTTTTATGTTAGCTATTCCTCAACTTAAATTATATTATGTGTGTGTGTGTGTGTGTGTGTGTGTGTTAGGTTAGGACAAATCCTACAGAAGTGGTAGAGCTTCCTTCTCACATATTCAGGTGCAAGGATTTAAACGAGTTAATACTTCGAATTTATCCGCTGCTTGCTATTGAGAGTGCAGTGACTCTAGCATACCTTACTGAACGAATAATTCTTTCTGCACGGAATGATGATGTTACTTTTATAAATGCTGCTGCATTACACCTTTTTTGGGACAAAAGATTACGTATCTAGCTGCAGACAAACTATCTGAAAATGAAGAAACTGATCCAACCATTATAAATCGATATCCAACTAAGTACATAAACTCTTTGGATCCTCCTGGGTTGCCACAATGTAAACTTGATCTTAAGGTTGGTTGTTCTATTATTTTATTACGAAATATTGCACCTAAAGATGGGCTCTGCAATGGCACTTAATTGATGGTTGTCAGATGTGCATCACGTGTCATTGAAGCTCAAATTTTAAATGGGGATAAAGCCGATAGTTTTGTGTTTATTCCAAGAATATCTTTGTCACCATCGGCTACAGAATTAGCTTTTCATATGACAAGACGACAGTTTCCTGTCCGTGTAACATATGCTATGACAATTAATAAAGCTCAAGGACAATTTGTAAAGTTTGTTAGAGTTGATTTGCGGACCCCGGTTTTCAGTCATGAACATCTTTATGTGGCACTCTCAAGGTGCACATCTTTTGATCGTGTATGCGTCCTTCTTCAGCCCAACATAAATAACACAGCAAACATCGTGTACCCAGAAGTTCTGCTATGATTTCCAATGTATGATAAATATTGTATGTACGTTTTTTAAATTTCTTTCTTTACATTGTTTTATTTATATTATTCGTTTAGATAATGTTTTGAAAAATTATTTATCGATAGTTGTCTAACATACACGTATATCATTATCATACGATACCGAGCTTTATAATGTGGACAAATATTAATATATATGGCATGGTTAGCAATTTTCAACATTAGTACATCTTGTTGTATGACTATAATTTTCAAAATGCATAGTTTGATAAAATATTGGTTTGTATTTTTATATAGATGGATGATGATGATGATTTGGCTAAAATGGTAAGGCTCTACCCATATTTTAAATTAATTGTTAAATTTGCTGTAGCAGATCATATCAAGTTTCAAAATAATATGGCAGGATCAAATTAACATCAAATTTCAATATAATTTCAATGAAAGTGTGGCCAAAATGCAACTTTGTAACTTACATGATTTCAATATAATTTCAATATAATTTCAAATTTCAATATAATTTCAATGGAAGTGTTGAGCAATTTTTCCCAACTTCGCAACCGTTGTTATTTGGTTATATGCACTTTTTTATGAACATATTACATGCTTGCTATGCTCGATGAATATATTTATGCACGTACATGATTGGGTCAGTTACATGCTTGCTTTAAAGAGGGTTGATCGCAACTTTTGTTATTGGGTTTATCACAATTGTGCAATATGTATCAAGAAGTTTACAAAATATATGCGTTTTAACAATATGTATCAATTTCTGAAAATGTGTGTGTTCTCATTTTGTAGTTCTACGTGGTGTTCTCATATTGTTAAAAATATCCTGGAATATCCTTGAACTTGATCCATCATACATTGTCATACAATACCAAGCTTTAAAATGTGGACAAGCATTACTATATATGGCATGGTAAGAAATTTTTACCATTACTACATTTCATTGCATGACTTTATATTTTTCAATATGCATAGTTTGATAAAATATTGGATTGTATTTTTATTAGATGGACGATGATGAAGATTTGGCTAAAACTATAAGTCTATAATCATAATTCTAAATTATATATTTTATCTGCTATGTTTGCTTAAACGTTTTTGTTCTTATAAGTTATGTTACTTCAAAACAATCACATGATGTCAAGCTACGTGGTTATATCGGAATTTGGTGGGATAAGGTTTGCTTACCATTACAAACGTTACCATTTTGATATTAAAATTTGGTTACTGTTTATTATTTATTATTATTTTCAGCAAGTCGCAAAAAGAACATTACAATCAACGGCGACGAGTAACATTGATGACAAAGCAAACTGTTTTTTCAAGGTAATATAAAAATCTTAGTATGTATTGAGATTGATATGTCTTCTTTTTATATTGTGATGAGGAACATGTTTTCCACTTAAACATGAGGAAGGTAATAAAAGTGAGCTGTACAAAGTAATTTAATATATCTTCGTTTCTAATTTTTCTATTCTAATCTATGATTTTATTTATTATTTTCAGGACACACAGCCATAGCTTCATATGTAAATTTTGTTGGTTTTAAATGACTGTAAGAGAGATGGTGTTGCTGCTATTGGAATGCATGGTTGTTCATTTCAACAGATATTTTTGTGTATATTTGCTCATAGTTAAGGGGTTCTTCTTCTAGCGTATAGTTTAGGCTGTTGGATTGTGTAAGTTGATGCAAAAAAATGTTGTTGGTTTAAGTACTATTTTGGTGGGAAATAGGTATTGTTGGATTTCTTCTATTGTTGTTGTCTTAAGTACTATTTTGGTTGGAAATATGATTTGGGAAAAACCCCCCTTCAAAAAATCACTGAGTACGACTATCTCCACTATAGAAAGAAGGAAAAATTTTGTTTTGTGCACTGGAGTTTTACTTTGTGATCTGTCCATACAAAATCATGGGATAATAAGGGTAATTCACTTTAAGTAGAGAAAAAAAATTGTATGTTCCGTGCATTAAATCATTGGAAACACATTTGGACCTATAACAAAATCTTGGAATATCTGTTTTGTTATGTAGAATTTTTTATGACCATGGTTGTCGAACCCATATTGGAAACACTTTGCAGGACTACAAGTCTTTGCAAGATCCATACTCGGTTAATTAATGTTACTTAAGTTCAGCAACTGTGAGGTGAATTATGCTTCTTCGGCACCAAGATCGATACCACTAAAGCCCTCATGATGCCCACCACTTCAAGGTCCAGACTCCCACCGTCAGCCTCTGCTCAGGTTAGTAGGTTGGGATTGCATTTAAATTTGAATTTTGCCTGTGAATTTTGTATGTGAATATTGTTGTGATTTGATGCAAATGGATATTTGATGCAAGTATTGTTGGAGCAGGGAAGACTCCTACATTATTGTAGTCATTGGTTATAATTTTTTAACAAGTTGATTTGCAGTAGGCTATAATTTTTCGTTGTATCTTAATACGTAGTTCTATGTTGACAGGCACTCTTCAGTTCTTCTCATGACTATGTTTTAAGTTAACTTGATACAGATTTTATGCATTAACATTGTTTTGACTTTACTTGCAGTTGTTTATGTGTAACTCGTGATTTCATTCTGATTTAGGTTTATTAGATTTTATGCATTCAGATTGTTCTAATTTATTCAATTGCAGTTGTTTACGAGTAAATTGTGAGTTCATTCTAATTTAGGTTTAAACATATATAATTTAGGTTTAAACAAACTTTAGTAATTAACATAGGGTTGGGTAAAGCTTTTGTTGTCAACTATTTCACTAAATGTGTATTCTGATACGCTTATTTAGATAGTTTTGTCAATCTATTGTAGTTTCAAAGAAATCGATCGAGGTATGTGATAAAGTTCCGATCTTCAGCTTTGATCTTAGTAATTCTATCTCTATTGCATGTTCTCACGATTTTTATTTGTGGATGATTTCTGTGAGGTGAGCATCGTTGGGTATTTGTGCATTTATCAAAATTATCTTGATCATTTTTTGAATCAAGATGACAATGTGGTGCATGTGTTTAGATAACCTTAATATCAAAAACTACGCAGTTACAAACTATTGTGGCAGTAGCTTTCGATCATTCACATGCATGTGAATTTTCATTCATGTAATCATCATTGTAATTAAGCTAATGAACTAATTCAAATAAGTTCTTGAAATACCTACAAAATAGGAGGTTGAAGAATGATTTCAGTTTGTTTCTTTGATATTTAGGATCATGGATATATGTAAGTATATATGTGTTGGTTCTATCTTTATAAGTAGATTGTATAATAGATTTTGTAAAAGTTTGATTTTTATGGTATATCATTAATAATACATTGATAAAACCCCAATCCAATAAAATGACACCATAATGAAACTGAATGGCTAGAAAGTGAACTAAAAATTTGCTCATTTGACGGAACTATGTTTCTTCGACTGATAGTTTTGAGTGATAACATTTTGGTCATCTTTTGATTTTGCTTCTAATTTTGGCATCATGTGGTGTTTATTAAAAAATTGAGATTCCTATATTCAGTTTTTGAGTTCATATTTCAGTTTATGTTCCCATATGTCAATGAAGAACAAATTCAATCTAAAAAAAATTCAGTTACTGCCAATTGAAATATGTATGTATTCTCAAAAACAATTCAAACTCAAAAAAATTGAGATTCCCATATTCAGTTTTTGAGTTCTATGAAGAACAAATTCATATTTATATTTAAGGTGTTTGCTGAGAAAATTGATTGAATGGAAAAAACAGAACACATTGTTTAGAGTTCATATTCATATTTATATTTAAGGTGTGTGATGAGAAAATTGATTTGACCACATATGTTTAGGGTTCTGTTTTTTTGAGTTCATATTCATTTTATGTTCCCATATTTCTATCTCAAAAAAAATACAATCTCTAAAATTGAGATTCCCATATTCAGTTTTTGAGTTCATATTTCAGTTTATGTTCCCATATGTCAATGAAGAACAAATTCACTCTCAAAAAAATACTGCCAATTGAAATATGTTTGTAATCTCAAACAAAATTCAAACTCAAAAAAAATTGAGATTCCCATATTCAGTTTTTGAGTTCTATGAAGAACAAATTCATATTTATATTTAAGGTGTGTGCTGATAAAATTGATTGAATGGAAAAATTGATTTAAGGTGTGCTGAGAAAATTGATTTGACCACATATGTTTAGAGTTCTGTTTTTTTGAGTTCATATTCAGTTTATGTTCCCATATTTCAATCTCAAAAAAAAATTCAATCTCAAAAAAATTAAGATTCCCATATTCAGTTTTTGAGTTCATATTTCAGTTTAGTTCCCATATGTCAATGAAGAACAAACTCAATCTCAAAAAAAATATTGCCAATTGAAATATGTATGTAATCTCAAAAAAATTCAAACTTAAAAAAAATTGAGATTCACATATTCAGTTTTTGAGTTCTATGAAGAACAAATTCATATTTATATTTAAGGTGTTTGCTGATAAAATTGATTGAATGGAAAAACAGAACACAATGTCTGGAGTTCCTATTCATATTTATATTTAAGGTGTGTGCTGAGAAAATTGATTTGACCACATATGTTTAGAGTCCTGTTTTTTTTGAGTTCATATTCAGTTTTTGTTCCCATATTTCAATCTAAAAAAATTGAGATTTCCCATATTCAGTTTTTTAGTTCATATTTCAGTTTATGTTCCCATAAGTCAATGAAGAACAAATTCAATTGCAAAAAAATACTGCCAATTGAAATATGTATGTAATCTCAAAAAAATCCAAACTCAAACAAATTGAGATTCCCATATTTAGTTTTTGAGTTCTATGAAGAACAAATTCATATTTATATTTAAGGTGTGTGCTGATAAAATTGATTGAAAGGAAAAATAGAACACAATGTTTAGAGTTCATATTCATAATTATATTGAAGGTGTGTGTTGAGAAAATTGATTTGACCACATATGTTTAGAGTTCTGTTTTTTGGAGTTCATATTCAGTTTATGTTCCCATATTTCAATCTCAAAAAAAATTCAATCTCAAAAAATTGAGATTCATATATTCAGTTTTTGAGTTCATATTTCAGTTTATGTTCCCATATGTCAATGAAGAACAAATTCAATCTAAAAAAATATTCAGTTACTGCCAATTGAAATTTGTATGTAATCAATAAATACTCAATCACATTCAGGTGATGCATTTCAAATGATATGAAAACAAAGCCATAACATGTTATCACAATCACCTGCTATGTATGTAATCTGAGTATTTACAATCAGAGTATTGAGATTAACAAAGCCATACTCATTTCAAATGCATCTCAATGTGATTTGTGATAACACAATCACCTGTTATGCAATTGAAATGAGTATGGCTTTGTTATCACAATACATACATAACAGGTTATCACAATACATCACTTGTTAATCTCAATGTGATTGTGATAACATGTTATGTATGTAATCTGATTATGTAAGGCTCTCAAATCAGTAAATACTCAACAAAGCCATAACAGGTGATGCATTTCAAATGAGTCATTTATAAGAACTTCATTTTTAAATATCACATTGCATATCACAGTTTGAATATCACAGTTTGAAAAAAGCGTCTCGCTCTCAAGCTCTCAATAGCAACCGAATCATATGATGAACTTCGGATGAAAACACTTAAGGAGAACAAGAGGAAGATGGCAGAGCTCAAGCTGACAAGTTATATTTCTTTTTTTAAAAATGGTTTTAATGTTTTTGAATGTAATTGCTTGTTATTGTTGGATATTCTACTGAATAGTAACTTATTTAACAAAATTTTCAAGATATAGTTGCACTAAATTTTGTTATAGAAATATTTTTAACTATTAAAACTCATTAGATGCATGAAATTTTGTTATTTGAAAGTCAATATGAAAAAAATAGTGATTAGGTTCATGACACCATCAAATCAGTGTCAAATTGAATTTCTCGTGCACGGTTCAATTAACAGCAAGGGCACGGGTTCTTGCTTGCCGAAGGTCTGAAGTTACATGTTCTTCTTCTTAACTGAGTTGCCCTCATCTCATCTTTTTGGCAATCTATTTTGTTTCCTCTTTAATTTTAACGCTAAAATTGCTGATTTTATTCCCATCTGGTGAATTTCGCTTATTATTTCATTAATTGTTTTGTGGGGTGTCATCAAAATTTCATCTTTTCCTAGAATTTTGATAAAATTTGTACCTTGGTGCAGGTTTGTATTTGGGAATTCCAATATAATTGATGCACTCAATTGATTGATTTATTCCAGTTAATTAGTGTTTGGGTTCTGTTTTTTTTTTTGAACCTTTTATGCCAATTATTGTGCTACATGCTTTTATTCAAGTTATTTGAGACCTGGATACCAAAATTCTGCCTTTTCGATCCTTTTCCCCTTATTTTCATCAAATACTCCAATCCATACTTTGTTCTTTTAATTGGGCAGTCTTTAAAGATATCGTAGTAAATACAATCATGTTCAGCTTCAGCTAAAATGGTTGTCACTACTATTTCTATGATTCACTTTTATATGAATATCCTGATGAATCAACTTTTTATTTGTGATTAACTTATGAGGAATATTCTGCATGAACCACCACCTATCAATTAGTTATTTACGTTGCTACCACAAGCATCATATGAATACTGAAATAAAAAGATATTATGTTTTCTAATACCTGATTATATGATCTTATTTTGTATTATTATTATTGGTTTAATCCTCTTTGGACCTTTAGATCATTCACTACTAAAAAAACAAGCCTTCAGATATCTGTATGTAAATTGATATTGGAGAATATATGTTGAACTGTACGCGTGCTTATATAACAATTTGGAGTGTATGTGGTCGCCTTCCATTTTTAATCTTCCAATTGATTAATGCCATTATTCACAAACAGCTTCAACGTCAATCCTCTTCATTGTTCCAGGCATGGCTCTCCGCCACAAACTCCATTTGGAGTACCAAAGCTAGCAAATTTTACCCCTGTCATATTCTGCCCAGTACCACAAGATAAATGGACCCTTGATCTTCAATTTCTTGCATGTTGCAATGGGGAGGTAATTCGATTTTCAATTTCATAACACATTTCTTTCATGTTGTTGTGGTAAAGATAATGTTGTTGTAAATTTTTATAAATGACAGTTGAACTCCAAATGGGTTCATCCTTAATACGAAGAGGTCTGTGCTTAAGCTGAATTTCACTTAGTTTCATTGTTCAATACCACTGAACCTATTTTTATACTGCCACCGACTGAACGTTTTTATTTAATTTTATTTTTTGAGGGAAAAGTATTTGCTCGAGGTGCTAGCGCATGTCGTACATGCAAGGGGCGAGAAGCTCGGGACCGCCAGTTAGGGTGTAGTTGATGAGAAGAGGATGTTGTATGAGATGTTGAGGGAAGCTAGAAGGAAGCTAGAAGGAAGAGACACAAGTATATTTCAAACGATGGAAGCTGGCATCATTCTTCCAGCATAACAGAATGGCATCTGGATGAGGGCTTTAAAAGTGGCTTGTAGCAGTTTATGACCCGACATTTGTTAACAACATTATTTTATGATGTAATGTCCCAACATGTCAAGTTTTTAATGGATTTTAAATCCAATTTCTTTTATCATGTACCCTTTGTTGAAATATAAATTTTTTTCTTGCAGTTGAGGTGCTAATGCAAGATTCTGCAATGTTGCACATGTAGAGTGAAGTTTTCTGGAAGGATTTGTTATGATTTTGTTATTTTCTTTCCTGAATCTTTAGTTGTGGTACAATGGTAATGCAAAGTTTATTGACATGTTGGGACTTCCATAGATGATTCAATTAGTTGGTTGGTAACACCTCATTCTCATGGGTATTCTCATTTTGAAATATCAAATAAAATGCACAACGATACATCAAGCAAGGCCATGTTTATTAAAATCAGTTCTCATATTTCTTCATCACTTATGGTTTCAAAGAACTCTGTATTCTATACCAATGCCAAGATCATAATATCCCAAATTCAAAACAGATTTGCCAAGATCATAATCTTCCATACATGGTATTCGATGTTATCCAGTATGTCACCTTGAGCATCAATCAACACAGACATGTCAATGTACAACCCACATTCTTGGTACAATGCAATAAAATCGAATACCATGCCACGAGTCATATGATCCCATTGAAAAGAACTGTATTGGCAAGGAATCGTGTTCGGTAACAATGGTTTATGAAGTTTTCGGAGGAGAACCATGCCATGGAACAATGAATCATACAAAATGTACATCTTCATATGCAGACGTTTGAACATAATAAAATAGAATTTATGCCACAATTTTAAGAATGTACATCTTCTTATGCAGACATTAGCTACCAATATTTACAATATATACTCTCCGAGAATAACAAACTGCATTAGGTGTAAAAGACCTAAAAGAACAAAATCATATAAGATAGAGTGCATTGAATCATTTGAATCATACAAAATTATACAAAAGCATTCACATCACCATGTTTAAATACGTCAGTTCTTTATAAGATAATCACCAAAAACATGTTTAAATACATTCAGCTCTCTATGGAATTCTGTCAATTATCTATATTACATTTGATAACTGTTTTTGAATCCTAGGGCTGAATAGGACAAGATAAAAAGTGGCTATGATTTTATCTTGGTAAATCAATGGTTGAGATTGGATTTTGTGAAAATTTTAGGGGGAAAACTTAAATTTTGGGAGGAAAAGTGTCTTGTGAACCAAAAATTTGAAATTAAAAGTGTCTTGGAAAAGATTGTGGAGAAGCATGGTCTATTAAATTAAACAAAGTATAATTAAATCTAAAATCCCATCGCGACGAAGGCGCCCACGAAATTTTTTACGCTAATTTGTTGTTATGCGCCGAAGGCGCCCACGCCCGCCAAATTTTTTACGCTAATTTGTTGTTCTGCTCCGAATTTGTTGTTCTGTGTCGAAGGCGCCTGTGCCAAATTTGTTGTTCTACGTCGAATTTGTTGTTCCGCGCCTGACGCCGAATTTGTTGCTCGGCGTTGAAGACGCCCGCGTCGTATTTGTTGTTTTGTGTCGAAGGCGCCCGTGTCGCAAAATATTTTTACGCTAATTTGTTGTTCTTTTAAATTTTGGCTGTGGAAATATTAAAATACAACTGTTTTTGAATCCTAGGGCTGACTAGGACAAGATAAAGATTGATTGGGATTTGATCTTGGGGAATGGAAGGTTGAGATGAGTGTTTGTAAAAATTTTGGGGGGAAATTGTGTTTGGGGAAAGACCAAAAATCTGAAAAACTAACTTTATCTCTTCCCCCAAAAAACCCCAACAGCTCATTCAATTCGTACTACACTCCCAACGATTTATAAAAATTGAGCAAACTCAATTATAATCCAAATACAAAGATCTCTTGAGAGGAGACACGCCAATTCTTGATAATAAAGGGGAGATTAATCAAAGCAAAAACAAATGAATCTACAAAAAATTAACAAAAAAAATAATAATCAGCATATATCATGCCATGTGAATTAGATTTTGCCAACAGCAATTGCATCTGTTATGCTTCAATCTCCGAGATTTTTGACAAAGCCGAAGATTTAGTTGAAGTATTGCACTCATGTTTAGTTGACTCTTTTGACTATACACAACTTCACTCAAACGCATATTTTGGTTTTAAAAATACATATTTATTGTTTGCATTGACATGAGCGATGCTAATGTTGTACTCAAACAAGTTTTATGTTGTACTTTGGTTATTATATCGACCGCGCTGAAGGCGCCTTCGCTAAATTTATTTAAGCTAATTTGTTGTTTCACGTCGAAGGCATTCGTGTCGAATTTGTTGTTTCACGCTGAAGGCGCCAGTGCCGCTAAATATTTTTACGCTGATTTATTGTTCTTTTGAATTTTGGCTGTGGAAATAATTTTTGGGGAAACAAAAATTTCGCGGGGTAAAATCTTAAATGAACCGTGCCCGCTGGCACATGTTATGACTAGTACATACATACATACGTATGTACGTATGTATGTATGTATATGTATGTATGTATGTATGCATATATTGTTATGAATCATCATTTGGGGAGGAACCCCCAGCTCTTTATTTATAGTAGAGGAGAAGCGTACAGAGATAAGATACAATAGATACGGTCTTATCGATAAGATAAGCCATGATCTTAACCAACTCAGTAATCACAACACTCCCCCTTATCCAGCCATATGTTTGGACTCTGTTCATGAATACATCAGGATTCTGACTGTAATAGGAGTCTCCCATGGGTTAGATATTTCAGGATCCTGAGTTGATGAGATTTGCCTCGATAAAATCTTTAGCTATGGAAAAACCTATGGAAAAACCCATAGTTAAGAAAAAGAGTACAAACACTCTCTAACTCCCCCTGATCTGTACAAGCACTCAGCCTTTCAGATCTCTTAGGCGCCTCATCCCAATTTTCTGTACAAACTCCCTAAAAGTAGCAGCAGGAAGGGCTTTAGTGAACAAGTCTGCCAGGTTGTCATATGATTGTACTTGTCTGACGTCGATCACACCATCTCTTTGTAGCTCGTGCGTCCATAAGAATTTGGGGGAAATATGATTCATTCTATCGCCTTTGACGTAACCACCTCGTAGCTGAGCTATGCAAGCAGTGTTGTCCTCGAACATGGTAGTAGGTTCAAGGTCCCCAGACTTCAATCCTGTCGTCACCAAGATGTGATTTACAACTGACCATAGCCAGACACATTCTCTGCTTGCTTTATGGATAGCGATGATCTCTGAGTGATTGGATTAGGTCGACGTCATGGTTTGCTTGACAGATCTCCATGAAATGGCTATCCCACCATAGGTAAACATGTACACTATCAGTGACTTTGCATTGTGGGGATTAGACCTGTAACCTGCATAAGCATAACCAACAAGTTCGTAGGATAATTCATTTTTGTAAAAGAGTCCTAAATCTGTAGACCATTGGAGGTAGCGTAGAAGGTGCTTAACCTCAGTCCAGTGGCACTGTATTGGCACTGCACTGTATCTGGCTAGTAAATTTACTACGAACGCTATATTGGGACACGTGCAGTTGGCCAGATATAGAAGTGCTCCAATAGCACTCAGATAAGGGACTTCTGGACCAAGTATATCCTCCCCCTCTTCCAGCGATCGGAAGGGGTCATTATGTGCATCCCGAGATCGTACCACCATAGGTATAATAAGTGGATGACATTGGTCCAGATGAAATCTTTGCAACATTTTCTTCGTATATGTGGTTTGGTGTAATAGGATTTCGTCTTTTAAATGTTCAATCTGTAAGCCAAGGCAGAATTTTGTTTTGCCTAGGTCTTTCATTTCGAATTCTTTTGTCAGGCTTACAGATATCTCAGTGATTTCTTCTAGAGATCCAATGAGGTTCAAATCGTCTACGTAGACTGCTATTATGACGAATCCTGTTCTCTTTGCTCTTATAAAGATGCAATGGCAGACTTCATTATTGTTGAATCCTTGTTGTACAAGGAATTCACTCAGTCTGTTATACCACATCCTTCCCGATTGTTTTAGACCATACTATGATCTTTGAAGCTTAACTGAGTAGACGTCCCGATGTCTATCTTTTAATTCAGTTGGCATTGAAAAGCCATCAGGAAGTTTCATGTATATCTCCTTGTCGAGATTACCGTATAGATATGCAGTCACAACATCCATTAACTGCATATCTAAACCTTCCTTTGCTGTTAAGCTTATCAGAAATCGAAAAGTGATTGCATCCATGACCGGGGAGTATGTTTCTTCATAGTCAATACACGATCTTTGGGAAAATCCTTGCGCTACAAGCCTTGCTTTGTAGCGTACGATCTCATTATTTTCATTTCTTTTTCTCACGAATACCCATATGTATCCCATAGGTTTGACACCAGTATGTGTCTGTACTATTTACCCAAAGACTTTGTGTTTCTTAAGCGAGTCCAGCTCAGCTTCTATTGCCGGATTCCACTTTGGCCAATCATTTCTATGTTTGCATTCAGCAACAGAATGTGGATCATGATCATCGTCGCTTCCGACGACGTGAATAGCAATATGAAATACAAAGTCATCGTCGACAACTGTACTCATTCTGTCCAACACCTCCCATATATGTACATAATTTAATGATGTTTCAGTTTCTTCCGGCAGTTCCTCTGCAGTGGATTCCGGGAGGGGTGAGGGTATGGACATGAGCTCATTTCTCTGTGGGGGTATCGTTCCAAGGTCTCCGGATATTTTCTTTTCTTGGATTTTTATCCTTAGAGCCTGGTGGTCTGCCTCTTTTCTGTTGAGGTGCAACCACTTCTGCTGGTGGATTGCATCCATTCTCGGGGATGTCAATCCTAGCTGGAGTATTGATGTGTCCATATTTTCTATCTTTTCGTGACATCATTCCATTGCATTTCATGTCATATTCGCATCCAAATCCCGCATTTTCCTACGATACTGCAATTCTAATGCCATATTTGAGTTTCGTAGAGTTTTGTGGATTTTCAGTGATTTTGGAGCGATTCGGGACCACTTTTGGATATGGACACATCCAGCATACCCCGTGAGCCTGTTGGTGAAGCTCTACAGGAGTTCGCCGAGGTTTGGAAGCCTATGGGAGGAGTGGAAGAGAAGCTGGCAAGAGGATCTGGATTTTTCCTAAGTGACTCGACCGAGCAGCGTAGGCTGCTCGGTCAAGCTGATACACGAGGCGCAGCTGATATGCACCCTACTCGACCGAGTAGTGTGGTGACTCGATCGAGCCACTTCTATTTTTCGAAGCTCAGCCATCAACATCCTGCTCGACCGAGCAGGACTTGCTCGACCGAGCCAGATGGCGACTCGACCGAGCAAGGCCTACTTGGGCCGAGTAGACAGAATGACACTTTTGAAGGAGCCCCATCCACTGACAGACTCGACCGAGCAGTCTGGATCCTTTCGACCAAGCAGCCCGAATCCTTTCGACCGAGCAGCCCGGATCCTTTCGACCGAGCTGGCTTCTGCTCGAGGGAGTCACTGACTTGGTCGACGACAATGCGGGCTAATTTCGATATTTTTTCATGGGCCCCAGAATGCGCTGAAGCATGAGTGAAGAGCGAATCTGGGAGACGAAAAAGGGGAAGCTCATTTTTGTATGTTTTTGAATTAAGTTTTGGGGAGAGAGGAGATTGAAAACTATTGTAGATCAAGATCTAGGTTTTTTTGATAATTGAATTATTTTTGGGAGAAAGATCACGTTTTATTCTTTGCATCTTGGAATCTGCAGAATCTCTTTGGATCATTATTGGCTATTGTTCTTTCTCGTCTTCGGTACGTAAGATATTCATTTCTCACTCGATTCATTTGCTACAATGTTTTCTTTGATAAAATTCGTATTTTTATTCGTCGCAATCACTATGTGTGAGTAGTTCCCCCTAGGGTTGATGGGCTAACCCTAAGAATCTAGGAAAGAGATGTAGATCTGAATCTCTAGGTTGTGTTGGAAATAAAGGGGAGTATTTCGATCCATCCAAATCCCTAAGAGAACTCATACTGAGATCATACCCACGATCGGTGGAATTGATGAGCTTAAGGAGTATCTTTGGATTTAAATAGGGAATTAGTGGATCCAACCAAGGCTCGTGACCATGCCCGGCTCGTGCCTTGAGGGGATCCACCGATGAACTATATCGCTTCATTGACGTCTACTGCCATTGCGTCAATGAGAGTAACTGAGATACCTCGAAATTCTAACCCACGAGAGTGGTATGAGTTGAGAGATCAATCCCCTAAATCTAAGCAATGTAAGGATCTTGTTTTAACATCAACTTTCGACGGTCTTAGCGGTGATCCCTAAGGCCCTAGTTTCTTTTATTATCAAACCAACAATACCATCACCACCAATCTTCTTAAACCGACTGCTATCTCACTCTGCGATCTAAAAATAATCTGAGACCTTAAATACACTGTCACTGTCCCTGTGGGATTTGACAATCTTATATACTATAATTTGACACCGTCCGCTTGTAGATAGAACCCAGAGCTGATACCTAGGAGCCATACTACGCCTAGTGACTGTGACACCACTATCACAAAAACACGAGATTTAAGATTCTCGTTCTCAATACTCAAAGTCGAGTTTTGAGAAGTTAAATCCGCTATCCTATGTTCTTCCGGATCCTCGATGCTAACATGTTCAAGTTTAGATTTGAGATTAATAATCTCATTTCTTAACTCTTCAACAACGGTGTCGTTGTTGGTGATGATAGTCTTAGGCGAGGTTTGAATGCTAGCTAGGTCATCTTTTACTTTAGTATATCTATTTACTAATTTAGTGTATTTAGACCATAAATGAGAGTTAGCATCCCTAAGATCATCCATCGTTACCTCATCGCCTTCGTCGTCGCTATCATCGGAAGAGGAAGATCCTTGATCATGCTCCGCTCTTGCCATGAAGCACATGTGCGCTTGCTCCACTTTCTCATCGTCCGACTCTCCGCTTGAGGAATCCTCGGAGTCGGTGAATGTTGCTCCGACAAGTCCCTTTTTGTACCCCTTTTTGTACTTCTTTGACTTGTCGAACTTCGGCGCCTTCCACTTCTCCTTTTGCTTGTTTTGAGGACAATCCGCTTTGATGTGTCCTGGCTTATTGCATTTAAAGCACAAAGGTGGAGAGGCGTTAGTAGAAGTAAATTTAGATTTTTGTTTGAAGTTACCCTTTCGGAAGAAGCGATTGAACTTCTTTGTCATGAGTGCAATGGATTCCATGTCCATTTCTTCTTCCGAGTCCTCATCATCGGTAGAGGTGGATGAAGCCGCCTTGAATGCAATCGCCTTTTTCTTAGGCGCGTCTTGGTTCAAATAGGACTTCATCTTTTCTTAGGCGCGTCTTGGTTCAAATGCGTACCTCGTATGACTTTAAAGTACCCATCAATTGAACAACGGTATATTTATTCATGTCATTACCTTCCTCGATGGCGAAGGTTCGTTTCTCCCAAGAAGAAGGAAGTCCTTCGATAATCTTTGAGCACTTCTCCTTTTGAGTGTAGGACTTGCCGAGGGCCTCTAACTCGTTTATTATGTCAACAAAGCGAGTGTAATATTCTTTCATCTTCTCGCCCTGTTGCATATGAAACATTTCGTAATCTTTGTTTACGACTACGAGTTTAGAGTCTCTTACCCTACTCGTCCCTTCATGAAGAATGAGGAGGGAGTTCCAAATTTGATATGCACTCTTACATGTGCATATCTTATTGAAGTCCTCGGGCTCCAATGCGCATTGCAAGGCGTTCATTGCATTGGCATTGCTTACCTCCGCGACGACCTCCGCGGTTGTCCATTTCTCAAAGTCTTCTTCTTTGGGCTCGATGTATTCCTTCATTGTGGTCCTCCATAAGGATGCACTCCGGAGGAAGGTTTCCATCCGGCATTTCCAATACCCATAGTTGGTACCGTTGAAGAATGGAGGCCTCGTAGAGGAATGTCCTTCCATCACCGATGACGCTCCTTCACGGTTCCTGAAGGTGTCATAGTTGGAAGGTGGAGGCACGGTCTTGTTGTCATTGGCAGACATAGCTAAGTATCTGGCTCTGATACCAAATGTAATGCCCTACAAGCTACTGCACAAGTACTAGAGGGGGGGGGTGAATAGTACTTTAAAATAATAAGGAGTATAATTCCAAATTAAATTGCAAACAACTACCAAATCAATTTGCGGAAGATTAAATTGAATGACAACAACAAAATTAACAATGCAAACAAATGATGTTAATGGGTTCGGATCCACCCAAGTCTCCCCGACTTGTTCCCGGTGATCCTACGTCCCAACCACCCGGATCCCATCCGGATACTTGAGTTAGAAACCCTAACTCAAGATTTCCACTATGAATATCTTGTGAAAAACCTTCACAAGATCAAATCATACATGCAAAAGCACAAGTGAATCCCACAACCCGGGATCACAACCTTCTCTCACAACCGAGAGAATCAACAAGCAATATAAATGAGTTATATTGAAATAAGCAAACTTACCACAAAATCCTATACCTTGAGTTTTTCTTACCCAATAGGTGAAATGAAGGATTTGAGGAAGATGAAGTCACCAAGACCTAGCACCAAGGAAATGACCAGCAATAGGTGCCTAGGAATGATTTGGAGACTTGGATCAAGCTATAGCTTGAAGAGCTCACCAAGAACAAGCTTCTCTCTAGATGGATTCTAGATCTAGAATGAGAGAGAGAATGGGTTTCTTGTGAGGAAGAGAGCTTTTGATTTGAGTGAGAAAGGCTATCTCTTTTGATCTCAATGAATCTCTGAATAGAAGCTCTTACCTAGATAGAAATGACCTAGGTTCGTATTTATAGGGTCCCATAAAAAAAACTTAGGTCATTCTCCAACGGATAGAAATCTGGGAGAATTAGTCGGTCAAAGAACAACCACTGACCGACTAGTTCATCAACTAGTCGGTCAGTCAAACAGCATGGACCGACTAAGAGAGGAACTGAGAAGAAAGAGAATTTCAGACCTAGAAATCTAGTCGGTCCAAGAAGACTGGCTGACCGACTAGTTTCACAACTAGTCGGTCAGTCAATGAACGTAGACCGACTAAGAGGCAAAATGAATTAGTCTGAAAGCAAGTTGACTTAGTCGGTCCAAGAACAAATGTTGACCGACTAGATTGTCAACTAGTCGGTCACCAAACGTTCTTAGACCGACTAACGATAAACAGTAGCTCAGGAGAAATTTAGAGTGAACAGTAAGTCACAACTAGTCGGTCAAAGAAGCATCACTGACCGACTAGTTCACAAACTAGTCGGTCGGTGAGTCAACGTAGACCGACTAACTGTAAACAGTAAAGTCCAAGAAATTAAGGAATCAAACTAGTCGGTCCAAGAAGAGTTGCTGACCGACTAGATCACCATCTAGTCGGTCAGTACTCCTTCTTATACCAACTAATATGCACAAACAAGTCCGAATCGAAGCGCGACGCTTCGAGGAAGTTAGAATGAACTTGTACTAAGATCCTAGAGCTACGATATGAGCGTTATGAAGTTAGAATGGTAAGATATACTCAAGGCTTAACATTCTATATATCGAAGCTAAAAGACTATAAATTAAACCTTATTAAACGGTCTTCGAGAGCTTCGATTCATTCTTCATAACTTCCAAAACGGCGCAAGAGCTTCAACGAAGCTTTAGGCATGAGTATGAGCTTTGGGAAGTGTTGAGATGTCGCTTTGAATGTTCTCGTGAATTTGGCGACGATCTCCAATACTGCGCTCACAAATTGTTAGTTCATGGATTATTTATGCTTGCTCATCATCAAAACCAAATCCGGGGAGTCCAATATTCAACAACCACTAGGTGGAATTTAGGTGTAAGTTCGGGGTGCACCAAGTTTTTGGCCCGTTGCCAGGGATGATTACGTTGTATCTCAGTTTATTTTCATTTTGAAGCGTTTGCTAGCGAATATTTTCATTCCTTATCCCTCCACCCTTTTCATTCTTTTTAATTATTATCTTGCTACTCATGGTATTTTCCTGAGCTGTCTTGTGCATGATCACTCGCTTTGGAGCTTTTGATAAAGAGTTGTTATTCGATCGTGAAATCGAGAAAACAACGAGAGCTCTGAGGGCCTCAAATAGGAATCAGACACCCTCTGATCTAATGGCAGACAATACCGCCGCTCCACCTCGCAACGGGTCCATCCGGGACCATATGAAACCGAGCTTCGGAAATAATTCCTCCATCTTGAGACCGCAACTGGCGGCAGCTAGTTTCGAGTTAAAGACCGGGCTCATAAACCTGATGCAGTAGGATCCCTTACATGGGCATCTTCACGAGAATCCAAACCATCATATCGACACTTTTTTGGCAAAGTGCGATACATTCAAAGCCAAAGATGTGAGTGATTATGCCATTAAGCTAAGGCTATTTCCCTTCACCTTGAGGGATAAAGCTTCATATTGGCTATGAGCCCACCCATCCAACCACTTTACTACATGGGAGCAACTTGCGCTCGCCTTCGTAGACAAATTCTATCCACCCTCAAAGACGGTGCGGATCAGAGGAGCAATCTCCAATTTCAAGCAACTTTCGCATGAATCTCTCTACGAGGCATGTGAGAGGTTCAAAGACCTTCAACATCATTGTCCTCATCATGTAATCCAGTCCTGGGATCTGGTACAAAGCTTCTACAATAGGCTGCAACCCAGCACGAAGATGATAATTGATGTCGCCGCACAAGGTGCCCTGCTGGATAAATTGCCCAAGGAAGCCATTGATCTACTTGAGCATATGGCAGCAAATAATCAACAGTGGAGCGAAGAGCACACCATTGTCACCAGGACCCCCGAGGTAAAAGCTGTTAGCCACCTCGATTCTCACATTGAGACTTTGTGTAAACAGGTGGCTAGGATTGAACAACGGTTGGACTCCATCCCAACAACTACCAGCACCTCGGCTTATCATCCTTCAGAGGAATATGGAGAGCATAGTTACGTTTCCAATAAGGGACATTATGACGGAGCCGAATCATCTGAGTCGATACAGTATGTCCAAAGAGATGGGCGCAATCAGTGGCAACATCCGGCCATTAGGAATCTCCCCGGATTTTCTTACGGGAACCCAAGTGGAGGGCTGCAACCTCCACAGTTTCAGAGACTACGACCCTCTCCTCAACAACAAGGGCAGCCGTCAAATCAACAGCAAAGCGGGTTTAGGCCAACTGGGCCATATCGACCACCATGCTACCAATTCAATCGCCCGCCTCAGCAAGGCTATGCACCAACTCCGTCGTGTTTCAATCTGGAGACCATATTAGAGACATTCATAAGTGGACAAGTCAGGTTTAACTATGACACATCCACTCAATTCAAAAATTTAAACACGTCGCTCGATAATCTGAGGGGCCAGATGTCCTAACTACTCAAGAATCAAGGGAGGTTGCCTTCACAATCGGAGCCGAATCCGAGGGCTCAAGCCAATACCGTGGTTTCTGTTACCACGCGTGGACGACGGGAAATCGACCCTATTATGGTTCCAGTCGTGAACAAAGAACAAGTCATACCGAGGAGGCCACTATTGGAAGTGATAGGAAAGAGGCCACGGATGAGCTTACCATGAATAGAGTGAGGGCGGATTTACCTTCCACCACACCCACCACCAAACCGGCTTCAAGGGATGATGCAACTAGTCCTAGTAAGCCGTCTCCTAATAATGCCGTAAGGGACAAGGGAAGCCGACCTCCTCTGTCGTATCCACATAGGCTAGCTTTGGCTAAAATGGAGAAGAGGTATTCAAAGTTCACGGAGCTTCTGAAGGGCATCCAGCTCAACATCCCATCCATGGATGCCATTACAGAAATTCTTATCTATGCGAAGTTTCTGAAGGACCTCATTACTGGGAAGCGGAAGCATGAGGAAATAAAGCTTATGGATGACTCTACATCCATCATAAAGAACCATCTCCCGAGGAAGCTACCGGATCCGAGAAGCTTCACAGTCCCATGCTCCATAGGAGGTACGCCTATCAACCGTGCTCTGATCGACTTGGGAGTGAGCATTAGCTTGATGCCGCTCTCCATATTTGAAAGACTACAAACGGGAAGTGAGCTGGAGCCCACAAACATGTCCATACAGCTGGCAGATCACTCGATCACGTATCCGGTAGGCATTGCCAGAGACATCATTTTGCAGATACCCCCCGGATTGTGTGTGCCGGTGGATTTTGTCATCATGAATATGCCAGAAGGAGGAAATTCCCAGCTCGTACTTGGCGCCCTTTCATGGCGACTGCCGGCGTCCTTATTGATGTTCGTAAAGGAACTCTATCAATGAATGTGGGTAATATTGAAGCCCAGTTCCGGCTGCAAAAGTCTATAAGGGAGCATGCCCGTGAAGAAGGAGCTAGTTATTTGGAGCTCCTAGAAGATGAAGCCATAGGGGAGTATATCACCAAGGGGGTCATGAAGGACCCGATGAGAACGAGTGATGATGACAACGGCAACCCCATTTACAACAAGGCAGTCACCGCCTATCTTCATGGGCTTGATGAGGAGTCCATAGTCGACTCTTTGCACCAAAAGAAGCCGGAGGGTATCAATCACACAGCGGAGGAAAACCATGGAGATGGAGCATGCCAAATACCGCCGCAGGTATCGTTGGCGAGTACGATGGGCGCATATCATACGTGCCAAATAACAATTGAGGAACTCGAAGGAGTCGAGCTCATGACTCAAAATGAGCGCTTATCGGGAGGCAACCTGATCTTTTATATATTAGATTATCTTTTTTCAGTTTTTGTTTTTACTTTATCTATTCAAGAAAACCAAATAAAAACACTATCTATTTCTCTTAAAAATGCAAAATCATAAACATTTGATAGGTTCTTTCTTTCTACAGGTTGAACGTTAAGGGGCACACAAATCGATGTTTTGAATGAAAGAGAGCTGGAAGGAGAGCAACTGAGTCACATGTGACTCGACCGAGCATCCACGTGCTCGGTCGAGTAGTGCAGTTGACTCGACCGAGCAGCATCTGCTCGGTCGAGTAACGCAGGCACATGAAAACAAGGGAGAAATGATGTTCTGTCTACACGGCCCGAGCAGCATCTGCTCGGTCGAGTAACCCCTTACTCGACCGAGGAGACCAACTGCTCGATCGAACTAAGGAAGGCGCATGGAAATGCTTCAAAAACGACGTTCTGCCTACATGGCCCGAGCGTTCTTTGCTCGGTCCGAGTAGACACCGACTCGACCAAGCAGCAGAATGCTCGACCGAGCATAAGAGAAGATTGGAAACAATAGCAGAATGCTCGACCGAGCAGACCCTACTCGATCGAGTAGGCGAGGGAGTGTTCTGAACTCGTTTTAATATTTGTCTGACTCGATCGAGCAGGTACGTTGCTCGATCGAGTCGCTTTATCTTTAATCTTGCGGACCCACTTCCGAACGAGTCGGGTTATTAAAACCCAGCTCGACTTCTTTAAACCCTAAACCCTAAACACTTTAAACCCGACTTGATCCACACGGCCACCCAACTCCCACCGTCGCAGCCGCTATCATCACCGCCCGGCCCACCTCTATCTCTCTCTCGTTAAGTTTTTCCCCCACCCTTCCACCAGTTTCTCCCACCTCCGCCATCTCACCCCCAGGGCAACACCCGTCAATCGACCGAGTGCAATTAGTGCTCGGCCGAGTAATTACCCCCCCCCCCCCACAATTCCTTCCTCTACACGCTCATTTTTCAATAACATTGTTTTTCTTTCATTTTTTTTCCAGGTGCACTGCGTTTATAGCAAGGGATTTCAATTGGGGGATAACACTCGTTTGACTACCGGCTACCACAAGGTTTAATCTTCTGCTCTCTCTGCATCATTTGTGTTGGTACACTCTTTCCACTGTATACTTTACATACCAACCCCCGCATTTATACCCCTTGCAAGATGCCACCACGCCGTTCTAGACCCATAAATACCGACACCGGTGCACCCAACCCTAGGCCAACTCGACGCACCAGTCGTACATGCTCACCCACACAAGACCATATTGTTGGCGAATCATCCACCCCTACACCCGTGATAACCAACACTCCAACCCCTCCCGAGCGTCTACATATCAACGACGTAGCATATGACGTTACCTTCCGAGACACTGACCAGGGTGACCAGTTCGTCGCCATGCTCCTACTCATAGGTCAGGGGGCGGCACTACTCAACAGTCAGTTGAGCAGGACTCCCACATCTTTGCAACCTGATTAGGCATTGGCAGGCTGACCCAGTCGTTGAGCCACAGCCAGCTGCTGCAGTCCTTGATCCACAGCAGGGGGAATCATCACCACCTCCAGAGGGTGGTGCCCCTGCTTGATGCTGTCCCTACACACTTTTTGCTTCCCTCAGATTATGTTGTGCCCATCTGTCTTTTCGGGGCCCTGGTCTTCACAGCTTGGGGAAGGACCCGCCATGCATCATTTCATGCATATGCATCATCTTTTTATCATTGCATCATATCACGTTTTATTTCTTCTGCACAGTCTTATTTTCTATTCCTTTTCTATCCACTCACCCACCCACCCTTTCTAGCATCATCTCCCGCACACTAGCGTTTTCTCAGCAGTGAGGACACTGCTGCATTTAGCTTGGGGATGAGCGCTATCGTTTTATTTTTCATTTTCTTTTTATATTCATTTTTCACCTTTTTACTTTACTTTTCCACCCATTTTTCACATATTTATCTTTTTTCTGATTCAGCATCACGTTTTTCACTTTTTGCCATGCTCGCATGCCTGTTTTTATTTTCTTACTTTCTCTGCCTTTCCCCCCTTTTTGCTAAAGTTGTTCTGCATGTTGATATCTCTCATATCCCTCAGTAGCTACTCACGGTGCTCATATTTGATGACATGCTATTTAGGGTAGTTTCAGTTTTACTATTTATATGCTTGCATATTCTCTTACTGATCTCTCTAATTTAATGCCTGACATGAATTGAAATTGAATGCATGAAATAGTATCTAGTATGTGCTTTGTTGGATAATGCACCTAGGTTCACGCATCATTAGAACATTTGGAGCACCTATTTGCTATCTCATTCACTTCTGTTTGCATGCTTGATATTATTGTGCTTATTACCACATGCTTTTCAGTATTCATTAAGATGAATGAAAATATCCATGCTAGTTATGAGTTTAGTTAGAGTATTTTCCTATTGAATCATTGTGCACTTCTGATGAGTGAACCGAGTGATGCACTATTTTTCCTTCTCCACATATCTTCATGATTCTCTACCTATCATTTGGTTTCACCCCCTACAGCTACCTTTACCGCATTTACTTCCCAAAAATCCCAAAAGAAAAAAGATAGCTTATAAAAAAAGAGAAAATAAATAATGTGAAAATAGAAGAAGAAAAGAAAAGAAAAAAATGGGAAAGTAAATAATTCATTATCCCTTTCTTATAAGCTATTACAAATACTCGGGAAAAGACAAAAATTTCCACATCCTACTCCTAGATGCGACGCCTCGAGCTAAGCTTGGGGGTGAACCAATTGATCATATGAGTGAGTATAACATTAGAGTGGAGATGGTGCACAACGGGGAGATTCGATAATGCTTAAACTTTACAAAATATTTTAGTTTTGGAGATTTTTCATGATTCGAAGTGAATATTTGAATGGCATGATTCCTTTCCGTTCTTTACTGCATGTTGACGTGATTTCTTTATGCTCCACTTGTGTCTATTGATTGAAAAGTGGATTGCTAACTCTTTTTATACTAGACTCTATAGATTGCATAAGATTGATATGAGTTGATGGCATGATTTTAAAAGATCCCTATTTTTGCCTTTATTGCATACTAGCCATATGATTAGTAAGACTTGAAAATACCATTAGCATGTGTTTTTACTATTCGAATCATCGTGATATACTACTGAGGCTTGAGATCTGATTGAACACTTTAGCACCCCCCCCTTCAATCTCTATTCTCTTTTATTTCCTTTTGTTTATCGTCCGGCATACCTTGTATTCGTCTTCCTCGAGGACGAGTAAGAAGTAAGCTTGGAGGGTTTTTATGTGTCCATATTTTCTATCTTTTCATGACATCATTCCATTGCATTTCACGTCATATTCGCATCCAAATCCCGCATTTTCCTACGATACTGCAATTCTAACGCCATATTCGAGTTTCGTAGAGTTTTGTGGATTTTCAGGGATTTTGGAGCGATTCGGGACCACTTTTGGATATGTACACATCCAGCATGCCCGTGAGCCCGTTGGCGAAGCTCTAAAGGAGTTCGTCGAGGTTTAGAGGCCTATGGGAGGAGTGGAGGAGAAGCTGGCAATAGGATCTGGATTTTTCCCAGGCGAGCTGATACACGAGGTGCAGCTGATATGCACCCTACTCGACCGAGTAGTGTGGTGACTCGGTCTAGACACTTCTATTTTTCGAAGCTCAGCCATCAACATCCTGCTCGATGAGCAGGACTTGCTCGACTGAGCCAGATGGCGACTCGACCGAGCAAGGCCTACTCGGGCCGAGTAGACAGAACGACACTTTTGAAGGAGCCCGATCCATTAACAGACTCGACCGAGCAAGCAGGCTGCTCCGTCTCGACCGAGCAGCCCGGATCCTTACGACCGAGTAGGCTTCTGCTCGACGGAGTCACTGACTTGGTCGACGACAATGCATGCTAATTTCGGAATTTTTTCATGGGCCCAGGATGCGCTGAAGCGTGAGTGAAGAGCGGATCTGGGAGACGAAAAAGGGGAAGCTCATTTTTGTATGTTTTTGAATAAATTTTTGGAGAGAGAGGAGATTGAAAACTATTGTAGATCAAAATCTAGGTTTTTTTATAATTGAATTATTTTTGGGAGAAAGATCACGTTTTATTCTTTGCATCATGGAATCTACAGAATCTCTTTGGATCGTTATTGGCTATTGTTCTTTCTCGTCTTCAGTACGTATGATATTCATTTCTCACTCGATTCATTTGCTACAATGTTTTCTTTGATAAAAATCGTATTTTTATTTGTCGCAATTACTATGTGTGAGTAGTTCTCCCTACGGTTGATAGGCTAACCCTAAGACTCTAGGAAAGAGATGTAGATCTGAATATCTAGGTTGTGTTGGGGATAAAGGGGAGTATTTCGGTCAATCCATCCGAATCCCTAAGAGAACTCGTATTGTGATCATGCCCACGGTCGGTGGAATTGATGAGCTTACGGAATATCTTTAGGATTTAAATAGGGAATTAGTGGATCCAACCAAGGCTCGTGACCATGCCCGGCTCGTGCCTTGAGGGGATCCACCGACGAACTATACCGCTTCATTGACGGCTACTGCCATTGCGTCAATAAGAGTCACCGAGATACCTCGAAATTCTAACCCATGAGAGTGGTATGAGTTGAGAGATCAATCCCCTAAATCTGACGCAACGTAAGGATCTCATTCTAACATCAACTTCCGACGGTCTCAGCGCTGATCCCTAAGGCCCTAGTTTCTTTTATTACCAAACCAACAATACCATCACCACCAATCTTCTTAAACCGACTGCTATCTCACTCTGAGATCTAAAAATAATCTGAGACCTTAAATACACTGTCACTGTCCCTGTGGGATTCGACAATCTTATATACAATAATTTGACACCGTCTGCTTGCAGATAGAACCCAGAGCTGACACCTAGGAGCCATACTACACCTAGTGACCGTGACACCACTAGGTGGAATTTAAGTGGAAGTTCTAGATGCACCAAGTATTTGCAGCAAGGATGTGTGATTTGACAATCTTCTGGTTGTCAGTAAATGAGTCCGGTAATTGGTGAACAGTACTCTGTATGGGGAGGATCTTCAGGGTATCATCTTCACATTGTTTTGTTACAGGATCATAGTGTGTCAAACTTTTTGTATCATGCGTTATGATGTGCTTCGCACCAGATTTCTCAATGTGGGCCCATTTTGGGAAAAATTGTCTCATCAAATTCACTGTCTTCAAGACGTGCCTTAAATGCATCCCCATTTGGGGTTCTAGGTATCTTATAATTGAGGGTGAGTCAAACCCTACATAGATACTTAGGCAATGTTGAGGACCCATTTTTGTCCTTTGTGGTGGTGCAATGGGGATGTAAACTGCGCGACCGAAGATTCTCAAATGAGAAATGTTCGGTGGCACTCCATATGCAAGTTGCATTGGAGAGAGGCTTTGACCTCCAGAGGGATTTATTTTTATTAACGATGTAGCATGCAGAATTGCATGTCCTCATGCATCCACCGGCAGCTGGGATTTCATTAACAATGGACGTGCAATCCATTGGAGTCTTTTTATCATTGACTCTGCCAACCCGTTCTGGATATGAACAGGCGATACTTGATGTTCAATTTCTATTCACGTTGCCTGGCAGTACTCTTGAAATGACCGGGAGGTAAATTCCGTAGCATTATCCATGTTGGATATTGGACTCCCCGGATTTGGTTTTGGATGATGAACAAACATAAATATAATATGAACTAACACTTTGTGAGCGCAGTTATGGAGATCGTCGTCAAATTCTCATGAATATCAATTACGACGTCTCAAGACTTCTCAAAGCACGTGATCGTATGCCTAAAGCTTCGTTGAAGCTTATGAACCTATTTAGAAGTCATGAAGATTCGATTGAAGCTATTGAAGACGGTATCGTCAAGTTTATTTTATAGTCTTTAAGCTTCTTTCGTAGAATGTTAAGCCTTGAGTAGGTCTTACGTTTTAAATCTTCATATTGCTCATATCTTAGCTCTAGGATCTTAGTAGAAGTCCATACAATCCTTCCCGAAGCATCGCGCTTCAATTCGGGACTTCTTGTGCATGTTAGTTGGTTCAAGAAGAAGAACTGACCGACTAGATGGTGATCTAGTCGGTCAGCCAAGCTTCTTGGACCGACTAGTTCTTCTCAGTTAATTCATTGCTCTTTACTGTTTACAGTTAGTCGGTCTAAGTTGACTCACCGACCGACTAGTTTGTGAACTAGTCGGTCAGTGATGCTTCTGTGACCGACTAGTTGAGCTTTCTCTGTTCATGCACATTTGAGCTTGAGCTACTGTTTATCATTAGTCGGTCTGTGCTCATTGATCGACCGACTAGTTGATGAACTAGTCGGTCAACTTTTCTTCTTAGACCGACTAGTTTAGTTTACTGTTCATGCCAAATTTTTCACCATACTTACTGTTTATTGTTAGTCGATCTATGTTCATTTGGTGACCGACTAGTTGATGAATTAGTCGGTCAACATTTGTTCTTGGACCGACTAAGTCTAATTCTTCTCAGACTTCAGTTTTATCTGTTAGTCGGTCTACGTTGAGTAACCGACCGACTAGTTATGAAACTAGTCGGTCAGCGACTCTTCTTAGACCGACTAGTTCCTTAGTCTGTACTTTGATCTTTTCTCAGTTTACTCATTAGTCGGTTCACGTTAATTGACCGACCGACTAGTTGATGAACTAGTCGGTCGGTGGTTGTTCTTTGACCGACTAGTTGGGTTCAGAAAAGAGCCGTTGGAGCTTTAATTGAAACGCTTTTCTCTCTCTCTCTCTCTCTCTCTCTCTCCTCTAACCTATATATACTTGATGGGCTGCATTCATTGCTGCCAAGGCTGATATTATTGCAAGTTTAGAGATCAAGAGAAATCATTCCAAGTGCATTCAAAGCTCATTCATTCCATTCAATAATCTCTCCTCACTCTTACTTCCAAAGAGAGATTCATTGAGTGTGAAGCCTTCCAAGCCAAGTGCTTGATTCTAGGTCACCAACATCCCCAAAGCTCTCCATCGCTGATCTACATCTTGGAGCTAGGGTTTGGTGCCACTTCTTCCCCAAAATCATCCTTGCCCTAATTCGTAAGCAATACTCAAGGCATAGGTATTTTGTTCGGTAAGAAGTTTTCTTATTTCATTTCATATTTGATTTGTAAGTTTCACTCTCGGTTGTGAGAGTGTGGTTGTGATCCCGGGTTGTGGGAGTCACAAATTACATTTTGTATGATTTGACTTGTGGATGATTTTCATAAGTATTTCATAGTGGAAATCTTGAGTTAGGGTTTCTAACTCAAGTATCCGGAGGGGATCCGGGTGGTTGGGACGTAGGATCACCGGGAACAAGTCGGGGAGACTTGGGTGGATCCGAACCCAGTAACATATCTTGTTAGCATTGTTATTATTGTTGTTGTCATTCAATTTAAGCTTCCGCAAATTGATTTGGTAGTTGTTTGCATTATAATTAGGAATTATACTCCTTGTTATTTTTAAAGTACTATTCACCCCCCCCCCCCCCTCTAGTACTTGTGCAGTAGCTTGTAGGGCATTACATTTGGTATCAGAGCCAGATACTTAGCTATGTCTGCCAACGACAACAAGACCGTGCGTCCACCTTCCAACTATGACACCTTCAGGAACCGTGAAGGAGCATCTTCGGTGATGGAAGGACATTCCTCTACAAGGCCTCCATTCTTCAACGGTACCAACTATGGGTACTGGAAATGCCGGATGGAAACCTTCCTCCAGAGTGCATCTCTATGGAGGACCACAATGAAGGAATACATCGAGCCCAAAGAAGAAGACTTTGAGAAATGGACAACCGCGGAGGTCGCCGCGGAGGTAAGCAATGCCAAGGCAATGAACGCCTTGCAATGCGCGTTGGAGCCCGAGGACTTCAATAAGATATGCACATGTAAGAGTGCATATCAAATTTGGAATTCCCTCCTCATTCTTCATGAAAGGACGAGTAGGGTAAGAGACTCTAAACTCGTAGTTGTAAACAAAGATTACGAAATGTTCCATATGCAACAGGGCGAGAAGATAAAGGAATATTACGCTCGTTTCGTCGACATCATAAACGAGTTAGAGGCTCTCGGCAAATCCTACACCCAAAAGGAGAAGTGCTCGAAGCTTATCGAAGGACTTCCTTCTTCTTGGGAGAAACGTACCTTCACCATCGAGGAAGGTAATGACATGAATAAGTACACCGTAGTTCAACTAATGGGTACTCTAATGTCATACGAGGTACACAAGGATAGCAAGCTCAAATTACAGGAAAAGATGAAGTCCTACCTAAAGCAAGACGAGCCAAAGAAGAAGGCCATCGCTTTCAAGGCCGCTCCATCCACATCCACATCAACCGATGATGAAGACTCGGAAAACGAGTTGGACTTGGAGTCCATGGCACTCATGGCCAAGAAGTTCAATCGTTTCTTCCGAAAAGGTAACTATAAGAACAAAGCTAAATTTGGTTCTTCTAACGCCTCTTCCTCTCCTTTGTGTTTCAAGTGTAACAAGCCAGGACACATGAAAGCGGAGTGTCCTCTTAATAAGCAAAAGGAGAAGTGGAAGGCGCCAAAATTCGATAAGTCCAAGAAGTACAAAAAGGGGTACAAGAAGGGACTTGTCGGAGCAACATTCACCGACTCCGAGGATTCTTCAAGCGGAGAGTCGGACAATGAGCAAGTGGAGCAAGCGCACATGTGCTTCATGGCAAGAGAGGAGCGTTATCAAGGATCCTCCTCTTCCGATGATAGTGATGACGAAGGCAACGATGAGGTAACTATGGATGATCTTAGGAATGCTAACTCTCAATTATGGTCAAAATACACTAAATTAGTAAATAGGTATACTAAGGTAAAAGATGACCTAGCTAGCATCCAAACCTTGCCTAAGACTATCATCACCAACAACGACACCGTTGTTGAAGAGTTGAGAAATGAGATTATTAATCTCAAATCTAAACTTGAATATGTTAGCATAGATGATCCGGAAGAACATAGGATAGCGGATTTAACTTCTCAAAACTCGACTTTGAGTATTGAGAACGAGAATCTTAAATCTCGTGTTTATGTGCTCACATCGCAAGTATCTACTTTAGATACTTCTATGCGTTCTCTCAAAGAGAAATATGAGAACACATTAGGCCGAATCAATAGATTCAATAAGGGTAAGGACCATTTGGATAAAATCCTAAGTGACTTACTTCCGGCCAATCACCACATTGGTTTGGGGTATACGATGGGATGTCCATCCAAATCGGCCACTACTTTTGTTAGGCCAACTTCCGGTGACTCTACGAGTGGTAGCAAACACTCTATTGGTAGTTCATCTACCAATGGTGCTTCCACCTCGTCCACGCCTTCTTTTGGAAAGAAACCCACTTTGGGTGGACCTCCAAAGAAGGGGCATGCTTATATGTACACCAATACCATGCCACGTAGGAACACACGTCCTACTCCACCATCTCACACATATGATGATTTTTATGCAACACATTCTCGAGCACGTGCACACCATGTGAGACACCCTCACGCACGTGTTCCCACACATGCATATGTTCACCCACAACATCATATGAATAATTCTCGTCGTGCACCATTCCATCATGTTTCTTATGCCTATCCACAACATGCATCACGTAGAAATCAACGTCAAATGCATGCACCCAATAGGATGATGGCTCCCAAGATTTTCACAATTTGGAGCCCAAAGGACACAAGCATGGACGAAAAACAATTGTATATGAATGCTAATTTTTCGGATGTTGTGCATAGTAGAAATTATGTGGGGAAGTCTAAGTCCAATTGGACTTGGCTTCCAAAGGTCTAATCTTTTGGACCCAATGACCTTGGGTACCATGATATGAAATTCTCTATCTTTAGGTACTCAAGGAAAAGAAAAAAAAAGGAGCAACAAATTTAAATTTAGCTCCAAGGGAAATTGGATACTCGATAGCGGGTGTTCAAAACACATGACGGGTGACGCTAGTTTGCTCTCCGGAGTGGTTCCCATAGCAAATGGAAACCGCGTCGTATTTGGAGGCAACGAGAGCGGAACCATCATAGGTGTTGGTAAAGTGGGTAACCCATCTAAACCCTTAATTAGTGATGTTTATCTTGTTAATGGTTTAAATCATAATCTTATTTCAATAAGCCAACTTTGTGACAAAGGTTACAAAGTTAGCTTTGCGAAAGGATTGTGTCATATTTTAAGAAAAGATAATGATAAATTACTATTTTCCGGCACTCGTCATAAAGATATTTATATTTTGGATCTTCCTAAGTCTTATGAACAATGTCTCGTTGCCAACACAAGTGAACAACACTTATGGCATCGACGCTTTGGACATGTGAACTTTGGAACACTTTATAAGCTTTCAAAATTAAATTCCATTAAAGGTTTTCCGAAGCTTGTTTTTGAAAAGAAAAGTTTTTGTGATTGTTGTCAACGTGGCAAGCTTCCTAAATCTTCATTTAAACCTAAGAAAAGCATCTCTACTAAAAGGCCACTAGAGCTTTTACATCTAGACTTATTTGGGCCAACTAGAGTCTCTTCATTAGGAAATGCAAGATATGGACTTGTCATCGTAGATGACTATTCGAGATTTACATGGGTATTTTCATTATGTAATAAAAATGAAGCTTTTGAAAACTTCACAATTTTTGTTAAGAAAGTACAAAATCTCTTAGGAACCACCATTGTCACTATTCGTAGTGATCATGGAGGTGAATTTGAGAATGAGTCTTTTGAGACATTTTGTGATGAAGTTGGTATTACTCACACCTTCTCTTTCCCTCGTGCACCTCCTCAAAATGGAGTAGTTGAGAGAAAGAATAGGATGCTAGTGGAGTGTGCTCGCACTATGCTTGATGATAGCCAACTTGGCCATCAATTTTGGGCGGAAGCGGTACACACCGCTTGCTATGTGTTTAATAGAATACTTTTGAGGCCCGGCACTAAACAAACTTGTTATGAATTGTTGTTTGGTAGGTTGCCTCAAGTTAAACATTTTCGTGTTTTTGGTTCGAAATGTTTTATTAAGAACACGTATGGTAGTTTGGACAAATTCGATCCAAGATCCGATGAGGGGATTTTTGTTGGATATTCTTCGCGTAGCAAAGCCTACCGGATATTCAACAAACGAACCTCAACGATCAAGGAGTCGCTTCATGTCTCGTTTAATGAAGGATTTGTTCCAACTAGAATTTCAAATGATAATGATTCTATGGATGTTTTATGTGATTCGTTTGATAATTCTAAGTCTAATAATTCTATTGATTCTATTGAGACTAACCCAACTAATGAAGTTGTTGAGAATGTTCCTAGTGATCAAGGTATTCCCAAACGGCTTCATACCATTCGTGACCATCCTCATGAGCAAGTCATTGGCAATATCTATGATAGTGTCAAGACGAGATCTCAAGTGAACTACTTCGCTCATTGTGCCTTTGCCTCCTCGATAGAGCCAAAGAATGTTAATGAAGCATGCGAAGATAGCGCTTGGATCTTAGCCATGGAGGAGGAGCTCATTCAATTCGAGAGAAATGAAGTTTGGGAGCTTGTTCCATTGCCATCGAAGAACCACACCGTCATAGGGACAAAGTGGATCTTCAAGAACAAAACCGACGAAAACCAAGTCGTCGTCCGGAATAAAGCTCGGTTAGTTGCTCAAGGCTATCGCCAAGAGGAAGGTATTGATTTCGAAGAATCCTTCGCTCCGGTAGCTAGATTAGAATCAATTAGATTATTATTGTCTTTTGCATGCCATAAGGATTTTAAATTATTTCAAATGGATGTTAAAAGTGCATTTTTAAACGGAGATGTCGTTGAGGAAGTTTACGTTTCTCAACCTCCGGGATTCATAAATGAAAAATTTCCAAATCATGTGTTTAAACTAAAGAAAGCACTTTACGGTTTGAGACAAGCTCCTCGAGCTTGGTATGATCGATTAAAGAATTTTCTTTTAGATTTGAATTTTAAAATGGGAGAAGCCGATTCTACACTTTTTGTTAAGCATGCGAATAATGATATAATTTTAGTTCAAATATATGTTGATGATATCATTTTCGGTGCTACTAACTTTGCTCTTTGCGAAGAGTTCTCTAATGTTATGAAGGAACAATTTGAGATGAACCACATGGGTGAGCTCAAGTATTTCTTAGGTCTCCAAATTCGCCAAATGGACGATGCAATCTTCATCCACCAAACGAAGTACACGGTGGAGTTGCTAAAGCGATTTGGAATGGAGAGTGCTTCCGGGAAAAAGACGCCAATGAGCACAACTACGCATCTTGACAAGGATACGTGCGGTAAGGATGTAGACATTCGTCTATATCGAGGTATGATAGGTAGTTTACTTTATCTTACCGCAAGTAGGCCCGATATTATGTTTGCCGTATGCGTATGTGCTCGTTATCAGTCTCAACCTAAGGAGTCTCACTTAGTAGCGGTAAAACGTATTTTCCGTTATCTAAGTTATACACTTGATTTTGGATTACTTTATCCAAAATCTAGCACGTATGAGTTAATCTCATATAGTGATGCCGATTATGCGGGATGCAATTCCGATAGGAAAAGTACTAGTGGCACTTGCCATTTTATAGGAAATTCCCTTGTCTCTTGGTTTTCCAAGAAGCAAAATTCCGTGTCACTTTCAACCACCGAGGCGGAATATATTACCGCCGGTGCCGCGTGTGCTCAAGTTCTTTGGATGAGACACACACTTAAAGACTTTGGTATTAATTGTGATACTTGCCCTATCATGGTTGACAACCAAAGTGCAATATGTCTTTCCAAGAACCCGGTACATCATTCCCGTTTGAAACACATAGATGTCCGACACCATTTCTTAGATGATCATGTTGCTAAAAAGGACATCATTTTAGTGTACGTTGAAACCCAAAAGCAAATCGCCGATATTTTCACGAAACCCCTAAAGGAGGACTCCTTTGTGCGGTTGCGTCGAGAATTGGGGATTATGGGTGAATCCGAGATATAGGATTCATATTTCATTCAATTATCTTGCATGCTTTTATATTTCGCGATATTTCAATCATGCTAGATTTATTGAGTTTCTGGGAATTTTATGTGATTTGTTTGAATTTCTGATCGAAATCGTATTTCAATGTCGTATTTAAGATTTCGACGTTTAATGGGGTAGTTTAGATGAGTATTGAGAGTTTTGCGATATATCGTCCAAGTGAATTGAGGAGAGAACTTGATTATCACTTTTTGGACTCTGTTAGTCGGTATCAGTTCAACCACCAACCGACTAGATGTTCATCTAGTCGGTTAGTAGAAGAACTTAGATCGACTAACTCAAGCTTATTGAGTTTCCTTTCCATCTTAAACTCTTTAGTCGGTTCATGTTCAGTGACCGACCGACTAGATTGAGATCTAGTCGGTCAGTAAATGAACGCAGACCGACTACATCTTGTCAGTTAAACTTGGATTCAGCCACTGTTTGCAACTAGTCGGTTCAAGCTCATTGACCGACCGACTAGATCGTGATCTAGTCGGTCAGTGAGTGAACTGTGACCGACTAGTTGTGCCAGGGGCTGTTTGGTCATTTGCGAAATCGACCGACTTAAACTCAGTTTAGTCGATCGATTTTCATTCTAATCGATCGAAATCTCTTCTATCTCCGCTCAAAACCCCGACCTCCCTCGAGACCCTTCGTCTTCCGGCCACTTTCCGACCATTCCCGCCGTCGCCGTCCGCCGATCTTCGACCTAGGGTATCTCCTCTTCCTCCCTCTCATATCTAGGGTTCGGTTTCAGCTCTAGGGTTAGGTTGTTCAGTTGATTTCATCTCCTAGGGTTTCGTTTAAGGTTTTTTTTTTCTAATTCCGATTTAGGGTTTCTTCATTTCCGTTTGATTGTGTCGTGTTGTGCCGAGATTATGGCCCGAACACGTATCCCGATCACTCCGTCTAGCCCCTCGCTGATGACCGTAGAACAAAACCCTTCGGATCCCGAGCATCCAACTCCTCCGAAACGCCGTGCCAAGACCACCCAACCTTCGTCGTCTTCGCCTCCTCTCAAGAAGAAGAGGACGACGACCGCCAAGCCTAGAGGTCAACCAAAGCCCAAACCTAAGCCCAAGGCCAAAGATCCTGCCTCTCGTTCTTCATTCCATACTCCTACCGATTCCGATACGGAGTATATCCCCGAGCCAGAGACTCATAGGGAACCCACTCCTCCTACTCATCCCGAGTCTAGCACCCACCCTCGTACGTCTACCCGTAAGCCTAAGGGAAAGGCTCCGATGCCGGTGGGCGGTGTCGATATTTCGTTGTGTCGCGATGACCCTAAGTGTCTCGCGGCGTACAACCGTATCGAACATTGCCCTCTGCTTCTGGAGCATTTCGTCCAGTTTAGCGACTTCATAGGGTTAGCTGATCTTCTCTCGTCGTCGGGTCTCCTCGATTACCTTCGATTTGACCCAAAGGCGAATCCTCACCCCTATCCTAGATTAGTAAAGCTTTTCTATGCGAATAGGATCCGTGGTCAGTACGATCAGACCCACTCTGTTGAGACGACCGTTTTGGGGACCCCTATAGTCCTCACAGCGGAAATCTTAGGAGATATTTTGGGTATCTCTTCGTCTAGCCTCCTTCCCTCTGATATCTCGGTTGACGATATTTCTTCCTTAGATCAGACCGTCCTCTCTGAGATTTTCCATCAGATCCCTCCTGCCTTGATTGGCGTGCCATCAAAATCTTTCAAGCCAAATGCTTGGGTCCTAAATCTGATTCTGAAGTCGTGCTTGCTTCCCAAGTACGTCTCCTCATCTCTCCCGTCCCAGCCATTTCTGAAGCTCATCTATGCTATCTTCATGGGGAGTTCGATTAATTGGGCTCGCATTATACTCGATAAGATTGATTCTTTCGAGTGTATTCGCAAGACCAATAAATCGGCTCATATCCCATTTCCTTGCTTATTGACCCTCGTATTTCGTCATTTTCGTGTCACGTTGCCTCGTGACGATGAGCGCCCCCTTGGTCCTCCCCTGAACGCGACGGCCGTCAAGAAATCTCTTGCGGCTCTTCGTCACGTTCAGAGGACGACACCTTCAGCGTCTGTCCCTGCCTCTGCCAGTTCCTCTGCTGCTCCCTCTGCCACCATGGATGAGGTCGTACGGTTACTTCGTCGTCACGAGTCTCGCTTGGCTCGTACTGAGGAGGTAGTCTGCCGTATAGCTCGTCTGCAGGGTGTTGATGTTCCTCCTTCCGTTTCTGAGGATGAGGAGTTAGATGACATGGCTGAGGAGGACGTTGAGGAGCTTTGTCGTGCTTCGACTCGTGCCCCCGAGGGCACTGCTGTTGCTGCTTCTTCTGCTGGTGCCCCCCGAGAGCACACCTGTTGCTGCCACTCCTGTGGTGGATACTCCGACTGGTGCTCCCGAGGCCACTACGGTTGCTGCTTCAGAGGTTGCCACTTCAGCCGTTCCTCCTGCTGATCTTCCGGACGTCTCTGCTGATCCAGTCACCTCTTCTGCTCCTGCTGAGCCTGCAGTTGCTTCTGGTCCTCCCGCTGCCTCTTGAGTTTCTCCGAGGCCTCTCCTAATTCTCATTGGATGATATATCTTGTCGAGAGAGATGTTGTGTAGGATAGTGTGGGTGGCTGTGTCTATTGGATTTTTTTTTGATGTTCTTCTTGATGTCTGTGATGATGTATTGTGATATGTTTGATGATGATGTATTTTTGTTGACACTCCGATATTTTGTCATATGATGATGTATTTTTGTTGTATGTCGGTGATGTACTCTGCTTCATTATATATATATATATACATCGCAGTTGACATTTCATTATATTGTGCAATTTATAATTTTTAATGTCTCTTATGTTTAATTTCGTCGCTCGACGATAATAACTTGGTTTAATAGAAATTTCTTCTATGGAAACATAGAATTGTTTTCCATGCGCTAAATTAACCAAGAAATGTTGATATTGGAGAGTATATTCCATAACTCAATCCGTTAAATTGATTTGCGTTTTGATGATTTCGTTTTACGATTTTTCGACTTTGGTATCATTGACACGCCTTGATTCTACTCGTATGTTTCTATTTGGTGTCACTTGAACCGTCGTCGTATTCTACGACTCCCGTGCTTTTAATTTGAGGCCATTGTTGTTGTCGTTGTTATCCTCCCGATCTTTTTGCTTATGCCAAAGGGGGAGAGATATAATAATAACGATGTGCCAAATGAGAATTTAAAGCATTCTTCAAGATTCTAACTTGATGTGTTAGATTCAGGGGGAGTTAAGATATATAAATGGATTTTCAAATCCTATATTTCAATAACCTACGTTTGGTATTTCAATAATTCAATAACCGATTCTCATTTAATATACTTCACTCGTCTGCTTGATGCGTATTATTTTTGTTTAAATTGGAATTAACGTGTCATCAATGCAGGGGGAGTAAGTAAATTTCATTTGAATTATTATTTTTTGATTATTATTTATGTTGGTTTGTCATCACCAAAAGGGGGAGAATGTTGGATATTGGACTCCCCGGATTTGGTTTTGGATGATGAACAAACATAAATATAACATGAACTAACACTTTGTGAGCGCAGTTATGGAGATCGTCGTCAAATTCTCATGAATATCAATTACGACGTCTCAAGACTTCTCAAAGCACGTGATCGTATGCCTAAAGCTTCGTTGAAGCTTATGGACCTATTTAGAAGTCATGAAGATTCGATTGAAGCTATTGAAGACGGTATCGTCAAGTTTATTTTATAGTCTTTAAGCTTCTTTCGTAGAATGTTAAGCCTTGAGTAGGTCTTACGTTTTAAATCTTCATATTGCTCATATCTTAGCTCTAGGATCTTAGTAGAAGTCCATACAATCCTTCCCGAAGCATCGCGCTTCAATTCGGGACTTCTTGTGCATGTTAGTTGGTTCAAGAAGAAGAACTGACCGACTAGATGGTGATCTAGTCGGTCAGCCAAGCTTCTTGGACCGACTAGTTCTTCTCAGTTAATTCATTGCTCTTTACTGTTTACAGTTAGTCGGTCTAAGTTGACTCACCGACCGACTAGTTTGTGAACTAGTCGGTCAGTGATGCTTCTGTGACCGACTAGTTGAGCTTTCTCTGTTCATGCACATTTGAGCTTGAGCTACTGTTTATCATTAGTCGGTCTGTGCTCATTGATCGACCGACTAGTTGATGAACTAGTCGGTCAACTTTTCTTCTTAGACCGACTAGTTTAGTTTACTGTTCATGCCAAATTTTTCACCATACTTACTGTTTATTGTTAGTCGGTCTATGTTCATTTGGTGACCGACTAGTTGGTGAATTAGTCGGTCAACATTTGTTCTTCGACCGACTAAGTCTAATTCTTCTCAGACTTCAGTTTTATCTGTTAGTCGGTCCACGTTGAGTAACCGACCGACTAGTTATGAAACTAGTCGGTCAGCGACTCTTCTTAGACCGACTAGTTCCTTAGTCTGTACTTTGATCTTTTCTCAGTTTACTCATTAGTCGGTTCACGTTAATTGACCGACCGACTAGTTGATGAACTAGTCGGTCGGTGGTTGTTCTTTGACCGACTAGTTGGGTTCAGAAAAGAGCCGTTGGAGCTTTAATTGAAACGTTTTTTTTTTCTCTCTCTCTCTCTCCTCTAACCTATATATACTTGATGGGCTGCATTCATTGCTGCCAAGGCTGATATTATTGCAAGTTTAGAGATCAAGAGAAATCATTCCAAGTGCATTCAAAGCTCATTCATTCCATTCAATAATCTCTCCTCACTCTTACTTCCAAAGAGAGATTCATTGAGTGTGAAGCCTTCCAAGCCAAGTGCTTGATTCTAGGTCACCAACATCCCCAAAGCTCTCCATCGCTGATCTACATCTTGGAGCTAGGGTTTGGTGCCACTTCTTCCCCAAAATCATCCTTGCCCTAATTCGTAAGCAATACTCAAGGCATAGGTATTTTGTTCGGTAAGAAGTTTTCTTATTTCATTTCATATTTGATTTGTAAGTTTCACTCTCGGTTGTGAGAGTGTGGTTGTGATCCCGGGTTGTGGGAGTCACAAATTACATTTTGTATGATTTGACTTGTGGATGATTTTCATAAGTATTTCATAGTGGAAATCTTGAGTTAGGGTTTCTAACTCAAGTATCCGGAGGGGATCCGGGTGGTTGGGACGTAGGATCACCGGGAACAAGTCGGGGAGACTTGGGTGGATCCGAACCCAGTAACATATCTTGTTAGCATTGTTATTATTGTTGTTGTCATTCAATTTAAGCTTCCGCAAATTGATTTGGTAGTTGTTTGCATTATAATTAGGAATTATACTCCTTGTTATTTTTAAAGTACTATTCACCCCCCCTCTAGTACTTGTGCAGTAGCTTGTAGGGCATTACAATCCAGACGTATTTTCTTTATTTGGTTGTCTGGAAAATGCTTCTGCAACTTTATTATTTGTGCCAATAGCTTTGGACAAGCTAAGTTGTGGGTCGATAGTAGACACACATACGAATATTTTGAGGATGCATCAATCAGTAGCATAAAATACCGAAATGGACCACTAGGGGGGTGGATAGTTCCACATATGTCTCCTTGTATTCTTTCGAGGAAGCTTGGAGATTCGATATCCACTTTTAATGGTGATGGCCTTATTATTAATTTCCCTTGAAGTAGGGGATGCAAGGGAATTCTCCCTTCCGAAGAATCTTCTGGTTCTTCAGGTTATGCCAATGGGATTGAGATAAGATGCGGTGGATCATCACAGATCCATGGTGGCCAAGTCTATCATGCCAAAGTAAAAACTTGGCTGCTGTCGGGCACTTCAGGTGCTCCGTCAAATTAGCGTCCTCTCTCCAAATCTTTGTATGGTATAGGCCTGATGAAAGGCTTTCAAAACGTTCAAATATGGATTTTACTCCTTTTTCTTGAGACGTTACATACATTAATTCTTTTTCATTTACATTTGCTGTTTCCAAATGGAATCCGTTTAAACGGATATCCTTGAAAATTCGTAAGTTTTGGTTGGAATTCGGAGTGAATAGTGCATCCTTTATTTTAATTTCTATTCAATTTGGAAGCAACAAAGTTGCATTTCCAGAACCTTCAATTATATTTGATGGCCCTGGAATTGTATTTACATGGCTTTTATATGGTATAATGATATGAAAATAGCATTTATATTGAAGGATCGTATGTGTTGAAGCACTTTCTACTAAGCAGTCATGAGAGCACCCATCTATAAAAGATGAATAAAACATTTGTATTTCGGGAACCTAATCAAAATTTTCATTCAAAAACAAATTACATAATTCAAATGCTCTCATAACATTAAAATATTCTTAAAACAAATTGCTAAGATTAAAATAGAGGCTAATTAAGCAGGTCGTCTGTTTCGAAGTCGTCAGCTGTAAACTTGACTGGAGTATTTGTGGTCACCAAGTTTGTTTTAGCTTTCTTTTTCATGTTCTCTTTATACAATTCCTGGAGATACCGCAGAGTTCTGCACACTCTAGACCAGTGGCCTTTCATGCCACATTTATGGCACTTGTCTTCCCATTCCCTCTTGGGTGGGGGTGCTTCATTTCTGTTGTTGTCTTGTATGCACCAAGTGAACTTCCGCTTCCCTTCATTTCTTCGTTACTGGACCTGGTCTCTGGCCCTTTTGTTCTGTCCCCCCCTTTTGTGGTCTTTCTTTTCTTTTGTTGTCTCTCTTCTTTTTAGAAGAAGATGCATTGTGAGCTTCTGGGAGGGGGGCAGTGCCAGGGGGCACATGTAGTGAGTGACGAGGAGAAGCTCTCTGTTTTGTTCAGACATGAGTAAAAATGACATCAACTCAGAATACTTGGTGAACTTTCGTTCACGGTATTACTGATTAGTATCACATCCTTCTTATGGAAAGACGTGTACGTCTTTTCCAGCATGCGATCTTCTGAGACCTTTTCACCACACAACTCATGCATGCTGTGATGCTAAAAAGAACTGAGTTGTACTCAGCTATGGACTTGAAGTCCTGCAGTCTCAGGTTCTTCCACTCATAGCGTGCCCTTGGTAGTATAACATCTTTCTGTTGTTTATATCTATCCTCAAGGGTAGTCCACAGCTCAAGTGGATCTTTGACCGTAAGGTATTCAGCCTTTAAGGTCTTGTCCACAAGGCGACGAATATATATAATGGCTTGTGTATTTTTTATATCGCTTACATTTTCATCTTTAGTCACAACAGAAATGAGGGACTTAGCTCGCAGGTGAAATTTCACATCGAGCTGCCAGCTCAGTTAATTTCTTCCTGATGCATCCGGCACTTCGAAATCGACATTTACGATTTTGGCCATTTTATCTAGCAGAGCACAAATTTGCATGAATTAATAAATTATACATTAAACATTTTCATGCGGATGCAATTTTTAAATGAAGAGCTAATTGCGTGGATCGGCCAGTCCCACATTAAAAATAGAGTCCAAAGTACAGTGCATAAAAAATACAGTCCATATCACACAAATGAAAACGAAAAAAGAAATTACAACTTTGGAAACCCAGTGGGTCCCATTTATAAAATCTTCAGCTTCAAGTGTGGCCTCTATCTCCATGGAAAGTAGTCGTAGGTCTTAGGCATTACATAATTTCCTCACTACAATTTCTCTCAAAAAGAAAAACAGTGCAGGAAAAGTAAAATGTGGGACTTAAACAGCCGATCCAAAACCACAATTAGCCATCCATGCAAAAATTTGTGCTTATCAAACATTTTCAGCAGACATTTTCATCACAAGTATCATATGCATCATATTCACAGTAGGATAAACAATTTGAATACTTAATAATTATTGGACCACTGGGCAACGTCATACACGGTTAGGTTAGGCGACTAACGGCAGAGCGGTCGCGGGATCTTCCTAATTATTAAGTTAATATTGCACAACAGAATATCAGTTTATCCACAGAATGAGCCATTTAAAAATGATGCAGAGCATATAATTATGATCCTAAAAAGGCATCATATAATGCAAAAAGTTGTGCTAGTTGGGAATATTATTCAAAATAGTTTGAAAAGAGCCCAAATTGACATGTTCTTCATGAAAATGAAGAAGGTTTCCGTTTTATTCCCCTAATTGACCCCCAATAATCCCCAAATGTCATCTTAAAGTCCCATTTCACTCCCTTATTTTATCATGATTTTTCTGTAATTTTTAAGTCCTAAAAACATTTTTAATTTATATTTAGCCCCCTCCCTATTGTATTTCTATTTTGTTTTTTTTTCAGAAAATCGGCATGCGAGCCTGAAGCCCACAGGCTTCAGGCCCGAGCCGAAAAATAATTTTTTTGTGATTTGGTGCGAGCTAAGGCCCGCAGGGCGGATGTGGGCTTCATGCCCACAAATTTTTTTTTCCGGTTTTGGGCTTGGAAGCCCATTTTCTGATGGGAAGGGGCAGCGGCTAGGTTTTGGCCGCCGCCGCCCCTAAGGGGTTGTGCCGCCGTCTAAGCGGAGGTTAAGAGTGGGGGCGGCAGGGTTGCGCCGCCGTGAGGCGGCATGTTCACAGGCCGTCGTGAGGCGGCATAATATTCAGCCCCCATCCGCCGAGGTGGGGGGGGGGGGAAGGGGCTGGACAGCCCCACCGTAGTGGGGGGGGGGGGTCGGGGACGGCGACAACCCCGCCGAAGCGGGGGTCGGGGACGGCACCCACTCTCTTGCTGTGAGCAAGGGGGAGTATTGTTTTTATTTTATTTCAGATTAAAAGCATGATAAAAACATGATTTTGGACGAAGAAAATCGTCGCTATGGGTGATTAGCACTATTTCCACTTCGATCTTGCGAGATCTGTGGATAAAACGATCATGCGCATGATAAAAATTAGATTTTTAGCGAGAAATACCTTTAGATCCGTCCTTCGGATCTAGCGACGGATGAACGAAGCCTACGCGTGGATGATGACGCCCGTTTGAGGTAGATGACGCCACGCGCATGGATCTCCCGCCTTTTTCGTTTTAGCAACGATCAATATTTGTGTCGAATTTCTATTTAGAGACTCGTACTGATAACGTGTTATGAATCATCATCCGGGGAGAAACCCTCTGCTCTTTATTTATAGTAGAGGAGGAACGTACAGAGATAAGATACAATAGATACGGTCATATCTATAAGATAAGCCGTGATCCTAACCAACTCAGTAATATCCATTCACAACACACACACAAAATAATGGGTATCATATGACAATAGTTCCATCTCCTTATATACCAAGACACAAAGTTGGGTGGTACAACAAGTATATATGTGTTTGTACTTGTTATACCACCCCATTTTTTGTGTCATGTATATGAGGAAATGCCTCACATATCATATTATACCCATTATTCTTATATATATGTGAGTGCTCGCGCGCATTTATGCATTTGCATATGTATATGCAGCATATGATATATAACATATCAACAAGAGGGAATCAGAGTCGAACTCTACAAGTACATCTTGAATATAACTCATTCACAATGTCTTTTATGTCAAGACTAGTAGTAATTTTTTTCTTTCTCAATAAATATCATGAATGTCTTTTATGTCAAGACTAGTAGTAATTTTTTTCTTTCTCAATAAATATCATGTTATTAGCAAACACTTCGTCTCCCATTGTGTTACGCAACGATGTTTTTATAAGTTTCATTACCAAAAATGCTCTTTCTGTGCTTGCATTCGAAACATGAAAAATCAAATAAGCCGAGAAAATTGTAGTATTAGAAAAAAGTAATACATTAACATATTAAACTAGAATAGAGAAAATAGTTTCTAATTTACCCTTTTATGCTTTTTACGTTAACACTCAAATAAAACCTCAACCAAGTACTTCAAAAATGGACCTTTGCTTCGGGATGCCAGATCCTCTATTACAGTAGTAATTTTTCTCTTGATATTGTGATCCAATGCATGAATCGATCAACATATTTAGCCATCGGATGAAGGGCAATGATTCTAGTAAGTGATTCTTTTTCCCAAACAAACGAACAAACAGAAGAATACAAAGGGAAACATGCCCACCTCAATCCACAACGAAGTATCAAACCAAATTATGCCAACAAAAATAGAGGCAATAGCAGTTCTAAATGAAACAACCAGACTGCATTCTGCTGATCTTAAAAAGGAATCGGTCGATTTGGGTATTGATCAGAACCCAGGCATCCTCCTTCATGGTACGCGACTCTTCCTCACATCTTCTTGTTTCCTCGGCTCACTGGTCCCAAAGTCTCTGGAGAATCTAACGAATCCAGCAACATGGAACGGTTTATAAGCTTTGAAATGGTTGCACTGTACAGAAAGCGACAAAAATCACAAATCACACAACTGAACCCATCATCAATCATCCAACTTTTGAGGAAAAAAGATGGTATGTGCCAGATGCTACTTGAGATAAATGATACATGTTCACGTTGACATCGACATATAAACATCACTGCTGCTGTGACATACTGGGTGTTTTTTCCCTGGGCAGCTGCCCAGGGCAAAACCTTAGTAGTTCCGCCCCTGATCATCACGATACAAGGAAAAACTACTGCAGTTAAAATCTCTCTGCAGTCACAACGACAGGCTGGGGCTCAATATGTTTCTTAGCATGATAAGGACCTCTACGAACAGCTTCATGAACCTGCCAACACAAGGGTAACATCACTGATCAGTTTCTCGGTCATTCTTCATTTCAAGCTTCAATGAGGCCGCTCTAAGATACTTTTTGAATATTCGGGTTCAGGTTCTACTCTCCAAACCACGGCATACCTTGGCAGCTATTTCTGAAGTGCTGGCATCGTGCATCATATTTGATCGCAGCAAGGCATTGCTAATGGCAGCACAACAATGAAAGCGGGCGTCCATGCCTGAATTTTTTTTAAAAGTCAGTAATTAAAAAGCATATTACTATACCGAACACTGCTCTTCAAAAAAGTGGATAACAATTTTTTTTTAAAAGACCATATAACTTCTATAGGATTTGAGATTCTCTGTATGAAAAGTTCAAGCTCCAATGTCTTGTAGAATTGACTAACCATCAATAGGTACAAAGTGTATTCCATTTGAAAGAGCAGTAGCGAAAAGATCAACTTTAGGGTGAAACCAAAAAACATATTAAGTGAACTAAGGGCCGCAATGTCTACAATGTTCATGAAAAAGGAAATGAGTTGATTTGAGAAAAAACACACCTTTTGCATACGCATGGTAGACGCCACTAGCAAGTTAAAACACATTAAAAAAAGAATTTGCATGAAGAGAAAAGAAGCATACCAATTTTTGTGGCCTCGGTGTTTGCATCAGTCACTATTGTTATAATCTCATGTTTTGAGCAAACCTCCATCAAGCCCCAGTGTCGAACTACTAATGCAGATACCAATCTGTAAGCCTGCAATCATTTTGTTAGTCGACAAGGTGAAGGTTCTAGTTGTTTAAAAAGATCACCGTAGTTAGACCCTGTTATTTGAGGGTGGACTAATAAAATGCCAAGACCAATGTGATACAAATTGAAAATTTTCCGCTGATGTCAATAGTCACAAGTCATCCAACAACTGCCCACATTATGCTGAAGTCAGTTGCAGATCATCAAGAATGCAAATAAATAAAATAAGGAAGATTTAAAAATCATTCTCTAAGCTTCAGTGAATAACAGAGAACATCCCAAAATTTGAATATATTTCGCAAGAACTTACTGCTAGCCGTTTTTCAGGTTCTTGTTGCAGCACTGAGAGAAGTAAACCCTGCCAACCAAATTAGATATTCAAAAAAAATTGCACACACTGCTAGGAGTGAAAACTGTGCTTCGAAAGACCAAACTCAAAATGGATATATACTCTGATTCACAAATTTAAAAAATACAAGGATCATAAGAAGAGATCAATAGAATTTATTATATGATGAATACAACACGGATTTAACACCTTTTAATGAATTGGATTGCTTCAAAAATTTGAATAAAAAATTTAAATACTCCACCGAAAGTTTCAGGTACAGTAGCATATAGTGGATCATGATGTAAATGCATGTGCACAAATAAAAGAATGTCTACCATCTAAATGAGTTACATCTTCTATACAAACTAAACAACATGTTGCTAATGCCAAAGAAATACATGCAGGCAATGATGGCACACAAAGGGGAGAGGGATAGAAGAAGGGACTAACTGATGGTGTCAACTTTGCACTGTTGGCAGCCCGAGCATAGAATAATTGTCTAAGGCATTTCTCTGCAGTGTCAGTAAGCATCATCTTGTCTTCAGGTCGGTTGGCCCCGCAAATGTCTCCAAGGGCAAGCAAAGCAGCCTAAACATAATATCAATAGGTTATGTGACATAACGATGCTACGAGAGCCGGGGTAATACCAGCACAACAGTCACATAAACACAAGAATATTGAGCCAAACATGCTTGTGTAGACTTCAAACTAGAAGCCCATTAACAAAAAAGCAGATGCAGAACATGGGAGTGAGCAACAACAATAATCCAGCATTATCAAAAACAATCACTAGACATTTACAACCAATTCTGTAGACAATGTCTTGAAGGTATAGCTTGGTTAATTTTGAAATGCTAACTAATGTTGTCAAATCATTATAATAAACTGTTAAAGAGAAACAATTTCAAAAGGACACATTTATCAGATAATAGATACAATGAGGTAACACTGTCATTTTTAAAAAAATTAAAAAACGCTAGCAAGAAACTGTGTAACATCCTTTTACACATTCTCATGTATTTTCACATGCAATAAAATATTTTAAAATGTAAATCAAATTTATCTATGGTCTTTGATGATTTTTATGTAATTTTCACATTTTGTTTGAGTTGTTTTACCCTTATACTTGTTAACTCTTAAACCCGATCCGCCAACCCGCATACCCGGCCCGATCAGCTTCCCTAATAATTCAACCGCGTGCACACTCTCATTTTCTCTTTTCAGTTTTTTTTTCTTTAGTCTCTTTAGCTTTTTTCCCCCTTCAGTATGTATCCCCCAAGCGGCGATCGCTTCCCCCATTGCGCAATCTTTGGCGGCGTCCCTAAAATAAAAAAAAGAGTAGGAATTGAATTATTGCATGAGTAGGAATTGATTTTTTTTGATACTGCATGAGTTTTTTGATATTGCATTAGTAGGAATTGAATTATCAATGATGATATGTCTCTGAGATACATGACCCTGAAAATGGAAATTAAATTGATGACCCTTAGATTATTATGAGAATTACCTAGGTGCATAGATGATTATACAATGGACTTTGATTTTATGTCTATTCCTATAGTCATGTTTTGGGCCAATCTTTGGCAATTTGCTTGGATTTGATTGGTCCTGATTGCATAAACATTGCAAGTTTTGGTGTTGATATTATACCGACATTGACCCAAATTTGCATAGGCCCTCACTTGACTACACATACGATTTCATGATATTGCCTTCGGGCTTGTTTTTCGAGACGGTCTCTTATGCTTATATATGACATGTGACATGTAAATCCCACAATAAAATCAAGAATAATACATGGAAATAAATGCTTGCAATCTGGTAGTATTTAACAAACATATGATACATGATCCTTTTACAAAACATTTTCATTTACATACTGTCGTGGTAGTGCACTAGATACATCTTTGACACAGATACAATACTGATGTTTTACACATGACACATATCATACATGACTGTAGGCTCACTAAGGATTGGGTAACTCATATTAGAGAGGGTGTGAGAGCGATTAGAGCCACCTTTACTGTATCTGGCTATTCATGTCATGTATCTGATGGATCCATTATTGTATCCGACTATTCCTACCTATATATGTATAGATCTGGCCTAAGTGAGTGTCCCTGCGGCATATGTGGTCTCATATGTTGCATATTGTACCTTCAGCATTAGTCACAGCTTAGTATAGATTCACTATTTCATCTGCACAACCAAGTAAACACATGGTAGCATATCAAACTATTTTTCATGTCATATCAAACTATTTTTCATGTCATATAATGTCATATTACTTGCCATTTGGTGCACTGTCATCTTTACTGTGATATTGTTATTTCATTGTGTTTAGTTCTAACTTGTTTGAATTTATAGTTTTGGAATCTACAATTAACCTAGCTGGTGTTGTTGCCATTGTTAAGTTCTGGAGCGGAATTTGGGGGCGGTACTAGTTTTGAGGATCTAGAATTTGTTGGGCAGAATCCAAAGTTTTAGTTGCCAGGTCTATTTATTAGTTTTTTATTGTCGTTCTGTTATTGTAGGCCATGTGTCAATTACTTGTATCCAAAAAATTTGTGACTCCTCTTTAAAAGATGTTTATGAATATATGTTCCGTATACATTTTATGTCATTATATCATTCTCTGGTGATCTACATGACCTGCTATTTGATGCAATTAGTGTATTTTGAAATTAAGAGAAAATAGATGTTTTTCGTCAAGTTCAAAATACCGTGGCTTGTCTCGTGCCACTTCCACTCCGAGAACTGGGACATGACAGGTGTTGGTGGCACATGCATGTCTGCACTAACTACCATGTGAACGATATAGATCGAGTGTGATGTACCAATAGATGGTACTCGTAATGACCACTGTTATACCTTGGATATAGGATGTCGCAGGTTTATACCTGTAGAGGATGTCGAAGTGGAAGATCTTCTATCACCACCAACAGAAACACTCCAGTGACTAATAATCCAGTGGGAGTTTCTAGCACTGGGGCCAACACGATAACCAATCCAGGGCAAACTCTGGGGCCAACCATATGCCCAATGATGTGCTGCAAGGAATTCTGAGTCTTCACGAACAATAGACTGACTTCGACATGACTTGTTGAGAGAACCCCCGGCCGAAGCGGGAGTACATCAGTTTCGGGCATTGCATCCACGGACTCTTTCGGGGAAATATGAACCTCTCCAGGCCGAGTGGCTACAAAGCACAGAGGACAACTTAAGAGCTACTCAAATTTTGGACGAATCTTGGATGGACGAAGCCAAGCTTTAGCTCAAGGACTGTGCCAGAGTCTGGTAGCTATCGGAAGAGAAGAGGCTGCAACGACCTATTGTGTGGGTCACTTTCAAGGAGCGTTTTGACTCTAAGTATTTCCCACCAAAAGCAGAGATGATGAAGCTGTAGCAGGAGTTTATCAACAAGATGCATGGCTCTATGACTATAGAGCAGTACGATGCGAAGTTCTCTATGCTTAGCCGGTGATGCACCTTAACATATGTTCTATATACTGACCTACTCACTGGTAATCATTGTTAATGACGGGTTTATAATTACAGGTTTGCGCTGAGTTGGTTGCCAATCCTTTGGTTCAGGACAGATGTTTTCAGCAATATCCAAACATTGAGATCAGAAGCTGATTGCGGTGGATCGGTCGACGCATGACGCTATCTATTGGCAGCTCATAGGCACGAATTCGTCGAAAAGGATGCCAAGGAGGCACTAACAGATACCCGTCAATGAACCCCCGCACCACCAGCGAACCCGAGCAGACATCCCATGGTACCACTTAAACCAATCCACCAAGCGGTGCAGACCATATAGTTCAAAAGGATAGTGATTCCACATCAAAGTTGACCGTTGCCGATGTCATTATTGCCACAACGCGGGACATATTAAGCAGGGTGCCCCTATTCCTTAATGAGTGCAGGTCCTGTGGGGGCGAAGGGACACTATCAGAGTGTCCCCCCCAAGTGTCCCCATGGGGACAAATGGCCAGTGGCACCAGCTCCAATTCCTATATGGACTACTCAGCGAGAACCATCACTTCCCCTGTAGCAGAAGGCCTTCCAGTCGAAGAGGCCTAATCATCCTGGGCGCCAGCTATTAATATGACCACCAAGAAGGCGAATGCTAACGGGCAAGTGATCAAATGTATGTTTTAAATTACTTTCAATATTTCATTTCAAGCATTATGTTATAAGTTAATTTACTTAGACAATGTATTTGAATGTTGGGTGTAGTGATGGTAGCAAGTAGGCCTAGCCCTTACTCTATTCGACTCAGAAGTCTCACATTACTTCATGTCGAGTCGATTTGTCACCTTACACACTGTTGTTAAAACTCCTCACATCGAGCTGGGACATCAACACAAGTGATGGCATGTTGAAATCTTCCGGTTGGTATTTTCTGTGCCTCGTAGTATTACGTGGACAAGAGCTGTTTGCGGACTTCATGATCAACATGCCAAACTTTGACACGGTTTTTAGGAAAGATTGGTTGGGGACCTTCTACGCCACCATCGACTATCGACTGCTGACGTGGGATGGGCCATGTTTGAGATTTTCGATCATCCATAGTTTGAGTTCGTCAGCGGCAGCCGATCAGATGGACCAATGAAATTCAGAGTCAGACCAACTGAGGCAATGGTGGCTACTATGTAGGCAAAACTAAAGAGGTTGTAATTTGAGAATTCATGGATGTGTTATCAGATGATTTTACAGGATTACCTCCAAATCACATGAGTTTTCGATCGAGTTGATGTCGATCACACAACCTATATCCAAGGTCCCTTATCGAATAGTGCCACTTGAGCAATAGGAACTTTGGCTTAGTTGGATGATCTATTGCATAAGAGATGAATACGCCCTAGCGTGTCTTCTTGAGGTGCACCGGTGTTATTGGTCGAGAAGGATGGATCCAGGAGGATTTGTATTGACTATCGTGAGCTGAATAATGTGATAATGAAGAACAAGTACCATCTTCCGCATCGACTTCTTCGACCAGCTTGGAGGATCGAGTGGCTTCTCAAAATTAAATTTGAGTAGTGGATATCATCAAGTGAAGATCAACAAGAGGGCATTCACAAGACCACATTCTAAACCAAGTACGGACTAAGGATTCTAAACCAAGTAAGGATTATGTTTAATTTTGTATGGAATTTGAAATTTTCGATTATGCTAGTAAATGATGATGTGGGAAATTAATATAGGGCTTGATCCGCTTGCTTGTGTTGTGGGGTTTTGGCTCCCTTACTTACTGTGGAGTGGTCTCGGTTTGCTGGGTTAGGTTGTTTTAGGGTTTCAGTTGTTCTTCTTGCTTGATGTGGTGTCTTGGCTTGCTGACTTGGGTTATATAGGGTTTCGTCTCTCTTTTTTGCTTGATGTGTTGTCTCGGCTTGCTATGTGGGTTGTTTTGGGGTCTCGGTTTACTGCGACGTTCTTTCCCTTGCTAGATGTGGAGTCTCGGCTTGCTGTGTTGGTTGTTTTAGGGTTTGGTTCTTTCCCTTGCTAGCTGTGGGATCTAGGCTTGCAGTGTGGGCTGTTTTGAGGTTTGGAACGTTTGCTGATTGGACTCGTTCCCTGTTTGGCTCGTCTGGATAGTTGGACTCTATGCACCATGCTATTTTCGGGTGTTTTGGTCCTGGATCCTTGTTGTTTGAGACTGCAGTTCCCTATTGACCCTGTCGCATGCTCAGGTTCGCCCCCGACATGAAGAAACTTCCAAATCTGATCCCCAAACTAATATTTTTCCTGCTCACATTTTCAGAAAATTTAAATTTCAGCTTCTTTTAAAATTCAGTTTCAATTTCAATCTCAGCTCAATTTAAAATTCAGATTTATTTTAAATCTCATCTCATTTTAAGTTTTCTTTGATTTCATATGCTAGTGTGTAGAAATTGAGGTAACATGGGTAATTTTATCTTGATTGCAAACATCAACACGTCAACAAGTAAATGTTAAAGTTTCATGTGGAATCCTGAAACTAGTCATCATAAAATTGGAATCGCACCAGCTTAGGGGTATACATGGAGGGAAGTGAATATTGGCTTGATACTAGAGTTGATACTTGACATCTGTAGTCTTCTTTAAAACATGAATTAAAACTTGCATCGTCACCTAAAACCCCTAAACTGTGTGATTTCAAATTAGTGATTAACCGAGATATTACTGAGAAACATGGCAATACCTTACTTTGACACTTTCGACATGCAACATAGAAAAAACCATGGAACTAGAGAACCACACATTTCATACACACATACACTGTCAACTTAAACAACTTCACTATTGACTCGTTGGGGTTTTGTGGAAACTTATAATTGAGAGAGTGCGGGAGCGATTGAAACCACGCTTTTGGCCCGTATCTAGGAAGATTTCCGTCTATGGATCATGAGTCCATGTCACAGTTGACTTTTAGACTCGGCCCTGGATAGCTCCCCGTGGTCCAAGGTAGTCTCCAGGTTGCACATCGTGCTATCCATTATAAGTCACAGACTAGAATTGGTCAAATAAATATAACCTTTTTATTTTGGCAACCTTGTAAAACGTGCATAACATGTGGCGTTATTTGTCAGCAGTAGAATACTCTTCTTACTCCTGGCAACATTTTAAATGTTCATAGTTTGTTACATTACTGTAATATATCTTCTCATACCGATTGTTATCTACGCCCTTTGTTTTGCACTATAACTGTTACTTGGTTAGATATAATCTACTCTGCTGAGTAGTGGTACAATTCATGTTGTCTTCGCTAAGTGACGAGCAGGAATACGCCGAGACACATGTGTACGGGTTGGAGTTCCCTGTTCAGGACGCAGAGTTTTGAGTTCAGGTTGAGTGATGAGCATCATATTGTAGTTTCCTTTTTAGTATGAGAGTTGTACTTTTATTTTCTTGTGTCAGAACTTGTAATCCTTGTAATGAAGACAATAAAATGAAATGAGTATCTCTATGTCATGCTTTCTCTACATTATTTTCACTGATATCTGCAGGGCCTGCTTCGCATGAAAACAGCCACGCCCTGGAAAACGGGTGTGACATGTTATGGTGGCATATGCAGGTTCTCGCAATCACCTCGTGAACAATGTTGAGTGAGTAGGAGTGACGTATAAAGAACTCAATAGCACTGACTTCGCCATATGAATGCAGTTGAATGAAAGTTTGCGAAAGTCGTTGATGCACATCGGTCAAGAAATCGACCATTGACGGGAACACTTCAGGATTTGGCTTTGGCAACGACTACTCCATGTCCAACTCGGTGGTACACCAGATCTCAGACCAAACCTTACAAGAGATGATCCAGGCTTAACAGAAGGAACCACGGACTGAGGAAGGCGTCAACTAGTTTTGAGCACTAGGCCCGAAGAAGTTCAATGGATTTCCAAGATACAACCCCACCAGCTCTGCTAAAAATATAGCCACTAGTTGCCTTGGAGTCATCTGAAAGGGCGTTCCAATCAGCATCGCTATATCCTTCAAGGACAACGGAAAACTTTTGATAATGTAATCCGAGATTCATGGTCCTCTTAAGGTACCTCATGACTCTCTCAATATCATGCCAATGCTCAATACTAGGTCTGCTAGTAAACCTGCATAGTAACCCTACATCATAAGCTATATCAAGTCTAGTGCAATCATCAGCATATCTAAGATTGCCAATAATGCTCGCATACTCAGTTTGTCTAACACCGTCGCCGGTGTTCTTGAACAATTTAACACTAGGATCATAAGGAGTACATGCCGGTTTACAATCAAAATAATTATATTTCTTTAGAATCTTATCAATGTAATGAGATTGATTCAAAGAAATTCCATATTCAGACCTAGTTATTTAATTCCAAGGATTACATTAGCTTCACCAATATCTTTCATGTCAAAGTTTACACTTAACATGGATTTAACTTTGTTCACAACATGAATGTTTAAACCAAATATCAGCATATCATCAACATAAAGACAGATTTATAATATGTGCATTTGTCACTTTCATTAACATTGAAACCATCAGATATAACAAGGTTATCAAATTTTTCATGCCATTGCTTAGGCGCTTGTTTCAATCCATAAAGTGACTTATCTAATTTGCACACTTTATCTTCTTGACCATGAACTACAAATCCTTCAGGTTGATCCATGTAAATTTCTTCTTCTAATTCACCACTTAAAAAGCTGTTTTAACATCCACTTGGTGTACTACTAAATTATGTATAGAAGCAATAGCTAATAGTACATGTATGGATGTAATTCTAGATACAGGTGAAAAAGTGTCAAAGAAATCTATATTTTCTCTGTCTAAAACCTTTGGCTACTAGACGAGCTTTATATTTATCAATAATTCCACCAGGTTTCAACTTCTTCTTAAGTATCCACTTACATCCTATTGATTTACAACCAGAAGGAAGATCTACTAGATGCCAAGTTCTATTTGACTCAAGAGAGTCCATCTCATCATTAATAGCCTCTTGTCACAAGTTGGCATCTACAGAGGACAAAGCTTCTTTAATTGTGCTAGGATCTTCTTCTAAGGTATAAGTATAGAAATCAGAACCAAAATCTTTAGACAATCTAGCACGTTTACTCCGCCTAAGTTCAGTTTCTAAATCCTTATCAGACTCATGAAAATTACTAACATGCAAATAACTAGAACTTGAGCCCCCACTATTCTTTGATTTAAAAGGATATTTATCTTCATAAAAATCAGCATCATTAGATTCAATAACAACATGATCTTTCAAATCATAGAATCTAAAAGCTTTGCTATTAATAGCATAACCAATAAACACACATTCATATGCTCTACTAGCAAGTTTCTTCCTCTTGGGGTTAGGAATTCTAACATAGGCTAAACAATCCCAAGTCTTAAAGTAAGACAGATTAGGTTTTTATTCTTAAAAACTTCATATGGAGAAATTTTGCTCTTAGACTTAGGAACTCTATTAAGCACATAGCAAACAGTCAATAAAATTTCTCCCACCAATAAGAAGCAGCACCAGAGTTAAGTACAATAGCAAAAACAGATTCAGTAAAAGTTCTATTTTTTCTTTCAGCTTTACCATTCATTTCAGGTGAATATGGAGCAGTTTTCTCATGAATTATACCATGTGAATCATAAAAATCAATAAAGATATCAGAGTCATATTCAGTTCCTCTATTAGTCCGTAATCTCTTAATCTTCTTATTACATTGATTTTCAATTTCAGTCACAAATAACTTAAACATATCAAAAGCATCACTTTTGTTCTTCATGAGATAAACAAAAGTATAATAAGAGCAATCATCAATAAACGTGATAAAAACAACGTTTACTATTCCTAGTCAAAACACCATCAAATTCACATATATCAGAATGAATTAAATCAAGAGGTTCAGAATCTCTAACTACTGATTTATGTGGGGTTTTGGTGATTTTGGCTTGACTACATAATTCGCATTTATTAAAATCACTTAATGACATTTTTGGAATAAGTCCTAAGTTGCTCATATTGTTAATAATGCGTTTGTTAACATGACAAAGTCTAGCATGCCAAGTATTAAAAGAACACAACATATAAGCAGAAGATGAAAATTTATTAGCATTAACATTCAATTTAAACATCCCATCAGTGGCATACCCTTTCCCAACAAATACATTGTTTTTAGAAATAGTATACAAATCAGCCCCAATAGTTTGAGTGAACCCGGCCTTGTTGAGGAGATAGCCCGAAACAAGATTCTTCCTCATCTCTGGAGTGTGCAGAACTTCTTTGAGAGTAACTGTCTTTCCAGAGGTAAACTTTAATTCGACATCGCCAACACCAGCTACTATAGTGGAGTGGGAATCTACCAACACTTTCTTGTCATTAGTTTCAGAATAGGACTTAAATGATCCACGATCATAGCAGACATGGCGTGAAGCACCAGTGTCTATCCACCACCCTTCGGATCCACCACCCTTCGGATCCACCAATTACATTGACTTCAGAAATTATTGCAATCAATTCTTCTTCGGTAAGATTTGCCTGCAGAGCAGGACGACGCTTATTCCGACAGTTCCTAGCCAAATGGCCAGGCTTGTTACAGTTGTAGCATACAAACTGTACCGAATCATTTCTTGAAGGGGGTTTAATGCCTCTCTGATTCTGAGACTGATTCTTAGACTAGTTGCAGCGATTACGATTCTGATTCTGATTCTTCATAGTTTTACCTTTTTTCAGAATTACAGAAGCAGATTTTTTACTGTTTGAAACAGTATTAATTTCATCTTTCTTATCTTGTTTACGAGCCTCTTCCTCAATTCGAAGACGTGTTATCAAATTTTCTAAAGAAAATTCCTTAGTTTTGTGTCTAAGTGTATTCTTAAAATCTTTCCAGCTAGGGGCAGTTTGTCTATCATAACAGCGACTTGGAATTGTTCATCCAAAGACATACCTTCAGAAACAATTTCATGAGCTATTTTCTGAAGCTCGTGAGATTGGACTTCCACAGATTTATCCCCGGTCATCTGAAATTTCAGATAACAACTGACAGCATACTTCTTTGACCCAGCTTCCTCGGTGTCTTATTTATTTTGCAGAGCCTCCCAAACCTCCTAAGCTGTTTTGTGAGAACTGTACTAATCATAAAGATCATCAGACAGTCAATTAAGTATATAATTCTTACACATGAAACCTGTTTCATCCCATGTTTGGGATTCCTTGATCAGTGCTTCAGTAGGGTTTTCGGGAAGGACAAAAGCAGGTTTATCAGAAGTACACGCTGATGCAACCTTTTTCATTGTTAAGAAAAATAACATCTTTTGCCTCCAACGTTTAAAATATGAGCCTTCAAAACGGAACGGTTTGTTAAGATCAGAGGTAATAACAACATCATCGGTCTCGGTTGTCATTGCAGAGAGAGCACATTTTAAAATTGTTGAAAATTGCTGTTGCAGAAACCGAAAGGAGACATGAACGAGTTTACCAAATAAAGAGGGCTGAGTCACGGACTAGGTCGCTCTCTTTAAGATGTTTCGCGGCTCTGCCCAATGTTGTGCAAGCAGTGTACAACCCCGCTGTCCCTAGGATAAAACAGCCCAGAAGAACCTCTGTGATCGATCAACTCTGCACTGGAAGATGATCAAAGAAGGAACAACACCCAACAACTCTGTTTGTTATTGCTCGGAATAAAAAAACGATCTGTCTATTTGAAGAATTTTCGCAGGTAAGAAGACGAGGAAGACCGCATTTGCAATTTCGAACTATACAAAAAATAAACCTCGCACCCTTTTATGAAACAAAATTATAACGGAAAGATTTAAAAACAACGATTTAAATTCTAGATCTAAAAATTAACGTGAGTTTAATTTTGGATCTGGGGATTAATGGGTATAAATTCTGGATCTGAATAAATGAAAACGTTTGAATTTGAAACATTTAAAAACGTTTGAAATTTGAAATTTGGTTTATCAAAATAATTATGTATAATAATTATTTTATTCAAAAATATAATCACTGCGCGCATGCACGACACGACACGGCCGGCCAGCGGGCGGGTGGCGGCGCGCGCGTTGAACCCAAGTTCAACTAAGTCCTCTCCCCTTCACAAAAGATCTAGCAACAAGATAATTCTCAATGATTCTTTATCGTGATCCACTAGAGAGCTTTCTTGAGATCTAGCAACAAGGAAAGTATAATAATTCTTCCATGAGATTCAAGCTAAATCTTCCCTCGAGATTCATTCATCTCAATAATTTGATTTCAGACATGCATTTTCCGTACATGTTATCTTTTTTAATTGCTCCAATAAGTCGATACGTTTCCCCTACATTTACTCTGAGAGACATTTTTTCTGCAACTCCTTCCCTTTGCCCCGGTCTTGACCTCAATTCTCGAAAGAAATGGGGGTTCAAACTAGAAGTTATTGTTAACTTTGGGCTTATGATATCAAGAACTTTAAAATGATGTTTTGAACTATTTTTAATTGTTTTGAATTTGTTTCTTTTTAAATAACTTTGTATCACTATTTCTAAATTTTTTGGAAAAACATAACTTTCTTTTTACCGATACGTTTAAGATACTATCAGTGTTCGAATTTTTTAATATACGACTTAAATTGACCTTTTATTTTTCTATCTGTTTGCTGCAATAAAATTGGAAACATATCGTATGTCACTCTATTATGATATTATTATTGGTGTCTTTCTTTGGTTGATGATACTGTGAACGGTGTCTTTGTTTGGCTGATTGTTTCTATTTGCACGAGGAAACTAGATTCTACCATTACAGTAGTGGGCGTATTAGGTATGGTAGTGGCCAGTATGTAGACATACAACTCAAAAGAAGAAACCTGTAGACTTGGGTCTGTTGCACCTGATAATTTTACTTTCTATTCCATGTGAGAGCAAACTCGTCCTCGCCTCTTGCCATATGTTTCTTTTACTGCTCAAATTGATTTGATGTACTTAACATTAACATGTAAAAGTTTCATGCTTTCCTAATGTGCTTAATTAAACATATTATAGTCTGATTAGTGTTCGCCGGCTGTACAGGTGTTAGCAATTTTTCTTCGACCTAACAAAGATTCAAAGATCCGTACATATTGGAATTGGCACCATCATTGGGTGGGGAGGCTTGCTCTCTGTCTTGCAGTAGTCAACATCTTTCTTGGGATCCACGTTGGAGGTGCAGGAACTTCTTGGAAAGTTGGTTATAGCATTAACCTGGGTGTTCTTTTAATTGCCACAGTTGCATTAGAAGTAATTTTGTGGATGAGATGGTCACAGAAAACGGCTGCTCCTCTCAGATACTAAAGGCAACCCAGGTATTGATGATCGGTTATACCTTACGACGGAGGTACGATTTTCTATTATACTGGTTTGATAAATTTTGTCTGTAATATTTGTGAGTTGGCAAGCTGTATTGAAATCAGTGTATCTAGTACACAATATTGATCTTCCATGTTTGATTCCATGTAAAAATGTGATTGAAGATTGATCATTGTTTCATTCAAAAAATGCACATTTTGCTCTGTTGACAACTTGCGAAAAAATGTGATTAAAGTTCACCGGAACGGAGTTCCCTCTACAGGCGAAAGAGTGGTTAAGTAGCACGGTTGACAACTTGCGTGCCGCTCGAGTTCCGGATGATTCATGGGTGGACGTAGAGAAACTACAACTGGTAGAAGGCGCTTGGATCTGGTGGAGGGTGGAGGAGGCTCGTCTGGGACTACACCTCGATTGGACTACCTTCACACTGGTATTCAGCGCCAAGTTCTTTCCACAACATGCAAAGATAGAGTTGCGAAGTAAATTCATCAACTTGAAGCAAGGCTCGATGACGGTTGATCAATATAATGCTGAATTCTCCACACGCTACAGGTTCGTACTCCAACATGTGACAATGATTTACACGTTATATGTATTACCCTGACAAGTTATCACTGTAGGTTCGCTCCAGAGCTAGTCGCGACACCTTTGAGTCGAGCCACGCATTTCCAGTAGGGACTAGACATTAAAATTTATAGGAAGTTGATCGCAGTAGACTTGACTAAACATGCCACGGTACTGTCAGCTGTCAGCGGCCTGAAAACATGAATATGTGGAGAAGTTGAACGAGAACGATAGATGGCTGCTCCTCCAAGGCAGCCACCTCCACCAACAGTAGCTTCCGCAGGATCGAGTCGACAGCCCTCTATTCCCGTCAGACAGATACACCGACCCATGCAGCATACTTAATTTAAGAGGCCGGCACCGCCACAGCATCAACGATACACTTCTCCAATCTGCCACTACTGTAATAAGTCCGGACACATCAAGCCAGAATGTAGATTGTTCCTGAGCTTGTGCCTCATCTGCGGGTCCAATGATCATAGTGCCACAGACTATCCTCGAAGGGGACAAAGGCCAGCAACCCCAACGACGCCTGCACTAGCTACTGCTCCAACTGAAAACGGTCAACGAGGACCCCCACTTCCACCGCAGCGGAGAGTCTTCCAGCAGACGAGATCTCAGGCCACACCTCCCAGACTCCAAGCATTCACGATGACCACAGAGGCTGAAGTTACTGGTCAGGTTATCACAGGCATGGATTTACTGTGTCCAGTATTCTATCATATTTCGCACGTTAATTACTGCATACTTAGATATAGTATCTATTACCTTAGGTATCGTGCTAGTAGCTGATAGACCCGCCCTCACATTGTTCGACTCGGGAACTTCCCACGGCTTCCTGTCAAGTCAATCTGCCACTCAAAACGCTGTTACTGTTTCGCTTCATACCTCCTGTTGGGATGTCAGCATGTGTAGTGGAGTGCTGAAAACGTCTAGTAGGTGTTCCTCTTGCCCAGTAGTGATATATGGACGAAAGCTTTATCCAGACTTCATGGTGATTAGGATGCTGGGCTTCGATGCCATCTGCGAGATGAAATGGTTGGAGATGTTTCAAGCCACTATGATTGCCGACGTGGAGTGGTGGTGTTCGAAATACCTGACCATCCAAGGTTTGAGTTCGTCAGAGGAAGCAAGTCAGAAGGATCGATCAAGTTCAAAGCCAGACCGATGGAGGCGGTATTGACTGTCATGGATGTTGAGCCAGAGAAACCAGAAATTGTGCGAGAATTCCTGAATGTGTTTTCGGACGAACTTACAGGGTTGCCTTCGGATCATACTTTTGAATGCTCAATTGAACTAGTGTCATAAGCCCACCCCATATCTAGGAAGCCTTATCGTATGGAACCATCGGAGTTAGAAGAAGTTCGTATCCAGTTGGATGATCTTCTGCAGAAGGGATGTATACAACACAGTATGTCGTCATGGGGTGCCCCAATACTGCCACTGAAGAAGGGCGAAACTAGACGCATGTGCATCGACCACAGACAACTCAACAAGGTCATGGTGAACAAGTATTCTCTTCCCCGCAACGACGATTTGTTTGATCAACTTGGTGGGTCAAGCGTTTATTCAAAGTTGGATCTCAGAACAGGATATCACCAAGCGAAGGTTAGGAGGAAAGATATGCCCAAGACTGCATTTAGGACCAGGTACGGACACTATGAATTTTTGGTGATGCCGTTTGGTGTAACGAATGCACTGGCAGTGTTCATGGGTCTCATGAACCAAGTGCTACACAAGTGCATGGACAAGTTCGTGGTTGTCTACATTGATGTGGTTGTCTACATTGATGACATCTTGCTGTACTCGAATGACAGATATGAGCAAAACATTTGAAGAAGGTTCTAAAGACCTTAAGGCGACACCAACTATATGCCAAATTCAGTAAGTGTGAATTTTAGTTGAACGAAGTGGCGTTTCTAGGCCATATGGTGTCTGTAGAATGGATTTCTGTGGATCCGGAGAGGGAAGCAACAGTTCAGAAGTGGCCAATTTCTAAGACGATGCCCAAGATTTGAAGCTTTTTGGGGTTAGTCGGATAATATCGGAGGTTCATTCAAGATTTCTTTAAAGATCAGAGCTGATAACGCGATTGACGAGAAAGGATGTAATGTTCGTTTGGTCAAAGCCTTGTAAGAATGCATTTGAGGGGCTGAAGAGGAGGTTGACATCAGCACCTGTGCTGCTGATTATCTCAGATCGTATGGGAGGATTTGAAGTATTCTGCAACACGTCCGAAAAAGTCTCGACTAGATACTACATCAACATGGCCGAGTCGTGACGTATGCGCCAAGGCAGTTGAAGACTCATGAGAAGAACTACTATAACGTCCCGCTCCCGGGTGCCATCACAATTGAAACAAGAATGCACAGGTCCCGCAGATGCCAGTGAAGTCAATGTGGAGAAGTGCAGAAAGAAAGGAAATACTCACAGTAAACAAGTAACCCAGTACTGAATAGGAAAAGGGACGGTAAAAATATACTACTGTTGAAACGTAAATAGAACACTCACCAGCCGCTTGCTCAAGCCACAAAAAGTTATGCACCGGAAATCTGACTCCTCGTGCTCAAGCGTCTCCGTATGATCCTGTGTGTCGTACCTAGTGGGCAACAGAAGTCGCACCACGCTCAAAAAAGTAGACACTATCTAAACAAGACAGAAAAGTAAAAGGTGCACAAAAGGAGACAGAACAGCCACAGATATAATAGTACTGGAAAAAGAAGTAACAGATATGATAGATATGATAGTACTGAACTAAAGTGAATCAATCCTAGGTCGTGGCTTATAAGGGAGAATACGGTAAGCAAGACTCTTGAGACCGCATGGGCGCTACTCGGGCCGAGTCCAATAAAAGAAAGTATCGTATTTAAGAGCTGTAAAACTGTAAGAGATGTAACACTGAAACAGTGGCTCTTAGACCCATCATGATGGTCGTCCCTGTCTGCCCACCAGGACTTTAGACCCCATCTGAAGTGATGGACGTCCCCTCCCTAATAATCAAGGGAGCCGAAGACAAGTCCTAGTCGCTCCCGCACTCTCCAATCATAAGTTTTCCAAAACCCGATGAGTTAAGCAGCATTAACCAATTATTAGTTTAGTGTCGTGAGATTGTCTAATATTATGTAAACTACGTAGTCTATGGGGATCCACTGCCGTACTTGTAAGAGTAACCTGTCATGTCAAGAGTCAACCTCAAAATAGCCCACCAGTCATCCAGTATCGAGATAGCATCGTGTCAGTATCGTGCCATTACAAGTAACATCCTAAGATTACACAATTTAACTATGTTAAACTTCGTGGTACTAGTAAGCTAAAGAGAACTAAATGACACGATAATGAAGCTGTCATGAATATACAGGCATGAATGTTTCTCATGGCATAATATTCCAAGTTTGAACTGATATTAAAAAAGCAATACCAACTATTCCATGTAACGAACCAAGAAACGAAGGAAATATAACAATTGCTTGATAAAGAAAAGCCCGAAAGTTAAACTCAAGGTGGCGTTAGAGGTTCTAGGCCAGAGGGATCAGATTCCAAGTAAACCACACAGAAACCCAAAACAACAATCGAGGAAACCAAACGAGCTTAACCACAACCCAGGAACCCAAAATAGTACGCAATGGAAGCTCCAAACTAACAACACACAAGACTCCAAAACAATAAGCAATAGAAAGCCAACCATAACTCAACGACGAGCGAGGAAGGCCAAACCACAAGCAAAAACAACCCAACAGCAAGGGACCCCTAACCCATAAACAACCTAACAAGAGCAAGGCAGCAAGCAAGAAAGAGCCGAACCCCAAACCCGCAAGCAAGAGGCCACTGAACCCAACTAGCAAGCAACGACAGCCCAACAACAAGCAAGGGACAGACCGAACCTGATAGCAGCAGAGGAAGCCACCGAGCCAAAAACAGCGAGGGAAGTCCAAACCGTAATCAAGGGGAAGTCGTCAACTCAAAACAACAAGCAAGAGACATCCCAAACCCAACAACAAGCAAGACCAGCCTAACCCGTAAGGGAAACCCGAAATCCTAAGAACATGTAAGGAGCACAAATCAACGAGAAAGAGGCAACCAATACCCCCCAACAAGAAGCAAGAAAATGAAATTGGAGTATGGTGGATAAGGTCTACCTGAAATCGTCGCCGAAGAACACAGATAATTAAGAACCGACGCTCAAATATCAGTAGATAAGCCAGCTGCAGCCATCAGTCATCAAGAAACCCTGAAACCGCAAGCAAGAGGAGCCATCGCACCTTAACAGCAAGGAATACCAAAACCTGCAAGCAAAGAAGCTAGTCGAACTCAGTTCAAGCAAGAAAAGGGCAATCTGCAAGCAAAGGGGAGATCAAACCTCAACGCAGCAGCCAAGAAGGCCATCGAAACCCCAAATCATCAAGTGGAGCTGCCGAACCCAACTGAAGCAGCACAGAGGCTAGTCGCAACCACCAGTCAGCAAGGACCCCATGGCCGCAGGCAAGGGGGACACCGAACACCAAATCATCGAGCAAGGGAGCCACCACAGTCATCAAATCAGTAAGGGAGAAATGAACTGCAAGCAAGAGGATGGAGAATAAGAGGGACATGGTCTTATACGATCGAAGAGATGGGGCATGCTACTGTCGCTCATCGAGAAGGATGAAGGAGCCGCGAGGGGATGGGGTGCTCGTCGCTGTCGAATCGAAGGACCAAGGGGCGCATGGTGCTGTCACGGTCGCATCGAGGGAGGATGAGGTCGATGATGCGTTGCTGTCGCTCAGGAGAAAGGACGAAGGGGTTCGACACGTCGAATCAAAGCCTCGTGCTGCCGCGTCAAACGTGCGAGAGAGGGAAAGAAAGAGAGGGGTGCTGCGATTGGAGACCTCGAGGGCTTGGGGACCTCGCTGTGGGATTGAAAGGGGGGAAGAAAATAACGAAGCCAATGTGGCTCTCGTCGAGTGGGCTAGCAAAATGAAAGGAAGTAAAAAAGAAAAGAGAGGGAGGGAAAAGAAACGTGACCAACGAGCTTGGGCCATCACATTCCACAACTTAAAAAATTCCGTTCTCGGAATTCTCATAAGATGGATCGAGTCAGTCGAGTATCGTCCTTCCTGCTTGCTCTACACTGTTCACGAGGCAATTACGCGGACCTGCATATGCCACCACATGAACGCCCTGCTTTTCGGGTGCCGTCACAATTGAAACAAGAATGCGCAGCTCCCACAGGTGCCAGTGAAGTCAATGTGGATCATTGCAGAAAGAAAAGAAATACCCACAATAAACAGGTACCGCAATACAGAACAGGAAAAAGAGATGGTAAAATCTACACTACTACTGAAACGTAAATAGAACACTCACATGCCGCTAGCTCAAGTCACAAAAAGTCCTGCACTGAAAATCTGACTCCTCGTGCTCAAGCGCCTCCATATGATCATGTGCTTTGTACCTAGTGGACAACAAAAGTCGTACCACGCTCAATAGAGTAGAAAATATCTAAAGAAGCAACAGAACAGTAAAATGTGTACAAAAGGAGATAGGATAGCCACATATATGATAGTACTGAACAAAGAAGTAACATGATATGATAAGTACATGTCCACAACTACTGTAAAGGGGTACTCATTAAAGTGAATCAATCCTAAACCGTGACTTATAAGAGACAGTACGGTAAGCAACACGAAGACCCTCTTGAGACCGCAAGAGACCGCAAGTGCACTACCCCGGACAGAGTCCAATAAAAGAAAGTACCGTACTGTAAGAGCTGTAAAACTGTAAGAGCTGTAATACTGTGACAGGGGCTCATAGACCCATCATGATGGCCGTCCATGTCTGCCCCTAGGACTTTAGGACCCATCTGAAGTGATGGACATCCCTCCCCAATAATCAATGGAGCTGAAGACAGATCCCAGTCGCTCACACACTCTCCAATCATAAGTTTCCCAAAACCTGGTGAGTCAAGCAGCATTAACAAATTATTAGTTTAGTGTCGTGAGGTTGTTTAATATTATGTAAACTACGTAGTCAAGGGGGATATACTGCCGTACATGTAAGAGTAACATGTCCTGTCATGAGTCAACCTGAAGATAGTCCACCAGTCATTCAGTATCGAGATAATATCGTCATCACAAGTAACATCCCAAGACTACGCAATTTAACAATATTACACTTCATGGAACTAGTAAGCTCAAGAGAGATAGCTTAATGACACGATAATGAAGGTGTTATGAAGATAAAGGCATGGATGTTTCTCATGGCATGAATTTTCAAGTCTGAATTGATATTAAAATAAGCAATACCAACTGTTTCATGCAATAAACCAAGAAACAAAGGAAATATAACAATTGCTTAATAAAGAAAAGCCCGAAAGTCAAACTCACGGTGGCATTAGAGGTTCTAGGCTAGAGGGATCAGATTCCAAGTAAACCACACCGAAAACAACAATCGAGGAAACCAGACGAGTTTAACCACAACCCAGGAATCCAAGATAGTATGCAAGGGAAGCTCCAAACCTAATACGTAAGACTCCAAAACAGTAAGCAGTAGAAAGCCAATCATAACTCAACGACCAGCAAGGCAAAACCACAAGAAAAAACAACCCAACAACAGCAAGGGACCCCAAACCCGTAAACAACAACAAACAATAGCAAGGCATCAAGCAAGGAAGAGCCGAACCCCAAACCCGCAAGCAAGAGGTCACTGAACCCAACCAGCAAGCAACGATAGCCCAAGAACAAGCAAGGGACAGACCAAACCTGACAGCAGCAAAGGAATCCACCGAGCCAAAAACAGTGAGGGAAGTCCAAACCGTAATCAAGGGGAAGCCGTCAAACTCAAAACAACAAGCAAGAGACATCCCAAATCCTACAACAAGCACGACCAGCCCAACCCGCAAGCAAGGGAAGCCCGAAACCCTAATAACACGCAAGGAACCCAAATCAACGAGCAAGAGACAACCAATACCCCCAACAGCAAGCAAGAAAACGAAATTGGAGTATGTGGGATACAGTCTACCTGAAATCGTCGTCGAAGAACCCATATAATTAAGAACCGATGCCCAAATATAAGCAGATAAGCCAGCTGCAGCCGTCAGTCAGCAAGAAACCACGAAACTGCAAGCGAGAGGAGCCACCGCACCCTAACAGCAAGAATACCAAAACCTACACGCAAAGAAGTTAATCGAACTCACTTCAAGCAAGAAAATGGCAACCCGATCAAACCTCAATGCAGCAGCCAAGAAGGCCATCGAAACCACAAATCAGCAAGGAGGGTGAGCTGCCTAACCCAACTGAAGCAGCAAAGGGGCCAGTCGTAACCACCAGTCAGCAAGGAGCCTACAGCCGCTGGCAAGGGAGCCACCGAACACCAATTCAGCGAACAAGGGAGCCACCGCAGTCATCAAATCAGCAATGGAGAAATGAACTGCAAGCAAGAGGACGAAGAAGAAGAGGGGACATGGTCTTAAGGGTCGGAGGGATGGGATGTGCTGATGTCGCTCGTAGAGAAGGACGAAGGAGCCGCGAGGGGGATGGTGTGCTCGTCGCTTGTCGAATCGAGGACGAAGGGGCACGAGGTGCTGTCGAGGTCGCATCGAGGGAGAGGACGAGGTCATCATTGTGTCGCTGTCGCTCGGGAGAAAGGACGGAGGGGTTCGACGCGTCGAATTGAAGCCTCGTGCTGCCGCAACGAACGTGCGAGAGGGAAAGAGAGAGGGGCGCTGTGATTGGAGACCTCCAGGGCTTGGGGGCCTCGCTGCGGGATTGAGAGAGGGGGAAAGAAAATAACGAAGCCCGCATGGGCTCTCGTCGAGTGGGCCAGCAAAATGAAAGGAAGGGAAAAAGAAAAGAGAGGGAGGGAAAAGAAACGGGCCCAACGAGCTTGGGCCGTTACAACTACCACAGTCATGATCTTGAGTTGGCAGCAGTCAATTTTGCCTTGAATATCTGGAGACACTTCTTGTTGGGGGAGCATGAATGAGTTTGCAGACAACAAAAGTCTGAAATATCTTTTCACGCAAGAGTTGAACATGCGGCAGCATCGGTGGGTCGAGCTTATGGCGGACTATATCATTACCCTTCAATACCACCCTGAGAAGGTCAATGTTGTACTTGATGTGCTGGGTCGTCTTCCAGCAGTGATTACTCTTACGGTTCAGTGGAGGCTTCAGAGGAGATTAGAGAGATGGAGATAGAAGTGATACTACCAGGGATGACTACTTATGAACCTTCCGATACAGTTAACATTGGTGGACAAAATCAATAACGAACATGCAGGGGATGCAAAGCTGTAGAAGATCAATGAATTGGTATTGGCAGGACAAAGACCAAAATTTTGGATTCATTAGGACGGGTCATTGAGGTACGGTAGCGGCATCTGTGTGTCATCAGTGGACATATGAGATGAGCTGTTGAAGGAAGATCACAGTTCTCCGTATTCCATTCATCCAGGAAGGACAAAAATGTACAAGGACCTGAGACAACATTACTGGTGGCATGGGATGAAGAGCGTTGCATGGAGAATGGCCAAATGCATAGTGTGCCAAGTGAAGGCTGAACATCACCGTACTGCCAGATTACCGCAACCTTTGCCCATTCCAAAGTGGAAGTGACATCACATCACGATGTACTTCATAACTGGATTACCTCAGAGTACGAAGCACAATGACACCATTTGGATAATCTTGGATCAGTTGACCAAGTCAGCACATTTTATATCCTTCAGAGTGGGGGCAGTCGACGAAGATACTTGCCAAGAAGTACATGGAGCAAGTTGTGAGACTACATGGGGTTTCTGTCAGCATCGTCTCAGATAGGTATACTCGGTTTACGTCTTACTTCTGAAAGAGTTTACACGAGCACTTGGGCACTGACCTGACTTTCAGCACTGCATATCATCTGCAGACAGACGTGCAGTCAGAGCGCACGACACAGATCCTGGAGGACATGCTGCGTACATGTAAGACTTTAAAGGGGTCGTGGAAAGATCACCTACACATCGTTGAGTTTGCATACAACAGCTATCAGTCTAGTATCGGGATAACACCGTTTGCAGCACTATACGGGAGAAAGTGTGGATCACCGTTGATTTAAGATGATGTTGGTGATAGAGAGCTGATTTGGCTTGAGTTGATTGTAGAGGCAGTTGACATGGTACAGACTACCAGGGAGAAGATACAACTGGCGCAGGAGATATACAAGCATTGGACAGCATTGGACAGATTCGAAGCGGCGACAACTGGAGTTCCAGTCGGGCGACCATGTATTCTTGAAGATCTTTCCCAACAGGGGATTAATTTGGCCATGTATTCAGTCCACATTACATTAGACATTTCGACGTGTTGGAGCGAGTGGTAGAAGTGTCGTAAAAGCTTGCACTGCCTCCATCCTTAGAATGAGTGCATAATGTATTCCATGTGTCGCAGCTTCGGAAGAACGTGTGAAACCCAACACATGTAGTTGACCACACAGAGATTACTGTACAACTAAACCTAACGTATGAGCAACAGCCTGTGAAGATCATCGACCGACAATAGCGTGCGCTTAGGAACAAAACCGTCAACTTGGTGAAGGTGATGTTGCACCGAGACACACCTGGAAAGTCTACCTGGGAGAGGAAGGATGAGATGCGACATCGTTATCCCTACTTATTCGATATATCTTAGTTTTTTTTGAAATTCCGATGATGGAATTTTCTGTAAGGTGGGTAGAATGTAATGGATCAATATTTATCCTTCCATCTTCTTTTCTTTTCTTTTCTGTTTCTTTTTTTCTCTCCTTGGTCGACCCATCAAACTGAAGCCAGCCAAAGGCCTAGCCCAATCCCATCTTCCTTTCCAATTCTTAATTCTCTTTCCATTTTCATTTTTCTAAACCCAGCGACCTGAACATGTTCTCTCTCTCTCTCTCTCTCTCTCTCTCTCTCTCTCTCTCTCTCTCTCTCTCTCTCTCGATCTCATCGTGCGGCTGTCCCTCTCCCTGCCTCTCTCCGAATCAACGCGAGTAACCCTAGCCCTTAGCGAAATCGAACCGCCACCGACCATCTCTCGCTACAGTTACACGAGAATTACACTACGGTTACGCGAGCATCACACCACGATCCCTCCTACGAATTCCTCCAACGGACTCCTCCGATCTGTACATCTTCTCTACATCCTTCAAGTTTTATGCGAAAAGTGTAAGTTTCCTTTAAAAATTTTGGGGCTTTCAGTTCGATTTTTTGGATTCCAGTGTTTTTTTCTTATGGATATTGATCAGATCTTCTTGGAGACTTTCGATTTTCTTAGAATTCTTTGGCATCATCGGTGAAATGTAGATTCTAATCTTCCATGTGCTTCAGTTTAATTTCTATTTTATTTAGTGTAAATCTTGAGATGAATCGACGTTTAATTTTGTATGGAAGATGGAATTTTCGAGTATAATAGGAAATGATGATTTGAGAAATTAATATAGGGCTTGATCCCTTTGATTGTGTTGTGGGGTTTTGGCTCTATTGCTTACTGTGGAAAGGTCTCGATTTGTTGTGTTGGGTTGTTTTAGAGTTTCGGTTCTTCTCCTTACTTGTTGTGGGGTCTCGGCTTGTTGACCTGCGTTGTTTAGGGTTTCGGATCTCTCCCTTTTGCTTAGTGTGGTCTCGGCTTGCTGTTTGGGTTGTTTTGGGGTCTCGTTTTACTGTGTTGTTCTTTCCCTTGCTGGTTGTGGGGTCTCAGCTTGCTGTGTGGGCTATTTTGTGGTTTCAGATGTTTGCTGATTAGACTCATGTTCCTTGTTTGGCTTGTTTGGACTATCGGACTCCATGCACCCTGTGGTTTTCAGGTTTTGCTAATGGTTCCTTGCTGTTTGAGACTGCAGTTCCCTGTTGACCATGCCATATGCTCAGGTTCGCCTCCGATATGAAGAATAAAATTTTTCATGCTCACATTTTTAGAAAATTTAAATTTCAGCTTTAAATTTTAGCTTCTTTTAAAATCCAGTTTCAATTTTAATCTCAGCTCAATTTAAAATTCAGATTTATTTTAAAATTCAGTTCATTTTAAATTCAGTTTTCTTTGATTTCATATGCTAGTGTGTAGAAATTGAGGTAACAACAGTAATTTTATCTTGATTGCAAACTTCCACACATGAACAAGTAAATGTTAAAGTTTCTCGTGGAATCCGGAAGCTAGTCGTCATAAAATTAGAATTATAATCATATCTAAGGAATTACACCAGGGGTTATACATGGTGGGAAGTGAATCTTGGATTGATACTGGAGTTGATACTTGCCACATGTAGTATTGTTTAAATCATAAATTAGAACTTGCATCGTAACATGTGTGATTTCAAGATAGTGATTAATCGAGATATTACTGAGAAACATGGCAATGCCTTACTTTGACACTTTCGACATGCAACATAGAAACAACCATGCAACTAGAGAACCACACAGTTCCTAGACATTACACTGACACACATACACTGCAACTTGAACAACTTCATTATTGACTCACTGGGGTTTTGTGAAAACTTATAATTGAGAGTGCGTGAGCGATTGGAGCCACGCTTTTGACCCGTATCTAGAAAGATTTCAGCCTATGGATCATGAGTCCATGTCACAATTGACTTCTAGACTCGGCACAAGATAGCTCCCGTGGTCCAAGGTGGTCTCCGGGTTGCACATCGTGTTCTCCATTACAAGTCACGGCCTAGAATTAGTCAAATAAATATAACCTTTTTATTTTGGTAACCTTGTAAAACGTGCATAACATGTTGCGTTATTTGTAAGCAGTAGAATACTCTTGATGCGGGTGCGGCTGTACGGCAAGAGGAGGGGCCGGCTATTCGGGTCTACCATCGGAGGCGGCGACTTGGGTCCACCACGGACCCGGTCCCAAACTTGTGATTAGTCATAAGTGGGGAGGGTAAGAGGGTAATTAGACATTTATTAACCCCTCCCCCACTAAAGGGGCCGGCCGGCCCTAGGGAGCGGATCATCGAAGAATTGAGAAAAGGTAATTAGTTCTAGTTTAATTCTTTGGATTAATTAATTGTTATCTACCTTAGATCTATTTTGCTCTAGGGATTATTTAGCGTTATTTCTCGGTTCTTCGCATTATAAACCCTAGCGTAGGAAGTCCACAATCCACAAAAATCCTACCTTTAATCCCCCAAAAAGCCCTAATCGCATCAAATTGGTATCAGAGCGGTTGATCCATGGCGAACACACGAGCCACGGAGCGGATTGAAGTCTTGGAAGGAAAAGTTGAGAGGATTGAGGCCCAAATCAGTAAGGGTTTCATTGATCTAAGGAAAGAAGATGCGGAGATGGCCGCAGAGATCCGGAAAGAGATAAAAGAGAATCAAGAGAAAACGGAGGCCAAGATGAAAGAAAATCAAGGGAAAACGGAGGCCAAACTTGCGGAATTGACGGAGGCTATAGCGGCGTTGACCGCTCACCTTGTGCCAAAGGCGGAGGAAAAGTTGAGAGGATTGAGGCCCAAATCAGTAAGGGTTTCATTGATCTAAGGAAAGAAGATGCGGAGATGGCCGCAGAGATCCGGAAAGAGATAAAAGAGAATCAAGAGAAAACGGAGGCCAAGATGAAAGAAAATCAAGGGAAAACGGAGGCCAAACTTGCGGAATTGACGGAGGCTATAGCGGCGTTGACCGCTCACCTTGTGCCAAAGGCGGATCCAAGCAAAAAGGAGCCACCTTTGGCGAAGGACAAAGGGAAAAAGGCAATTTTTTTTGAAGATGATCCGGATCTAGACGAAGACGGGGGCTTCGATCAAGGAGACCAAGCGTGGGGGACTCACCAAGGTCACGCACCGCCACACCACGACGACAAGGGGGCCGGAGGAGGAATTCCGGCAAGCCGACAACCCCTCGGGTGGCCGTCGACACCCCAGGAGCCTCTGGGGGCCCGGCGAACCCCCAGAGGGGCGACGGGGGCCGCCAGGCCCCTAGGAGGGGCGGCCGCACCCGCCCCCCCTGTGGCCTCGGCGGGCCCAGGCGCCGCCGCCTGGGGCACGCCGGCCCATTTTCAGGGCCGGCCGCCCCGGGCGACGGCCTGGGGGGCCTCGGCCGACCCCAGAGGGGGGGACCCGATGCCCGCCGGACCCCTGGGGGGGCCACCGACCCCCAGGAGGCCCGACAGCCTAGTTCGATGATTTTCAGGCCCCCTGGGGCCTCGCCCGAGGTCCGAGGAGCGCAGTATGGGGGTTTTCAGCCTTTTGGGGGACCGGGCGGAGAATTTCAGCAGGGAGGAGGGCACCACCAGATCACAGGAGGCATGTCGACTCAGCCCCCACCTTTTGGGGGAGTTACGGGAGATTGGAGAGCGTACCAGGACCCCCGGGAGGCCACCAGGCGGAGTTTGGACACCCTCAGGGAGACTAGCAGGGGCATGGAGCAGGGGGAGGCTACCGTGATCGAGCTGAGGCTTATGTCCCAGACATGCGACAGGGATACCAGCACAGGGGAGGTTTTCAGCCGCAGGAGAGAGGTGGAGTCGCTGGCAAGAGGCGTCTGAGGAAGCTGGAGGTGCCTGTTTTTGAGGGGGGACCCAGATGACTGGCTGTACCTGGTAGAGAGGTATTTGGAGGTGTCCGCTGTCCCAGGAGAGGATTGGCTTCGGGCGATAGAGGTGTGCTTGGAGGGAGAGGCTTTGGGCTGGTTCCGCTGGACAGATCAGCAGCAGCCTTTCCAGACCTGGGCTGAGTTTACGACGCTCTTGACGGAGCGGTTTGGAGGAGGACAGGCTGGTGGTGTGTTCAAGAGACTATACTCACTGAAGCAGGAGGGGAGCGTGGGTGATTATATCAAGAAATTCGAGTCGCTCTGCCACCGAGTTCGGGGAGTTTTTGAGGAGTCTCTGGAGGGATGTTTCATGAAGGGGCTGAAGCCCACGGTGAGGTCGGGGCTGAGGCAGTTCGAGCCCGTTGGTTTGCGCGGGATGATGACGCTGGCCAGGAAGGTGGAGGATCACCAGGAGACAGAGCGGAGAGCCCGCGGGGCGTGGGGAGGTGCCAGCTTCAGGAGTCAGGCGGCTACTGCAGGGCAGAGGACGGCACCTACTACAGGGACCACACCGGACCAGGGGGTGACAGCCGCAGCTGGGAGCGGCACCGATAGGAGACAGGAGCCCCGCGGTGGGGGGCAGGTGCGGAGGATGACTGATACGGAGATACGGGAGAAGCGGTTGAAGGGGCTGTGTTTTATATGTGATGAGAAGTTCACCCCCGGACACCGATGCGCTGCTCGGACTCTCCAGATACTGATAGCTGGCGAGGAGGGAGAGGACGATGTTATCACCCTAGAGGCAGGTGAGGATGAGGAGGAGATGGAGCACCAGCACTTGGACCTTGCAGAGGTGTCCCTCAATTCCGTGGTGGGGTTCACGCCGAACCACACCATGAAATTGGTGGGACAGGTGGGTAGCCAGGAGGTGATAGTTTTGATCGACAGTGTGGCCACCCACAACTTCATTTCCAGCAGACTGGCGGAGGCACAAGGCTTACAGATGAGTGGTACTGGGCGATATGGAGTGATGCTAGGCACGGGACATGTGACCCATAGCACTGGTGTTTGTCGCGGGGTGGTTGTGGCGATTCAGGGAGAGCAGATCGTCGCCGATTTCCTTCCCTTGGAGCTGGGGAGTACAGATGTCATCCTAGGGATGAAATGGCTGCAGACTATCGGGGAGACCAGAACGAATTGGAAGATGCTGAGGATGGAGTATCAACATGGGGGGAGGACAGTGGTATTGCAGGGGGACCCCAGTCTCTGCCGTTCCTTGGTGTCTTATAAGGCCATGTTCAGGGCGATCCACACCGCAGGGGGAGGCTTCTTGGTGGAGCTACAGGATGTGACAGCGACAGTACAGAGTGAGGACCCCACACCGGCGGTGGCACCGGAGATAGAGCAGCTGTTGGCCCAGATTGAGGTCTTCCAGACACCGCAGGGGCTACCACCACACAGAGATCATGAGCACGCCATCGTTTTGAGGGAGGGCGTGTCCCCCATCAGTGTGCGACCCTACAGGTACCCCCAGGTACAGAAGGATGCGATAGAGAGGCTAGTGGAGGAGATGTTGCAGGCAGGGGTTATTCAGCCGAGCACTAGCCCTTTCTCTAGCCCGGTATTGTTGGTGAAGGACGGTAGCTGGAGATTTTACGTGGATTACAGGGCCCTGAATAAGGAGACGGTGGCAGATAAATTTCCTATCCCTGTGATTGACGAGCTATTGGATGAACTCCACGGGGCAGCATATTTCTCCAAGATTGATCTTAAATCTGGTTACCATCAGATACGGATGAGGGCGGCCGACGTTCCAAAGACTGCCTTCAGGACTCACGAGGGGCATTATGAGTTCCTAGTCATGCCATTCGGCCTGACTAATGCACCGGCGACATTCCAGGCTTTGATGAATAAGGTCTTCCGACCTTTTCTGAGGAGATTTGTGCTGGTCTTCTTTGATGACATTCTGGTGTACAGCCGCAGTATGGAGGAGCATGTGGGGCATCTGCGGGCGGTGTTGCATGAGCTACAGGAGCAGCAGCTCTGTGCGAACAAGAAGAAGTGTCTGTTTGGCCATCCACAGGTGGAGTACTTAGGACACGTGGTGTCAGCAGAGGGAGTTGCAGCCGACAGGACCAAGATTGCAGCCATGCTAGACTAGCCGGTGCCTTCCACTTTACGGGGACTGCGAGGCTTCTTGGGTTTGACAGGATATTACAGGAAATTTGTCCAAGGGTATAGCACGATTGCTTGGCCTCTCACCGAGCAACTAAAGAAGGACAATTTCCACTGGAGCGAGGAGGCTACCAGGGCATTCGAGGCCCTGAAGCAGGCGATGACGTCGGTGCCAGTTCTAGCACTCCCAGATTTCAGCAGACCATTTGTGATAGACACCGACGCATCAGGGCATGGCTTGGGGGCAGTGTTGATGCAGGACCAAAGACCGATTGCTTACTTTAGCCAGATTCTGTCAGCACGGGCGAGGCTAAAGTCAGTTTATGAGAGGGAGTTGATGGCGATTGTACTAGCCATTCAGAAGTGGCGGCCCTACTTGTTGGATAGGAAGTTCATAGTGCGGACCGACCAGCGGAGTCTGAGATATTTATTAGAGCGGCGCATGGTCACCAAGGAGCACCAGAGGTGGCTCTCCAAGCTGGTGCATTTTACATTCGAGATACAGTACCGCCCAGGCCTGGAGAACAAGGCGGCTGACGCCTTGTCACGCCGCGAGGAGATTGCAGAGGTAGCAGCCATCTCAGCACCAGTCCTCTTGGATTGGGAGCCCTTGAGTAGAGAGATTGAGGCTGATGCAGAACTGGCGAGGATCCGTGAGGCACTGCAGCAGGGGTCCGCAGACTTTCCGGGATACAGCATGGAGGGGCAGAGGCTGCTATACCACGGCAGGCTGGTTATTCCCAGGGGGTCCGCCCACATTCCCATGATATTTCAGGAGTTCCACGGCAGCGCCATCGGGGGACACTCCGGGGTACAGCAGACTTATATGAGGATGACGAGGGAGCTATACTGGCCCGAGATGAAGAAAGACATTGCCCAGCGGATAGCAGAGTGTGACGTGTGCCAGCGTCACAAATATATGGCAATGGCACCAGCGGGTCTTTTACAGCCATTAGCCTTGCCAGAGAGAGTCTGGGAGGATATCAGTATGGATTTCATTGAGGGGTTGCCGCGATCAGAGGGTTACAGTTCTATACTAGTGGTGGTCGATCAGCTCAGCAAGTACGCCCATTTCATACCCCTCAAACACCCATACACTGCAGTTACGGTGGCAACAGCTTTCATGAGGGAAGTGGTTCGCCTGCACGGGTTTCCAGGCTCCATAGTGTCAGATCGGGATAAAGTATTCATTAGCAGCTTCTGGAAGGAGTTATTTAAGGTGCAGGGGACCAAGTTACGGAGGAGCACTGTCTATCACCCCCAGACAGATGGACAAACAGAGGTGGTGAATAGGAGTGTGGAGACATATCTGCGGTGCTTCGCTTCAGAGGCACCGAAGCAGTGGGCCACGTGGTTGGCATGGGCAGAATATTGGTACAACACCTCGTACCACTCGGCAGCACAGAGCACCCCTTTTCGGATCCTATATGGCCGAGACCCGCCACAGTTGATACATTACAGCAGAGGAGCCACGCCGGTGTCCCAGGTGGAGGAGCATTTGACTGAGAGGGATAGATACCTGGAGGAGTTGAAGAAACACCTGTTGAGGGCCCAGCAGATCATGAAGACCAAGGCTGATGCACACCGACGAGATGAGCACTTTGAGGTCGGGGACCGTGTGTATCTGAAGCTTCGACCTTACAGGCAGAGGACCTTGGCCCATCGGAGCAATGAGAAGCTAGCAGCCCGCTACTATGGACCTTTCGAGGTGACCGCTCAGATCGGGAAGGTGGCCTATAGACTGCAGTTGCCCGCCACTTTGACCATTCATCCGGTGTTCCACATTTCGCAGTTACGACGGGCCATCGGGAATCACACTCTGTCACCCACTCTCCCACCCACTCTGACAGATGACATGGAGGTGCTTCTGGAGCCTCAGGAGTTGACGGGGATTCGGCAGACCGCCGACTCAGGAGGTGAGGATTCGTTGGCGGGGCCTTCCCGAACACGATGCTACTTGGGAGGCCGCTTCAGTGATCCGCAACCAGTTTCCAGACTTCCACCTTGAGGACAAGGTGGCACTTTTGGGGGGAGTAATGATGCGGGTGAGGCTGTACGGCAAGAGGAGGGGCCGGCTATTCGGGTCTACCATCGGAGGCAGTGACTTGGGTCCACCACGGACCCGGTCCCAAACTTGTGATTAGTCATAAGTGGGGGGGTTAAGAGGGTAATTAGACATTTATTAACCCCTCCCCCACTAAAGGGGCCGGCCGGCCCTAGGGAGCGGATCATCGAAGAATTGAGAAAAGGTAATTAGTTCTAGTTTAATTCTTTAGATTAATTAATTGTTATCTAGCTTAGATCTATTTTGCTCTAGGGATTATTTAGCGTTATTTCTCGGTTCTTCGCATTATAAACCATAGCGTAGGAAGTCCACAATCCACAAAAATCCTACCTTTAATCCCCACAAAAAGCCCTAATCGCATCAACTCTTCTTACTCCTTGACATTTAAATGCTCATAGTTTGCTACATTCATATGATGTATCTTCTCATACCGGTTATCATCTACGCCCTTAGTTTTGCACTATAACTATTTCTTGGTTAGATATAATATACTCTACTGAGTAGTGGTACAATTCATGTTGTCTTCGCCAGGTGATGAGCATGAATACTGATAGGTTTTTCCCAAATCTGAAATTAAATCAAATAAATACAGCGAATAATGAAGATAAATGGCTACAATATAGGTGCAACCACCCTCCCAAGACGCCGGTAAGCGAGGACGTCCGCACTCTCCTAATATCCCTCGAAGAACTCTCGAAGAAATCTCTCAATTGATCAAAATAAGCACTAAAAACTAAATGACGGCTAGCCTTAGTTTAAGAATAAACCCCTCCTAAACAATTACAAATTTGCCATTAAAATTAATTAAAACAAGGTCGAAAACGCCCTAGGTTGAGCCGGTCCCTTGCGCGCGTGTGGCTTGCGGCTTGCGACTTACCGTGGGTCTAACATTATTCCGCCCCCGAAAATTCACATTGTCCTCAAGGTGGTGCATGAGACTCTTGGCAGTGCTACTCCAGGTGGGAGTCGTCTTCCACTCCAACCCCTTCATCGTCCACGTCATCCTCCTCGTCTGTCCTAGCTATCAGCACTTGCAGCTTGCGACCCACACAGTGGTGTCCTGGAGTGAACCTCTTCGCATCTGAAACAGAGCCCCTTCTGCCTCTTCTCCCTCATCTCGGTGCCAGTCATCATCCTAAACTGACCCCCCGCTGGCGGTGTGCTGCTCTGCTCTCCAGTCTTCTCAATACTTACTTGATCTGCCCCTGTAGCTGCCTTCTGTTCTCCTGTCGCGGTCGGAACACTCCGCGAAACCGGTCCACTCCAACCACCTCTTGCCTTTCTCTCCGCCATCTGCCAGTCCTCCGCCATCTGAGCGTACTCAATGGCCTCCATCAGGCTCTGAGGCTTCTGCATGCGAACCGCTGCTCGAACCGTAGCCTTCGGCCCCTTCATGAAGGTGCTCTCCATCGTCTCGTCTGATACCCCGTGCACCTGTCCTGATAGTGCCTCAAACCTCTCTAGATAATCCCTCACGGTATCCTCTTGCCTAAGTGATAGCAGCTGTTCCCGTCCGTTCCCCAGATAGGGGTCTCTGAACCTCTCTACAATCTGGTCCCTGATCTCCTCCCAGAACGAAAAGGTCGCCTCGCGTCCTTCCACTGAAACCACGTAAGGGCCTTTCCATCCAGACATATGCCAGCGGCCTCCAACTTCGGCTCCTCAGTCATGCAAGAGACTCTAAAAAATCTCTCCGCCCTATAGACCCACGAGACCGGGTCCGCTCCATTAAATATAGGCATCTTCAGCTTTCTCAGTCGGTCCATATTGAATCCCCCCGTCTCCGCGACCTTTGCAATGTCTAGGCTGGTGGTAGTGCTGATACCTATCCTGGCGTTGATCGTAACCTCCATGGGGTCCACCTCGATCTCCGTACCCACCCCCTTCGTCGCCTCCAAACCTGCCCCCTGCCCCTCCTGGAAGTCTCTGTGTCCACCACCTGCGCCTACTGTGCGTCCCTCCGGGTGGTGGAGCGGGGGTTGCCACCTTCTGTCGTCAAATCGAGGGTCGAGAGGATTTCGATAACCTTTGTCGTAGCCCATGTACTCCTGAAATCCCCCGGGCCCCAATTCCTCCTCAAAGTCACGTGTCGGCACCTCCCGCCGCGGCTGTCCGTCGTGTAAATCGCCGTAACCAGCCCCAAAAACCCCCGCACGGGTCTATGCAGGTCTGCGGGGCCGCAGCCTGGGGCAGGGCCGCCGGCCCCGCCCGATGGTCCTGGGGGTCCCAGCGGCCCCCCCCGTGGGTCGGGGAGGTCGCCGGCCCCCCTGGGGGCTTCACCGCCCCTGGGCGAACCCAAGGGACGCCGCCGCCTCCCCGACGGCCCTCCTGGGGGGCAGCGGGGCCCTGGGGGGTTGCCGCGGCCCCCCCTCTTGCTCGAGCGTCTTCCAGAGGTGTTGGATGTAGCCGCCGGCCCCTCCTTGGGCTTCCACGACCTTTCGCCTCACTTCTTCTCGATAATCGACCTTCCACAGCTCTCCTTCCTCATCCTCGACAAATTCCTCCTCCACAAAGTCGTTTTTCGGGCCAAAAATATCAACTTTCTCCTTCCCCTGACTAAAGGTAGCGCCTTTTCTGCCGATTTAGGGTTCCCATCTCCTCTGTTGTTCGTCGCCAATTGATTTAGGGTTTCCATCAATTGCGCGAATTGTTCGTCGTGCTTCGCTTGATTCACCGTCAATTGGTTGATGGAAGCCGTCAACTTTGCCATGGATTCATTGTTTGCCGCCAACGATTTCTTGATCCTGTCGATCTCGCTTGTAAATTTTGCCTCCAAAGCCACAATTTTGTCTTGCGATCTTGTCGAAGCCGCCATGGATCATCACGCGATCTGATACCAAATTGATAGGTTTTTCCCAAATCTGAAATTAAATCAAATAAAAACAGCAAATAATGAAGATAAATGGCTACAATATAGGGGCGACCACCCTCCCAGGACGCCGGTAAGCGAGGACGTCCGCACTCTCCTAATATTCCTCGAAGAACTCTCGAAGAAATCTCTCAATTGATCAAAATAAGCATAAAAACTAAATGACGGCTAGCCCTAGTTTAAGAATAAACCCCTCTTCTAAACAATTACAAGTTTGCCATTAAAATTAATTAAAACAAGGAAGGTCGAAAACGCCCCTAGGTTGAGCCGGTCCCTTGCGCGTGTGTGGCTTGCGGCTTGCGGCTGGGCCGTGGGTCTAACAAATACACTGAGGCATATGTGTACGAGGAGTTAAAGTTCCATATTCAGGATGCAGAGTTTTGAGTTCAGGACGAGTGATCAGCGTCATATTGTAATTTTCTTTCATATATTTCCTTTTCAGTATAATAGTTGTCTTTTATTTTCTTGCGTCAGAATATGTAATCCTTGTGATGAAGAATATCAAATGAAATGAGGATCTTTATATCTTGCTATCACTAGTATCTGTAGGACCTGCTTCGCATGAAAACATACATGGCCAGGGTAGTCGGGCATTACATTTAGACAGACAAATTTTAATGCAATCAGCTTACTAGGTTTAAATTTAATTTTCTATTGCACAGAATTCTTGGTTTATAGAAACAATGAGGATAGCATCCACAACGATCAATGCTACGGGTTCTGAAGCCACAATATTGTAGCAAAACACAAGCAATAGGATTAAAAAGTAAAAACATAAATAATTAATATAGCCTGGAGATAGTGATTCAAGAGTGCCTTAAGCATGTAACATGACAAATGTCAACTTTTAACAAGAGGGTTATATTAAATCAAAGAACTAAGCTCAATATAAGATTAATGAAAATGCCAATATGCACCAACAAAAAAATTTCCACACTCACCAGCTGTTTGCCTCTACACTGGTTGCTAAAGGCTGACTCGAAGACATGCCTTGTGACATGAGACGATTGTGTAAGCAATAAAACAGCTCCTTGAATAGCTGCAAACACCGAAAACACTTGTAAGATTCTCCAAAAGGAACAACAAAACATCATATGTAAGGTTTTCATTCAAACATTCATTTCATTGAGATGATCACATCTCATATGAAGTTTCATGGAGATGATCCCATCTCACATGAATCTTCTTCGTTTCTGGAAAAATATCATATCACATATCTCACGAATGAATTTGGGCTGTAACCCAAAGTCTGACAAAACCAGACTGAGTAAAGTGGAGGAGCTTAAAAATAACTAGCTTTCCAAAAAAGTCATACACTGATGTTTAAACAGTTTTAAAGAATTATATTAAGAAGCTCGTCTTTATTATAAGACTTAACTAAAAGTATGGTCCATTTGCATATTAATATGCTGAATAACAACGAGATATTATAGGCCCAACAAAGCAAAATTTCTCGGGTCGAAATGGTACACTTGTATCTTTATTACTAGAAAAGATTTTTTGGGAATCCTGAGATGGCAAGCTAAACCCTAGAGGGGGTAATTAGTGTTTCACAAATTCTTGCACAAATAAAAATTAAACCCTCTAAATCTAGCCTAAGTCTCTTGAGAGAACTACATCCTCAAACTTAATCAACTCAATGTATAATATGTGCAATGAAATAGAGTTAGTGCACAGTGGAATTACAATAGCAAATGCAAGTATAAACAAGTAATAAACACGAGAAAGAGACAATCAACAATCACAAACACACTAAGTTTTATTTTGGTTCACCCACCCTGTGCTACTCCAATCTCCAGCCTACTTGTTGGGATTTTCACTAACCAACTGTCCCAAAAAGAGTAACTTGCCTCAAATGAGGGCTTCTACAACATACACCTAGCTTTTTTACTTGGGTTTTCAAATACAACCAATAACCTCTTCTTCAAAGAGGACATCAAAGAGGCTTTTAACAACACAATTACAACAAGTATAATGCAAACACTTGGGCACTTACCACCACTCCTTTAGTGGATTTACAAACCTCTTTTTGTATGAAGATGGCGGTGCAACAACTTCCCTATAGCCAATAAAGAATAGAGCTTGTGAGTGGCTATGGAAGGAAAAACTATCCTTTGATCTCTAAGAAGATGAACATAGCTTAGAGAGATCAAGAGGATTTCAGATTGATTTGTTTCTCTAAAATAAGAAGATTAAAACAATGAGAAAACAAAATCAATTCAGCCAAAAAGAAGTTTGCTTAAGAGCTTTGAACTGAAAACTAAAAACATTTTTGGCGTGAGAGAGGTTGGAGAAGAAGACTTTGAAAGCTTAAAAACTAGGAAATTTGATCATTAAAAGCTCTTAATAACTCCAGCCAACTCGCAATTTTATAACCCGTTTTTCTGTTCATAATCGTTCTCCAAAATACCCTTCAAACGGTCGAAAAAATAAAATTCCGTAAAATCTGGAACTGTGTTTTATTTTTGTCGTCAAGTCAAAATATTCGACTGCCGTTCTTCTGGTAGTCAACTCCCTAATCAACTGCGGTTGACTACCAGCAAAGCTGCGGTATACTCTTTTGGGGTCCAGAGAGCACATCTCATCTCACGTTCAAAATAGTCGACTTCTATTGAGAAGTAGCCGAGTATAATTTAGATACATGGATTTTAAGCTTTGAAACTGATGCATTCTGAGAGTTTAGGCCCACTAGGGGCGTTTTTTGTAATTTCTGACTTTGGGGGGTTATTTTATGCAAATATGAAAATAGGAGGGCTTTTGTGCAAAAACTGCACTTATGTGTGCTATTAAGCTCAGCCGGCCCTAAGGGTGGGGTTTTCATGTTGATTTTGAGATTGAAAACCTTAGGCAAGTTTGCCACCTTTGGAGATTTAGACTTTCATCTCGAAGAGAAAGTTAATCTCGAATCGAGGCCTCATCTTTGTTTTCCAGCTATGAAAATATATAAAAATTCATCTTTTCTGTCTTCGCTAAAAATCCCCATTTTCCCTTCAAACCAGCCCTAGATCGTATCAAAGTGGTATCAGAGCGATCGATCCATGGCGACCACAAGAGCGAAAGACAAGATGGAGGCGTTGGAAGAGAAAGTTGACGGCGACATCCAAAGACTAACGAAGATGGTATAAGAACAAAGGGCCAAGATGGATCGGAGATTTTCTTAACTTATGGCGACTTTGGAGCAAACAAATCAGAAAATCAATGCATTGTCGCGGTAGAGGAGTCCAAAACAGATCGAAACCCTAGATCTGGAGAAAAAGGCGAGGGCTTTAGTGAAGGCGAAGGAGAAAATGGATTTTTTGCGCGAGGAACTCCTTTCGGATGCGGATCAAGTGACGAATGAAGAAGATTTCGACTTCCAAGAGGGCGAGGGAGCGCTACCAGAGATCTACGGTAGCCCGAGGAGCGAAAGAGCAGAGAAGAGTCGCAACAGGGTCAGCCAGGGGATCGCATGCCCCAGCGAGCCGCCAGCCAGGCCGCGAATTCCTGGCGAGCTCGCCAGGGCCCATGCAGGCCTCCTTGCGAGCTCGCCAAGGCATTCCGAGGGCCCCGGCAAACCGCCAGGGTCATTCCGGGCCCCTGGCGGCCCGCCAGGGCCCCCGCTTTATGGAATCGAGCCGTCGGCCACTTCTGGAGCCACTGACCGCCCATCAGGGGAGGTTCGGTCAGCGAAGGGGCTTCGGTGATGGTTTTGATGGAACTTCGAATGATGGGGGCTGACTGCTACGACGAAGGACCCCGGAAGCGCGAGGCAGAGCTTGAGGGCCATGAATGGGACACAGGGGATGACCGAGACTACGAAGATGGAGGAGCTGATTGGGGCCGCAGCAAGAGGAATGGGAGAGGGAGAGACCCTATGTATGGAGTACCCGGCCATCCACCACATCGACGACCTGACTACCAGCGGGGAAGGGGAGCTCCAGGAGGGTTTTCAGCGGAAACACGGGTCAGAAAGCTGAAGATGCCCATTTTCGAGGGAGAAGACCCAGTCGTGGTTGTACTGGGTAGAGAGATATTTTGAGATATCTGTGGTACCTGAGGAGTGGCTTAGGGCCGTTGGGGTCTGCCTGGAAGGGGAGGCTTTGTCGTGGTATCGATGGATGCAGAGGACCAGCCTTTCACTCTTGGGAGGAGTTTACCGCGCTCTTGATGGAGCGATTTGGGGAGATCCAGACGGGCAATGCATTTTAGAGATTGTATGCTTTGAGTCAGGATAGGCCAGCGAGGGAGTATATCAAGAAGTTTGAGATGCTGGTGAGCCGGATCAGTGGCATGTCGGGAGAGTCGTTGGAGGAAAATTTCATGAAGGGGTTGAAGCCGACTATCAGATGAGAGGTGAGGGCCCATAGACCGACAAGTTTGCGGGCTTGCATGAGTCTAGCAAGGAATGTGGAGGAAAGACTGGACCAGGAGAGGAAGGCACGCGGAGCTTGGGAAAGATCTGCTTTCAAGGAATATGCGCTTGGAGGGGGACAGAAGGTGCCCCAAGTCACAGGAGTACCAATTAGCATGGAGAAGGGAGTAGAGTCACGACTTGGGGGCAACGCGACGGATGACAGAGGCTGAGGTCCGGGATAAACATGACATGGGGTCTGTGTTTCAAGTGCAACAAGTTCTCTCCAGGGCATAGATGCGGTGACCTGGCGCCACAGATTTTGATTGTGAATGATGGGGAGGAGAACGTGATAATGCTAGAAGTTGGCGAAGAGGAGGATCGAGAGCACCTGCATGAGAAGTAGCCGTCCGCGCACTTCATGCACCACCTTGAGGACACGGTGGTTCTTCGGGGGCAAAGTAATGATGCGTTCTGAGCGTTTATGGCCACTAAGGGCTTTTTTTGTAATTTCTGACTTTTGGGGGTTATTTTATGCGAATCTAAAAATAGGAGGGCTTTTGTGCAAAAACTGCACTTATGCATGCTATTAAGCTTGGCCGGCCCTAAGGGTGGGGTTTTCATGTTGATTTTGAGATTGAAAACCATAGGCAAGTTTGCCAACTTTGGAGATTTAAACTTTCAACTCGAAGAGAAAGTTAGAAGATCGAGGCCTTATCTCGAATCGAGGTCTTATCTTTGTTTTCTAGCTCTAAAAATATATATATTCCTCTTTTCTTTGTCTTCTTCACTAAAAATCCCCATTTTCCCTTCAAACCATCCCTAGATCGTATCAAAAACATCTTAAATTCATTCAAAACTTTTTTCAAAATAATTTTATAAGTTTAAAATATGTTTTAAAAACTTGTGTGTGTAGCTCTAATCCCAAGGCTTAACAAATAATCTAAGAGCATGAATGAAAATTACATCAAATATACCATATCTTGGCTTTTTTGATGCATTCCATAACTCTTCATGCCTCTTCATTCCATAACTCTTCATTCCATAACTCTTCATGCCTTAGCTTCATTATGCCTTAGCTTCAATATACCCTAACTCCTCATGTTTCAGTGAATATAGCCGATCATAAACTCCCCCAGACTTACTGCACCAAAACGCTCCACCAGAAGGGTGAACTCCTCCCACGTCCGAAAAGGCTGTTACTGTTTTGTCCACCTGAACCATCCCAGAGCCTCTTCCTCCAAACAGACGCCGACCGTCCGTAGCCAATCCTCTCCCGGGACCACTGACACCTCAAAGTATCTCTCCACTCGGTACAACCAGTCATCCGGGTCTCCTCCCTCGAAAATGGACATCTTCAGCTTCCTCAGCCGCCTATCCCAGCGAAACCTCCTCTACTGTGGCTGATCCTGGCGTCTCGACTGAAACACCGGTGGTCTACTAGGAATGTACCACACGGCCAGATCTCGTGCGCCTCCGTCTGCTCCATCCCACTGCCAGTCTCCCCACTCATCTCCCTGTGGGTGCCCATAATCCTCCTAATAGGCTCTAGGAGCGCCCTGAAATCCTCTCCAATCTCCTATCACACCCCCGAAAGGCGGGGGCTGAGCCGTCGGATCTCCAATGTGCTGTTGTCGCCCTCTCTGCTGCTGAAATCCTTTTCCGAGGTCCACAGGTGGCTGAAACACTGGAAACTGAGCTGATCAGGACCCCTATTGGGGCCACGAGGGCCTCGAAGCAGCAGACAGGGGCTGTCGGGCCCCTAAGTGGCTCGGCCCCCCACCTGGAGCTTCAGGGGAGTCGGGCCCCTCAACGAAAAGTGGGCGTGGCCCCCAAGGGGGCGACGGGACCTACCGGCCCCAATTTTGGGCCAACGGGCCTCCGCCGTTGCCTCAGGAGGCTGCCGCATGCCCTATAGGGGCGGGCGGCACTGGCTGCCCCTCCTGAGGGTTCGGCAGCCCTCCTATGGCTTGTCGGAGGGGTGTGTTAGGAACCAACCAAAGATAGGATTTTTATAGCAAAATAATAAAGAAGAACAAGATAATTGGGCACAAAAGAGGTGTGCCCTCCTCCCAAGACGCCTAGAGGACGTCCGCACTCGTCTAGATCTAGAACTACTCCTAATCCTATCAATAGAATTCTCTCCAATATTAAGCATGAATACAAATGACGGCTAGCCCTATTTTAAATAGAAAAACCCTCCTTGTGGTGGGCAAAGTAATTTCTCCATGACTTGTTGTGCACAAAGTAATTTCCTCCCCTCTTTAGCCGCGCACGGATCTAACATTACTCCGCCCCTGAAAATGCACCTTGTCCTCAAGGTGGTGCATGGAGTGTGTGTGCCATCCATTCCACGTACTGCAAGTCTCCTCCCGGATCGAAAGGATGAGATAGGTCTCCACCACCTTCAGCAACGTCCAGACGAAAGCCACGGTCACCACCAGTCAGATCTGAAGGCCATCTATAGACTGAAATTCTGCAGGGCCTCTGCAGAATTCTGCAGGATTTCTGCAGAAATGCTGCAGAATTCCTGCAGAATTCCTGCATATTTCCTGCAGAAATTCTGCAGAATGCAGAATTTCTGCAGAATGCAGAATGCAGAATGCAGAATTCTGCAGGAATGCAGAATGCAGAATTCTGCAGGAATCTGCAGAAATTCTGCAGATTCCAGCAGAAATTCTGCAGAATGCAGAATTTCTGCGCAGACCTGCAGAATTGCTGCGGCTCCTGCAGAATTTCTGCAGGGCTGGCCGGCCCTGCAGAATTTCTGTAGGGGGCGTGGCCGTCTTTTTGAGACGACGGCTAGGGTTTGCTCGCCTTGGGGGCTCGTCCTCGTCTTCCGCCGCCGCCTTTAAATCTGGATTTTCATCGCCATCAGATTCAAATCTGAAATTTTCAGATCTAAAAATTTTCTCGTCTTCCTCCGTCGCCTTCAGATCTGGATCTGAAAATTTCAGATCTAGATCTGAAAATTTCAGATCTGAAATTTCTAGATCTGAGCTTTTCTCCTCCAAAGGTGACGTCTTTTGCCCAAAATTAGGGTTTTTGCCGTCGTGGATGCGCGCCGTCAATAGCTCCATGATTTTTGCAAATTGCTCGTCGTTCTTTGCTTGTCTTGCCTTCATGCGCTCGATGTATTCCACCAAAGCGTCAACCGATTTCTTTACCCCTTCAATTCCCGCCATGGATCGTCACGCGCTCTGATACCAAATTGTTAGGAACCAACCAAAGATAGGATTTTTATAGCAAAATAATAAAGAAGAACAAGATAATTGGGCACAAAAGAGGTGTGCCCTCCTCCCAAGACGCCTAGAGGACGTCCGCACTCGTCTAGATCTAGAACTACTCCTAATGGACGCTCAATAGAATTCTCTCCAATATTAAGCATGAATACAAATGACGGCTAGCCCTAGTTTAAATAGAAAAACCCTCCTTGTGGTGCGCAAAGTAATTTCTCCATGATGGTCGTTCCCCCCGGTGGCCGGCGCTCCTCCCCGTGGTGGGGAAGTGGCCGGGAAGGCCTCCCAATCTTCTATATCCGACGTGCTTCGCTGTTCGTGGTATTAGCCTTCGTCTTCGACATCCTCGGAAACCCCTTCGTTAAAAATCACATTTTTACCTTTCCTCGTCGATAAAGGTGGCTTCTTTGGGCTTGGATCTCACTTCGGATTTAGATTTGATATCATCGCCGCAAATTCTTGCATCATTTGAGATCTATTTGTTGCCATAATCTCCTTCAACTGCGCGATGCCCACCGCCGCTTCTTTTTTCACCTCGTTAATCTCCTCGCTAATTTTACTTTCAAACTTCTCAAACTTCTCTTCCAATAAGTCGATCCGCTCCTTGGATCTGGTGTTAGCCATAGATCGTAAACGCTCTGATGCCAAATTGATGTGGCTAGGGTTTATTTGTGGACTAAATGTGGGATTTTTTGGAGGGTATTATGGAATGTATAATTGAAAATTTCTATGTATAATTGAAAATCCCACATTTAGTCCCTAATTCAAATCATCTCAAAAATGTATAATTGAAAATTTCAAGCCGCAACAGATCCCACATTTAGTTGGCTCTGATGTATAATTGAAAATCCAAGCCGCAACAGCATCACTCCCTAATTCAAATCATCTCAAAAATGTATAATTGAAAATTTCTTTTATACAGAGGTACATTTTTCTATGTACACGGGTACATTTTTCTATGTACACTGACTAGGCTAACATGACGGACATACTCCTGACCTGCATTAGCGTTATGACAAGAACTGAAATGGATGCTAATTTACCAACAAATACCATGGTGATTGTAATGGCACTACAAGCTTCATTGCATGTAAGCAGATAAATTAAATACAGGAAAGGATGAAGATTGATTCATAGCATGTGGAATCACTTGGTAGTTTACAGAAATCAGCATACTTACAAGTTCCAATTTGTCCTAAAGCTTCAAGTGCACACTCATATTCATTGGTATCTTGACCTTCTAGAACCTGTAGCCTTCCATTAAGAGCCAAAAGAAGAGAGGTGATTCCTGATGTCCAAAAGGAAGATTAGAGTCACCAGACCATTTCTCTATTGGTAAAATTTAAAAAAAATCCATATTTCCAACATGCTCAGAAATTATAAAAGAACTGTACTGCACTGGAAACCACCTGGATACAAAAAGTGCAAACACCAATTCTGGCAATCTGCCAATTATAGGATAACCAAAAAGTCTTTACACACATATAAAGGTTTTAAGAGTGAGGAAACTGAATATGAAATTCTTGCGAGTGAGAAACAGATAGAAATCGAGAAAGAGTAAATTAATAATAAACTAATAACGCATACAAATACCAGCAATAGGCCACTTCTGATCATATTAACTAGGCAATGTTGATGAAAACCATCCTCAACTTTGATCCTATCCCGTTAGTCTACCACTCAAAATATGGTCACATGACCTGCACAATACCATTGTTTGACTAAAATGCCCTAATACCTTTAAAAATAATATGTTTATTGATTTTTTAAATAATCATAATAATAACAGAAAGTCATACAACTACAAAAAATGTTTAAAAGTAATACATCATTAAAAAATCATATGAACATTTATTATGAATAATTGCCACAAAAGGAAAAAGATTTGGTCTTAACTCAAAAGGGTATTTTGGTTTATTCACACTTGCCATTAATGGTGCTCGGGGGATTTCCTTGAAAATAGAAGTTTAAGGGGGGTTCATGCATATAAAAAGTTAGAGTGGGTTTTCATAAAAACGAGGCAAAGCTGAGGGAGGTTTTCATAAATTTAGCCTATTAACTAATAATACCGAAAGGTGTGAATGTTAAGACTATAACTAAAAGGGGATTTTTTTAATGATACATTTATATGTAAAACATTAGGACATAACAAATTTGACCCATTTTTGTCCGCAATGTTTATAGATCGTAACGGAAGCCATGGCACTTCAGGTCCAGGAACTGCCCTAGATCTAACCAATTCCTCCAGTATCAGAGTTCCAGAACACACATATTTTAATTAACTCGTTAACCAAGGATGGAAAGTTAGCGGTGTTATGTCCAAAAGGAAGAAAGATGAGACCATGCAATATTGAACAAGATAATAAGCTCTGGCTGGGTTGGTGGGAATCTTCCTTGTGAGTTTACAGTTTGGAGTTTGGAGTTTGGCAGTTGACTTAAGTTGGAACAATATTCATGTATCCCAAATTATCCAGTATGCATTACAAAATAACCAGCACTGTTTGTTCTTATATTATAATCTGATGCAATCCAGGTGTGGAGTACCAAACTAGTCAGTGGTCGCTAGTTATCTCTTCTAATATCATTATACAAAAATATAATGCAAACTCTTTACCTCTGAATACTCAAATCTGCTTAGATCTGGTGATTGATTTTCCCCAATCATATCATAGCCCTCCAACGAAAGACTTCACGTCTGGATTGGCCATATGAAATTATATCCATCCAACTTCATTTGAAGTATGTCAAACTTTAAACACTACACTATCTCAATATCTTAAATTCCCACGACATTCACTCAGCTTTTATGAGTTTCTTGGGCACACGACCTTGTCCTTTCCCTAAGAGATAAAAAGAAATCAAAATCTTTACTCTTCAATTCAGTTCGATCCATAATTCGATTCGATTCGATTCAATATGTATTCTTAAATCCACATACTTAATAATCCTCAATTCCCAATGAGATAACTTCATTAAATAAGTAATAAATAATAGATGTCATCCTTTTTATACACTCCCCCTCCCTGCGAGAATATTCGGGAAAAATTAAAATTCAACAAGCTTTAAACTTTTGTGTACAATTTCAATTTCTACTTTACCAGCATTTGCACATGCCAGGAAATCCATTTCTGATTAATGATCAAGAAAATACATTTTCTCCTACATGCACGTATGGTTCATGCAAATATATAGGCACATATCCTGCAAGTGCCAATATACCAGTGGTAATGCTTCATTGGTGATGCAAGAGGTCTAGGGTTCGAAAACTGTTCACGTTGGCCACATCCTTAACTTCATTTTTCACGTGTGTGGGCGCACAGACAAACTCTTCTAGACTTATCCATCACAAGCATGTACTCATACTAGAAACTCATTACATTCTATAAGCACATAAATGCAAAGCTGCAGACTTGCTTGTTTGGACATTTATGCTGCCTGTTTAGATTAATAATTATTTTTATCCTAACATCTTCTGTGTAAATAGCAAGCTTTCATAAACTGATCATTTTAATCAATCCCCTCCCTCCCCTACAAAGAGGGGAAGAAAGCTACCACCTCCGGGTTGTTCGAATGTGATTGGTATCCACGCATATTGTATATTGAGTTGCATTTATCATTAGATCAGTGATTCTCATTAGTGTAAAACTACATATTACATTATCCAAATCGGATCGGTGACTTATGGTTATGGAAAACAGACTAATAGAAACACTCTTTATTCATTAAAAATTTCCTTTAATATTGGCTTATGTCTTCTTTTATAGAGCATTTTGAAGGTCTGAGTTTTCACATCATGACCTATAATACGATCTTCTAGACAAATGGTAAACAAATTCTAATCTAATCAGCTTGTTTATGGGAAATAAACTGCCTAGATATATATTGATGGGGATCAAGAAGTTACTACAAGGAATAAAGAGTCTTCTTATTAGATTTGACATTTGAAGTATTAAGTTACTATTGTTAGATCTTTTTAGTTATTTTTAAAGAACTTTTCTGTATTTTTTGCGGGGTTTGGAGCCCTTTTGAACTCAATGCTATTTTCCTGAGTTTGTACACTCCGACCCTGTATATAGTTTATAAGGTTTTCGGCTAAGAGAAGGTGATTATTTTTCAATCAAAGGGTGTTCCCTTATAAGCGGGATACTACTTTTGGCATTAGAATTTGTGATTAGTTGATTTGGATGCGTAATCCATGAACAAAAAGGAATCTCAAAAATATCTAACCGTTATTTAATTTTCTGTCATTTTCCGTTTAATTTCTTCATCTTGTCTTTGTTTTGCCTTTGAACACTGGTTTCTGCTTTATTGTTCATGTTGATGTTGATGGTTTTATTTTTCTTCTCAATTCCCATCTGTCCATATACATGAACCCTAAAATAACATATTTTCAAGTTTCTTGATCTAAATATCCCATCGAATAACCCTTCACCACATTGAATATTTACTCTGGTAGGAAGTAAGAAGTTTTCAATTTAGATTTAGGAAAAAATAGGGATCACGATTTTTTATTTTAGAATAATAATTAAATAAGGAGTTAAATATGAGTTATAATGCTAATTGTAATCATCTTATCTTTTTTCCAAATAAACAACACCAATACCTCAATTTGAGATGTGGCCTTTATTTTAATTAATATTTTCTCTTTTGATTTTCAACATGATATCAAAATCAGGTTGTAGTAAGGGTGGCAATTCGGGCCGGGCCGGGCCGGCCTGGTCCAATTTTCTTAAAGGACCGGCCCGGACCGAACCGACCTGATAAGACTTTGGGCCATTCTGGTACGGCCCGATAAAAATTCGGACCGCCAGCCTGACCTGATAGGGTTGAAAGAATTACGTACGTACATGAATTTAGGTTGTTGCGGAATTGCACAATGATCGTCATTTACTTTTTCGATGTTCATTTTTGGGCAAGGAAGCTGTTATGTGCTTTTCCATTCGGTTTGTTATCCGCTGGTGTGAATTGTGAAGTCGACATTTGCGTTGCATTTTGTACTCAAGGAGCCTGTCATGGGGGTTAGAACAGCGGTGGATCTTCATTTGGGTATTTTGTTGCCACATGAAGTAATGAGAAAACACACAAGCATGTTTGTGTGTTACATAAAAAAAGTTTTATATCATGAATCAGAATTTAGGTTCATGTTTGTTTATTCTGTATATTTGTCCATCTGTTTAGATGTTTGACAACAGTAGTAGATATCATGTTTCTTATTCATGAAGTCTTTTGCACAGTTAGCATGGACAGCCTCATGAGTTACAGTCCTTGCAAATTTTATTTATTAGTGTGATTTTTATGAGCAATATGTTTCTAATTCACACTCTTGCTTTGCCCTTCTTGAATGCTTAGCCGTTCTCTAAATCCATAGCTATACTGTATCAAAACAAGCAAGAATCTTTCGATAGTAGTTGAAGGTTTGTAGTTTGGGCAAATGTATTTAGTGGGGCGGTCAAGCAAACTTAAACGGATTTCGTGCCGTGCCGTGTCGCCCAATGGGCCGAATAGCTTGGCACGGGCCCAGCACAAAACTGAACCAGGCCGGGCCTGCTCGGCCCGATAAGGATTTCAGGCCAAAATTTCCAGCCTAGGCATGGTCTTATCATGCTGGGCCCGTGCCGAGCTATTGTGCTCGGTCGAAAATTGACACCCATTGGATGTAACCCAAGGTTGCATGGAGTAGGATGTGTAACCTAGCAAAGCTAATTTAACATAGGTGTTATAAAGACTTGAACCGCTTGTGTCAGCCCTCTTGTGTGTTACCCATGTATATAAGATATTGGTAAAGTCTAATACTGTTTGTATCAAAATGGTATTATAAAGTCTTTAAGGCGCCCCCACGAGTGTTAAGCAAGTAAATCCAATGGGTCACACAAAGATGAGATCATCAAGTAAGTGTAAGTGTATTTGTATGAACATTATTTTTCATATATTTTTTGGAAATTTTATCTGGAATATTTCTTATATTATATTGTTATTTTTCTCTCAACACATTTAGATCATAAACCGTTAAATCGTTAACCTGCTAACCCAACAATCCATTTAACTAAACCCATTAACTCATTTTAAAATCCTTTTAATATGTATTTAAACCCTTACTCTCTATATCTCCCACTTACACCCGAATAATTTTTTCCCCCTCCCTCCGAGCGCATGATCCTCGGTGAAACCACCACGCGACGTGAGCACAGGTGTTGGCCCACACCGTTGCCTCCTCTCCACACCATTCGCAAGGTCTATACATCACTTTCCCCTCCTCTCACGGAAACCCTAGTTGCATCCAAATTTTTCCTTCTTCGATTCTCGTCGTCAGAACTCAAATCTCACCCCTCCTCTTCTGATCCTCTTCAGAAAGCTCATCCACTTTTAGGGGGCAGACACAGCTGTGGTTGATGGATTTGTCACACATCAGAGATGGCGCAAGGACATGGCAGCTGAAAATTGAGTTCCTTGGCGTTTTGTAATTCTTGGTCGTTTTTGTCATTTTTCGAGTTTAGGTTTTTCTCTAATTTTTCTTATTTCTGAATTAGTAGTTATATGGGGGTAGGGGGCTAGGGATTCTCATGCCAATTCTTGAGAGAAATCTTAGTAGCATTTGAGAATTCCCTCTCTGGTTGGAGAGCGTGGCCCCCTCTCGAATCGATGGCTTGGGAGAGAGTTCTGATGCGATCCACTAGGATTTTGATAATAAAAAGAGGATTTTTATTTCGAAAAAGGAAAAAAGATGGGAATTTTTATTTAGTAGACGTGAAAATAGAAAAGATAATTGACCTCTTTAGGAGAGGAGGCCGCTCTCCTAGCTTTAAATTCAAGGTTAAAGCCTAATCTTCCGATCTAAGGTTTGGTGACGCCTAGAACAAATTCTCTCTTAAATCAAGCATTGGACCCGAAATCCCCAAGCCGGATATCCTAATATAACAGAAAGGCAAAATACAGAAAGTTCAAAATTTATGAAAATGGCCCCCTGATATTCATATTTACGAAAATGCCCTCCATCATGCCGAGTGTCACACGCTGCTTCCCAGGGCGTGGCTATTTTCATATAAAGCATGTCCTGCAGATACCAGCGAAAGTAATGTAGAGAAAGCATGAAATAATGACACTCATTTCATTGATGTTCTTCATTATAAGGATTACAAATTGTGACGCAAGGATAATAAAAGTGCAACTCTCATACCGGAAAGAAAATACATGAAAGGAAACTACAATATGATGCTCATCACTCAACCTGAACACAAAACTATACATCCTGCATAAGAACTCCGACTCCTCGTACACAGGTGTCCCAGCGTATTCTTGTTTGTTACCTAGTAGAGACAACATGAATTGCACCACTACTCGATATAGTAGATTAAATCTATCCAAGCAACAGTAACGATGCAAAACATAGAGATAAAATGAAAAACATGTATAAATAGTACAGTAATGAAATGTAACATGTTATGACTGTTTCAATGTCACCAAATTACTAGGAGATTGTATCGAAATGACACATTATTATTATTTTAAGCTCATAGCCTAGGCCCACTTCCCTTTTATTAAACACAAACTAGCACCTAGCTTCTCACCCTCACCCGGCCACGTTCCCCTCTTTCGCTCTATCTCTCGAGCGGCGATCGACCACGCCGAAGTAACCCAAACACAGCGGACTTAAATCTCACGTCGCCGTCCTTTTTGAGGAATTCTTCTCCGATAAGGACTCTTATCTTATCCCCTCACACGGTTTAATTTTCCTATTTATATTCCATCACATTAGGGTTTTGGTTTATGCAAAAATTGGGTTCTCTTCGAAATTTCTCCGATTGATTTCTGTTTTACTTCTAGATTTCCTACAGAGTTTTCAGATCCATCTGCGGTGCATGGTAGACCATATTTGCTAAACTTCTATTATTTCATTTCATGCGTTAGATTTATCGAAGTATTTCGATTTTGAAAATTATTTGTGGGATTTTTTGGGTAGGAGATGATGATTCATTTTTATACAAAGGGAGTTCTTCCCTCTTGATAACTATGGCATCCTACGAGCAAAACGACAACTACGTTGCCGCTCCATATTATCGATTTGAGTTTGTGAGGTTTAGGCTTAGCCGCTGAGGGTTTCTCTCTTCAATGGTTTGTTCGGCTGTGTTCTCTCTTACGGTTTGAATTAACGGCTGCGTTTTGGTGTTCGGCTGTGTTTCCTCCTTGCGTCATATGTGGCCAGCTGTGCTTTATGACTGGCTGTCTTTGTCCTGCTATTTTGATGCTGTCGGCTTGACCCTTGGCTATGTTCTACAGCTGTTTTGTCTGTGGGCTGTGTAATTATTTTACTGTTTCAGTTCACTATATGTTTGCTTTAATTGGGCATACAGTTCAGTGATTTACCGAAGCATATGTGACCGACTTGTTGGTTTTTTAAATGGGATTAATTAACGTCCTTATTTTTTAGATTTTTGAGGAAGTACCCACGAGCTGGTAAACCCTAAAAACTATTCTTGGATGCCTAATAATATGAATCTGATCCTACGGGCGTTTAAATCCTTTCGAAAATGATTTATTTTCAGTTTTTAATTATTCAAAAGATTTGAATGATTTGAATATGCCCTGGAGTAAACTGTATGGGGTTTTCTTACTATGGAAATTGGTTGATAGAATGGTTATCATAGAGAATAAAATTATGTAATTAGAATTGTGCAAATAAAGTTATTGTTTGTGGAATATTGATACATTGGAACGACTGCTATGGACACTACAGTTTTACACACGATTCTTTTTACATAGTTTAAAAAGTAGAGAACTAGAGGATAAATGAATTGGAAATTGAAATAGATAGAAATGACACATGGGATTTTGGAAACTCATAATTAAAGATAAAGAGTGGCGGAGACCACGCTCATTAACTGTCTTGTTACCGACTTAACTAGGTCCCCTACCGATTTCTTTGGATCAAGCTCGGCGTTTTCAAGAAGGCCTAAACATTAAAATCCAAGAATCGGTCAGATTGAAGCTGAAGACTCACACAGAAGTACTCTCTGCTTCTCGAGACTACGAATACGTGCAACGAAAGGGCGAGCGAGAACGACAAGTGGCCGCCCCTCAAAGACGACCTCCACCCTCTAACCGACAGGTGCCCCGACCAGCTCGGCAAACACCTTTTAAGAGGCCTGCTCCACAGCATCCACATCAGCCACAGTAGCATCGATAGTAGACTATATGCCACTACTGCAACAAGCCAGAGCACGTCAAGTCCAAGTGCAGATATCTCCTAAACCAATGTCTGATATGCGGAGCAAATGACCACACTGCCAGAGAGTGCCCATGAGGGGGACTCCAGCACCAACAGCCACACCAGATCCCCTAAGGGGGCGCGCAACCACATGCTCCATCCCTTAAGCGACAGACGGTCACCATGACAGCAAAGGAGGCCGAGGCTAAATGCCAGGTCATTACAATGAAATTTACCATTTCCTTCCAATTTGTTACATTATATGCTGTATGCTTAGGCATAGTTTTCACCACCGTAGGTTTTGTGCTAGTAACTAGCAACCCCGCGCTTGCGCTTTTTGATTCGGAAGCTTCGCATTGCTTCATGGCGTCACGTTTTGTTAACCAACACGATGTTCCTATTTTGCCCCACTTCTGGTTGGGACGTCAAGACAAACAGCAGTGTGCTGAAAACGACTAGCAGATATCCAGATTGCTTCATTGTGATATGTGGAAGAGAGCTCTATGCCGACTTCTTAGTAATTGATATACCAAGTTTTGATGTCCTATTTGAGATGGATTGGCTAGGAACCTTTCATGCCACAATTAATTGCCGATGCATGAGAGTGATGTTTGAGATTTCGAACCACCCGAGATTCGAGTTCATCAGCGGAAGCCGATCCGTAGGACCAGTGGAGTACAGAGCCAAATTTACAAATACGATGCTTAGTTCTATGGATGCTACACAAGATAAGCCAGAGGTTGTACGTAAGTTTCTAGATGTATTTCCAAATGATATTACATGGTTGCCTCCTGATCGCACTATGGAGTTTGCAATTGAGCTCGTGCCAGGAGCTCAACCTTACTCTAGGACTCCTTATCGTATGGCACCATCTGAGCTAGATGAGTTTCGGATCCAGTTGGACGATCTGTTACAAAAAGGCTGGATTCAACACAGCACATGTCATGGAGTGCTCAGATATTATTGGTGAAGAAGGATGGCGCTAATAGGATGTGTAAAACTACATGGAATTGAATAAAGTGACAGTGAAGAATAAGTATCATCTACCATGCATCGACGATTTGTTTGACCAGCTTGAGAGATCGTGTCTTTTCGAAATTGGACTTGAGGAGCGGATACCATCAAATGAGAGTCAATCGAGAAGACATTCACATGACGATGTTTAGCACCAGATACGGACAATACGAATTTTTGGTAATGCCCTTTAGTGTGACCAATGCGCCATCAGTGTTCATGAATGTTATGAACCAAGTGTTGTACAAGCATCTGGTTTACCTTGACGACATCTTAATATAATCAAAGAGCAACCATGAGGACACATCATGCTTGATGATGGTTCTAAAAACCTTGGGACGATACCAGTTGTATGCTAAGTACAGCAAGTGCGAATTCTGGAAGAACAATGTGGAATTTCTAGGTCATGTGGTATCAGAAGAAGGAATTTTGGTAGATCCAAAGAAGTTAGCTGACATTCAAAAGTGGCCAGCTCCAAAGACCGTGTCTGAGATACGAAGTTTTCTGGGTTTGGTTGGTTATTATAAGAGGTTCATTCAAAACTTCTCAAAGATTGTGAAACTCATGACCCGACTAACATGGAAAGATGTGATCTACATTTAGTCTAAGGCTTGTGACGAGGCATTGTAGGAGCTGAAGAAGAGATTGCCTACCGTGCCAGTGCTTATTGTTCCAGATCGAACGAGAGGATTCAAAGTTTTCTGGGACGCACCTGGCAAAGGTCTCAGATGTGTACTTCGCCAGCATGGACGTGTGGTATCATATGCATCAAGGCAACTGAAGAATCATGAGCAAAACTACCCCACCAATGACTTGGAGTTAGTAGCCGTAATATTCGTCTTGAAGATTTGGAGGCATTTCCTACTCGGAGAGCATGGGAAGGTATTTACGGACCACAAAAATTTGAAGTACATCTTCACCCAGAAGGACTTTAACATGTGACAGAGGCGATGAATCGAGTTGATGTCAGACTACAACATTGATCTTCAGTACCACCCAGGAAAGGTCAATGTCATACCCGATGCACTGAGTCGACTTTCAGTTGTGATTACCCTTATGACTCAGTGAAGACTCCAGCAAAAGATACATGAGATGGAGATGGATGTGATTCTACCATGGCAGACTTCTACATTGATGGATCATCAGATACAGTCCATCTTGGTAGACATGATCAAGACTGCACAGACAGGAGATACAAATATACAGAGGATCAGGTAGTTGTTGATGGCTGGACAGCGACCAGGGTTCACAATACAAGCAGACAAATACTTGAGATTTGGCAATAGACTTTGGGTACCTTCTGATGATATTAGAGGAGCCTGTTAAGGAAGCTCATAGTTCGCCTTATTCTATTCATCCAGACAGAACTAAAATGTATCAGGATTTGAGGCAACACTACTAATGGCATTGTATGAAAAGTGTTGCACGGAGCGTGGCTAAGTGTGTAGTGTGCTAACAGGTGAAGGCTGAGCACCAATGAGTTGCAAGATTATTACAGCCACTGCCTATTCCTGAGTGGAAATGGTAGCACATCACGATGGACTTTGTGACTGGTCGACCTCGGAGCAAAAAACAAAACGACGCTATTTGGGTAATCGTGGATCAATTGACGAAGTTAGCACACTTCATCCCTTTCAAAATTGGCCAATCTACGGAAGTTCTTGCCAAGAGATACATGAAAGAGATTGTGAGATTGCAGGGAGTCCCGGTGAGCATAGTTTCAGACAAAGATATCCGATTCACATCACATTTTTGAAAGTCTACAGAAGAATTTGTGTACTCATCTGAAGTTCAGTACTACATATTATACTTAGACAGATGGACAGTCAAAGCGTACCATTTAGATTTTAGAACACATGTTGAGAGCATGTATGTTGGATTTCAAGTAATCGTGAGAAGATCACCTACACCTCATGGAATTTGCATACAATAATAGTCATCAGACGAGCATTGGGATGATGCCATTTGTGGCATTATATGGAAGAAAGTGTCGGTCACCCTTAGGCTGGGATGACGTTGGAGATCGAGAATTGATGGAGCCCGAAATGATAGTAGAAGCAGTTGACGTGGTGCGAACGATCAGAAAAAACTGCAATTGGTGCAAGACAGTTACAAGAATTGGGCAAATTCGACGCGAAGACATCTAGAGTTTTAGCCAGGAGATAATGACTTTTTGAAGATTTCGCTGAATCGATGTTTGATATGTTTTGGACAGCGAGGAAAACTTAGTCCACGTTACATCGGACCTTTCGATGTGCTTGAACGAGTGGGAGAAGTGACATACAAGATTGTACTGCCTCCATCCTTAAAAGGGGGTGCAAAATGTGTTCCACATATCCCAACTACACAAATATAAGAGAAATCACGTGCATATGTTGGACCATTCAAAGATTTCAGTGTATCCAGCCTTGACGTACGAGCAGCCGCTCGTGAAAATTATTGATCGACAATAGAAGGTTTTGAGGAACAAGGCTGTCAACTTGGTAAAGGTATTGTGACATCATAATGCGCCAGGCGAGTCCACTTGGAAACGAAAAAAAGAGATGAAGGAACACCACCCTTATCTAAAGGGGGAGTCTTAATTGTTCCAATTCCAAGGACGAAATTTATTGTAAAGGGATAGGATGTAATGACCCATTATTTTTTAAGCTCGCAGCCTAAGCCCATTTCCCGGACCACTTCCCTTTTATTGAACACAAACCCACACCCAGCTTCTCACCCTCACCCGACCCATTCCCATCTTTTACTTTATCTCTCGAGTGGCGATCGACCATACTGAAGAAACCCTAAACACATCCGGCTTAAATCTTGCATCGTCGTCCCTTTCTGAGGAATTATTCTCCGATAAGGACTTTAATCTTATCCCCTCACACAGTTTGATTTTCCTATTTATATTTCATCGCATTAGGGTTTTGGTTTATGCGAAAATTGGTTTTTCTCTTCGAAATTCCTCCGATTGACTTCTAATTTGCTTCTGGATTTCGTGGGGAGTTTTCAAATCCATCTACGGTGCACGGTAAACCCTATTTCCTCTAAACTTCTATTATTCCATTTCATGCATTAGATTTATCGATTTCGATTTCGAAAATTATTTGTGGGATTTTTGTGGGTAGGAGATGATTCATTTTTATACGAATGGATTTCTTCCCTCTTGATAACTATGGCATCCTACGAGCAAGATGGCAACTTACGACGCCTCACCGTATTATTGATTTGGTTTTTTGGGGTTTATGGTTGTCAGCCGAGGGTTTCCCTCTTCAGGGGGTTTGTTCGGCCGTGTTCTCTCGTGGTTTGAACTAATGGCTGTGTTTTGGTGTTCGGCTGTGTTTCCTTCGTGTGGTTGTGGATGTGTGGCCGGCTGTGCTTTGTGATTGGTTGTCTATGTCCTGCTGCTTTGGTGTTGTCAACTTGACCCTTGCTGTGTTCTACAGTTGTTTTGTCCCTGGGATGTGTAATTCTTTTACTGTTTCAGTTCACTATATGTTTGCTTTAATTGGGCTTACAGTTCAGCGATTTACAGAAGCATATGGGGACTAATTTGTTGGTTTTTAAATGGAATTTATTATTGCCTCTATTTTTCAGATTTTTGTGGAAATACTCTCGAACTGGTAAACCTTAGAAACTATTATCGGATGCCAAATAATATGAATCTGATCCTACGGGCATTTAAATTCTTTCGAAAATGATGTATTTCCAGTTTTTAATTATTCAAAAGATTTGAATGATTTGAACGTCCTGGAGTAAATTGTATGGAGTTTTCTTACTATAGAAAATGGTTGATAGAATGGTTATCGTAAAAAATAAAATTATGTAGTTAGAATTGTGCAACTATAGTTATTGTTTGTGGAATATTGTACATTGGAACGACTGCTATGGACACTACAATTTTACGCACAATTCTTTTCACAAAGTTTAGAAGTATAGAACTAGAGGATAAATGAATTGGAAATTGAAATAGATAGAAATGACACATTGGGTTTTGAAAACTCATAATTAAAAATAGGAAGAGTGGCGGCGATCACGCTCATTAACTGTCTTGTTACCGATTTGACTAGGTCCCCTATCGACTTCTTTGGACCATGGAATTAAGGCCCAGGTGAACTCGCCTGTGAACCGGGATGGTTCTTCAGTTTGCTCTTTCCCATTACATTGTGAGTAAATTAATAATAAAATGTATTAGTTAGATTGACATAAATTAGTGTGTGGTATTATAGTCCTGTTAGAAGTAGGATTGCATGTAAAAGTTATAATTGTTTGTTTATTGTAAATATCGTCTACTTCAATTTCTCTTTTAAATGTTTTTCTATAAGTAGCGAACCAGCGTACAAGGATGCTCCAGTGTTCGAAGAGTCTGAGTTTCAGTAGAACGTGCTGATTTCGGAGACTGGATTAGCAAGGAGAGTAGTTACAATGTTAGCTTTCTTTCTTTTTATTGTCAGAGTGAGATTATTAGTTTTCTTACCGTTATGCTTTTGTACCCTCTTGAAGGATAAATAAAGATTATTCCATTTATAAAATTTCTTGTTCCATTCTATATTGCTTTCACTGATACTTGCAAGACCTACATGGTTAATGAAAGATGTAATGGCACCCGTACACAAGGCGTTACATATACTATTAACGTTGACCAATCCTAAGTCATGTGTAACGACCCGGTTTCGGGGCCGTCACAAATTACAATTATTATGCAGATCCTGCTGGTTACCAGTAAAAGCAGAATAGGACCAAGCAGAAAATAATACCGAAATTTAAATCATACCTGAACGAACAATATTAGTAGCTTGGTGCAAGGACAAAAGCTGTAAATCTCCTGATAAACCTGAGGAGAAGATATACAACAAAATTAGAAGTAAATAACATCTAAACCAATCTTAACAGTTTATAAATAACGAGAACAGTACAAGTACAATATCTCTGAACAAGAGATATGAACTACTAGTTATGAATGACTTAAAGAGGTTGGTTAAAGTTAACTAACCATTCTAATCCGTGACTCATGTCCAAAAGAGTGCGATGCATTAACTCGTTCTGTAACCCCGCTATTAATGTGAATAACAGACAATTGAAATTGAACCCCTCGTTTCAGAGAAAGAGGAAAATTGCTTTTGCACCCTCGTTCCATAAATGGAGGAGAAAATTGATAATATGCCACACTTTCATCAGAAGAGTGGTAAACCGAATATGTTATCTATAATAACATTCACACTCCTTAAACAATGAGCTAATTGTGTCATTCTAATTGGTTCAGTTGGTGTTATGAATTGTCAATGCCAAGTATACAAACCGTACTACTAAAGTTGGATAGCAAATTAAAGTTGGAAATAATATTAGGCTCACAGATCCAAACCACAAGGCCCAAAGGAAAATGCCTCAGCAACAAGGAATTATACAAACCGTACTACTAAAGTACAATGCCCGAAACAATCAGCAGGGCAGGGAAAAGTCTCACAACAAGTCATCATGAAGCCCAAGCGAACAGCAGGGCATCGGCTACAGAAGCTCACGACGAACACATAATCGAGAACCAGCAATAAAGAGTAGGGATAGCAAATTCGAGCGTTAGATCATCAATTTTCCCGACGGCCAACTAAGCCGAAAAACCAACCAAAATAGAGGGTAAAGAAAGGAGCAAAGAGAGTCGCCATGAAGCACAGACGGTTGCCGGATCATTGCGTCATCGGGGAAACCCCCTCTACAAATAATCAACATTATATCCCAACAAAACCAAAAATGTAATCTGAAAGTTTGGAGAAGATGAAATCTACCTCAAAGAAGCGATCGAAAGGGCCCGAAAGCCCTAAAATCCAACCACGGAAAAGCTTCGAAAATCCCCAAATCCAACTTCAGAAATTTAGAGAGGGTGAGAAGATGAATTCCGCATGAAAAACCCTACTAGCAGTCGAACTCAAATAGGGAAGAGGAACTTGAAAAAGAACAATTCGAATCAGTCTAAATCCCGCAATTTTCGGAGAAAATCCCGATCAAATCTCGAAAGGGACGGCTAGGGTTTTTGAACCCCAGGGAGGCGGCATCGATTCGAAGAGAGGAGGGGCGCCCGCCGTCCGATTAGGGTTTCTCTTTGCGCGAGAGAGAGAGAGAGAGTCGAAGGCGAGAGAGGCGGGGGCCATTGTTGGGCTTGCTACGATTCGAAGAAAGGGGCGCGGCATCATTTAGTGTTCGAGTTGGGCTTTCGAACCCACGGGAGGAGCGGCGCCCTGTTCTGATCGAAAGAATGAGGGGAAGGGCTGAGCTCGCATGGGGAGGGCTCCTATCGGGTTTCAGATGAAAGGAGGTTTAGATATTTGAGTGGAGAATGGGCCTCAATGCTTGGGCTTGGGGTTTGACAGTGTAATGTTTATAAAAAGACTAATGGGCTTGATTGTTTATGGATAGAAAAACAAGTGAGTTGGGCCTTGTAGAAACAAATAAAAGGAAAAAAGAAAAGGATCACGTAAGGGAAGGGGTTGAGCCAATGGAAATTAGAAACGAAGAGTTGATAAGCAAAAATGAAATTTTGGAAAAATTAAATGCATAAAATTATTAGAAAAATTCCACAAAAATAGGAGTCATTACATCCCCCCTTAAAAATAAATTCCGTCCTCGGAATTTCCAAAATGCAAAAATACTAATAGCAAGTGCAATAGAAAAGCATAATCTAAGATAACTGATGATGTCTTCTACGATAAAGGGGAATCTGTCTCTGATGCCGTCAAGATATACGCCTTGCGCCTCTGAGGTTGAGTTGGTGGACGTTACTCTTGCTGAGTGCCACTAACAGTTGTGTTCTCCTTCTTCTTAAGACATTCTGCAATAGAGTGCTCGGATGCGCCGCAAATCAGGCACATCTTGTTGTAGCGACGACAATCCTTCTTCACGTGCACAGGTCGTTGACAGTAGTGGCACACCACGGATCGTTCAGTATTCGTTGGAGTCCCGTTCTTCTTGAATTGTGTGGTTTGCGACGTCTGCAAAGTATGCTTCTTCTGTTCTTGCTGGCGAGTATTTGTTGGAGGGCGTCGGTTCTGCTCCACTGCAGCTGATGGTGATTCTTGTTGAGTCGGAGGGGCAGTCATCTGTCGTTCTTGCTCTTCCTTCTGTTGCACGTATTCATAGTCTCGAGCTGCAGAGAGTACTTCGGTGTGAGTCTTCAGCTTCTGTCCCACTAATTGCTTCTGAATCTTCATATCTAGGCCTTCTTGAAAATGTTGGGCTCTATCCCACAGATCGGTGACCACGTTTTTTGCGAATTTTCCGAGTCTGGAAAATTCGGCGTTGTACTGCTCCACATTCTTGGATCCTTGCTTCAAGTTCATGAATTGGGCCTGCAGTGTCCTCTTTGCCTCTGGAGAGAAAACAAAGCATTAAACTTCTCCGTAAATGTGTTCCACAAAACCGGCTGAGTCAAGCGATCTTCCTCTGAATCCCACCACGACTTGGCGTCTTCAACCAACTGTAGCATTGCCATGTCCACCCATAAATCTGCCGCGACCCGTGCTGCTCTTAGCATGGTAGTTGTGCGACGTAGCCATTCTGCTGCTGCAAGAGGTCCATCGGTTCCTTTGAAAATCGGTGGACGCAGTGATCTGAATTCTTGCACTCCTTCATGCCTACGCTCATGCTCCCGTTGTAACGCTCTAATCATTTCTTGTAAGGTCTGCTCTGATATCTGGATCGTTGGTGCAGGCCGCTCGGTGTTGTTGCCATCATTTCCACTGTCGACATGGTGATTACCGCCATTGACATTGTTGTCGGGGCCGTTGGGGTTGGGATTAACGTTGGCATTCGCGTCGTCGACGTAATCGTGAAGCTAGTCGTCGACGTCGTAATTGTCGTTATTGTCGTTGCTGATGTTCTCGTGGAGATTGTTATCGGTGTTGATGTCAATATCGTCGTTGACGACGCCAGATCCACTTCCGTTGACTACATTCCCCGTCACGTTTTCGTTAATTGCAATTGAGTCGTTCGCAGTAGGACGTGCGCGACGGTTATAAGCTTTCGTCATTCTGTTCAATCAAAATACCGCAATTAAGTACGTGTATGATTTACGGTACATTCTACTTGACCTATACTGTTCACGAGGTGGTCAGCGGGGACCTGCATGGGCCACCACTTGTAACGACCCGATTTCGGGGTCGTCACAAATTAATAAGTATTATGCAGATCCTGCTGGTTACCAGTGAAAGCAGAATAGGACTAAGCAGAAAATAATACCGAAATTTAAATCATACCTGAACGAACAATATTAGTAGCTTGGTGCAAGGACAAAAGCTGTAAATCGCCAGCTAAACCTGAGGAGAAGATATACAATAAAATTTAACAGTTTATAAATAACGAGAACAGTACAAGTACAATATCTCTGAACAAGAGAAATGAACTACTAGTTATGAATGACTTAAAGGGGTTGGTTAAAGTTAACTAAACATTCTAATCCGTGACTCATGTCCAAGGGAGTGCGATGCATTAACTCGTTCTGTAACCCCGCTATTAGTGTGAATAGCGGATAATTGAAATTGAACCCCTCGTTTCAGATGAAAGAGGAAAATTGCATTTGCACCCTCGTTCCATAAATGGAGGAGAAAATTGATAATATGCCCCACTTCTATCAGGAGAGTGGTAAACCGAATACGTTATCTATAATCACATTCACACTCCTTAGACAATGAGCTAATTGTGTGTCATTCTAATTGGTTTGGTTGGTGTCGTGAATTGTCAATGCCAAGTATGGCTCGAGTTCTCCATAAGTGCTCATGCTCTTTAGATAAATGTTCGCGTAACAAACTAATTAAAGCTAATAAAGAAATTTAGAACAATGGTTTGCAATTATAAACAAAGATTTAATAATTATAACCAAAAGACTGAAAAGTAATAAAGAAGAACTCGATTTGTTTTTAAAGGGGTGTTGGGATCAGATTCGGTAACTTATAGGAAATCCATAGTCTACCTGCCAAGAGGGAATTTCAGCAACTTAAAGTTGGAAACAATAATAGGCTCACAGATCCAAACCACAAGGCCCAAAGAAAAATGCCTCATCAACAAGGAATTATACAAACCGTACTACTAAAGTACAATGCCCGAAACAATCAGTAAGGCAGGGAAAAGTCTCACAACAAGTCATCATGAAGCCCAAGCGAACAGCAGGGCAGCGGCTACAGAAGCTCACGAAGAACACATAATCAAGAACCAGCAATAAAGAGTAGGGATAGCCAAATTCGAGCGTTAGATCATCAATTCTCCCGGCGGCCAACTAAGCCGGAAAACCAACCAAAATAGAGGGTAAAGAAAGGAGCAAAGAGAGTCGCCATGAAGCACAGACGGTTGCCGGATCATTGTGTCATCGGGGAAAACCCCTCTACAAATAATCAACATCATATCCCAACAAAACCAAAAATGTAATCTGAAAGTTTGGAGATGATGAAATCTATCGCAAAGAAGCGATCGGAAGGGCCCGAAAGCCCTAAAATCCAACCACGGAAAAGCTTCGAAAATCCCCAAATCCAACTTCAGAAATTTAGAGAGGGTGAGAAGATGAATTCCGCATGAAAAACCCTAGAAGCAGTCGAACTCAAATAGGGAAGAGGAACGCATAAAAAGAACAATTCGGATCAATCTAAATCCCGCAAATTTTAGAGAAAATCCCGATCAAATCTCGAAAGGGACTGCTAGGGTTTTCGAACCCCGAGGAGGCAGCATCGATTTGAAGAGAGGAGGGGCGCCCGCCATTCGATTAGGGTTTCTCTGAGAGAGAGAGAGAGAGAGTCGAAGGCGAGAGAGGCAGGGGCTGTTGTTGGGCTTGCTGCGATTCGAAGAGAGGGGCGCGGCATCATTTAGGGTTCGAGTTGGGCTTTCGAACCCACGGGAGGAGCGGCGCCCTATTCTAATCGAAAGAATGAGGGGAAGGGCTGAGCTCGAATGGGGAGTGCTCCTATCGGGTTTCAGATGAAAGGAGGTTTAGATATTTGAGTGGAGAATGGGCCTCAATGCTTGGGCTTGGGGTTTGAGAGTGTAATGTTTATAAAAAAGACTAATGGGCTTGATTGTTTATGGATAGAAAAACAAGTGAGTTGGGCCTTTTAGAAACAAATAAAAGGAAAAAAGAAAAGGATCACGTAAGGGAAGGGGTTGAGCCAATGGAAATTAGAAACGAAGAGTTGATAAGCAAAAATTAAATTTTGGAAAAATTAAATGCATAAAATTATTAGAAAAATTCGACAAAAATAGGAGTCATTACATCGTGACTTATAATGGAGAGCACGATGTGCAACCTGGAGACCACTTTGGACCGCATGGTGCTACCTCGGGTCGAGTCTAAAGGTCAACAGTGGAAGGAACTCAGGATCCAGAAACGAAAATCCTCCCAGATACAGGCCGAAAGCATGGCTCCAATCTCTCATGCACTCTCTCAATTATAAATTTCCCAAAACCTCAGTGAGTCATGTGAAGTTATTCAGGTTATCAGTGTGATTGTTGTGTCATGTGTAAGTAATGTAAGGTTTTCTAGTTAATTGTTTCCTAGGTTGCATGTCAATAGTTCAAAGTTAAGTATGGTTGTACCTTTCAGGTATTGTCTATGTTCCATATTATTTAAATTACGTAGTTACGGGTTCGGAGTAACAATCAAGGTTTCATTTCATGTTCCAACATTAATGTGTGTCGACTAAGACATTCCAATAACGAGTCAACCGTATTTAAGTATCTCTGCATAAATGTCCCATAACTACGAAATTTAAAGAGGATACAACACATTCTGATCATTATTTCGCAACAAACTAAAGGGCATGATAAAAATACTAACATCAACGAAAGTGCATTCTTGGTTGAAAGAGAGTCAAATCCATCACCAATAAATTCCAGTTCAATGGTCATAAAAACACTCCTACGAAATTTCAATTTTAATGTTGAAAGTTAATTAGCACGAATGAATTTGAGCATGAAACATCAACAAAAATTCTTTTTTATCTGAAACTGAAATAATCTATAATTTAAGCCTCTGAAATTCGTGCATGAGATCAATAAATCAGTGGAATCAGAATTAAATGGGTGGTAGTCGCAGCTGATGGGAAAAGAGCAGTCTGAATATTCCAAACATTCCAAACAGTAACAAACATGGGTCTGAAAACTTGCCCAGTAAGAACATATCGACTGAAACCCCCCAAACAGCATAGCATAGTGACTGAAACCCCAAATTAGCATAACACGGCTACTGAAACCCCTCAAACAGCATAGCATAGTGACTGAAACGCCCAAACAGCCAAACACAATGAGCCGAAACCCACAGTCAACCAAGGCGGGGAGCCGAAAAGCACAAACAAGCAAAAGAGGGAGAAGCAAGGCAACATGGCTATAGGACCAAACCCAAAGGCGACCAATCCCGAAGGCGACCAAACCGAGGAACGAAAGGAGAGCAACCACCCAACAAGCACTAGCACCAAAACTGACCCTAATCCACACAGCCCAGCGACCAGTTCAAATGGAAAAATCCCTCCATGAATCTGTTTGACATCATTTCCCAAAACAAAAATCCCAACAATCCCAACCAATACTTTCTAACTCTTCAAGAAATTAAATTTTTAGAATTTATCAAGAAATTAAACTGAAACTTGGATTGAAAGAATCTACCATGAATTGAAGCCCAAAGATCGCCGAAATCCATTGCAATCCGCAATCTAGCCTTATCACCTCATCTTCGGCTGCGATTTGTTCGAACCCGTGGAAAGTTGAAAGCTTTGCAAAACTCCGAACTCAGACAACACCCCAAAATCAAAGCCCCAAAACAAAGCTAACTGAAATCTGAAAGTTTTGTAGAAAAAAAAAATTTCACAAGTTTAAAACATATGAAAAACCAAAGGTGAGAAGTTATAGAAGGAGATTGGAGCCGTTGGGGGGAGAGAGAGAGAGAGAGAGAGAGAGAGAGAGAGAGAGAGAGAGACGCGCAGCCAACGTGCGTTGAGGCGAAGTGGCGTAACGACAAGGCATAATGGAGAAGATCGCAGGCGACGGTTGTTTTAGGGCTTCGTTCGTTCGTGAGAGAGAGAGAGAGAGAGACGCCCAAGTGATGAAACGAAAGGCTGGCTCGATTGGGTGTTGGGCTTGTTTGACCAAGGGAAAAATAAATAAGAAAGGGAAAAATGAGTGGTGGGCTGCTAGGTTTGGGTTGGTGGGCCGCCCGAGGAACAAAAAGAGGGGAAAAAAGGAAAGAAAGAAGAGAGGTAGAGAGAAATAATAGTCAATAACACCACGTGCAATCTCCTTTGGTACATGATGATGGCATCATTACTTCCCCAAAAGAGCCACCTTGTCCTCAAGGTGGAAATCCGGAAATTGCTGTCAGATCACCTCAAAAGAGTTTCATGTAGCATCATATAGTTTGTTAGCCCTCGCCAGTAGATTAGCACCTCATTAGCCCCCACCGCACCCTGGCGGACCCCTTGACCTCTAGCGGCTCCAGCAACACCTCCATGTCGTCTGTCGGAGTAGGTAGAAGTGTCGGTGAGAGTGTGTGATCCCGAATAACCCGTCACACCTGTAACACATGGAAGACAGGGTGGATGGTTGACGTCGACGATAAATCTCAATCTATAAGCTACATTCCCAAACTTGGCCTCGATTTCAAACGGTACATAGTAAGGAGCTGCTAACTTCTCATTACCTCGGTGCGCCAGAGACTTCTGCCGATATAGCCTCAGCAGATAAAATTTGTCCTTAACAGCGAACTGTATATCTTTGCGATGACCATCAGCCTTAGACTTCATAATCGGTTGTTCCCGCGTCAAGTGTCTTTTTAGCTCCTCTAATATCTTATCCCTGAAGGTAATGCTCCACCTGTGACACTAGGGTCGAACTGTGGCTGTAGTGGATCAGGTGCAGCGGATCTCGCCCACACAGAATCCGAAATGGTGTGTACTGCGCCGCCAAATGATAAGAGGTATTATACCAGCATTCTGCATACGCCAACCACTTAGCCCACTACTTGGGCAAATCTAAAATGGTGATGCAGGACGTGGTGGGATATATGGATTTGGTAGAGAATTTTAGGGTTCGAATGGATGATTTGGGGAAGGCGATAACTTAGGGTTCTTGACTTTGCACCAAGAATTCCAAGGCTTCACACCAAGAATTCCAAGGCTTCACACCAAGGAGGTGACCATTCACAGATGGGGAACCTTTCACATGTTTTTGAGAAATTTCTCATTTTTCATTCATTCGTTCATTGATTTCACAATAACAAGTCTAGTGGCCTTTATAGGCTTGCAAACCAACTCTCTTCCTATTCCACCCGATGTGATATTAAACTCACCCAAAGGACAATAACAAGTCTAGTGCATCTCACGTATCAGTTCTATATGATCCTCCTTTTCTTTCGGGCCTGAAGATTGCTGTGTTGCCAGGAGAATATATCGATGCTTGGAAGAATATCGATATTGAAGAGCGGATCTGAATGTTGACCATCAACGATAAGCAATTCGAAGATTCAAGCACCAAGATAGCGACTCTCCTCCTAGCTTGAGCCATTGCAAACTTATATTTTGCTTTGTTAGATATCTCAATACGGAAAAGCTTTTCTAGATAGTACTCTCAATCATAACCGAATTTATCCTTGAAGCCATAAAAGATTGGTAACTGTAACCACTTCGCATGCTCAAAACTTGTTAGAAACCCCACGACACTATTGCATACGCTTGTCGCTCGCTCGGTGTCATTCAAAGGGAAGAAAAGGCAGAGTTTGACTGTGCCTTTCTTTTAGAAACATGGTTCGCCATATGACTATTGCACTTCACTCGTAGCTCGACTCGTTCATTCACTTGTTCATGAACTCGCTGCTTAGCCAGAAGCGACGAAAGAGGGTAGTAGGGGGAAGGCCGACGATGAAAATGAGGCGGAAGCTTTCGTCGACTCGCCCGAGCCGATGAACAGTGCAGAGCGCTGGAAGGCTCGACTCGGCTCGGGGGATCGGCACGGCACGACGCAGCTCGTCGTCTGTGCGCTCGAGCAACAGCTCGTCGTGTCGGCTCGATCACACCGACACTGTAGCTCGTCGGTACCGATCACGCCGATGCGATTTTCGGAGAGATTTCATGACGGTTCATCGTGGTTCTTGGACCCGTAGCTTTGTCGGGAAGCGGCGAATAATCCTGGAGGGACGACGATTGCGATCGTTGCCGGCGGTGGTACCGGTGGACGACGAAAACCTTCGCTGTGGTGGTTTCCGACTGATCTGGCGTCAATTCGCTGCCATGTTGCTTCTGGAGTATCGCCGAAGAAAGACGAGTCCAACTGTGGAGTGGTTGGCCCCAGTCAGTGCCAGCGAAGGGCCGACGAACTGTTTTTTCGACGGCGAATGGGTTTTCGACTGCAAATGGCGACGGTGATGATCGTGGGACTTCGTCGGGTGTTGGCGAGGGTTGCAGGGTAGGTTTTGGGGGGTTGTGAAGCCTGCAGGGGTTTAGATTGGCTAGCGACAACAACGTGGTGAGATTAGGGGGTTTTGAGATTTTTGATGAATTGAATTTTTTGAGTGGATTTAAGATCAGAAAGAGCGAAGATGGGATCTTCGGCTCTGATACCAAATTAATGTAGGACGTAGTGAGATCTAGAGATTTGGTGGAAAATTTTAGGATTTCAGTGGATAATTTGGGGAATAAGGGGATAACTTAGTGTCATTGGCTGTACTAGGGATTCCAAGCCTTCACCGCAGGGATGATGGACTGTTCACATGTGGAAAAACCTTTCACATGTTTTTCGGAAATTTATTATTTTCCATTCATTCATTCATTAATTTCAAAATAACAAGTCTAGTGGCCTTTTATAAGCTTCCAACCCAACTCTCTTCATAGTCCACCCGATGTGGTACTAAACTCACACAAAGGACTAAAACTCTTAAACACTCAAAATAACCTAAAGACTCAAACTAAAAAATTAAAAATTACAATTTTGATCCTTTCAAAAAGAAGCAACATGAGGAGGAGGATAAATGAGGACGATGAATGGAAAGAAGAAGCTGGAAGAGTAGAAGAAAGCTACATCAATGGCAGGGGAAACAAGATGAAGAAGAGGATGAAGATACTTTGAACATTAGTAGAAAAAAATAATAGCTCAGGGGTGTGTTAAGTGATTCAAAAAAAATGTTAGGGCACTTAAGTGATTTTCGGCAAAATGTTAAAAATGTTGAGTCATTACCCCTAATTGTAATGTCTAAACTATTATACCCGATCAAACGACTAAAATCTGTCAATTATAGTACAAAATCAATTACCAGCCTAGAACTTAATGCCCAAGAAATAAATAACAACTCAGCAACAATGCATCAAAAGTCTAATTAAAACATGGAAATAATCAAACGTCGGCAAGATCAGCAAAATTTAAAACATAGGTCTTACTTGATTCATCAAGATCTGCATAAGCATCTGTTGAAGAAAAAAGCCTTCCACTTATCAAAATTGCCCTTGATCGTAAAATTGAATCTATTGAAGCATTGCTGAAGCAAGTTTAAAGATTAAAACGAGCCAACTAATTAAAATAGAATTAAACATTCGCAAAGATTAGCCAATAAAAAAGCTATAAGTACACATTTATCTGAAGAATACCTAATCATATCAGTCAACATTTGAAGCAAGGTGGTCCTTAATAGGAACCTTGAGCTATGAGGAGATGCCACCAACTGCACGATGAATGCAATAGTCAGCACATTTTCTTTCCATCAAAATAACTAGATATAGTAATATACCTTCTAAAACAACAATAATCAAGAAATACGGAACCATAAATGATCCCATATTGTTTAATATGCTAATCTGGACTGCAGGATCAAGTAATCCCAATACGGGATTATATGATCGAAATAACCATGCCTAATAATCCACTCTGGACCATCAGTTGCAGTTTAAAATCATTTCTAGCACCATGCATGGCATAACAAATGGGTCAAACAACTGCAATCAACGTTAACCTAGAATTCAATGACTTGTTATATATTGTCCTCCATTCAAATATATAATCATATTTAGACATCTATTCAATGGCGTATATCTCCAATTATTTTTTAACTAAAATAACAATATTCAGCATGGCTTATAGATTACAAGAAAAATACTACTTAAAACAGTCTAATATTAGTCACATCCAAAAAAATTAGCCACGACAGGATCCAAGATTGTAGCATTAGTGTGAAAATCCGACGGAAATCCTACTGGGACAACACCTCCTCAAACACAAACTATATAGGGCATAATGGACATCCTTATCCCAAACATCAACGGTTAGCATTTGGGTCAGCATATTAAGAAGTAGATTAATATGTCCTTGACTAGTAGAAGGGCAAATTCATCAAGAGGTCACACATGTTAACCTCACATTGAAGTGAACTATTATTTGAATTAACCAATTGGTTAACTCCTACATTCCTTCCCTGTGCAGGTTCATTGAAACATTCAAGCAGCTAGCAGTAAACCTGTGAGCTCTTCCAAAAAACAGCAATCTACACTGCTCCAATTTCATAACTAAATTTTGATATTTCACTCAATTTTACCAAGCACAGTATGCATCAATAAGAGCGCACAAATCACAGAACTAAAATAAAATTGAAGAAAAATGTATTTGCTTGATTATATGAATGAGATAATATAATCAACGATCAGCACATGGATGTGTCCTTGCTTTCATGTCATGTCACCAATCGAAGACAACATTAAGCCATGTCAAGTAACTTATAGCTAATGAGTCGATGCTTCAACATAAAATGAAGAGGAAAAACAATGAAGGAAACTCAACTTCTAGAGAGTTTTTACCTCATATAAAAGCTCCAATGCAGTCAAAGTAGTAAGCATATCATCTGTTTTGTTGATCTCTGCTTCAAATAGCTTAAGCAAGTTTGCTTCATACACTGCCGATGCAACAGAACTGGAAAGTGAAAACAGTTCTTTTATAAGAGCCAAAATCCGAATTCGTCCCTGAAAGATTCACATGAACACACTCGGTTAAAGATTAAGGTTATATATAAATCTTCAATGAGTCCTGTTTAGATTCCTACATCACTGATCATATAACTAAAGGGAAATAGGTAAAACAAGCAACTTACAAATACATTAAGCATTTGATTTGCTTCACAGCTTCTAAATACAGTATATTGTTTACAATCTAAAGATACTATACTTATGAGTAGGGGTGAGCAAAAACCCCGATAAAACCGAATCGACCAAAATTCAAAACCGAACCAAGCATTTTGGTTTGGTTTTCACCCGAAATCGGTCGGTTCGGTTTGGTTTTTCATTGGAAGAATAAACAAAACCAAACTGTAATGGCTTGAAATCTTCAAATTATACCATTATAATTTTTGTAAATTTTTTCTACGATTTATAATTATTTATTTTAATTTCTTTTCCATTTCTTTTTCTCCTTTCTTTATTTCTTTCTTCATTTCTTCCCGCAACCCACACAGCCCTGCCCCTCTCTCCCTCCTCCTCCTTTTCTTCTTTCTATTCATTCGTTCTTTCCTCGGCCCAGCCCAACGGCCCATCGCCTTAACTTAAAACCCCTCAGCCTTGTCACTATCTCCCTCTCATTTCCCTCAAGCCCACACCCTCAAAACCTAATCGTAGAAACGCCCCCAGCCGCTCGTGATTTCTACATGCACCGCTCATCGTATGCACACACTCGAGTGAATCCGTCGTTCCTTTGCACCGACAGCTCTCTCTGCAAATTGACGATGCCATCTCTCTCTCTCTCTCTCTCTCTCTCTCTCTCTCTCTCTCTCTCTCTCTCTCTCCCCCCGACAATTCTCTGTGATCTGCCGTTCGCTGTCACATCACGCTCGACGCCGACTCTTCCTTGCATCCGCCGCCCTCCTCTCACATCTGAAGCACGCCTTCGTCTAATACATGCTCTCTCTCCCTCTATATATATTCCTCCTTTGTTCTCAAGAGTTTTGACTTCAAAGAAAATATTTCTCTTTTTAGGTTTTCCCTTGATTTTGGTTCGGATTTTGGTCTGAGGCTTGGATTCTCCTTTGTTTTTACCGCCTCAGCAACCGCTCGACGGCAAGGTGGCGAGGCTCCACCCTTTCTCCGACGTGGTTTTGATAAATTCGCTTTAATTTCTAATTATGGTTTTAAATTGGTATATTATTGGTGAGTGTTTTTCCCCTCTTGATGGCCAAGATGAGGTTCAGCCTATGGATTTGGGGTTGTTTGTTGAGGGCATAACCCGGTTGCCTTGGTTATGGTTTCGACACTATTGGTTCCTTGGAAAATTTTGATGTTGTTTTATGAAGATTCTCCCATACGTTACTTGCGGCCCCGGTTCTGTTTTTCCTTAGGGATTTGCCACCCATGTTTGTTGTGGCCTTCTGGCCCTTGTTCCATGTGACATATGGGTTTTTGCCCCTATTTCAGTTTGACCCAAAGGCCTTGCTCTATGATTAATTGGTGTGGCCCTATAGACTTGGTACTTGTTGGATTTGATAACTTTGAGATTTGTTGGATATGCTCATTTTTGATGGAAAAAACATCTCTGGATGATATTGTAATAATTGGAAGCATGTGAATATTGTTTTGACCCTTGGAGTGATTGAGGTGGAGGCTTCCTCTGAGATCAAAAGTTGACCATCCCCATGAACTATCGTGAAATAACTCCTTATGCATGGAAATGATTGCATAATACTTCTGATGTCGATTAGAGTATATAGTTGAGATGATTTATATTGAATATGTTCTTGAAGTAAAGTGTTATCCGCATGTATGACATATTGTTGGTTAATTGGGCTTGCTCGATATTGATTCATATGAGGTATGTTGTTGGAAAGTAAATTTATTAACATGGTGGTTTTTTAAACGGTTGGAAATCAAGAATTTAGAATGGAATTAGAACACATCTTAATCATATATGCTAATAATGATGTGGCCCCTTAGACTTGTTGAGATATTTGTTCTCTTTTTTTCCTTCTATATGATGCATGTTAGAGTAATCACTCTACCCCATAAAGGAAATTGTTGATAACTCAACTGATACATGATTAGACACTAGTTGCTACAACTTCATGGCATGAAACTTAGGAAACTTGACAACCTTAGACCATCACCTGAAATAACACACACATTGACATTGAAACTGTATAACCTTAAACAACCAATTGATATTCAGACTCACTTGGTTTTGGGTAACTTATATAAGATGAAGTACGGAAACAACTGAATCGATGCTTTTGATCATACTAATAAAATTACACTACCGCATCTGGTATCTAACCGAGTCTCGTTTATGTATCCATTTGGACCCATACTAGTATCGTCGGATGGTTTTTGTGTCCCTTTCATGTTGTTTGGACTCGGCCCGGGTGAGCGCCCTGCGTTACAAGATGGTCTTTGGGTTATTTATCGTACTCTTCTATTTAAGTCAGGATTAGGATTGGTATATTTGTTACATTCACCGGATTTGAACATTTATAACATAGGCATAAACTGTAAACCGAGTTACATTCATGTCTTTTGTTTACCATGTTGTCACCTTATGTATACTTTGTTACCAGCTTTATTTTAGGCATGCATATATACCATGTTTAAATTTTGAATTTTAGATTATCGTGAATTTACCCGGACCTAGCGGGCACCTGTTTTACAGTGTTAGGTGCTGCCCAGGGGTACGAGGAGACGGGTTTATGAGGAGTCCAAGTCTGCTATGCAGGACGGAGACGTTTGAGTACTCTTCATGCTTGTAAGGAGAAATTTCAAAATGAGTATTTTTGATACATTTTCTGCTCATTGCATATATTATTTTCACTGGATACCTGCAGGAACTGCTTCTCTTGTATAAACAATCACGTTTCTCGGGGTGCGGGGCGTGACATGTCTCCTGGTGACTTATGCAAGTCCACGCTAACTACCCATTGAACAGTATAGGTTGAGTATGATTTATCATAAAATATACTCGTAAAAAACTAATGTTACGCTCGGGATACATGATGGAGCATGTCTACTTTCACCGTGGAAGTGCAGGAGGAACCCCCTCGGATGGGAATAATGGAAAAATCTCGGTTGAGAACCAGGACGAAACAGGAGGATCGTGGACAAATAACACTGGATCTGGGACCGACAACACTGGGCACAACCTCGGGTCGAAACATAAAGGGCACCTGACAATGAATGATTTTCTTCATGAAATCTTTCAGCAGTAAACTGTATTCATGAGACAGGCTCTAATGAGGGAGCCTAGTAGTTACGGGAACTACGTCTGAAGTCTCTGAACGAATCAGAGGAGCCTCTGAAAGCAAAGAAATTACAGAGGCATTGATGATAATTTAATAACATCACAAATTTCGAATAACTCGTGGGTAGATTTAGCAAAGCTGTAATTGACTGATAGAGCAAGAGTCTAGTGGGACTCGGAGGAGGGCCACCTAAAGCAACCAATCACATGGGACACATTCATGAAACTTTTCAAAGCCTAATTCTCTCCAGAAGGAGAAACGGAGCTGCATGCAAGGTTCACAAATCTAAAGCACTGCTCCATGACATTGGAGTAATACGACGCTGAGTTCTCTATGCTCAGCAGGTTTGCCCCAAAGGTGATGGCAACCCCTCTAACTCGAGTCAGACACTTTCAACAACGTATGAAAATCGAGATTATAAGGAACTTGATTGGGATGGTTTTGACCACCCATGTTGGTGTCCTGTCAGCGGCTTGTCAGCATGAGTACGTTGAGAGTGATGCTGAAAGAGAGCAACTTTTGACTATCCCGCCAAGACCATCACTTCCACCACCTCCGACGGTAGTAGCATAGCCGGGCCGCCAACCTCCAGCACCACCAATGAACCCTCATCTCGTTGAGTAAATAAAGTTAGCCCTATAGATGGAGCATGCCACACAATTCAAGAAGACATGGACTCCAACTCAATGACCCGTGGTATACAACTACTGCCAGCGATCAGGACATATCAGGAGGGATTGTCGATGCTGGAATAGGTTGTGCTTGATCTGCGGTGAGTCTGAGCACTCCATTGGGGGCTGCCCTAGATGAGTCGAAAGACATCAACAGCTAGTACCAGTCAACACGATCAATCTCTTCCACCTCAGCATGGGACTTATCAGTAGATGCCTCCAAACCGCCAAGCGTACATCACAATAGCAGTGGTGACGGACACCCCCGCCTTTTAACTAATATTGTCAAATATTGGTGCATTTTGTTATCAGCTCCTTTTGGGAAATTTCGAGAACGAAATTTTTATAAGGTGTGTAGGATGTAATAGCCAGAAATCTCCAAATTATACAATTATAATTTTTGTAAATTTTTTCTATAATTTATAATTATTTATTTCAATTTTTTCCTGTACTTTTTTCTCCTTTCTTTCTTTCTTCATTTCTATCCCATACAGCCCGGCCCACACACTCTCTCTTCTTTTTTTCTTTTCTGCTCATTCTTTCCTTCTCCAACTCAGTCCAACGGCCCACCACCTTAACTTAAAACCCCTCAGCCTTATGACTCTCTTCCCTCTCATTTCCTTCAAGCATATACGCCCAAGCCCCTATCTCAAAACCTAATCGAAGAAACACCCCGGCCGCTCGTGATTTCTGCAGGCACCACTCATCACGGTGATCACACGTGCCCACTCGAGTAAATCCTTCACTCCTCTACAACCCGACAGCTCCCTCTGCAAATCGACGATGCCATCTCTCTCTCACCGACAATTCTGTGTGATCCACCTTTCGCCGTCACATCACGCTCGACACCGACCTGCATACGTCGCCCTCCCCTCACATCTGAAGCATGTCTCATCCTTTATAAGCTCTCTCTCTCTCCCTGTATATATTCCTACTTTGTTCTCAAGAGTTCTGACTTCAAAACAAACACATATTAACACTAAAACTGTATAACTTAAAACAACCACTTGACTTTCGGACTCACTTATAATAAAGGGAGTATGGGAACAACTGAAGCCACGCTTTTGATTACAACTGATAGAATTACACCACCGCATCTGGTATCCGACCAATTCTCATTCATGCATCCGTTTGGACACATACTAATATTGTCGGATGGTTTTGGAGTCCCTGTCATATTCCTATTTGGCCTCGGCCCGGGTGAGCTCTCAGTGATACAAGGTGGTCTTCAGTTGTTTATCGTACTCAGAGATTTCCGCATCCACAAGGATCCATATAGATGGAAAGGCGGTGCCTCGGCTATTTCAGCATATATAGTCCATCTTCTCTTTCAAAAAAGAGGATGTCACTTTTGCAAATAAAAAAGATGAGGTATCATCTCTCGTATAGGTATATCCCAAAAATGTTGAGTGCAAACAACAGATATAAAATAGTCAATGGAGATTTCTTAATAATGAACTTTCTTCACATTAGCTCATTTGTTTTTAATTGCTCTCAGTAAAGGTGACTATCTACCCAAAAGACTATTCACTGGGTGACCAAAGGTCTGACTTGATTTCATGTTTCGTCAGGTCAATCAAAAGCGCAAGGCTTTGTTGGCTCGGCTTACTGATTCATTTAAGACCTCCCCTTCAGATGTCCAAGAAATAAGAGAATGCCTTTAACTCTTCGAATTGAACTACTTGTCTAGAAGGATTCCTTGATCAATCGACGAAGTAATTACTTTTTTTGCACCCTTCTTCTTTCTATCTTTATTGGCTCTTCCAGGTAGAGAAAAGCGACTTCTGGCTGCTTTGATTGCTTATGATTTAAGCCACAGCTTAGGATTGATATGGTTGTTATATTCACCTGATTAGAATATTTATAACAGACTTAAACGGTAAATTGATTTACATTTCTATCTTTAGTTTATCGTGTTGTAATCTTATGTACACTCTATTGCCTGTTTTATTTCAGTCATGTGCACGTATATCCTGTTAAAATTTTGAATTTTAGAATTATTGTGAATTTACCATGACCTAATGAGTCCATGTTTTTGTTGCACCGTTAGTTGCTGACCATGAGTACGATGAGACTCCAGTTTACGAGAAGTTTGAGTTTACTGCACAGGACGCAGACTTTGGAGAGACTATGGCGTGAATGACTTTTATATGTATTTCCTTTTAGTATATGAGATTCTTGTACCTTTCATATTGTATCGACTTTTGTAATCCTCGTATTTGTAAAGAGAAATTTCAATATGAGTTTTGATACATTTTCTGCTCATTGCCTATATTGTTTTCACTAGCTACTTGCAGGATCTGCTTCACTCGCTTAAACACACATTTCCCATGATGCAGGGCGTGACACAAACCGAACAGAATTTAAGTATTCATTAGTCGACCAATTAAAGTTTTCAGTCGACTAACTCTCTGATAGTCAACTAATTAAATTTATTACTCGACTAATGCAAAGAGAGAAAACAAAATTGTTTCTATATTAGTCAATGCAAACCAAACCAAAACCAAACCAAACCATTCGGTTCGGCTGCATTTCGGTTTAGACACGAGTTCGGTCGTTCGGTTTAGTTTTAGACAATATAAAGTTCGGCTCAGTTCAGTTTGGAAAATATTGTCAAAACCCGAACCGATCCGACTGATGCTCACCCCTAATTATATGTGCATCAACAATGTTGGGGACCCAATATAGAACACAGCCCGTTGAGAAATAAAATTAACAAATATGACATCTTCCCAAAATAAAGAAGACAGAATAATAAACTTTTTTTTATTTTTTTCTAGCTTAATCAATATTCATTCCCAGTGTCTACATGTTGAAGCATGTCATGCGGCTTGAACTTGATCGGTAGCCTCAACAATAGCAACCAAGCCTTTATCCCAACCAAATCTTTAGAACGAAATGAAACCTTCTTCTCCTCTCAGCTAAGTTAAATTAACTATGATAACTATTTTCACTGCATGTGTCCATGTTTAATTAAGTCTAACCTATCTCATCGCTTCGTTAACTACAATCTATGTTGCACTGATGCGGCTACTCAAGACATGGACATGAAATTCCGACATGTGGCAAATTCCAAAAGATACAATGGATACGTGTGTATGACACACGTGTCCAACATGTGTCCGACACAACAAGGCCTAATGATATAAGTTTCCATGCTTCATAGTCTACAATCATACAACTCCTCATAACTTGCCCATTATGTGGTCCCACATGCACTAACCATTTAGACTAGTTCTCCTCAATTTAACCTCAATTGATAACCATCCTGCTCGGGGTATGCTTATCACTTATCCAAACTTTTAGCATATAGCTGCCCATCCATCTCACAATTCTCATTTCAGCTACATTTCTTTTTTTTTTTCTTTTTTTCTTTTTTTTTTCTTATTTTGCACTTGTTTATGAATTCCCAATGTGGTAATATAGTGTGATGGGTTGATAGCCATCCAGAGCCAAGGTCTTTATGGTTCCAATATTGTGAGCACACTTCAACACGCCATATTGAAAGTATGCTTCAACAAGCGATCAGTTCCTCAAATTAATAGAGCTGTAATCCACAGAATTGTAGTTTGTTAAATACAACTGCATATAGCACGACTGAGATATTATGACGTACAAAGTCTACTATGCACAGGAACCCAAATCATTATGGTGATTCCTGGCAATAGCAACTAAAGTTCAACCTGCTTCCAACCATCCGATACACAGGTGATATTTCAAAGCGAATATGACTAAAATTTTGACTTTAATGCTTTCGGTAATTGCCATGTTTTTTTTTTCAAAAATACTTCATTTTAACCAGACCGATTGGGGAAAAAATCTAAATAACAGTATTGAAATATAAAGTAGTATACATATGAAACAAAACAGTAATGCATAAAACTTGGATCACGAACAAACTAATCATGAGCTTCTATAGTTTCTATTCACTTTTTAGAACAACCTACATATACTTTCTATCTACTAGTGCGACGTGTGGCCTCCAACTGCTAGTGTCTAAGGAGATCCACTTCATGCAGTGTACATTGACAATGGCTCCCTATGACGTCACTGGGACGTGAATTGTAACACTGATCTCCATGTCCACTTCTTCATAACCACTCCACTTTCTGGGGATGCAGGTGTAGAAAGAAAAAGCTATGGCTTAATTTCCTGCCTGGAAAAAGCATACTGAGTGTGATGCTCCTTTTGCTCACTTATGTCCATAAAGATCCGCTATCAGCAAACTGTCAATGCATAGATACCTATTAGTTTGAGAAAATGGTGATATTCTATTCAATTTTATACATACATGATGGGGAAAAAGATGGAATTGCAAATCACGCCTCCCTCCTACATGCATGATAATTAATGTAATATTCATGTTAATCTTACCATGTTCATGTTCCTGCATAAATTCCTATGAGCAGCCCTAAAACACAGTTCAACTGTTCTCCCAGAGGCGCGGCCAGAAAATTTTGTTTTTTTTTGTTTTTTTTGTGTTTTTTTTGAGGGGGGAGGGGGGGCGAAAACATAATAATAAAATATTTTGTTTTTATAAAAGAATTCAATTGCAAAATTCAGAGTTTCATCATTAATATTAAAAATAATATCGACATAAGATGGACGCCTTTCTTCCTCAACCATATTCCACAAGTAAGATGTACACATTGATCTATGGTAATTGTATATGTGATGGTTGTATGCATAAGCTCTGCATCATTTCCAAGGTGAGACTTCATTAATAATGCTGCATTCAGCTATTATGAGTAACAATTGAAAATATTAATCAATCAATTAGAGCACAAAACCCAAGTTTGTTATCATGATCTTTCATGTATACATTATATTTTTACATTATAAAACAGACAACCAAAACACAGAGGAAGTCACCACCGTTAACGTGGAGCTTAAACGGATAAGATTTAGTGCACAAAAAGAAGATTAGTTATCATTTAGCTCTCATGGTTCATTTAAGCATTATTAACATAATTGCAATTGTTGTGAGTTCAATCGCAATTCTTTAAGAGAACTTGAAAGGTTATATATTTATAAGTAGAATTATTTAGAAAACCATCATCCTACCATGGCAGAGCAGCGAGATGCAACATTTTCAAGGTGGACAGATCCTGGTGAACTAGATGGAAAAATGACACCCTATGCAGAGCCAATATGAATTCAGTTAGTATCTAAAATCAAGAACACACATTTTGCATTGATGCAAGTGAAAAAAAACTGCAATAGTTGCCCAAAGCATTCACAATTCCATCAGGAGATTGCCCAATATTCTTTATGGCATCCAGAGCTGCGGCTGAAGTTTCTTCATTGCTGTGACATAGTAGAGTTAATTGCAAGAATATGAGTGGTTGAAATACTTGGGAATATGCTTGTAAACAGGGTCAAAATTTTAAATAGGAGACTTGCAAGTAGAATATGCAATTGAAGATAAAAACGTAATTGATGTATAGATGAACTTGCATGTACAAAACACTCAAGAAGAAAGACTTGTACACTCAGAAAATGAAATGTTCAGAAGGCAGTTGCTACCTATTCACAGCAAATGGGATTAAGTGTTCATAAGGCACTGGTATAGCATCACATATGCTGTGAACTCCAGCTAAAATGCTACGAGGAAAATCAGCTTTTTAGTAAAGGTTTTAGCCATACTAAAGATGAACAATTTTTTCGTTTACAAACTTCAGTTTGAATACCTTTTGTTGAATTGTTTGTGTCGGGCAGACTTCATAAACAAACAGTTATTGCCCACTCAAGGAATCTGGTGGAGACTTCATTCCAGGAAGAAAAAACTGATATGAACTGAGATTTTATGTGTTAAGATTTATGTGGTAATTATGTATTGGTGTATTTGGGTATTCGGGCTCTTGTAGACAAGGACCATATTGTACCTTTTCCTGTGTGTGCGCGTGCACACATGCATACACATACATTGGAGACGAGAAATCACTTCTCTCATTTTCTCACTATCTCTAATTTCAACATGGTATCAAAGCAAAGCAGGCACTTAACCCTAATCCTAATTGTCATCACTAATCAACCCTGAATCATAACCATCTTCTCCAAACTCTCATTATTATGCCTTCTTCTTCAACAAACCCAAAACAAGATCACCCTCATCTATCTTCCTCTTCAAACAAACCCAAAACAAGATCAAAAAAGACAAACCCAATCGTCATCACTGTCCATACACCTGCAACCTGCTCATTGTCGATCTGGCCTCCTCATCCGCGCTCTGGCCTCCTCATCCGATCGCTTTCCTTATCATAGATCAGGTTTCGTCGTCGTGTTCCTGCTTTCTGATCACGTCACTATCTCTTTGCTCAAACTTATCACTATCCTCCCTCCTTCAGCGACATCGGATCTTGGACATCCCCTCGACATCATCTTGGCTCACTGCCCTTTCCTAGCCATTGCCACCCTTGAGCTCATCTTGATTTACCCAACATATATATAGTAAATAATGGGTATCAGCTATCCAAGGAGGAAAAGGGTAGCGTAAAACACCTCCAATTTTTCGCTTCGATCCGAATTATTCATTTTGACCTTCATGTTTTAAAACACCAATCCACCAATTTTCAAGTGAATTCAATAAGTTTTGCTCATTCGTCCACCCAATAGAGAAAAACTTATTGGATTCACTTGAAAATTGGTGGAATGGGATTTTAAAACATGAAGGTCAAAATGAATAGTTCGGATCGAGCAAAACTATACAATAGAACTTTTTGTAACGAATGGATCGAGTGTCAAATACCCCCAGCATTTACCTATATTTAGGGTTTTTGAATTTAAAAATGTATACAACAATTTAGAAAAAAACAAAAATGTGAAGAGGAGGGTGGCCGTGAGCTAGTCAAAAATGAAATTTTCTCATTGGCTAGCTGATGTCCATATTGCTCATATATATGTATATATAAGAAACCAATTCTCCTTTTTCTCATATTCTTTGATTTCAAAATGGTATCAAAGAAGGTACCTAACCCTAATCATAATTGCAATCGCTAATCACCCTAAATCATAACCATCTTTGAACTCGTCTTTTTATGACTTCTTCAAAACAAACCCAAGGCAAAAACCTGATCACCCTTCCATTTCTTATGTAGTCTTCTTACTCTTCAAACAAACCAATAATAATAATAAGAAAAGACAACCCTCCTCGTCGTTGCTCTCCCGAGACACATGTAGCCTCCTCGATGGTGATCTAGCATCCTTGTCTCATCACTTTCCTCTTTCTTACGCATTCTTCCTCCTCTTCAAACAAACCCGAAAACATTAAGAAAAGAAACAAACCCAAGACACTTAGACCTAATCATCCTCTTTCTTACGCATTCTTCCTCCTCTTTCAACAAAATCCAAAAAACAATAAAAAAGACAAACCTCATCATCGTCGTTGTCTTGAGACACACGCAGCCTCGTCATTATTGATATAGCATACTAATCGGATTGCCTTCTTCATCGTAGATCATGTCTCGTCATCATGTTTCATGCCCCCCATCTCCGTTGATGTCTTATTGCTTTGGCTTATCGTCGCCATTCTTCTCCTTTGTCGACGTTGGATCTCAGACCTTCCCAACCTAATCTTAGCTCAGTGCCATTTCCTAGCCATTATCACCCTTGAGCTTGTCTTGGCTTGCCCTTTTCTCTCCAACCTCGGCATCAGATCTGATTTGATAGTATTAGTCTGGTCGGGTTTATTATTAATTAAGGCATCTATTATCCAAAAAGAGGTTACTATAAAAAGTCACTTGTTTGATTCTATTTCAAGTGCCATCATCACATATATTTATTGTCTATCCATCGAACTAGTGACATGATTTGATTACTTCCCTAGTATTCGCTTCCAATCTAGCTACTTTGGTCTGCCTAACTGTTTGGTTGGAATGATTATTGCTTGACTGCTTCTGCTATTGTTGTTATCTTGGTGACACTTAATTCCTAACCATCATGTGTTTTATTGAAGATGACAAGTTCTCTCTGGTGTTAATCATGCGATCTCAAAAACCCTTTTACCAACCACTATAACATTGAATGGGACTGTAACATTGAATGGGACAAACTATCTTCTATAAGCTCTATGAGCTCAGTCGTTCAATCTTTTTGTTAGGTCGTAAAAGAAGAAGCATCTTACAGATGATCCACCAGATCACATATCTGGTGAGTATAATGAGTGGCATCTTAATGACTTGTATCATGACATGAGTCTTGAATGACAAAAAAGTGTGAGTGTCATGTTTCTTAAAACTATAAAAGATTAAGACACTAAAAGATATGTAAGCAAAACATCCCTCGGGTAGCATATTTCTATGAGTGATTATTTACATTGAATCAGGATGGCAGACACGTGTCTAATTACTACTCAAAGCTAAAAAGTATTCTGGATGAGATCAATCTATAACAGCCTCTAGTGTTAGAACCGACAATGCTTTAAAGATATCGTAAGGAGCTTATTATAATAAAATTTCTTTTCAAGTTGAACTACTTAGCTACTCAGGTTTATGATGTTCCATTTATATCAACTACTTTGTCACATGATTGACGTGTTGCTATCACTGAAAGGTCCACTGTCATAACTTCTAATACTGAGAGTTTTTCTATGCATGTTTGTGGCCATTGTTGTGGCCAATGATGTAAGTTTGGAGGCAAGCATGGATGACATGGTGGTTCAAATCCTATGTTTGATAAAAGACCACATCATTGTACTAATTATGGGCATAATAATCCTGCGTCTTAAAGACTATTGGTCTAGTTCAGGAAATCTAATTAGACACGGATAGCTACTACAGAGGAACCTTCTATTCTCTTTTCTGCAATCTGTATCTAATCGGACATTACAAATTTCATAAACTAAGCATGCAAGATTTTTACAGCTTCAATCATTCCGATCATATGTGTCTTATTCCATTACTCATGCTCCTGCTTCAAGTGCTGTCACTGCTTCATCTAACTAGCCTTGAGTTTTAGATTCTGGAGTATCATCACATATGACAGGCATTAAACACATTTCATTCCATGTCATTTTCTACATTCATACCGATTGTTCATATAACCAATGGTGCATCATTTGTTGTTTCAGGTCAAGGAATAATTCATACTACTCAAATATCATCTTTAATGATGTCTTATATGTTTCTAAATTTCATGTTGATCTTGTATCGATTAGACAGCTTACAAAATAGAAAAAATGTTTAGGAACATTCTTTCCTTCAAATCGTGTTTTCCAAGATCTTCAGACTAGGGTGAAGATTAGTTTAGGTTATGAGATTGGAGAAGTCTACCAACTATAAGTCATTCCCATGTTAGTTTGGCCGCATCGCCTTCTTCTGATACTCCACTACAATGGTATCAATTTTGGGCTACTTGTTGCTTCAAAAATTACGTGAGGTTTTGCTTATTGAGTTGGTTGTTTTTCCTTTATAGTGTGAGCCTTGTAAGTTAAGAAAGCATAGCAATGATTCCTATCCTAATCGTATTAGTATTCAAAGTTATTTTGCTTCTGACCCGATCTACTATAATATTTGAGGCTCAAGTCGTGTTTATCCTCGTGGCCTTAAATATTTCTAAATTTTTGTTACTGTTTTTTAGGATAACTTAAGTATATCAATTAAAGGACGTGTCTTCTGTACCTATTATTATTTTAAAAAAAATTAATGCCATAAAGACCCAGTTTGCTCCCACTATTCATATTTTACGAACAGATAATATGTTAGAGTTAATGAAAAATGATATTTATAAAATTGGATCATCTCATGTCATTTATATCTATCATTTTGTTCTAAGATATCCCAACTGAAAGGTGATGTTGAACAAAAATTTAGACATCTTCTTGACGTCCCTAGGACTATTCTGGTTGAAATGAATGTTCCTAAGTATTTTTTATATGTTGTTATGTTAAGAGTTTGTTATTTGATTAATAGAACACCATCATTTGTACTCAATAGTTGTATTCTTTTTTCATACTTGTTTCCTGGTAAACATGTTTTCAATATATCTACTTGTGTTTTTAGATATACTTGTTTTGTATCGTATCTTCAACCAGAACTTAAACAAGTTATCTCCGAAGTCTATTAAATATGTTTTTGTTCAATACTTTAGGATAAAAAGGTTATCATTGTTATGATCATGTACATTTTATGTATCATGTGTCTATTGATATCATCTTATATTTGAATCTGTTGTATTTTTCAAATAATTCAAGGATTTCATCTTCATCTTCATCTCCATCTATTCCACTATAGATGCCTAGTACTGTAGGTAGTAAAGCGTCATACTACATCCAGACCTTAGCATATGCATACTAGATGTTCAAGAGATGCCATCATTGTTGTTTTCCATATTGATCCTTAAATCTACTGTTGTGGTCGAACCACTACTCCACAGGACTCTACTCAGTCACATTTTATTACATCCATTATATCAAAATCATTATAAACATTTTAAGGATCAACATGTATAACTAACATTAATTGAAGGTAGTAATCATATAATCAATCATTCTATCTCGAGTTTGTTACTTATGTTAATCAATTCGAAATCATACATACCAGCTAGCTTTCATAGATTTCTATCAAATTTTAAAAGTTAAACAAATTAGTTGGCCATAATACTATTTTAACAGTTTAATAAGAATTAAAAGTATTATTAAGGACTTTTCTAGTTAGCTTAACCGGTGAGATTAACGTGTAATAATGGTTAAGATTTGGTACTCTGAATTTAATCAATTACTAGTTCCTTTAGCCGAGCCAAAACTATTTTACATTTCTAGTCATGGAATTTTTCTTTTCATTTTACTCCCGTCACTTTCATTATAGTGCAAATATCTTATGTATACTTTCTTTATTTGTAACGCCCCCCGTACCCGGGTGCCGTCACATTTATACAATTACATGCAGATCCTGCATATGCCAGTGAAAACAATGAGAACAAAACAGAACATAAAGATGCTCATTTCATTACTTTATAACATGTTTACGAAGTTCTGAACAATGAAATAACAATACAATCTCACACTGCAACTGAAACGTAAATACATGGAATTGAGTCTATCAAAACACTCACACCAAACCAGCCCTCAAGGCTCAACGCCATGCACTGGAAGCTCGGACTCCTCGTACTCAGGTGCCTCCATATAATCCTGTGCGTCACTTAGTGGGACAACAGAAGTCGTACCACAGCTTAATAGAGTAGACAATATTTAACCAAACGACAGAAATAATAACGATGCACAATAAGGAGATATGATAGCAACAGTTATGATAGTACGGTACAAAGATATTTTTAATGTCCTCGAACTACTACAAGATTGTACTTGCTAATGTGAACCAATCCTAGGTCGTGACTTATAACGGAGAGTGCGATGTGCAACCCGAAAACCATCTTGGACCGCATGGTGCTACCCCGGGCCGAGTATCAAGAACTCAGTATCCATATGCGGACATTCTCCTAGATACAGGCCGAAAGCATGCTCCAATCGCTCCCGCACTCCCTCAAATTATAAGTTTCCCAAACCCCGACGAGTCATGTTAAGTTAATTAGTTAACAGTTTTAGTGTCGTGATATAGCCTAAGTTTACCATCATTTAAACCACGTAGTCAAGGGGGTCTACTGTCAATATATCTTTTCTACATACATGTAGTAGCAACCAAGCATGTCATGAACCAATTCTCAATTCCACCAGTCATTCATTATCAGTGACATCACAAGTAACATCCCAAGGACTACACAATTTAACATAACATTTAACTTTTCGCATGCATAAGAACAACTTCCCAAAGGAAATATTCCATGTTAACTATCAGTTCAAGCTAAACATGTGCTAACTGAAAATAGATCACAACTAGACAATAGATGCAACAATATTTATTTGAAACTGACACTGAAATCTGAAATCTTTGGTACTTCTAAAAATTCCAATCAGATGGATCAGATTTGGGGTTTTTCATCACATGGTGGGGGGAACTCGAGCCTGCAATAAAATCCACGGGTTCTGTAGTAAGGAACCAGGGACTAACGACCAAAACAGCAGGGTAATGGAGCCTATATCCCAAGTAATCCATGCCGAAACCCAAAACAGCAACCAAGGAACCCAGTCGAACCCAACAGCAAGCAAAGAAAGCCAGCTGAACTCAAACAGCAAGTAAGCAAGCCCAAAACAGCAAGAAGAGATAGACCGAACCCTAACAACCAAGCCGAAACCCTAAAACAGCAAGCAATGGAACCAGCTGAACCCAACATCAAGCAAAGAAAGCCAAACAGAACTCAAACAGCAAGCAAGGACGCCCAAAACAGCAAGCACGGGACAGACCGAACCCCAACAAGCCGAAACCTTAAAACATCAAGCAAGGGTCAGGCCAAACCTAACACAGCCCAACACAGAGATCCCGGGACCCCATATCAAGCAGGCGAGGGAACCAACCCCACAAAAATAATCGAATTGAATCAAACCCTAAATCTCTCCCAAATCATCATCTCCCGTACTCGTAAAAATCAAATTTTTGCACAAATTCCAACGATTTTATCTCAAAACAGAAATTAAACTGAATCGTATGGGAGATAGAATCTATCGTAGTTTGCCGATAAACCAAAGAAATCGCAGAACAAAAAGCCCCCAGCAAGATCGAAGAAATCACCGCAGAACCAACCCCAAAAGCCAAAGAAACCGAACTGACAAACCTCCGAAAATTGGAGAAAACGTATAGTGTTCGCGTAGGCATGAAGGAGGAGAGGAGATGACTTATAGAAGTCGGAGGACCCGTAGAGGACGCGCGTCATCGAAGCAAGTGGACCGGACAGCTTCAGAGATGTCCTGCAAGCCTTCCGTCAGTCGCAGGAGAAGGACGAGACGGGGCGCCACTCGTGTCACATCGTACGATAGAGGGATGGTTGAATCGACATAGGGAGAGAGGCAAGAGACCATGTTGTACGACAGGAGAGGGGCGAGAGGTCTCGTCGTCGAAAACCCTAGCTGGCTTGAGTCGCCGCGAGAAAGAGAGAGAAAGAGAGACGATCGCGTCGAAAGCCCTAGCTGGCTTGAGTTGCTGCGAGAAAGAGAGAGGGAGAGAGAGAGCATCGATCGCTATCGAAGAAGCCTAGCGAATAGGCTCGATTGCGCGGAAATGGGAGGGGGAGAATATAAGGAGCCCGCATGAGCTTGCTGAGTGGGCCAAGAAATGAAAAAAGAAAAGGGAAAGGAAAAAAGAGTGGAAATGAAAACAACCCATTACATTATTATTACTATTTTTTTATTTGCAAGGTCAAACATAAAGTGCAAGGTTCACATATGGCCAGGATCTTAGTTTCGAAGTATATTACATGGCCAAGATCGTTTCTAAGAAGGGTGTATGTACACGGCATGAATGGCCTAGCAAATAATGTAAACATACTAGCAAATAATGTAAACATAAAAAACTATTCATCGTGTATTATAAAAACATAAGAATCTCTAAGCATATAACTGTACCGTGAATAACGGCATATCATCACATTTGAAATTTACTCTTATGGCCAATTATTCTATACGATTAGTCGTCGTTAATTAAGCTAACGCAGTGAAAGATCCTACGACGTTTAGGGTCGCTGATTAGATGTGTAGGGTCGTTGTTAATCAGATACTACTTCAAATTTACTTTGTTTAATTATGAGTATATGTCTAGTCTATATGCAGTCACAGGTGAGAAGTCAAAGGTGAGAAGGTAGAATATGATTAACTTTCAAATTTACTTCAGAAATTACAATTACATCTACCAAAAAAAATTTCACCAACCCCCCTTCAATCCTTAAATTCCCAAGGTCCCACGAGAACATCCAACTCTAAAATTACTGATTGATTGATCTATGTATGTGTGTATGTATGGATATGTATGTATGGATATGTATGTATGTATATTGATCTATATATATGGATATGTATGTATATATAGATATGTATATTGATCTATATATATGGATATGTATGTCTATATAGACATATATATATATATGTCCATATATAGATCAATATACATGTCTATATAGACATACATATACATATATATAGATCAATATACATATCTATATATACATACATATCCATATATATAGATCAATATACATACATACATATCCATACATACATATCCATACGATTTAATTATCCATCCAAGAATTGCAACTAATAACACGATCTAAAGATATTTATTAAAGGTAGTAAGCATGATCTAATAGGATGGTGGGATTTGCAATGATTCAAACGATCATGGATATTAAATTTAAATAAAAAATTAGTCTTAGGAACCTACCTTCTACAATCGGCAATGTGATGGCTCCAGTGTCAGTAATAGTGGGAGTTGAGCTTCAGCATCGATTGCAGAATAAGGGGATGGTAGTTCTGGCTACCGTGGAGGATTGGAGAGTTGGATCAAAAGAGTGAGGGTGAAGACGATTCAGTGGTTGTTGGCGAGGAATAAGAAGAGTGTGGTAGTTTTCAAGCAAGCTATTTTATTTTTTGTTTTTGTTTTTTTATAGAAATGAGATCAAGAGGAGATTAGATGCTCAAGGTTTGAAAGAATGCGGGAGATGAGATCAGGAGAAAGATTGATGTGTTATATATATAAGAGTATGATTTACAATATTTATATGATAAATTAGATTATTATTAATATAATAATAAGTTAGGATTAATTATAGGTTAATAGGGCGTATAAATGAGCCTAGTGGGGTAATGGGAGATGTTACGGGAGATTAAAGGGCAGTGGGCTTAGTTGGGTATCGGGTTAACGGGTTTGGGTTAATAGGTTTGTTTTAAAAATTGATTTTAAAATCCAAATAAATCAGAAAACTGAAAATTTACAAAAAAATAAAATTAAAATAGAGTAAAAAAATTAATAATTTTAACAATTTATTTTGTACAAAAATACAGGTAATAACCTTAGGACCATTACAATATACATGTGACTGTTTGTCAAAGACTTCATGATAGCTAGACATTACTATCTAGACAATTTGGTTGCAAAAGATTTAGATGATGTTTTGGGTGGTACTAAATAATATTGAAATTGGCTACACAATTATGCAAGACATTAGATTGATGCCCCAAATAAAATAAGATCCATGCAACTCATTTGAATAGTACTAATAAGACGGGGTCAATTCTAAAGTAACTCAACTATCAAAACATATTTAAATAGATGATACTAACTGAAGGGTCTATCTACATCATATTGGATTTTTTAGATTAATTTTTTAGCATTAGTTTTTAAGTTATTTTTGTTTGAGTTTTATAGGAACTTGAGTCCGTTTTAAAGTAATTGTCTTATTCTAGTAATTTTCTTGAGTCCCACATCGGTTGTAGTATGAGTTGGTTCAAGTTGTAAGGCTATAAAAAGGCATCAAACTTTTTTATGTTTATTATAGAAATTAATTAAAATTTAGTTTAAACTATTATTTGCATTTTTCACATCTTTGACATTAAGAATGCAAGAGTGTGCTTAATTGCCCAAGCGAGAGGTCCGAAAGATTTCCATATAAAAGTCGTCATGTGAGTTTGTGATCGTCAGATCTTCGAGGTACGAGACCCAAAATCCATCCAATTCCTAAATTTTTTCCTAAATTCTTAATGCACTAACTCTATTTCTTCTCCAAATTTCCTCACCACAATTTACATCATCTGTCTTGAATCAAATTTGTATTAGAACCAAATCTAATTTTTCTATGTCATCTCCATCATCTTTTTCTTATTACGATTAAGTTCAAAAAAAGAAGAAAAAACATAATTCTTCGCTTCAAGTAAAAATGGGGTAAAATCAAAAAAAAAGAGGAAAGAGAGAGAAGATCAAATCAAAATGAGAAGGAAAAAATCAAAAACAACCATGTTCATCCCCTACCTCCAACCCCTCCCCCAAACCCAAACACCAACCCACGACCAATGTCATGCCCGTTGCCGCCTTCAGCATATGCATCCGTATCGGTCGTCAAAGTTGTCCTCACATGACACCGTCCCATTCTCCTCTAAGACTGACATCATCGTCGACTATAGGGTCCTTGCAAGGTGGATGTGTAACTTAACCACTAAAAATTTACGATTAGTAATAAGCTTAATAACACCGAAAACAATATGCAACAGTTTGCAATAACCAAATAATAAAAACAACCAAACCAAAAGATTGCAAACAAAGACATAACGATGTATACTTGTTCGGTCTCCCTACTTTACTCCTGTCACCAAGCTCCCGACTTGAGATTTCCACTAACATCTTACAAACCACAATAGTTACAACCACGCAACTTGACAAACACCCCTTACCAATTACACACCGCAATCTCAACACCCTGAGATTGAAAACCACAGGTAAGACCGAGAGCAAACAACACCTCTTTAACAAGTAAGTTAAAACCTTGTAAAGCAAAAGATTACACTTCTCCTATACCTTGAAGAATTGTATATGTAGATACAATTGAGGCTAAGGAAAATGATTTCTATTCCATTATATATGGGCAATGGAGAATAGAAATTGTGGCTTTTCTTCTTTTCTTGGCTCATAAAGGATATAAAAGATCTATGACAATATTGGCCGGGGATATAAATTTTCTTCACTTCTTTCTATTTTCTTATCTAAATATCAGAGGATAAATCCCTATCTATAAAAGGGAAATCCTAAGAAAAGGAATTACCTAAATATCCATTTCATCATCTAGAAAACAACTAGTTTTTGGCCAATGGCTAGTTAATTAGTCAACTAATAAACTTTATTGGTCGACTAATAGTTCACAAATGAACTGGACTGGAAAACATTGTTAGTCGACAAGTATTATTAGTCGACTAATGGTTCTTCATTAGTCGACTAATAGCTTCTGTTGGTTGACTAAACTAATCGAGCCAGGATTTGTCTTCTATTAGTTGTTTAATGGATATTTGGTCGATTAATGGTTCTTTATTGGTCAACTAATAGCTCAAAACTGAGTAACTGATTTTCGATATGCTAGTCAACTAAATCCATATATGGTCGACTAATACGCTTAAAATTACAATTTTGAGTATGAAACTTAGGGTTTGTTAAGGAATAATTCTAGGTCTTTTCTTTTGGTTTCATGTGTGAAGTGCATCTTCAAGACTTTACAATAATAACTAAGACAAGAAAGGAAAATTTACATTAAGTTACATATACAATCGTTTGCTCTATTGATGTAGTCATTTGCTCATCTCATTGCCGTAGATGTCGTCGTTCATTCTTATTGGCTTGTTGATGTTGCTAGCATCCAAATCCTTGACATCAATTCTTTAGTTGTCAAGGCTTAAAATACACCTCCTAATAGCTGCACAGAACACTGAACACCTTAGTGCAAGCATAATATTTGATCATCATCAAAAACATGTATTAGGAAACTCCAATATCCAACTTCAATATAGCAACGTCAAAACATCAATACCACATCTATCCTCCTCTAGGACTTCCATCACCATCGACTTCATCTTCCAAGCTCGTCACCATCACCTGCATTCAATTAACACAACCATCAACTTGTTATCGATTCCGATCTCTAGGGTCACCATTATCATCATCAGCTTCCGCCTCCACCGTCATTGTTCTCCTTCGGCAACATCGACATTACCACTATCAAAAGCCACTCCCGCCTTACCCTGCCGCCATCACGGCCTTTATTAGAAGGCACCTCCGCCGTTGTCGACTACTCGCCCCACGAATATCGCCACAGGAAGCTGACTTCAAAGCACATACCATCAGCAAAGATCGACATCGTTTCTGTTGGAAAAATGTTGAACAAAGGACCGGCTCAGTCTCGACTATGAATTGATCTATTTAGATATTTAGTTATTGCTGGTGTTGTTCATCTATTCAGATCCGAGCGGGTAGAACCGACCCAAGCCGACCTCACACCGTTGACCAAACTACATCGTCCTTGACCTAAGCTGATACGATCTACGGTGAAATCACGCCAAGCTAATCTATAATGCCAAATCGGTGAACGGTATGGCTTCTCAATTTTCGGATTTTCTAAATATTTTTCACGTACCTGAAAGCATTTTCTATGATTTTGTGGCTATTTTCGAGCTTTTCATGCAAAATGTTTGGCTATGATCATCTGGATCGAGTTTGTACAAGCCATATGACCTTATGTGGAGCATCAGAGCTTATCTTCACTTCAAGTAACTCATCTTATTGAAATTTGCACTTACTAAATTCCAAAAAAAATCTATAAAAGTTTGATCAGACCAATTATCAATGTTAATCGTGTAGTTTCTAGGTCTCAATTTATGGTTGCATCAACATATTTAGGACTGCTTTCCCTTCCGTATATAGATTTGAACGTTAGGAGTTTATTTTGTTCATTTACATATTTAGTGTGTGTATCGGTCGTATTTAAGATCTAGCATCAACATCTGTATAATTTCTCAACATTATGTAATGATAAATCCATTGGACCGGATATAAATGATAATGTAATTCAAGGATTACAAAGTTGACTTCAAAAATTATTCCTAAAACTTGAAGGTGACATAAACCAAACAGAAGATCATCTAGAAGCCAAAGAAAATAAACTTAAAAAGAACAAAACTTTAAGGATGACGCACAAAGCACATTTGAGAATGAACCTGATAATAGGATAATTCGAAACGATGATAGAAATTAAAATAATAAGAGACGTGATAACAATATTGAATATAACCTTGTGTGAGATAATATCACATGTTGGATCGTAAAAAATGCTACTACCTTTGATGGTACATACAACTCCCAAATCATTTCAAATTGGTTAGCAGAGATAGAACATTTTTTCGAGTGATATCAATTAGCAAATTGAATCTTTTGATATCAATTATCAAATGAACAAAAAGATTCAATTTGCTGAGGTTAAACTTTTGCTAAGATTTTCTGGTCATCAATATATAAACCGTGAGGAAAAGAATATTTATGACATATATTGACATGGAATGAAATAAAAGCTTAAAAAGTATCTACCTCTTACCTATAAAGCTCGCCTCCTAGAACAACTAAACAATCCATAAAAAGGAAGATATCTGTGAAATAATACATGACTAATTTAACGACTTACTTGGTAGGAGTAAGCTTTAAAAAGATTCTCGATATATCCTTATTAGATTTCATTCTAGTTTGTGAATTAACACTAAGCATGAGATGCTTTTCCATCATAAAAATAATATGTAATATGTATTCAAATTAGTCTTAAATTTAGAGTCTGTGAAAGATCTCATAGATAAGAAGCCTACTTTTAAAATCAATGAGCAACCCAAGCGGTTAAGTGAGCACATGATTAAGTTTGAAAGTACAACCGTTAAGGAGACAAATGGCAACGCTTAAACTTGGACAACCATCACAACAAAACTTAAAGAGGTACAATGTTTCAAATGTAATAGATTTGATTATTTAATCTGTGTCTCAACAAGAGTTTACATGTAAAAGAGACTAGTAATGATGATGAATTAAACAAAGAAGAATCCATTCCATTAGAATGTTAGCGATCATTAGGGTGTTACCGATGAAGATGATGATTTAGAGGAATCCAATGCCTACATGTATGTCATTATGTGCCTAGCAACTACACCTAGTAATGAAGAAAATTGTTGAAAGATAAATATTATCTTTACCTACATTAAAATTAAGAATATATCATGTAAAGTGATGACTAACGAATGTAGTTGTACAAATTTAATCTTCAAGTCAGCGGTAAAGAAAATAGGACTAAAAGCTAAACTTTATCCATAGTCTTACAACGTTATATGGGTTGATGATAACTTACATTTTACCTAACATTAGCTAATACCTATACAATTCTCAAGTTATCATGATCGCATCGAATGTGATATTGTACCAATAGATGGTACATATATTCTGATATGTACATCTTATTTGTATGACTTAGACGTTACATATTCAGATAGAACCATCACACATGTATATTTGGAGGAAAAAGAATCGTGTTGACCCCTAATCAACCTAATGGTGTAGTTAGAAATAAAAAAAGATTGATTCTTAATAAGCCATGACTCAGACATCTCATCATGTGATTTCAAGTTCTTTAAATTAGATCTTGATCATGCCCTTAACACATTCCTTGAGCATTTTACATATCATTCGAATGCTTTGTGTTTTGAAAACTTCCTGTAATTAAACACGATACTCACAAGTCTGCTACAGAATCAAATAGAAAGTTACAAGTAGTTATAGGTATTGATGATACGATTACTAAAGCTTGTCCAAAAGGGTTCATCTTTAACCCCATGAATAGATTTGTATACATAGTACAATGAGCTTTATCGAGTATTAGTCCCAATACGATTGAGCTTAATATTTCACAGGAGCTTGATGGTAGACACTTACCAATAACATCAAGTATTACTATCATCATGCATCAAGTAATGAAGTATTCAAAACCGATGAGAATGATATTGGATCTAGTCACATCAGATTGGATTTTTAGATTAGTTTTTAAGTTATTAATTTTTTAAGTTATTTTGTTTAAGTTAATAGAAACTTCAGTACTTTTTTAGTTATTTTCATATTGTAATAGTTTTCTTCATTCTCATAACAGCTATGGTTGATGTTGGTTCAAGTTGTAAGGCTATAAAAAGCCATCAACTTGTTTTATTTTCATTAAAATTTGATTAAAATTTATGTAAACTCTTATTTGTATTTTTTAAATCTTTTGCATTAATAATACGAGAGTGAGTTTGACTACCTAAGCACGTCTCGAAAATTTGCACATGAGAGACGTGTGAGTCTAGGTGCAAGGGTTGACATTTATTGAATCCTTAAATTTTTGCACAAATTCTTAAGTCCATATGTGTGTGTGTGACATTTCTATTAAGGCCGGACCTCACCAAGCACTTGGTGCGGTCCACCTCAAAACCCCAAATTTTATTCATTTTTTTAAAAATCTGTTCCGTTGGATTTGTTGTACTCATTCTAAAATCCCAAAGTACAGAATTTCAGGTGAACCCTAGAAGATTTGACCCTTGATCAAACCATTGCAAAAGTTCTATTGTTCTGAAACCGTTAAATATATGCATATATTGCAATGGCTTGATCGAGGGTCAAATAGAATCAGATTCGTTTGAAATTTTGTACATTGATGTTTTAGAATACAAAGACCACATTTAATGGAAAAAAAATTCAAAAGTGGACCGCACCAAGTGCTTGGTGATGTCCGGCCTCAATAAAAAATATTCCTCTATATATATTGTTAAGGCCAAAATTGACCGAAACGGTTATTGGGCCGGCAAGGTGCTTTCGACGGATCGATCCTTCGTCGGCTGAGAGAGGCGACCCGTGAACAATGCTTCTCCGGGTCGCGGGCGATAGGACTCCACGAATGGACGTTGGCCTAGCTTCGGCGATATCTTCCTAATCCGGCAACATGAGAACATCGTTGAGGGGTCGGGGTTGGAGCCCGACCGATCCCCTCTGACGCTCAAGTTAGTTTTCATTAGATGAAAAGCTAAGAGCAAGATGAAGAAGCTGATACATGAGTGAAGGAGATCAGAGTATATTGTGTGTGGTACTTAGCCATATTTTGGAGATCTCGTCGTACGAGATTTGGCCTCTCCTTTTTCCCTTGTCTTTGGAGATATTTATTTCCCTTCTTTCTGTAACTTCACATCCACTTAATGTGGACACTAATTGCTTAATTAGTGTACCATTGAATTAGTCCATCAGGAGTGTAACCACCTCCCCTTTAGCCATTCCCATCAGGAGTGTAACCACCTCCCCTTTATTCAGCCATTCATTGCCCTCTGTAAGGCTATTAAAGTGGCCATTTAAGTAGGAAACTGACCAGCCTTATGACTAATTAGTTAGTGATTTTGACTTGGTCATGTTTCATCTTACTTGGTGGGCTTCGGAGCTATCAGGCCGTAGCGTGCCACTCTGAGTGGGTCTCGTTTATCCGATAGATTCCACCTACCCACTTCGCAGGCCGGGCCCATAACGAAGTTGGTATCAACATCGACAGAATTTACCTACCCGCTTAATGGACTGGGCCCATATACTCAACAATGGCCCACATTACGAGAGTTCAACTGATTATGAAGGTTAAAGTCGGGTGATGTGTTTAATCGAGATAAGGAAAAAATTCTAGTCGATCAGCCGGGTAAAGAAATGTTGTTCGGTTGCGAAGAGTATAGCCCCTTCGTCTTATTGCCGATGACAAAGTTACGTCGATCGGTAGCGATGGGTATGGCCCCTTTGACTTACTGCCGATGACGAATGGCGAGTCCATAGCGGCAAGGGTTTGGTCGATTTATAGCTGACGACACGTCGGTCGGTAGCGAGTACGGCCCCTTCGACTTATTACCGAAGACGGAGTGTGGGTCGTACAGTGGCGAGGGGGCAGCCCCTTCGACTTATGGTTGATGCCTCGATGGAGTCTTTCAGAGGCGGAGGACGCAGTCCCTTCGACTTATGACCGAAGACAGAGTGGGGGTCGTTCAGTGACGAGGGGGTGGGCGCTTCGACTTATGGCTGACGCCTCGATGGAGTCTTTCGGAGGCGGTGGACGCAGTCCCTTCGAGTGGGGGCCGTTCAGTCGGCCCATTCAACTTATCGGAGGTAGGGGACGCAGTCCCTTCGACTTATGACCGAAGACGGCCCCTTCGACTTATGGATGACGCCTCGATGGAGTCTTATATGACCGAAAACGGAGTGGAGGTCATTCAGTGACGAGGGGGTGGCCCCTTCGACTTATGTCTGACGTCTCGATGGAGTCTTTCGGGGGGCGGGGGACGCAGTCCCTTCAACTTATTACTGAAGACGGAGTGGAGGTCATTCAATGGCGAGGGGTTGGCCCCTTCGACTTATGGCTGATGCCTCGATGGAGTCTTTCCCCTTTGACTTATGGCTGACACCTCGATGGAGTCTTTCCCCTTCGACTTATGGCTAACGCCTCGATGGAGTCTTTCGAAGGCAAGGGACGCAGTGTCTTCGACTTATGACCGAAGACGGAGTGGAGGTCGTTTAGTGGCGATGGGGTAGCCCCATCGACTTATGGCTGACGCCTCGATGGTATGTCATTCAGTGGCGAGAGGCTGGCCCCTTCGACTTACGGCTGATGCCTTTAGGGTAGGTCGTTCAATTGCGAGGGGGTGGCGCTCTCGACTTACGGCTGACGACAAAAAGTGGGTCTTTGAGTACTCCTACTTCGATTGTCCTTGGCCAACCATCGCGGGTGTTTTGTTTCAGTCTGGATGTTTAAAATTTGAGGCGGCCTAGGCGAGGACACATCAGGATCGATGGAGGTTGAATTTGTGGAGTCACATTTGTCCCGCGATGGTGACCCGAAATGCAAAATTCATTTCTCCAAGGGGAGATAATATTTTAAAGCAAGGATTTTTGCCAGAAATTTTAAATTTCAATTGCAGTTAGGATGGAGAGAAACGACCTGTAACCCTCCATGGCTAGCTTCATTGGCTAGAATCGCCGATTTTGAAAAGAACTAGATGAGCTGATTCGAAGCTCGAAGCTTGGATAGGTTTCCGACAAGCTTTTGGTGTCCGGACGGAAATGGCCCCTCCTAGCTTTGAGCTCAGGTAGCAGCTCGTATGGCTGTGCAACTGCCAATAAGTCATGCAACTACCGAACATTGTTTGATCCGTTGCTGACGAATCCCCATGGGTCGGCAGTTGGGCTTAGCAATTGGGCTCGGCAAGTGATCTCCATGGATTGTCAATTGAGCCCAGCAAGTGCAAGTTGAACATCGGTGCTACACCGGCAAACCCACTCATTGATGGGTCGACGCCTTGGGAGCCGACCAAGGAGGGCCGGAAGAAGCATTGCCGACTCTGAGGAGGTTGGAGATGGGATCGACGTTGCCGACCAGAGCGGCAGTCGAAGCCTCGCAGCTGGAGGAGCGTTGATCGAAGGTGATCCGACGCAGGCGAGCTCCGATAGGATCTGAGCTTGGTGGAGCATCTCGATCGATGAGCTCCACATGAGGGTCGGCGGTACCTGAGTTCAAGTCGTCGAGTTCAGTCATTAAGTCGATGTCCTCGCCAAGCTGGAAGTGGGTCATGAGTGCCATCTTCGACCCAAGGAAGGTCGGAGAGGCGTCGGCATGCCCACTATCCTGAGGCTTTTGGTTGACGAGCTCTAGAGGGGATCTGAGATGTCAGGTCTTCGATCTTGGGGGGAAGTCGGGCTTCTGTCGGGAAGGAACTCAAGCATTCAGATCGGTCGGCCGTCGACGGTGCATCTGGGTCGATGTGGGTTTGTTTGTCGAGCCCTGGTCGTCGCAGGGTCGCCAGCTCAGCGCTTTGAAGAAGCTCGAGCGTTGTTGAAGCTTCGCCGCAGCCCGTTGGCGAGCTCCGATGGGTCGGATGAAGCCTCCGACAGCTTGTTAGCGAGCTCCGATGAGTCGGATGACGTCTTGGAGACATGATCTTGATCGATCGACAATGGACAGACTCAATCTCGACCGTTGGGTCCGACTCTGTGGATGGTTGGAGAGATCGCCACGACCCTGAGGATGGTCGGAGCGATCGGATGACGCCTTGGAGACTCGATCTGAGTTGATCGACGTTGGGCTGCCCCTACCTCCCGCCTGGGACTTGGCGACATGATGGACTGGATCATCGTTTGAAGGCGGTTCGACCTCCAGAGGTGGGCTGCCGCATCGCAGGCCGGATCGACGGTTCGGAGGGGATTTTGCCGCTCCTCTAAAGCTCGATCGGCTCGGTGGAGCTTTGGATCCGACCATCTCCAGAGGATGGTCTTGAGGGTAGGCCGGAGGAGAGGTGCGACTTCGACGAAAAAGATCCGACCTGGGTCGGGTCAGTTTATGGTCGATGCCGATGGCCAAACATAGCAACATCATATGGGTCTCCTCCTTCCTGGATCGTCCTCGATGAGCTTGCGGCCCAACTGTAGTTCCGACGGAACGATGAGGTAAACCAAAGCAAAAACATACAGAACAAAATGATGAAGAGATGTTTGATGGAGATTTGTCACGAATGACAATTCAGCTTGGCCATTGGATGAAGCGTGTTTGGAGCTTTCCCGTCTGGAGGCTCGGAGCTTCAAGTGAAAAAGGTTCTGACGACTTTGTGGGCAAGTGACAGGGGCTACTCAGCAAACCTGTCAAATAGGAGTTAATATATGTAATATATTAACTTTGCAGGCGACGGTTGGAACCAGATGTGTAAGAAAGTCGGATTGAAGCATCGAGTGAGGTTCACCAAACTCGGGGGTGCCACGGCGAAACTCAGAAAGAGTTGTTGCTCAGATCCGCTTCCAAGAGGTACGGATGACTAGAACGATGACTCCGTTTGGTTCCCAACAAGGCATGCGGAGCTCCAATTTCCTTGTTGAATCGATCTGAACCAATTATAAGATCCTGGTTAGAAAGGCAATATAGAAAAAACTTTGTAGGGATCAGCAAGAGCTCGATGGGTCAAGCTTCGTTGGATTGGGGGGGTTCTTGGGTCGAATGCCCCTTCAGACGGTTGATGCCCTTTGGATCATCAAGCCCAGAGGCTCGAACGCCTATTTCCGGCCGTTAGCGCTTGGTCATCCCACAAAGTGTGGGGTCGATTGCCCAGCAGAATCGAAGACGGATGAGAACGATCATATGAGGTTCTCGGTGGCGGGGTAGCTCCGAACGCCGCCGAGTGCGGTCCCCTTCTCCGATTGACAGAGCTGGGATGGAGGCTTCAATCGAGCTTTGACGAAGCTCGATTGCTGGCGCTGAACGTCCATGTTCGTCGGGGCTGGGTCGAAGATTGTTGAAGTGCTCCTCATAGTTTAGGTCGATGCCTCAGAGCTTGGATCGTGGCCGTGGCTGCTTGGATCAACATCTCTGCTTCATCGGACCTGATGTGGAACTTCGACGTGAGGAGGGTCGAACAAACCGTATCCGACCAGAGAAGTCTCGGACGAGCCGCCGCCGACCGAAGGTGGGTCGAAAAATGGCTGTTATCTTGACCAGAGGAGGGCGGACAGAGTTTGGCGGGGCTCCCCAAGATAAAAAGATCCGAAGGTCGACTCCATGGGTCGAGCTTCGAGCTTCTCCGGATATGCAGTCCCCTTCGATTGGAAATTAACTCTGAGCTTCAGATCTGGATGTTGTCTCCTAGCTCGTTGCAAGTCGAAGCCCCGATGAGGCTCTGGCATGAGCTTCTGGGGTCCGACGTGGCTTTGGCAGTGGAAATCGACCTCCGACGAGGCTCTAGAGGAAGGTCTACCCATGATCGACATTCATGATCGAACCGTGAGAGGGATACCCTGAGATGACCCTGGGGAGGAGAGATCGACCGATCTCCACAGACGGTCGCACGAGCCATCTCCAACCCATTGAAGGTCGAAGAAAACGCCGTTGTCCTACCGGCGAGCTTGTAATCTTGAGACGATGGGTCGACAAGCTCATGTAGGAGTCTGGTCAGGTGGTGGATCGACGAAGTCTGAGGTGTTGGTTGCTGGGCCCCGTGTCTGTGCTGATGAGCTTTAACATTGGGCCGATGTCCTGAGTCCAGAAACCTGGAGTTGGGTTCCCCTGTTGATCGAGATCTGACGGAGCCTCGATCGCTCACGCCCAGGGACGACGACGATGGAGCCTCCAGGTCCAAGGTCTCTTCCCCACGATGAAGTCGAAGAGACTCTTCGAATTAGATTTGATCCCCTATCTCGAAGGCGTTTTAAATATCATCGTTATTAAAAAGAAATTCAGAGAGAAAGAGATATCATTGACAAATAACAGATTAGGATCAAAGAAAGAAATTGTAGGTGGTGTCGATGATCATGCATCATCGTGCGACGACTCTTCAAAACCCATTATTCTGGAAAAAAGAAAAGAATAATAGTGGGCAAGTCTACATAGTCGAGGATGTCGACTCGATTCAGTTTTTCCACAGATTGGGCCGGCGAGAATCGGATCGATCCTTCATCGAGAGAGACGACCCGTGAACAAGGCTTCTCCAGGTCACAAGCACTAGGACTCCACGGATGGACGTTGGCCTAGCTTCGGCGATATCTCCCTAATCCTGCAACATGAGAAAATCGTTAAGGGATCGGGGTTAGGGCCCGACCGATCCCCTCCGACGCTTAAGTTAGTTTCCATTAGATGAAAAGCTAAGAGCAAGATGAAGAAGCTGATACATGAGTGAAGAAGATCAGAGTATATTGTGTGGTACTTAGCCATGTTTTGGAGATCTCGTCGTACGAGATTTGGCCTGATATTAATTCCCCTTCCTAATTCCTTAATTAGTGCCTTTGAATTATTCCAGCCTTATGACTAATTAGCTTTCTTGGTGGGCTTCCGGGCCGTCGCGCGCCAGAATGGGCCTCGTTTATAGATTCCACCTACCCACATACCCGCTTAATGGGCATATACTCAACACACACACACACATATCTTCCTCTCCATAAATGGTATTTATAAACTACAATTTGCCACTTAAACATAAGAGACGGAAAATGGGTTCGATTGCAAGTCCGAAAATCTCAGAAACGAGTGAGTCGGTCGTCAGATCTCCAAGGTATTATGCCAGAAATCTACTCAAATCCCTAGATCTCACTAACCATCAATATCTGATGTAAGATATATGTATCTTGGAAGAGTTCTCTCATCTGCTAATTTTCTTCCAGTCTTTCTCAAAGTCTTAAAACTTGTCAACATATATAACTTGTTAACGTTGTAGACATGCCAATACTTCATGTCATGTTTCTCATTATTTATATAATGATTAACTTACTCAAAACGTGGCAATATGTTTTCTTGACACTGGTTAAGTTGGAAGTATTGAATTATATCAGCCTATTTTAAATAGCATGTTATTTTTTGTATTCTTTGTAATGTTTAAGTAGTTCCTCTCCTCGTCCAATTCATTTTGGAGCACAGGTCCACAAGCAATAATTCAAGATGTTTTAAGATTTGGCTACCTTCCTCATCCAACATATTGGGATCTGCCAATCGCCATATGATCTTCTACACCAAATCATGCGAAATCCAAGATCCGGAAACTCCCATTAACAGCTTTGACAAGGACAAAAACTACAAGCTCGTCCGGAAGCCATCAAAATGTGGAAGATTTACACCACAAGCTTACCATTTCCTCTTATGCAAACAACCACATCTGGTCATCTTCTCTGGTGACAATAATCATATTGGCCCTCTCAAAAAGCAATGAAGTTTTAGCAGCCCGGTGCCAAGGGTTAAACTTTTCATATGGCAAGTTCTTACCAACGATGTTCCACGCCATGCTAGGAGAGCACGGTGACCAATTCAATAGACCCGACATGCCCTTGTTGTGCTTCAGGAGTTGAAACAACCTCCCATATTCTTTTGGTGTGTTTTGTAACTCGAGATGTGTGGCAAGCCATATCATCGCCATTTGATCCATCCTTTTTTTAAACTCACAGGCTGTTCTAGTTCTTGTGTCACTTAAATACTCTTGACAAAGCAAAAAAGGGGTGTCTATATTAATATAACCTGATGCCAATGGGGATCAAGGTGCAAATTCATCTTTAATAAGTGCAAAGAAGTTGATCCAGCTATTGCAGTCCGAGCCAAGGCCATACTACACAATATCCTACCAACCGACTCAACCCATACTTCTACTTCTAGCTCAGTTAGTACCAGGGGCAGAGGCACAAGGGGGCAGTTCCCCCTGCCCCTTGATTATTCATATATAGGATATATAGTCACGTATGAGAAAATCCTATATGGGTTAACTTGCCCAAGTAAAAATTTGATAAAATAGGCGTTAATAAGACAAGAAGGGTCATTACAGTGCATTCCATTGTAATAACAAATTCTCCCACCTTTAAATTCAGCCACCGACATAGCTAATAATATAGAAAATGCGCAAAGCATCGTTGAAACACGGAGCTTTTTTATTTATCTTCTATTTACTATAGAAAACCAAAATATTGATAAACAAAGCCTTAATGTTGACTAATCTTCTAAGCATTGTAATCTTCGATCACACCCCATATATATTGAGCTTCATGTCATTATCAATAAAAGAATGTGCTAATGCATACGTAAAAGCACAGCCAGTTATTAATCTGCATGTTTTATCATAAGAAAGCAACTCTTAAAAAATATTTATTTATTAATATAATCTCATCTAAATAAATAGACACAAGAATCAAAACTATTTTGAAGAAATCAATAATGGTACTTTCAAAGATAATGGGAAAAAAGAACCAGCAAAACTACTCCATTGATCATATATATTCGCAAAACTATATCTGACATCATGTTTGATCTATATTGAACTTACTGTAATCCATAAGTTAAATTAATATTTTTTAAGGTAATTTTTTTTTGTTAAATAACTTGTGCCTAATATGAAACCCTGGCTCCGTCATTGGTTACTACAAGTTGGTCCCCCCCCCATCCCAATGCTCCTTTCACTTACAATGTAGATGCATCTGCTCCAAACATCAGCTCGGTTTGGCCTAGGATTGATCGAGAGAGAGGTTGCTGCATTCGATCCCAGCTGGACATTCTTCTTATTCAGAACATCAAGCTGCTAAAGCAATTGGCCTCTTGCATGTCCCCAAATGGTGCCAAGTTTCTCGAACAGTACTAATAATTTTGCAACTACTGCATATGCTCATAATCTCTTTGGTCTTTGGTTGTTTAACTTTCCAACTCCTTTCCAAAGAGCCCTATATATGAATGGTTTAAATTGCATATCAACATAACATATGCGCTATTTCCTTTTAACAAGGAAACAATTAAGGGTTCAAGTTGAACCATGTCCGATGTGGCTGATCCAAATAATAAAGAGGCCCATCAGGTCGTGTAGCACCGACCTGTAAATACACGGGTTGGTTAAGGTTGAAACGCTTGACCCGTGAATATCACAGGTCAAGAGTTAACAAGTCAATCATAAAAAGGTAAAACGACCTGACCCCTACCTGACCCAACCCATTTGCCATCGTAATTCCAACCCAGTTCTCTTCCCCCACACCCAAAACTCAAGTCGCACTCCATCCTCACATTCCCACTGAAAACGCATACAGATACACATACACAACCCATAAAGTTCACACCCATGATCCTCCAGTCTTCAAACCAACTGCATTTTCTTCAGTGAATTTTATGTGTAAGCAAAACCCAACATAATAATAAAAGGGTATTGAGTTTGTATGTAAGCAAGACCCGACCTGGAATAAGGAGGTTGTATCTTGATCTGTCCAAAAATGAATGTAAAATTTCTTTCTAAATGCCAATATCATTTTATCATTCTCAGAACCCTAATTTATTTTCCTTCTCAATCTTCTCACCATAGTATGGATGTGCTTTTTTGCCCATCGTAGCTACATCAAAGCGTCCACAATGACAGTAACTCTAAAGATGCTCATGGGAACAACGGGAATAGAAATGCCTAAATTGCCTTCTATATTATTTTCTTATCCTTAATGATTCATGGCTTATTCCCTTTATTTGCATCTTGCAAGTACACGAGACTGTCTCCAACACTACCCCAGGTTCCTCTTCTTCACTTCTATTTACTCCTTTTGCAACCAATTCCCTTGTTACTTTACCAAACCTAACTTCCTTTACAGAAACCAAATGAAATCAAATTAGTTAGCCCGGGCTCAGATAAGGCCTTCAGCAAAACTAAAACAAAATTGCTGAACCATTTTGGTGACCAGGAAAACCCAAGACCATGAAGACGTTTGCACTTTGGAAAATATTGTATACATATCTATTTACAACTATTTGACCACATTCAGGGAAATTAGAAGCTGATCTAGAAGGACCTCAAGGCATTGAAGAAACCTATGAATTCCAGATTTCAACCAATTGCAGCAAACGAATGCCAACTTCCAAGGGTTAGTGGAAGGAATACAAAAGAATCTAATAGGCAGATTAGTTCCGAACAAAAGTTCTGGTCATTAGCTTCAAAAGGAGCCCAAGTGTGGATGAAACCGATGCTGGATGCACGAGTAACTGGGAGAACATCTTAATGGTGTCAATCTGCTTAGATCCAATCAGAACTCAAGGCCGATGTAAATATTAGACTCGATAAGGTTTTGAGTTTGGGGTTTTTTTTTTGGGGGGGGGGATAAGAATACTTAGAAAAGAATTGGGAGTTTATTAATATAATATTACTAGCACAACCTAGTATAGAAAAGAGAAGAGTATTCTGTTTCTACAAATAGAGGGAAGCTCTTGATTACAGAATTGAATAACTGGTCAACCATGTACCATTAAAGAAAATCCACAAGACCTTAGAGAGGGAAAATCGCACTCTAATCCGAACTAAAAACCTACAAAATCAAAATGTTAGAATTATACTTTCTAGAGACATATGAGCAGTCGGTGGGAAGAAAAATAAATTTTCCAATCAATGTAATCATCTAAAGCCAATAGAAGAAAATGAAGTTGAGATTTCCACTGTCACAAAGTGCACATATTTTGCATCCTAGCATCCATATCAAGAGGACTTGAGTGAGCAGGCTCTCATTTTTTTTTTCTTTTGGATTGATTATGGATCAAAAAACAAGAATACACATAAAGAGTCTTATGGTCTTGCATTCAGACAATCCCAACATAACCCCTTCATTCTTGCACATTATGTAGACAAATTCATATTCTGTGGAAGCAGTTCCTACAGGCTACAGAAAATCCTTGTCATATTACCTCTTTGTACATACTCCCTCCTAAGCTAAAGAAATTAGTAGGCTTGCACATAGTTTAAACTATCTACCTTCTATGCACTAGCTGCAAAGTTTTTTTTAACAGGAACCTCGCCTATTCATAGTTACCTTAGATAGGTGGCAATTTGGTTCTAACCCGACGGATCAACCAAAACCCAACCCGAATTTTCTGGTATGTGCAAGGGTGGAAACGAGTTTGGGTCGCATATATGTAAACACGCTTGACCCGATTTAACTGGGTTGGATTCAGGTTTGATGATCGAACCCATATCGACCCAATTCACACCACGTGCACGTGTGTGTGTGTGTGTAATTTATGTTGTATCAGAACACAACAGCAAAATAGCTCAATGGTTGGTGTAGCCCTTTGTAACTAAGTGGCAAGAGTTGAGTTTATATGTTCTACATTGAATTCATATTTTTCATAGACAATCATTTTCAAAAACTAAAAAATATTTAACACTAAACATCTTAGATGAATTCGCTAGCACTTTTGAATGATTGTTAGAAGGTCACAAGGTTTGATCTTTGTGACAACATATGGTCTTTTGAAAAAAGTTGTAAACCCAAGCAGACCAGAACCCACCCAAACCCGATCCGGACCTGACCCAATTGCACCCGATTGCAGTACATGAATCGGCTATGAGTACCCTTATTTTTTTTCCCAGGAATGGGTTAGAGTCCCCAGCACGAATGTTATTCAGGTCAGGTCTAGGTAAGGGCTTATCCTAGCCAGGTTTTACCTGACCCAACCTGAACCAGACCAGGCTTGATTACCACCTGTAACTTGGAACTAACTTGAAAGGGTTGGCGCAAGTTGACCTTCGCTCGCTTTTGGTATTCAGGAAAAACAAATCATGAGAAAGTTGGCCATTTCTTTTGTGAGGCTTTCTTAACTTTGCATCATACCCCATAATAGTTGATTCTTTATAATGGACATAGATGGTCTTTCAAGTTGGTGAGGATGCACATATGACAACAAGCATTCATCATTCACATGATAGGAAAAAATCATAAATGGCCAAAAAAACATGTACTTTCTCCCTTAAAACAATATCACGAAACACTGAAGTGAACAAATGATATAAACTAAATTTAAGTATAAAAACAAAAGATCATACCCATCAATTAGGCATCCAATCAACAGTGAATATATATCATATCCAATGAAATTCTTCACAACAGTTTCTCTGTCTTCAGCATTTTCGAGGATATAAGAGACCTGGTGGAATTCAAGTTTAACATGAGTACTGCAAATCAAGGGAACTAAAAACCATAGGCTGCAACTTTCACCAAAAACTACACAGAATAGTTCTCGACATCAGTACACAGATATTATGAATAATTTCGTTACATTCACTTGCAAAGACGAACAATATGATTGAACTGACTTGCAAGGTTGAAGGATTTTATTGATGTCTAAATCTGTAGATGATGGTAAGTCCTGGAAGTTGCATTTGCTGTAAGGATGAGTCAGTCCCATTGTGTAAGATCATCACAGTGTACAATAGGGGAACAACCTGTATTACTCCTTAAGTGAGAAAAAATTTAGGGGAAAAAGGTGTTAAGTACCACATACAATATTCGTAAGATCTATCAATATGTTTTCTTCAGGATGCATGTATTTTATTGAATGGTGCTTCCAGCCTGTTTACAATATCTTTTCTGCCACAACACAATATATATAAAAATTTATGCACATATCTTTTAGGGTACATATATATTAGTGAATGATGCCACTAAACAGTTTCAAGTTATATCTGCTTGTTATTCATCGATTGTAGGCTTTAAGAACAAATCAATTATCAAGCCTAACAAGCAACTGTCAAGAGAAGTACCCCAGCAGCAATTGTGTCCCTAATATCTTCATTTATTGAACTGAAAGAGGTCATACCATGCCATACCGTGATTTTCTAAGGTTATACAAGTGGAAAGGCTGTTTTTAGAGCCATCCCCTTTCATAAATAGCATTGTAAAGGGAATTCGCTAATGGTAAATAAAATGGACTACCAGCAGAATGGGATTTCCCTATATGAAGGAATATATATATTATCAACTTTCAAAGTATCAAAATAAGAGCATTAACGTTATGTTGCAATATGAAAATGCAAAATGAAATTGAAGGAAATGTGAACGACCCATATTTTTGGAATTTTAGACATTCACCCCATATATATTTTAAATCATTTTCTTTCTAATTTTCTTTTACTCCATCTATTTTCTCCTTATTTTAATTATGTTTAGCCCCTATAAACATTTCCTTTTTCCCCTCAAACTATGCCCCCTCCTACTTCTTTTACTTTACCCGTTTAATTTCCTTGGGCCAGCCCACCCGTCATCCTAAAACTTGGCCCGAAAAGCAAAACCCTTACTCCTTCATTTCAAAGCCCAAGCCGAAGGCCCAACATTTCTCTCGGCCCATTCTATTAATCTATCTTCACTTGTCCTCCAGCCAAGAGGCCCGCTCCTCACTCCCAATTTAAATTCTCCCCAGCCCAACTCCCCTTTCACCCAAACTAAAGAAGCCCAAGTCTAGGGCACAATTCCCCTTCAGTCGATCTCTCTCTCACGCAATCTGCAAACGCGGTCGCCGCCTTCAACTTGAACCCTAACCCTTTCTCTGCGAGATTAAGTCGTCACCGCTTCTCTCATTGGTTAAAAAACCCTAGCCACATGGAATCCCACATCAGATCGAACTCCTCTTCGAGATTATCGGCTCACGGTTTTCTCCTCTTTTCTCTTCTATATATAAGCGCAACTATTTCTAGGGTTTTCATACTAAAGTATTCTTCTCTCTTCTCCAGATTTCTGATTTTGGATTTGAAACTTGAAAGATTTCTGGATTTGAGCGCAAGATTTTGTTTTGATATCTTGGCCATCGAGTTAGATTAAATCTTTCCCAAGCTATTCAGTTTATTATTCTATTCTGTTTAATTTCTGAAATTATTTGGGGTTTGATCCCTGGAAGTTTGATGTTCTTCCGATTTGTTGGATAAGATGATTCGCCTAAATTGTAGGGGATTTGTCCTGATGAGAGATCCTCGGCATCCCTAAGTTTTCATGGCGACTCCGCCATCCCTTCTTCTGCTATTGAGTTTCAGTTGGTTTTATTTTTTGTTCCGATTGTAAGCTGGCTGCCGGGGGTTTTGGGGTTTCTACCATCGCTGTCTTGTTTGATATACATGCGATGAGTCGTTAGCTGCCGTCGTTCCTTTTCTGTGAGCTTAGCTGCTCTGAGAGTTTGTCGTTTAGGGTCAGTTCCCCGCTGCTTTTGTTGATGGGCTGTTGCTTGGGCAGTCCCCCGCTGATGTTCGTTTGACGGGCCGTTGCTTGGGCAGTCCCCCGCGTTCGTTTGACGGGCCACTTGGGCCATTACCCGCTATTGTTTGTTTGACGGGCTGTTGCTTGGGCTTGTTGTATGAGCCCTAGCTTATTAATTGGATGTTTGGGTTAGCATGTTAAAGTGCAATGGTTGAATGCGAATGTTGACCGTTTCTTCACTAAATGACGAAACTACCCCTAAGCTGATAAACTACAAACTATTGGATGTTGAGTGATGTGAATCTGATCCAAAAGATATTTTTTCTAATAATTTTCAGATTTATGTGTTGACAACTTTAACTGTTTTAGATTGATTTTTTTAATTGAAACTGCCAAATTAATATGTAAGTTGCCTTTGGATGCTTTAACACGTGTACTTGAAACAACAAACATCAGAAGAATTACTCATCGTGCACGCATAGATTAGAACCATTTAAATGTGTCTCTTAATTGCATTGTTAAGACCTTGTGCACATTAGTACTGGAACCGATTGATTAGTCATTTGACGTTGATAGTTCATAACATTTAACCAACATATACAATGGCATCCATTTAGCTCACTGTATAAGGGTGCGGATGCGATAATGGTTAATGTTTTCAATTTTTTCCGTCTCCTTACAGAAGCGGGGTATACTATAAAAGTATTCGTTTTTCCTCCTCCTTTTATAGAACGAGTGGTCATATACATTTTTCCTCCTCATGAAATGAGGTGTTACAATATTCATTTTTCCGCTACTCACACTAATAGCGGTGTTACACGATTACTGTACATCGCTTTTTTGGACATGAGTCACGATCTAGAATAGTTAGTTAAACTTTAACCAACACTTGAATTACATTTTCAGTTCAATAGATCATTTTCTAGCTCGGTGACATTGAAACTGTTCTGTTAAATTAGTTTAGATGTAATCTACTTTTTAATTCCATTTTATATTTTCTTCTCCGGATTTAGGAGGAGATCTTTTAGCACAGGAGATTAGTTTTCGTGGTGCACAAAGTTTCTAATATTGTTCGTACAGGTACGATTCCAATTTCGGTATTATTTTCTACTTTATCATATTCTGTTTTCACTTGTACCCAATAGGATCTGCATATTATTGTAAATTGTGGTGGCCTTTAGAAACCGGGTCATTACATTAACCCATCAGATTGGTCTCTTCAAGCATGTCTCTAGATTGCAAGATCTATCATATATGGCATAAGCCTCGTTATAATTCATGATTGTGGCCTTAGCGGACAAGATATTATACAAAACTACCCATGATGTAAAGATGTACTCAACATTATCTCTAAAACAAACATAGCCCTAGATTTTCAATGATATTAGAGAGCAGTGCAATGACCAACACTATTCTGAAAGCCCCACAACATCACCCCCACCCCTTAAGACAAAAAGATCCATTAAAGCGCTGGGGGCACTTGGGAGTCTGTGCCTACCCTAAGCTGTGATATATAAGATGGTGGATGCTTCGAGGGCTTCAAGCCTTGATTTGCATGTTCCACATAATCACAACCATGAAGCCTGCTTCATCTAGCTTTTACCAATATGATAACCCCTGGTACAATCTTGAAGGCTCTATTTTAAGGTTTTGCTAAATCGTCATTCCTTCATCTCTTGAAGGCTCTATTTTAAGGTTTTGCTAAATCGTCATTCCTTCATCTCTGTTAGAATATAATGTGTAGTGTGTTTTATGTAAAACTATGTCATGAGATCCCTATAAATAATAATGTATTTGGGTTGAAAGAGATTAACTCTCTACAACCTTTCCACCAAATAGCATATTTCTGACTTCTACATGGTAGATCACCAAAAACCTTAACCATAGCAAATGTCTTTTTCACACACAAACACAGTTCATCATCTTCCCTTCATCACTCAATCCAGACACTCACCATACCTAGTCATCACCGTCATCAAACCCACCCAGATCTCAGTCGACACTGCTACCGTCATCTTGTTCTTTTGTATTCAAGGCCACCTCTGCTACTGTTAATATCTGAAGCCACATCTGCCTCTCTAACTCTTATCTGATGATCTCGATGTCTCTTCAGCCGCCTTCAATAACGAGGAAAATCCAAGTGATTTCAACAATCTCCGACTCTTCTCCAACGATCTCGGTGCCTCGCCAGCCTTATCCAACAACAATGAGGTAGATCTAAATAGTGTCATCCTACATCGAACACCATTCAACCTTGATCTACCTGTTTTCCGCCAATAGAGCCATGTTCCAGTCTCACCGTCACTATCCAAAGCTGTTTTGAAGTCATTCTTCTTCATTGATCTTCTCCTTCATCATCGACTACCTACATTGTCTTCTTCTCCTACTTTGACTATTGTTGTTGATGCCTCTGTTTCAATTTCTGAAATAAAAACATAAGCTAGATTTAAATACTTGGAGTATATTGGATTTATACAATATACGGTTACATTACAGTAAAAATTTGTAGCTTGATATGATTTTTGTTGTGTATTTTTTATATGATATGTAATTCATATCCTAAAAGAAGATCAGCTAGCTTGAGTATGATTTATGGATACTAATGAAGCTCTTCTTTCTAAGTTATGAAGGTGTGATCCTGAGATTAAATCATTGGTTAGGAATTGTTTGTTTGGTTACAGATGATCATTTGATTAGCTATGGTGACAATACGAAGTCTGAAGTCATATAATATGGTTCTGAAAAGATAATTGATAAGAAACTGATGGCATACGGCACCAACTTTTTACATTAAAGAAGACTTATTGAGAATGAAAAGAGATGCACCTAACAGATGATCCTCCAAACCTGACAACTGCTAAAGGAAAACGTGATGATGCTAGCATCTAAAAACAGAATGTGAATAGCATGAAGTTGGGTGCAGAACATGGTACTGCAGACAATGATGGTCAAGCAATTATGAGATCACCTAACAAAGCTTTATTTGGTGACTAATAATATTAATAGAGCTTACAAGATACTACAAGAGCTATTTAGAAACAATCAGAACGATTATCGGCGTCTTGCACAATTCTATGATGATTATAAGTGACCGTGTGAAGAGTTGAAGGTATTATTTCTAGTGAGGTTTGATGTATAGAATAGGAACCAGTAATGGAAATATATTTTTGTGCTCAACTTTCTTGAAGCTTTACCATAAGCTTATGTGTCTGCACAACGCTAAAAGATAGGAAGTTCAGCAATCAAGTCATTATACAAGACATGCAACTTAATTCAGATGATATTTTCTGATGAACCCATATTACTGGTGTGAAGGATCTGTAGAATCATACTACTTTAACTATTCAAGAAAGATATTTTATAAGACTAAGAGATCATGTTACTACTGAGCAGTTCGTGGTAGGGTTCGTGGATAAGGCCCGGTTAGAGTGGGCTGTGAAGGTCTAGTTTGAATAGGCCGTGGAAGCCTCATTAATGGGCAAAACAAAGTATGTCATTACTGTAGAAAGGTGAAACATATGAAGTAGATAGGTTAAAGCTACAAAGTAAAATGTCCAATTCACAATCAGCACATATTGCTTCTGTCGAGGTGTTAGGTTCAAACACACGATTGATTTTATCGATAGAGGAGTATGATAAATGACTGATGTTCCCACGGTTTCAGTAGACGATAGCTTTATCTTCCTCTTCAGCTCCTCCTACTATGCTTGCTAAAACCAATAACTCCACTATTTTCATTTCCTTCTCAGCACCACGAAACTGTGGAATAGATTCAGGAGCCTCACATCATATGACTATAATCCTGATATCATTTCTCAGTTATAAGATGTTTCTTCCTTTCCTCATATTACATTAACATATGGAGATCTCTTTAGTTCGTGGTGTTAGCACTATGCATGTAACACAAAACTTATCTCTACCATATGTGTATTATTTACCACAGTTCTGTTTAATTTCATATCGATTAGTGAACCTATCAAAATATTGAACTATCTGGTAAAGTTCTTTCTTACTCATTGTCTTTTAGGAGATCGAGACAATGACGACAATTGGCACATGGCATGAGTCAGGAAGCTAATATCTCGATATGTTTTGTGACACTGTTGTGCATCTGGTATTATGTCTCCAATAGGCACTCATATTCGATTGAACTCTGAATAATTTAAAGTTGTTAGTTCCTTACATAAATTATTTGTGGAGTCTGAAATGTGTGTCATTTTTAAAATAAAAGTATCATCGGATGTAAGCTCATAAAAAGCAAAAGATCATTTGAACTTGTTTACTCTGATGTATAGGGGTCATGTTCTATACAATCGAAGCTTGGTTTCAGATATTTTATCACTTTTGTTGATGATTTTTATTGTGTTGCATGAATTTACGTAAAAGATATGTCTGAGGTTTTTTTGTTCTATCTTTTTGAAGTTTTGTACCTAAAATTAAACCTAATTTAATTTATGTGTGTTCATTTTACATAGTCATAATGCTAAGGAGTACTTTAGCTTAACTTACACTAAGTTTCTAACATGGTCAAGTATAACTCATCAGTCATTGTGCTCATCAGTCATTGTGTCCACATGTACTACAATAAAATAATAAAGTAACAGAACATAAAAATAGACATTTATTAGAACTAGCATGTTTACTGTTAATTCATTGTAATGTTTCTAGACATTTATTAGAACTAGCATGTTTACTGTTAATTCATTGTAATGTTTCTAAACATTTTTAGGCTGATGTTGTTCTTACTGCATATCATTTAATTAATGTTAAACCATCATCGGTGCGTAATAATTAGATTCTATATTCATTGTTATTTTCTGATATTCCTTTTGTAATGTTTCTAAACATTTTTAGGCTGATGTTGTTCTTACTGCATATCATTTAATTAATGTTAAACCATCATCGGTGGATAATAATTAGATTCAATATTTTTTTGATACATCGGAATAGAATTAGTTCTATATTCATTGTTATTCTCTGATATTCCTTTATTTCCTCTTGCCTCGTGTATTTTTGACTGTATATGCTTTGTACATGATTTGCAACCTAATATGTCTAAACTGGATCCTTAATCGCTAAATTATAATCTCTTAGCTATTCGCACACAAAAGAAACATAAATATCATTGGCCATAAGCTAAACAATATATTGTGTACGTAAATATCACCTTTGAGTCTCAACCTTATTTTCCTTACATACTTTCAAGTCTAGCCAGTCAGATGAATGCATTTATAGTGATAAATCGGAAGAGTTTCTTTTCTTACTAGATACTTGCAATGAGGTATTTATAGAAACAAACTCTTCAAATATATCAAAATACCAATATGCAACCGGATTAGGAAATACAATTGCATGTGTATACTAGATACCCTAAGACGCGTTCCCATGCCAACATATGTTGTTGTGCCAACTCATACATCGCATAATCATACATCTTCATTCATAAATGACTCATCTACTCAACCAGATCTTGATATCCATATTGCTTTCTGCAATGGTACTCCTTGTTGCACTACTCATCTGATATATAAATCTACATCTTTTGCAAATCTTTCTTCTAAAATATTATATTTTTATATCTTCCATTAATACTGACATAGTTCCTAAATCTTTGTATGAAGCTATTGCACACCCAGGTTGGCAAATAGTCATGAAAGATGAAATGATTTGATTGAAAGAAAACAACGTAAGATCTGATTACCTACCAATTGGTTTGGTAAAACTACTGTATGGTGTAAATAGGTCTTTATTGCGAGCCCAATCATAATGGAACATTGGTCATGTTAAAAGCTAGATTGATGATCAAGGGCTACTCCCATGCTTATGGTATTAATTATTTGGATACTTTCTATTCTATGGCTAAATTGACTTCAGTTCGTCTTCTTATCTCACTATTTGACATCTATTATTAGTTGTACATCAACTACATATAAATAATTCTTTTCTTAATGGCGTGCTTCATAAGATTGTCTATATAAAGCAACCATCAGGGGTTGTAGTTCAACAAATTTGTCTGAAAAAATCTATCAGTTAAAGCGCTTTTTGTATGACCTGAAGCAATCTATGTGAGTGTGGTTTGAAAGATTCACTACTATAATTCAGGATTTCAGTATGCCATGAGCAAAGAAGGATTACTCTATGTTATTTTAGATGCATCAAGGGAGACATATCTTGCTAGTAGTACATGTTAATGACATAGTGATTATCGAAGATGATGTTAAGTGGATTGAAGCTTTGATGGCATACTTGCAGTGATATTTCTTCAGTAAAGATTTTGGACCGATGCGTTACTTTTTTGATATATATGTAGCAGATCGTGTGAATGAATTGTGTTGTCACAAAGGAAGTACATATTGAAAATACTCATAGAAAGAAGGCTATCTGGGTGCAATTCATTCAGCTCCTTGATGGATATAAATTCAAATTACAATCAAATCAAGATGAACCACTGAATGATTCTGAACAATACATGAGATTTAAGGAAAATTATCCCAGTGTGACTCTCACTGATATCATACATCAACTAAGTATAGTTAACCAGTTCATGTCTATTTACATACAGACCATTAGAAGGTTGTACTCCAAACAATACCCTATCTAAAGGGCGCACTAGTCAAAAGACTCATATATTCAGATCATAACTATTGTAAAATGGATGTCTTCTCTGATACAGACCGGACAGGATCACACATTGCCAGAAGGTCTATTAATGGATATTATGTATTTGTTGGAAGAAATTTAATCGTATGAAAAAATAAGAGACAATGTGTGATTGAGATGGTACAATGTCTGAATTCTGAGCTATGATAAATATCACATGTGAGTAGGTATAAATCAACGATCTCATAATAATTCCTCTACCTTTTCATTTATATTGTGATAACATGCGGACATCCATATGCGAAGAACATCCTCTTTCATGAGCATACAGAGCATATTAAGATTGATCTTTACTTGGTTCGAAAAAAGGTTGTAGATGAAAAGGTTATGCAGGCTTGTAAACATGTTCAGTCTTCAATTTATTTGTTAAGCTGGACAATAACACTTAATTGTAAAGATGTATGATATCTCTATAAATGATTAACTCTCTCTAGCTTTCACCAGATAACATATCTCTAATTTCTACAATCTCCTCCTTTGTCACCTCTATGTAGTCTTGGAGTAATAACTTGGCCGAAAACAGAGTTAAAAATACTTCAGTGTTATTTTTTCACTATTTAATATTTGTGTAGTAAACTTCGCAACATCTCTTTTTATCTCTTTTTTTGGCGTTGATTCATTACATTGATGTTAATTCTGTAATTCTTGCCTTTACTCTTTGGTTTTGCATACTGATCCATTGTGTCTGTCAATGTTTACTATTGCGTAATTCATATTTAAAATGCCCGAGTGCATTAATAGTATGCAAACTCCTATGTATAATTCAAAAGTCTTTACTCAACTTTTTTTGTTTAATTACTTCTAATTTATAGGTTATGCTTGCCCCTCCGCTTTGGCAGGTAAAGACTCGGAAGGCTTATTTATGATAGCCGCTTGCACTTCATGCAACATGGCAGTCCAACCTACATATGCATCGATGTATGCATGCGCAAAAACATACATCTGTCTATGCAGCCGCACTCACACATCCACAGATACTCAAACATTAAGATGTGCATGAAAAGATTTATTCGTGCAATGGGGAGGAGAAGATCTCAAGAACCGTGAAGCAAGAATCTGGATGTGCTTACTAATATTGTATATTCATTTCAGAATTTTCTCTTTTATGTCAATTGTACCATGATCGTTTCGCCCTCTTCCACTATAGAGCATTATCCAAAGACATGAAATTTCCCAGTCATGTGGTAGTACAGTTAAACTCAACAAAATATGTATTCAAAAATGTTATCTAGAAATGAGATGTCGTTAAATATCAATAGACAGAGGTATCCTTACTGTTAGATATCAAAAAAGTAACAATACTGAGAATATACCAGTGCTACAGCGTGAGAAAACTCAGAAAACAAGATCAAACATGACTGGAAAACAGATTGGTGCATAAAGCACAAGGGTGTCGCCTAATAAGGAGAATGTCGAATACATTCTCCAGAAATTTTGCATAGGAAATACAGTACAAAAAATATGGGGAAGCGGCAGACGTATCTTTTCCAAAGAATCTAGTAAAGGAATCCAAGCATAGAGCAAAAACCAACATTTCGTCAGCAAACAAAGAGTTATGCATAAGTTTGAAAATCTGGCACTTACAGATTTACAAGCCAAACATCTGACAGTATGAGAGTCAGCACACAAGCCCGCTTGTAAAAAAGGCTGCAAAAAAGAATCAAGTAAAAAATAAATCTGCTTCTTTTTCTAAGAAGAAAAATCAAATATAGGTTAACATAAATTTAATTTTTAAAAAATATTTAAAAACATCTAAGTCTATTAAAAATAAATTTATTTCTAGTGTCTGAAGATTAATTTCACAATACAAGAAAGGTGATCACAGCTCCTAGGGTGTCAAGATTGATTCCACGATACAGGAAAAGTGATCAGCGCTGCCAATCTCATTTCTATATGTGATGAAAAATTAATGAGCCTTTCAAAAAGGAAAAAAAATCATTTGATAAATTTCTTCAGCCGTGACAAGCATGCAAGTGATCTTATTTCTTTTCCAGAAGTAATCTCACTCAAAAATGAGCAACAAAAATGATTTTTTTTACAACATTACATATTTCTAGTCTTCAATCTTATCCATTGCCTGTCCTTGAGGCATAACCTCTTATCCTTCATCACTCAGATCAAACAAAAGTCTCAGAGAGGTACAAGACAGAAGAGAATCTTTGAGCAAATGAGGCACTTGTGTCCAAACCATTTTATAAGGAATATAGGTAATGATAATATGCCAAGTAGGAACCATTCAAAATGATCATCAACATAAACAAACTCAGATATATGGTACTTCTAATTATGTGTGTTGTGTATTTACTTATTAACCACTGATTTGTTGAACCGGACCGAAATAGAGTTCAGGATGGCAAAAGAGAATCGAAGAAGACAAACCCAAATGCTTGCCTCCATAGTTAGTCTCTCACACACACACACACACACACACACACACCCCCAAAAAAAAAAACCAAAAAAAAAAAAACCAAATTTTTTCCTCTGGCTAGTATGGCACCTCATAATGGTGCTCATCAAAGATGAATGGTGGCAAACAAATCCATTTGGCCAAATTCCAACATGATATGTTGTGGTACCCTCCTTTTTCTGAATGGAGATGAAAATGAAATGCTTCCCTACTTGTCATTGCTGTTTCTTTACAGGATGAAACAATGTTGGCTTTATTGACATTGTCTTTGCTCTAAGGTTGCAATTTTACATGCATATACAAGGGCACCTAAAATAGAAGTCAACAATAGTAAATTGACAAAATATGTATCACCAACCAGGCATTGTAAGTTAACGATAATAGAACAATGGTAGTAGAATGTTAATGGTATTTCATGTCCAGATATCAAAGCACCAAAACAATATCTTATACATATCTAACTGCTCTACATAACACAGTCTTTCCTCATCAGACGTTTCCCTTTTTTATAGACTGTGCTAAGATGCAGTTCTGTAACATCAGAGGAAAAACAACAACAATGCTTAAGCCATCTGTTTCATCATACTTTTCCCTTTTTTATAGACTCTGCTAAGACACAGTTCTGTAACATCAGATGAAAACCAACAACAATGCTTAAGCCATCGGTTTAAATCATCTTTTAGGTTAATGAGAAGAGACTTACTCTGAAAAATTATTCAAAAAATGGGACATAGAGAAGCTTAGTTAGTATAATACCAAACTCCTAATGCCATACTAAGAGTTTCACTGAATTTCAACCAACTTAAAGACCAAGTTAACTGATGGTGTTGCTATCGTTGCTGTTGTTGATGTTGTCGTTGGCATCGTTGTTGGCATTGTTGTTGATGGTGTCAGACCTACACTCGTCGTCTTGATTTCCCGTCATGTCCTCTTTGATGATGATTGAATTGTTTCGCTAGACGTCTGCAACAATTGAATACTTTCGACATTCTGAATACCAGAATATCGTGAGTAAATACGGTTATGAGTTACGGTACATCCTACTGAACCTATATTGTTCACGAGTTGTTCAACGCAGACCTGCATAAGCCACCACTTGTAACAACCCGATTTCATGGGTCATCACAATTTACAAGAATGTGCAGGTCATGCTGCTGTTTATCAGTAAAAACAGAATAGGCAAAATAAAAATTTACCGAATTTAAAATCATACCTGAATGAATGGCCTCAAAAACTCGGTGCACGGCTCAAAGGAAAGAAATCTAGTCCTAGGACTCTGAAGTCTCCTATTATACCAGTAAAAGGTTTCTTTGGATTAAAAGTAGATTAAGTCTACTCCAAGAAAATGATTATGTACGAAACAAAAATATAATAACACTAGACAGACAAAAATCACTACAATACAAAAGTGTAATAAAATTCAGAAAAGGCATGTATAAAAGTTTGCAATTTATTACTGTGTTATAACTGTTTCAGTTCATGTGATTGTCGTACATATCCTAAGTTGTGACTCATATTAGAAAGCACAATATGCAACCTGAATACCACATTATACCACGGAAGCTACCCTAGGTCGAGTCCAAACAAATGCATGAAACGAGACTCATGATCGCTCCGACGGTCCAAACAGATTCATGAGGGGGACTCGTCGGGTAAATTCGTGATTCATCTACCAGGTAACATATTCATGAGTGGATTCAGACCAAAAACTGTACTAAGCATGGCTCCAATCGCTCCCGCACTCTCTCTAATATAAGTTACCCCAAGACTCCGTGAGTCAAGTATAACAGCATGCTTCTGTGCCAGGTTTCTAAAGGTCTAATTGTTCTTAAGGGTTTACTTTCCTAGGTATCGATGTCGGTATTTACTTGTACTCAGAAAATGTCCAGGATTCATGTTACGTAGTTAGGGGTTCTGTGCATCATGCAATGTTTCAATAATGATGTCAACGTTATAACAAGTCTTGTGTCAATATCCAATACCAAGTCATAATCAGTCATTCCAGTATAATTATGCACAGTCATTAACTACGTAGGTTAATAATGTCTTCCAATGATTCCAGTTGTTGGCATGCATGTTAAGTAGTCAAGTCCATGTTTAAAGATAAATCTTTACTTAACAATTTAACTACAGCTAAAAAAGAAATCTGAACAAATATTTATAAACAGAAACAAAAACTGAAAATTAATAATTGCAAACATAATTTGTATTGGGATCATATTAATGTGAGGCAACCCAGTTAATTATCACCAGTCTACCATCTCAAGGGAGTTTTCCCATCGATTTAAATATATGAAAAGTAACAGACCCGAAGGCTCAACAACCAGAAATCTAAACTAAGTTCGTGATCGAGACAGCAGGCTGAAAATTCAGAGAAACCAACGCAGCGGGCCGCAAGCCTCATGACCAATTACGCAAGCCAACCCAACGGAAAAAATTAACAGCGATGCAAAGCCCATGAACAACCATCAGCGAGAAATTCACCATGGAAAAAGAACAACCACGTCGTCGGAATCGAAACTTGTCCCTGACGACCAACTACGCAAGCCAAAACCGAAATCCAATTGAAAAAAGAAAATATATGATGGCAGCGGCAAAGATCGCCGAGATGCCAGATTGGTTGCCAGAATTAGTGAATTACCCGGGAAAATCCCCACAACACAATTTCCATCATCATATCACATAACAAACAAACCAACAAATCCCCAACAATCATCATTTACCATGCTCACAATCAAAACCAATTTTCAGAAATTAAACAGAGGAAATTAACTGAAAACATTGGGAAGAATTAATCTACATTTGCGAACGAATGCCAATCAAGCTCGGAAATCTCGGAAACCCCCAGGATCAAAGAAATTAAATCAAAAGAAATTTTGAATAAGAGGTGGAAAGATATTTTAGTATATACAACCCCAGGAATTACAATATATTTAAGGTGAGAGAAAACGTGTAAGGGGATAAGCAAAGGAGTTTGATCCGTATATGAATTCTGGGTCGAGAAGTTGGGTCAGTTGCCGATTCCAAAGACAAGAGTGGTGGCTAGGTTGATCTAGGGTTTTCTATTTCTGCTCATTGTCGATGCGAAGAGGAGCACAGGAGCTCGCGAGCTGATTTTGGGGGAGGGTTGCTTTGGGTGTTGGGTTTGGGTGTTGGGTTTCTTATTGGAATTAAGTTAAGTGGACCGGGTCTCTTCGGTTTTTCTTTGGGCTTGAAGTGAAGAAAAATAAGAGAGCTTCGGTTGGGCCGTGAGTTGAAAAAGAAAAAGAAGGAAGAGTGAAAGGTGAATAAAAGTTGGTCTGTGATTCTCTCGGATTTGGTCCGGTGGGCTCTAAGATTTTGAAAAAGAAAAATGAGAAAAAAAATGTGAAGAAAGAAAAGAAAATATTAGGAATTTAATTAGAGAACACTCCTACTAAAAATTCTGGACCATTACAATATTAGTTTCTTGGCAATACCTAGATCAAGTGCATGATTTTTTGCTTACCTTTGCACTACCTCCCTACCAAAAGATCCGCTTGCATTTTCATATAGATGTAGATGGGAGTTAATTTTATCTTGCATGTCACTATCGTGGGCAAACATCCTGAACATACATTCAGTGAATGCATCAGCAAAGGCACCATTTACATCAATAGCATCTCATCTTGGATAATAAAAATATGGGTTCAACAAATGAGTCAGCTTGTGGTTCCATCACTTATCAATAAGAATGGAGATCGGCCTAACATTTTTCTTATCATGCTTCACATTAATCTCAATCTTCTTCTTGCACATGTTTGTATCTCCATACAATCATCTCATTGATTGATGAAGTGTCGTTATTTGCCCTTCGAAGAATGTTAATAATAGGATCAAAAAAATTCAATGCAAGTGTGACATTCTTTCAAAATGAACGGTTATTACTGATGGTGTATAACTACAAAGGACAAATTTAATCAAAAACATCAATTAGTAATTTAACTCTTAAATATATGAATCAAATAACGAAATGAAATTAGATATAGGATATTAGATTTATAACCTTTTTGCTTGCGCAGACCTGGAGAACTTCAACTCTTCCAATTCAGTGAAGTTGAAAAAAGCCTTCAAGCTGAACTTCTTCTGCAAACTTTGCAATGACAAAAGGTTATAGAAAATCGGGTAACACCTGGCCTAACAAGATCACCCACAATTTTTGCCCTCATTATATCAAGCACGATGATGTGTGCATACATGTAGACTGTGACGACCCATCTAAAATCGCATTGCAGATAGGCTTCAGCTTTTCAATATCCATGTTCAGTGGGTGTAGCATAGGAAGTCCAGAAAAAAGGGACGCTTCACAACTAACTACTTCGCTGCATCCATATTATTAGATGTGTTGTCGATCACAATTTGAACGACAGATTGTTTTCCTAGCTTATCAATTGTTGCATTTGCCAAATCATAAAGATATTTGCCATCATGCACATCAGTAGATGTGTTCTCAGAATCATAGAACACCGTTTCAACATAAGCATGAATAACAATGTTCATTATGCATCTCTCCCTCCTGTCAGTCCAACAATCTGTCAACAGACTACATCTATGTAGTCTACCTTTCTCTAGAAAAGCTTCCAACTTCTCCTTTTTTAAAGAAACTTTCTTATGAAGATACTTTTCAGCTATCTTATAGGAAGTTGGACATTTCAAATTGGGGCCATATTTGCCCGAAGCATGCACCACTTGCCCAAACGATGGGTGATCCACCAATGAATATGGTAATCATGTCTTAAATTTACATCGTGCAATCCACTCGCACGCATCTTCTCTTTCCTTCTTCCAATGCTCATTATGGGTGGATTGCACCCATTTTCATTTTTTCCTTTCCCAGCTGCTACATCTTCCTCGTTTCTTGAACATGCGGCTGCACATTCCAGTCCATCGGTCCTTTGAACCTTACAAGACCTTGATTGGCTTCATGGAAAGATGCCACTTCTACATCCTCATCTACAATAACATCATCATCTCTAAGTGCTTGAATCTTTAATTCATTCGCATCTTTCAATGACAGTGTGGCTTCTAAGGCAGTAATGACCTTCAGCATCTCCTTGGGAACTTTTGTGCAAGGAGCTTCATTTCATCACCTTCCTGCGAGATGGTTCTTGAAACGGCTAATATCGCCGTTCATCACATGCTCGTAAAACTTGCACTTCACTTTTTTGGCCCCCGTCTTCTCCTCATGATCCCAGAAATTTGTTTCCGCGACGGACGATGCATTGCTAGATGCTCCAAAAGATATTTTCAAAATCTACTATCAATGAGGACAAACATTAGAGAATGTTAACATTAAAATTTAAGATACAAAAACTTTAAAAAATAACACATCATAAATAAATTAAAATATATCATGACTCATGTGGAATTTACATGTACATATCAGATATTCATGACTCCTAAAAGTCTGAGACAACGTCTCTATTTGAAGTCCAAAGATAATATCATTGTATCAATCTATGTAGTCAAGAATCGAACTATGCGGTAGCCACCGACTAGTAGCTTATACGGGACAATATCCATTATCTAATATTGGATTTAAGCCAAGCTATCTAAGTATACAAGTGCATGCATGCAGTATGAACCACCAACCAATCCAAGTGTTATATCTACATTGTAGAATAGGGCAATAGGTTGCCAAGAATGACCCAATAATTGACTATAAAGATTAATTAGAATCAATTTAATTTTACAATCATCTATGTACATCCCACATTTTTCTTAGAAAAATATCATCATCGAAATAAAAATTTCCAACCCAACAATATTTCTCAAATGCTCAAACCAACAACTTTTTCTCGGCTCAACATTGTCATTGAAAATTTATTTCTCAAGCCTCAAGTCTCAACACAACATCTGAAAAAACAACTATACGTAACTTTAGAGAAGAAGCGACAGCATCCACATAGAAGCAGAAAAAGAAGAAGAATCGACAGCAGCCGCAGAGCCGAAGAAGAAGCGGCTACAGTCGCAGAGCCGAAGAAGACGACGACGACGAAAGAAGAATAAGAATACGAAGAAGAAGAAAAGAGCGGAGAAGAAGCAAACATCAAAGAATAATAATAAAAATAATCAGAACAAAATACCAAATTAATTCATAAAAACTGTAAAATTAAGCTGAAACATTTCATATGTATTGTGATTTACCTAAAAATTCCAACGTACGAGGACGACGGAAGAAGGCAACACAAAAACCCAATGCCTCAACAACCCTAGAATCGCCCAAGAATCGCCGAATGAGCTCACGAAGCGAAGAGAAATGCCGTTGGTGCTGCAAATGCTCAATAATTAGGTTTTAAAGCTACTGGGTTTGGATCGATAATTAGGTTTTAAAGCTACTGGGTTTGAATCGATCCAAACCCGTTTAAGAAAATTTCAAAACCCGTCTGCCGATATCGGCCGATATATTGGGCCAATATCAGCCCGATAGGCAGATATCGGCCGATATATTGGGCCAATATCAACCCGATATATCGGGCATATCGGCCGATAAAGGCTTATATCCATTTTTTGGGTCAAATATCGTGATATCGTATCGGTCGGACTCTGATACCGATATATCGGCCGTATCGGCTGATATTTAAATCACTGACTCCCACGCATGCAATTCCTCCAAGCTTAGGACCTCTAGGCTTCTGCTTCAGTGGGCCCTCCAAGCCACTGCCGACTACTAAGCTCCTCGTTGCCAATGCTTTCTGCATATGATACTTCACTGTTTTGCATAGTTATGTTTATTTTTTAGAGCACACCTAGAATACATTGCACGATGTTTTCTAAAGCAGTAAATAAATTCAGTATTGATCTGTTGTGATGTGTCATCCTTTATCGTGATCTCTCTCCTTAAGGAAACTGAACTCACTATATAAACAAAAGGATTGGTGGCCTCAATGACCTTCACTAAACTGACTAAATAATCATGAGGTTCAGTGGACTTGATAACCTTCAATAACTTCTCCATGGGTATTAAAAGTGCAAAAATTTATCCATGACAGAGTTGAGAAACTATAAGCAAATACTTGAATTCCAGCAACACAAGTCAAATAGGTTATAGAAAAGTAATTTTCTCCTCCAAGCTCAAAAACCTCTGAAGAAGTAAAGACGTGTTGAGGAAAGAGGAGCAGAAAAAGAGAGAGATACATACAACATATTCTAGAAGGATAGATGCTCCATATTTTGTTCTGAATATTCTATCTAAGCATACAACTATAGTAACTTCCAGCCCAGATACATGCAACCCAGTTTGTAACACGCTGCAATAATTGAGAAGGTTCAGGTTAGAAAGAGAATCAGCCACAAGTGGTTCACAAGAAACATATAGACAGACAAAATTTCATAACAAAACGAACAGATGTAAAAAACTTCAAATAGGTATCATGAAGACTTATTGTTATTGTTGCTAATATTTTAATAAGGGGATTAACGCTAAAATACTGCCAGAAAAGTCATCAACGGATTAACATGAACCTCCGGGCAACAGAGAAGAAAATCATAGGGCTGCGATAGCTATAATGCAAGCCGATTTTTTACATGATACTTATAATTAATGGTGTCAACTTTAAGGCATCACAGAAATGAATGTTCATGATGAAAAAAGGAAATGCGTTCACCAAACTAATATGAAAACTAATATGAAGATGTCAACAAGGTCACAGAGGAAACATGACATGTATCAACACTCGACACTCAACAACAATGGTCAAGCAGGAATTTGGGCGGGTGATGCAAATCTCCTAACTCCTCACAACTCTCCTCCCCCTCCCTCCCCAAAAAGGAAGCAAAAACAAAAAAAGAAAAAGAAAGAAAAAAGACGCACCAACCCCCATGATATCATCATCATCATCATAGCCTTCTTCCTAAAAATTAGGTTGACTTTATGGATTTAATAGAAAGAATGTCGGATCGTGATCACTTCAGATTATAGTGTCATATAGTCAATTTTCACTTATTATGATCTAAAGCTTTCTCTTCCGTCAAACCAAGATCTTTCATATCTCTTATTATCACTTACATTCATTCGTAGACCTATTTTTCTTCTCTTGATCTTAACATTCATATGATTCATATGTTCTACCTTTTTAACGAGCACATCAATATGTCTTCAGTACATATGACCAAATCATCTTAAAGCGATACTCTTATATTATTTTTTATAGTGACCACACCTAAGTTTGCCTAAATATCCTCATTTCTTACATTATCTTCTCTAATATTTCCATACATCAATTGTAACATTCGTATTGCTACCACACACATACTATATACGAGCTTCTTAGTAATAACCAACACGTTGTAGCATGTACCATATAACAAAATTGGTCTAATCATTATCCTCTAAAATTTACCTTTTTGTCGTAACAATATATTTCAATCACACAACTCTCATATTACAGCACTTCACATCAACCATCACACTTCGTATCAATGATCAACGTCTTTCTTAATTTCTGTATTTTCTTGGATAACCGATCAAAGATACATAAAGTACTTACCTGAAATACATTCTTTATCAGCTTCATCATGTTATGAACTTCGTGTCTCATTTTACTAGACTTCCATACATTCTGTTTTATTACTGTTAAGGTTTAAACCTTAAGTTTCTAATATCTGCCTCCTCGAATGTTTTAAATTTACCTTTACAACACTTTTGTCTAATCTATCAAAATAATATCGTCTGCAAATAGCATTCAAAAAGGCTCACATGGTATCTCTACACGAAATAAAATTGCATGCTCCTTAACTATCACTCGATTCTTTTGTTATGTCAGGAAACAACATTTAACACGCTATACTGTTAACATTGATATCACGGTTTGTTAGGAAGGTCCCAACAAATTTTGTTTTATACATCAGGAGCATGCACTGACATGGAATTCATGATGACTTTAATAAGAATGACTTTTAGAACAAAATATGACATAAAATACTACCTTCCATGGTACCTTTGAACCCACAAACAACTAGATCTGTTACTACATTCTTTTATGAATTTATTTAAAATCCGATGACATCTTTTGTTTTCTTTTGTGTCCCTATTAGTTCATTTACGTCTACCCAACCAACTTGAGTCTATATTGTTTGGCTCCAAAACGTCGTTCCTTCTTTTAAACTTGCTGCTAAGGTCCAAAGCCTTTTTAGTATTGCTCATATGTAACTTATCATGTCTAATCAAAGTCTTAAGTATAGCATTTCTGCAATTACTTATGCTAATCATAAAATGAATTGACATAGCTAACATTTTCTGTTGAACAAAAGTTGTCCCTTATCATCAAGCCTTGATGGTGTTGTTTCTCGAGTGTTGAAACAAAGAAGGTGCATCCATAAGTTCATCCAACGGTCAATAAATATATTTTTTTTGTGATTGTCCACACGATATTAACAGCTGGTTAATCTCTTTGCATCTGATGATGCCTATATTCTAAGTTAATGTATTGTCGGATCTTCAATACTACCAATAACATCCACTGCCTGGAAATTTCCGGCATGGCTTTTGGCATGTTTGTAACTAATGCCCACTATTTTCCCTCATATCGATGCTATGATCTTGATGCTTTTGTTCCGTTAATTATCCTAGTCCTATGAAACAGCAGCCTAATGGCATTCATATGATTTTATTTCCAGTAACAACAAAGATCATAAAACAAATGTGTCTTGCAACATTAGCAACTTGCGCTGTACATTATAATAGTCCTTTCCTGACCTATAAGCTGGCGTTCCCTCAATTTCAATTAATTCGTAAACCCGAGAGTAAAATTCAAGTGATCCTTGATCATGACCACCAACTGAATAATGCACTTCAGATCTTTCAACACAATTCTCAACTGACTAAAATTGCTTTCCCATATGCTTTGGTTAAAAGAAGGAAGTGGATGAACCTAAAGAGGAGAGGAAGAGGAAAGCGATCGAGGAATTCTTTGGCCGAATCGTCGGTTTGCAACCCTAAAACAAGAAAAATTAAAAGATTAAAAAAATAAGACAAATCAAATAAATTCGCAAGCGAATGACGGGAGGGATTTGATTGAACCAGGATACGATGCGAAATCGGACGCCGCTTCGAGCAGAGGAGATAGATCAGTCGGCGTTTCTGTTGCCTCCATTTTTTTTGAACGGCGACACTTCTCGGTTTCAGTGAGAGGAGAAAAAAAATCTTTCTTTTTTCTTCGGGCGAGCGCGAGGAGGAAGCTGTGAGGGGAGTTACGCTACGCGTCGGAAGAGAAGAGCGATGCCCGGGGGGCGGCGGCTTCTTGGCGTCTGTCTACAGTGACAGGTGGTGTCTACAGTGACAGGTGGCAACCCGTAGGGCCTGTTCCACAATTTGAAATTGTTATTTGGAAAGTACAAGTTTTTTTTGGCTAGAATAGGGGCCAGAATGGAAATATGGACACTATTTATCTACTACTGTGCAGCTCCATTTCAAATTCGTGTTCTTTTGGGCATTTGCAAATTTGGGAATGCATGGTGACGTGGAGTCAAAAATTGCGGAACACGAGGCAATTTGTATTCAACCGAATTTGGGAGGAAAGCTTGGGAATGCATGTGAATAGAGGGGTATGTGGTACCCACTCTCTCATCTCTCTCTCTCTCTTCCAGCTCACCACCTTTCCACTTTCTCATTCTAACTTTCCAATCCCAAAAGAACACAAGAATAAAAAGTGGACCACAATTTCTATTCCAAACCCCACTTTTCATACTCCATTCCACCCAAAAGAACACAAAACTCAATTTTCTTTCTCCTTGGAATATAAACTTTCCCCTATTCTCATTTCTCTATTCCATCAAAAGAACAGGCCCTAAAGATATTTGTTTCTGTTTCGGGGTTTTCTTATCACGGATTTGTTGATTGGATGGCTTGAGGTCAACACGATCACGAGGGGCGCACGTGGCCTCCAGGGGACTGGCGTAACTGGTTCGGCTCGGCGAAGAGGGTGTGCGTCCGTGCGTCGGCGTGCCGAGGGGATCCTCGACAAAGCGACGGCCTCCGTATGGGTGGAGATGAACGGGCTCGGGGGCGAGCGCGTTCGGCTCCGGACCGGTTGGGCGCCGAAGGGTAGCCTCGGCGTGGCTGGATCTACTTGACCTGAACAGACGAGAAAGCTCGTCGGGAGTGGGGCGGACCTTGGTTCCGACCAAGTCCCCTCTGATGTCTAAGTCAAAACGGATCTGAAGGGTGCTCGGTGAGATCGGTATGGCTCACGGAGAGACCGATACTCGAGTCCTCGGGCCGAGCTGTGGGGGAGAATTATAAGGTGGAAGATAAGGTCGTTAGAGAGGAATACCTCAGTGTGTTGGTTATCCAGGAAGTGATCCCTTTGTACGTTGTTCTTCGAGTCGCTTTATAGAATTCTTACCCGGCCACGCATCCTTAACGTCCCTCTGTCTCGCCCCGATCACCTGCCAATTTGATGGCGCCTTCATGGGTCATGAAGGTGGGCGTTATGGGGCCTCTTAATGGTGATTAAGGAGGGGCACGTTTTAAGGGGAGCGGTTAGCTCTTGCTGTCGTGGGTCAGCGGTTGTGCCCGCTTCGGTCCGAGGCCGGCCTGACTTTGATTCTTCGTGGGGGCCTCGTTCTCCCATGCCCGTGGGCTTGCGACGCGGGCTTGGGCCGTTCAGTCTTGGCCCATCCTGGAAGGGCCATATCACTTGCCCCCATCGCTTAGGCCGTTCGAATTCTGACGGTTCGGTTCAAGTGATGTGATCCGCGTGGAATTGACATGTGCGTCAGTCGAGGCAGCATCATTGAATGAGAGTCATCATGACACTGCCTGGTTGAAATTCCCCCGCCCTTGGGACCAGAATTCAAAGTGTCTCCGGTTGCTGGATGTCGCCACGCGTCCTCCTTCAAACGGCCTAGATCATATTGTCTCTCGTATAAAATTGCCGCCCTTTCAGATTTTTCGTTCGCGCTTTCTAATCTGATCTTACTCCTCCGAGTGCCAACGAATTCCCCTTCGTCTTCCTTCTTCCAATCCCTTTCAATGTAATCTCCTTCTTCCTTTTCTGCTTACTCGACTTGTCCCATGGCTGCATTGAGGATATGAAATTCCGCTCCTCGGTCTGGCGATCCTCCCGCTCCAGGGTCTGGCCATCTTCCTGCTCCTCGGTCTGGCAATCCTCCTGCTCTTTGGTCTAGCAATCCTCCTGCCCCGGGGTCTGGCAAACTGCCTGCCCCGGAGTCTGGCAATCCTCCCGTTCCTCGGCCGGACCTTGATAAAGGGAAGGGTCTGCTGTTTGAGGATCTGGCCCGTCGGGACGATGCCCATGCTGCGGAGGAGTTCGATGTTCCTCTAGTGATCCTTGGATCGTCATCCACAGTTCCTTACTCACTGCCGAGGAGATCAGGACGAAGTACCTCTGCCACCCGTATGATGTTCGGATTTCCTTGGTCGAAGAGAGGATTTGTTTTCCAGGGAGCCGCGAGGTCGGCGTGTATGTTGAGATATTCCGCATGGGGCTCCGTTTCCCTCCCCACCCTTTCGTTATCTAGGTCTTGGAGTTTTTGGTGGTGGTCATGTGTCAGCTGACCCCCTACTCGATCGCAGCATTGGTCGGATTTATCGTGATTTGCAGTGGGCATGGATTGGAGCTGACCCTGCCCCTCTTCTTTTATTGTTTCCAGGTTCAGATGGTTAGCAAGGGGCCGTGGCAGCACATCCACGCCCAGGCGGGGAGGGAGTGTCTGCTACGTCTGCCCCGCTGGGTTGGCGATTGGAGTAGAGATTACGTTTTCGTCACCTTTCCATGAGATGTTGTGATTTTGACCGGTTGTGGGAGCTTGTGTCGATACGACTTAACATTGTCCCTTTCCGAGGCCGATCAAGCTACGGTCAGGTTTTTGTCGTCGTTTTCACTGGTGGAGAGGTTGGTCTGGGCTCTGCTGGACGACCTTCTCCTCAAAAATGTCATGTGGTCCCCCGGTAGACGCTTTCTTCTTTCTGCTCTTCTCTTTTGCTTACCCTGATCTTCTTTCCTTCTGCAGAGATGGCGGGCCGAGAGTTCAACCGTGACGTCCGCGAGCTCATTCACCGGGGGCCAATAGCGGGCGCGAAAACCCTTCTGGCCACGCACATCGGCGTACGGTGGAGGAGGAGATCCATGCGACCGATGTCGAGGTGGGGACGGTGGAACCGGTGGTCATCCCCAAGCCACCGCCCCAAGTCGTCGTTGAGTCCCCCGCGGCGGGGAACTTGACCGATGATAACCCCGATCCCGCCCGTGCCAATGGGGGTCGCCGGGGGCATCGGGCAGGGTTCCCGAATGCCGGCCGGGAACCGTGGGGGAGAAAGGAAGCGCCCCCCTTCGGAGTCTAGAGTGTAGTGCCTCTGAGCTATGAGGAACAAACACTAGAGGGGGTGAATAGTGTTTTATAGAATTATAAGGAATTTACGCCAAATAAAACCCTACTTAACCAACAAATGCGGAATACAATAATTGAACAACAATCACAATGAACAATGCAATTCTAACATGCAATCTACCCTGGTTCGGTGCCACCCAAGTCTCACTGACTTGTTACCGGTGCCCTAATCCAGCAACACCCGGATCACCTCCGGATACTCTAGAAAACAGCTAGAGATTTCCTTAGCCCACTTGCGAAAACCCCACAAGTGCAATCGACCTACAATCGATATCCGTGAATCCCACAACCCGGGATCACGCAAAGACCTTAGTCCCACAACCTGGAACTAAGCAAACTCTTATAACCGAGAGCAAAACGAAATCTTGACTCCTACAACTTGGGATCAAGCCAAACCTCTCATCAACCGAGAGTACAACTAAATCAAAGTAAATGAAACAATGAAATAAACACTTACCTACAAAATCCTAAGCCTTGAGTTAACTTACCAAATATTAGGGCAAGAAGGATTTTGGGGAAGATGATGACACCAAGCCCTAGCTCCACCAAGATGGACAGCAATATGTGGCTAGGATGAGGTTGGTGTCGTTGGATCAAGCTCTTAGCTTGGAAGGCTCACAATCAATGAATCTCTCTTGAGGAATAAGAGTGAGGAAGAAATTCTAGTGAGAAGAGAGAGCTTGGAAATAGAGTTTAATGGCTCCTCTCTTAGATGTGAAAATCTCTCAAATATCAGCCTTGAATCCCTGGTTAGAAGCCCTCAAGCTTATATAGGGAAGAGAGAAAACGGTCACAAGATTCGTGCAATAAATGCTCCAACGGATCTATTTCTGAAGCAGACTAGTCGGTCAAAGAAGGATCACTGACCGACTAGTTTATCAACTAGTCGATCGGTGATTCAACATGAACCGACTAAGAGGATGACAGCCAATAAAGATAGTTCATGAGAACTAGAACTAGTCGGTCTAAGAAGACTTGCCAACCGACTAGTTTCACAACTAGTTGGTCGGTGAGTGTTCTTTGACCGACTAAGAGTCGAAATACAATTGGCTGAACACAAGCAACACTAGTCAGTCTGAGAACAACTTCCAACCGACTAGTTTCTCAACTAGTCGGTCGACGATTGTTCTTTGACCGACTAATGATAAACAGTAGCTCAGGCTGTGAAATGAAGGACATAACTAGTCGGTCTAAGAAGGATTCCCAACCGACTAGTTTGACAACTAGTCGGTCTGTGAACCTTCTTTGACCGACTAACTGCAAACAGTAAATGAGCTGAAATTGATAAGGTATTCTAGTCGGTTCAAGAAGGATTGCCGACCGACTAGATTGCCATCTAGTCGGTTGGTTCTTCTTCTTGAACCAACTAACATGCACAAGAAGCCGCGATGAGAAGCGTAAGGCTTCGGGAAAGATTCTATGGGCTTCTATGATAATCCTAGCTCTAATAATGTAAGACCTACTCAAGGCTTAACATTCTAAGAAATGAAGCTAGAAGACAAAACAAATACCATGACGAACCGTCTTCAAAGCTTCAATGTCTTGAGTCTTTTAGATGAATGACTTGAATGTCTTCAATGTCATAGTCTTCGAATCTTTTGACTCATCCAATCCTTTCTTCTCTTTGGATGGAATCTTCATTCATTTGTTGATGCCATTTGCTTGAGATTAGATGAAGCCTTTGAGTTCTTCAAGCCAATGCATCACCGTTGTTGATCTACCAAGTCCTCCACTTGAATCAACACGTGTAGTCACTTTTGATCTTCTTGAATCTGATTGGTGACTTCTTAACTAACTGCAATCACAATAGTTAGTCACAATGATTTGTGTTTGATCATCATCAAAATCAAGGTGGAGAATCTAATACTCAACATTCTCCCCCTTTTTGATGATGACAACCCAAATATAAACAAAACAAGTAATTGTGCATTAAATATACTTACTCCCCCTGCAATGATGACAATCAAGTTAATAGCAATATACAATAGCATCATTAGCAGTTAATAGTGTGTGTATCACATGAGGTTGTGTATATATCGCATGAATGACCAGAAATATTATGCATACACAATACAAATTATTTAGGTGATACACATCATAAACATGAGCATGATTACCAATTATATATATAATGTAATCAATCTAAACCATGCTCCCCCCTGAATCATATACTTGAATGATCACACAAAAAGACTATATGATTCAAGCTAATGTTTGACACTCAACATTTAATAAGCACACCTTGTTTATTTCTCTCCCCCTTTGTCATTACCAAAAAAGGCATGGGGACAAAGAAACAACAAATGCAACAATAGAGTGGAAAACATAAAAGTATATCTAATGAAAAGATATCAATTGTAAAGTTACCAATCGAAAACAAGATATCAAAATAAAGATATCAATTGCAAGAGCACATATCCAACAACAATTCAACTATTATCAATTATCACAAGAAGAAAAGCATTAAGCATATGTGATAAAGGATTACAATAGATACTAATTGTAAAGAGTAGTGTGAGCAGTGTTAGAGAAACAAGTGAGCAAATAGTGTCAAGAACACAAACAAACTCAATTATCACAATCATGGTTATGAGTCCAATACTCAAAATTTAAATTCTAATTAGCATACAAACATACTCAAAGCATCATATAATAGTCCAAAGATCACATCTAGCATGATACCAAGTGTAGACATACCAAATCATCTCCAAAAGTAAGCATATAAAGATGATATCCAATATGAATAGTCTACCAATTGTAAGGATGATACCAATAGATTAAAGTACCAATTTGTACAAAATACATACTTACAATATTAAGCTCCCCCTGCTTTGGTGCATCACTTAAAGCACCATCAACTCCATTTGAATGTGAATCCTTGCAAATCAAGGAGTTGGTAGGGTTGGTATCCCATGATGGATTGAACCTAGAAAGCATCATTTTGGTATCCAAAAATCCTTTTGGATCCTATGGGTTAGGCAACAAAATTAACAAACTAAATTCAAATTAACGTAACCCATAACCAACTAAATTCAAATTCAATATGAATCTAGGTTTCTAATAAACATGCACATCCAAGATCAATATGCAAATAAAAAGAATAAACCACTTCTTACCACAATTGCTTTGGTACCCATAAAATGAAATTAAACTTATGGTACCAAGCAATGAAGGGTCAAAGGAAACTAACCCTTCGGAAACCAAGTCCACGAGGACCGTGATTTCCCAACATAATCATCATTCAAAATAATATCATTAATATACGATTGCACATACATATTCTTAGCATGGATGCTAGTGTTCTTCGGACCACAAATAGTGTATATTTTGGGTATCCTCTTCCTAGTGGTTGCATGCACGAAAGGTTGATTTCTACGTGGTGCATGTGGCCTAGGAGTATGAGATCTAGCAAGAGCATGAGGATATGTGTATGGAACATTATGATGTGCAAAAGCATGATGATTGGCATATGATCCATGGTGTGGTGTTGCATACATACGTGGATGAACATGAGGTGTGTATGCATGATGATGATCATAAGCATGTGAAGGTGCATGAGCATGAGTACGTGCATGAGAGTGTCTCAAAAGAGTGTTTGAACGTGCTCGAGGACGTGGAACATAAAAATCATCATTTGTAGAGATGTGAGAAGTGGATGCATTCCTACGTGTATTGGTGTACATATAAGCATGTCCCTTCCTGTGATGTCCACCCTTGGTGGGTTTCTTAGCAAAGGAGGGAGGAATAGGAGTGGTGGTTTCCTTGGTAGTAGAACTACCCAAGTTGTTATAGACACCACTCGTGGATGCACCGGAGGATGGCCTCACAACATCTATAGTTATTTCACTATAGGGGGTGCGTGCATTTGATGCATGTGTGATGAGCTCGTGCACTTGGGATTTGAGATCCTCATTCTCAATGCCCAAAATAGTGTTTTGAGATTGAAGATTTTCAATCTCAAGATCGTTACTATCCGCAATGGAAACACGATCAAGTTGAGATTTGAGGGACTCCACCTCATTTCTCAACATGCCATTTTGAGTAAGCAAACTTGCTTTCTCAATGGCGAGAGTCTCAACAATGGTGTCATTGTTAGAGGTGCTACATGTAGAAGTGTTAGTGAGACTAGCAATCTCATTCCTAGCATCACAATATTTATGCATAAGCCTTTTATGTTTATCAAATAATTGTCTAAATGCAATTCCAAGTTTTTTCGTTATTACCTTTTCATTGTCGCTATCACTTCCACTTGAATCACGTGATTCATCACTAAAGTTGTCTTCTCGTGCCATCAAGCCCATGAATGAATCTCTTTCATCATTTGAGGAGAGGTGGACTCTTCTTGCTCCGCTAGCATGTGCCATATTTGATATGCCGTTGTTACCTTGGACACACGCCTAAGAATGTTATATGATAAATACTCAAGCAAGATATCCATTACCTCTTGGTGTTTTTTCACCAATTCTTTTTGCTCATTTGTCCATTCATGTTCGGAAGTGGTAGGTGCACGAAGAGGCTTTTCCACAAGCTTCCAATAATCCTCATCGATGGATTGAATATACGCCTTCATTTTTACACACCAACTTTGATAGTTGGGTCCAATGAGATATGATGGAATAGGACATCGTGTGTTGTTGTTGTTGTTGGTTGCCATACCAATAACCTTGCTCCGATACCAATTGTAGTGCCCCTGAGCTATGAGGAACAAACACTAAAGGGGGGGGGTGAATAGTGTTTTATAGAATTATAAGGAATTTACGCCAAATAAAACCCTACTTAACCAACAAATGCGGAATACAATAATTGAACAACAATCACAATGAACAATGCAATGCTAACATGCAATCTACCCTAGTTCGGTGCCACCCAAGTCTCCCCGACTTGTTACCGGTGCCCCAATGCAGCAACACCCGGATCACCTCCGGATACTCTAGCAAACCGCTAGAGATTTCCTTAGCCCACTTGCGGAAACCCCACAAGTGCAATCGACCTACAATCGATGTCCGTGAATCCCACAACCCGGGATCATGCAAAGACCTTAGTCCCACAACCTGGAACTAAGCAAACTCTCACAACCGAGAGCAAACTGAAATCTTGACTCCCACAACTTGGGATCAAGCCAAACCTCTCATCAACCGAGAGTACAACTAAATCAAAGTAAATGAAACAATGAAATAAACACTTACCTACAAAATCTTATGCCTTGAGTAAACTTACCAAATATTAGGGCAAGAAGGATTTTGGGGAAGATGATGACACCAAGCCCTAGCTCCACCAAGATGGACAGCAATATGTGGCTAAGACGAGGTTGGTGTCGTTGGATCAAGCTCGTAGCTTGGAAGGCTCACAATCAATGAATCTCTCTTGAGGAATAAGAGTGAGGAAGAGATTCTAGTGAGAAGAGAGAGCTTGGAAATAGAGTTTAATGGCTCCTCTCTTAGATGTGAAAATCTCTCAAATATCAGCCTTGAATCCCTGGTTAGAAGCCCTCAAGCTTATATAGGGAAGAGAGAAAACGGTCAGAAGATTCGTGCAAGAAATGCTTCAACGGATCTATTTCTGAAGCAGACTAGTCGGTCAAAGAAGGATCACTAACCGACTAGTTTATCAACTAGTCGGTCGGTGATTCAACATGAACCGACTAAGAGGATGACAGCCAATAAAGATAGTTCATGAGAACTAGAACTAGTCGGTCTAAGAAGACTTGCCAAACGACTAGTTTCACAACTAGTCGGTCGGTGAATGTTCTTTGACCGACTAAGAGTCGAAATACAATTGGCTGAACACAAGCAGCACTAGTCGGTCTGTTAACAACTTCCAACCGACTAGTTTCTCAACTAGTCGGTCGACGATTGTTCTTTGACCGACTAATGATAAACAGTAGCTCAGGCTGTGAAATGAAGGACATAACTAGTCGGTCTAAGAAGGATTCCCAACCGACTAGTTTGACAACTAGTCGGTCGGTGAACCTTCTTTGACCGACTAACTGCAAATAGTAAATGAGCTGAAATTGATAAGGTATTCTAGTCGGTTCAAGAAGGATTGCCGACCGACTAGATTGCCATCTAGTCGGTTGGTTCTTCTTCTTGAACCAACTAACATGCACAAGAAGCCACGATGAGAAGTGTAAGGCTTCAGATAAGATTCTATGGGCTTCTATGATAATTCTAGCTCTAATAATGTAAGACCTACTCAAGGCTTAACATTCTAAGAAATGAAGCTAGAAGACAACAAATACCATGACGAACCGTCTTTAAAGCTTCAATGTCTTGAGTCTTTTAGATGAATGACTTGAATGTCTTCAACGTCATAGTCTTCGAAGCTTTTGACTCATCCAATCCTTTCTTCTCTTTGGATGGAATCTTCATTCATTTGTTGATGCCATTTGCTTGAGATTAGATGAAGCCTTTAAGTTCTTCAAGCCAATGCATCACAGTTGTTGATCTACCAAGTCCTCCACTTGAATCAACACGTGTAGCCACTTTTGATCTTCTTGAATCTGATTGGTGACTTCTTAACTAACTGCAATCACAAGAGTTAGTCACAATGATTTGTGTTTGATCATCATCAAAATCAAGGTGGAGAGTCCAATACTCAACATAGAGGACCCAAAGAGAAGAAGAAGAAGAAGATGGGGAGAGCAGTGACGTGTGTTTATATTTTATATATTCACGCACGTCTTCTCCGTGATTTTCAGTTGCTTTCCGGTGTTTCATATCCATTCTTTTGTGATTTTTAGTTTTCTTTCACTTTCTTTGTGTTTTCGTGCTGACACAGGAGATTGCTAGCGCTGGGGACATATAAAGCAAATATCATGAGTCCCCGGAGCAATGGGAGGTGCCACGCGCGATCCTGAGGGCCAAACATCAAAGAATATCATTTTTCAGCCCTCAACCGATCGGGTGGACAGACCCACCCGATCGGTTCGTGCACGCGTATCCGACCCAGTCTGGAGCAGCAGTGAAGAAGAGCCCACCCGATCGGTTCAGCGATCGGGTAGTGGCGACAATGCTCTCTGTCTTTTGGAGCTGAATTCCAACCGATCGGGTGAAAACTCACCCGATCGGTTCATCTGTAGCCAAAGTGCCCCTCAGCCAACGACCTGACGACTCACCCGATTGGTTCAGCGATCGGGTGAAGTATCTCAAAGGCTGAAGACCGTTTCGACATTTGTCTCACCCGGTCTGTTGATGCTTCAACCGATCGGGTGGACGTGTATTCTATATATAGCCCTAGATTTTTTCCCAGAACGAGATCCCCTTTTCTAAAACTGTCTTTTTGGGATTTTTGGCGGCTGTGAATTTATTTTGTTTTGTAAGTTCTCAGATTGTTCTGAAACTTTGATATTACTGTAATACTATTGTTAGCTTCTTATTTCTATTGCTTGATCTTGATTTCAATGGTTATATTTTGTTGTGTTGCTCTTTTTACAATGAATTGTGAGTAGTTCCCCAATCTAGGGCATTGGTGGAAGCCCCTTCGTGGGTTCTCCCTAGAACGACCATAGGATTAGGGTTTCGATAGGATATAAGAATTTAAATGGTTACGCGGGGCGTTATATTATCATTGGCGGGAGAAAGACAGCCTCTGACCGTCAGGCCAAGGGGAAATAAAACGTGAGTTTGATCCCCTATCCACAGCTCACACACCCTAGCGTAGACATTGAATCCTAGCGCGTGGGAACGGCAGGATGAAATGTCAGGAGCAATCGTTGCGAGCTTAGTGCTCTCGGAGACGGTCGGTGTTAATGGTCATGGGAATGCCCACTGTCCGAATCCAGGTAGACCTAGGGTATCATCCTGGGCATTGACCGGAATATCGGGCCCATGGGACGCTAGGTATCACTTTTAGAGGCAACGTCTCACCACTAAACCCTAGAATCCAATCGTATTCATATCCGTCGATCGTAATAGAGAGGACACATGATAGGGTGGAAACCAAGATCCTAGGTTCCTTTTATACATCTTACATCTTTCGTAGTTCTATTTCGTCACATACCACCGAGCGATAGAGCTAGCTCACCCACCGGGTGATCCGGATCCTGTCTGATAACAAGTACAACACACGCCTCCCCGTGTTCGACCCCCAAGCCACACTACAACACCGTGCGCTTGCGGTTATAAATATTTAAATCTGGTATCCCCGTTCCGACTACACATTGCTAAATCTAGGGGACGTCAAGCTTTATGGCGTCGTTGTCGGGGAGGCAATGTGCTTGTTTTCATTTAGGACCTAGTAATCCCTGAGGCTGGCTCATGAACGCGATCGCTAGACTGCGTTTTATCCAAAAATTATAAAAATTTCAATAAACAGATTCTTTCCCTACCACCATTATCAATTTGTGCTATTCCTTGTACCACTAACGCGCTTGTCGTACCCAAAATTTTTGTTTGTCAGGTGAATTATGTGGATGCCCGATGGATCACACATCGGGAATTTTGATGCTTACATGCCATACGGTGCTCAGATGGGGGGATATGAGAATTATCCATAGGTCGTCGTAGTTTGCGAAGCTTGTGGGAAGCAGGGACATACGACCATCCATTGCCAACTCAGTGCCCAACCCTACACCCCACACTCATATACCCACAACCTACATCAAGAACGCTCCCATCCTTACCCCCAAATTTACACACCCCATCCTCCACCAAAATCTATCCTTGAATTATTCTTGGAAAACTCCATTGCAATTCAAATGCAATGGACATCACCTCCACTTCCATTACCACTCCCCCACCAAAGTTTGACCTTGAATTATTATTAGAAGACAATATTTTAAACCAAGGCCAGATGACTTCACCACTTTCACTTCCACCACCTAGGACCGATCTTGAGTTGTTAGTGGCGAATTCCTTTGTAAATCAAGGCCCGACAATACCAACACCCTCATCTCCATCTCAGAAGTCTATCCTTAAGTTATTGATGGAAGATTCCACGGTAACCCAGGGCCAGGTGGATTCACCAATTCCATTTCCGCCTACCACTTCTACCTTTGGGGGTGAAGAAGTCGTGTCTCATACATCATCGATGACTTGCACCACGGAAGGTAACTCTTATGGTTTACAATTTGAAAATTTTGATACGCGTCCCCTTCCCCATGCAGGTACAATTTTTGAGACACACTGTACCGAGGAGGCCATGGAGGATGTCGATATCGACGAGGAGGGAGAGCGTGGAGCCGTGAACATCATGACTCATTCTATTGAGCCTCATGCTCCATTGCCTCTACCACTACCTCCACAGCTCACCCTCACTCCACCAGAGGCATCGTATCCACCAGAGCTTACTGCTCCCACTCAGGGAGATCTTTTATACCCTATTTCTGAATCTCATATTACATTCCACATACTTTTAGATTCAAATACTACTAACATGACATACCCTCCAAAGGATCCAGATTCACATTATACGGAGATATGTCAGGGCATGTCAGCACCTGACGAGCTCGTCGCTGAACGTGGACAAGAGATCATCGCGTCACCACCAGGGCATAGCACCACATTCTCAGGGGGTCATCGTCAAATTTTTCCACGCTTTACATTTCAATTTGACGATACTCTTTGGGATACATTTATTGCGGGGAAGAATTCTTCATCACGGACTGATGCTCCTTTTCTTTCGAATGATTTAGGTGGACATCATCGAGAGAAGCTTGGGGGGAGCATTGCTGGAGTTCATTGGTGTTCGTGGCACCAGAACATTGGCGGAGCCACAGAAAGAATAGGAAGAGCAGCTTCCCGCTCCGCTTCAGATCGTAGATCCACCGTTTGCTCAGGTGTATCTAAATCTAGTAGTGTAAAAAATTCTACCGCTCTCTAGTCTAGACTTGAATAAACTCGTCTCTTCTCGGCAGCGAGAGGAGCGTATTAGGATTAATCGCTTTTCTTTGAATAAAATTTGACTCCATGCCGAGCCCCTCCAGTCTCTTCCGAGGAAGATGAGGAGACTGCCTCTCCTGCACCATGATTTTCTTTCTTCTGATTTTCCCCCTTGCCATTTATTCTGCATCACCATGATCACACATTTTTGCTAGCATTGTCATGATCAGCTTCGGGGAAATCAATTTTTATGATTGTTGTCGTGTCATGTTTATTGTGTGTTTGTTTATATGTGTTCGGGTGCATGTGTGTTATATAGTTGGTTCGAGTGTCTATCTTCTTTATTTTCTTTTTCGTTTTGTGTGTCTTTCATGTTTTTCAATTTTTTGTGTCGGTGCGTACTTCCCTCCCATTTTCGTTGCCCTCCCATATTTACTATTATTGCATTGAGGCAATGCAAGATTCAGCTTGGGGGAGTCGCACTTTGTGCGTCAGTTTTATCTTTTTCACCGTTTTTGAGTCATTTTCATCGTGTTTTTCTTTTTCTTCTTATCCTTTTGTTCTCCCTCTCCTAGAGATGACCCCACATGATGAACTGCCACGGAACCACACACACACCTAGCTTAGCTACAATAATCACTTTCACTAACCATAGGAAGCCGAGTCCTATTGCATTTGATGCTCCGTGGGTTCACTTTGCTTTTGTGTGAGTTGTTTGTTGTGGCTAGCTAGTTGGTGTGCTTCTACTTTGTGATTTCGTTTTATATTCATATCCTTGGTTGACCCCTAGACCATCATGCTTCAATTTCGAATATGCGGTATTTTGCTTCCACTGTCTGCTTCTTTATGCATGAATTATATACTACGCTTCAATTCGCATGTGTCGGGACTCTACCAATCGGACTAGGATAACTCATTTTGCTTATGCTCTGATTCGCGAAAATTTTTCTTTTGCCCAAGTGTTTAGAATTCGATTTCTTTTTTGTTTTACTTGGTGCAAATCCCCTCGTCGTGTACCGTTCTCCCACTTGGGAGAGTACACAAATATATAGCCCAAAATCCAAAAATCCAAAAAGAAAAAAAGAGAGAAGAAAAAAATTCAAAAAGAAAAAAATATGTATAGCCAAAAAAATCCAAAAAAATACAAATACCCAAAACCCAAAAAAAATTCCCGTTGTGAATATCATTCATATCCGCCATGAATAAAGGGAAGGCGAGAATTTACACCAAGTGTTCTACTCCATACCTTCTCAACAACCTTCGTTTTCGAACGCACTTGGCATAGGAATTTTCTAGCGATTATCTAGGCAATAGTGCGGTGATCTTCTAGTTCCTAGCAGTGGAGTCACCGACACATGATACACATCAATTCTTATTCTATTCTCATGCATGCTTGAGCTATTATTCACCGCTAATTTGAATTGAATCGATATTTGGGTCATTCCTTGGTTATGTGTATATGGAGCTTTATTACACAATTTAGATAGTAACACCGTCTGTTAGCTCCTGACCTCACTCACTCGCGTTTCACCACATGGACCCACGACACTTTTATGGACTCATATTCCTGGGTTTAGTGATTGTGTTTATCGCATGCTTGCTTAGTGTGGTGAGTTAGTTTTAGTTGGCTCCGACGGGTGATCTAGGATTTTGCTTTCTTTTTCTGTTTCTTTCTCTCTATTTTTCCCTCTGAACTCCTACTCTCACTCGTCTTCCTCGAGGACGAGGAAGGGTTCAGCTTGGGGGATTTTGACGTGCGTTTATATTTTTATATTCACGCACGTCTTCTCCGTGATTTTCCGTTGCTTTCCGGTGTTTCATATCCATTCTTTTGTGATTTTTAGTTTTCTATCACTTTCTTTGTGTTTTCGTGCCGATGCAGGAGATTACCAGCGCTGGGGACATATAAAGCAAATATCATGAGTCCCCGGAGCAAGGGGAGGTGTCACGCGTGATCCTGAGGGCCAAACGTCAAAGAATATCATTTTTCAGCCCTCAACCGATCGGGTGGACAGACCCACCCGATCGGTTCGTGCACACGTATCCGACCTGGTCTGGAGCAACAGTGAAGAAGAGCCCACCCAATTGGTTCAGCGATCGGGTGGTGGCGACAGTGCTCTCTGTCTTTTGGAGATGAATTCCAACCGATCCGGTGAAAACTCACCCGATCGGTTCATCTGTAGCCAAAGTGCCCCCGGCCAACGACCCGACTGTTGGACGCAACGATCTAGGACCTTTAGTTTGATGATGACAAACGTGTGCGAACTATTTAACGTGTGTGCTAAGTGTGTTTCAGGAATGGCAAGTGTTGGAGAAATTGCTACTCATATAGCACGTTGGAAGAGAGAAAGTGTTGTCCACAAAGCAAGTTGGACTTGGTCCAATATGGGATGAGATGAAGAGAATCGCTATGGATTTGCTCATATCAATTAGTGATTTGGGCAATCTAATTTTCCTATCCCAAGATCAATTATTTCCATATTAATTCTAATCAATTTCCATACGAATTCCATTTCTTATTTCAAACTTCATATCCAATCTTTGGCCATATACAAACCCTAACCTCCTCTTTATAAAGAGCATCATCCCTAGGGTTGGGCCGCGCGGCAACCAAAAGCTCAAAAGGCCGGCCAACGTTAATATCCCAATCTCTATAAAAATTCCATGCCGCAACTTTAACTATTTATTCAACGTTTCTCTTGGCCAATCACCAATATCTCTTGAAGAGCCGCAAGCCCCTCTTGGATATTCTAAAATCCCTAGCATTCATTGCCCTTGAGAACCGCAACCTGCCTTTTCTTTGGAGAGCCGAATCCTCCTTCTCAAAGAGCCTGTCAACCTTCTTCTACAGTGTGTTAATCAAAAGACCAAGGCAGGCAAAATTTTTTGGGCAACAAATTAAAGGGTTAAAGGCCGCACAAAAAGGAGGGCAACGTTTTTGAGAAATCAATTTCTCAAAGGAGCAGCACACCGAATTTTTGAGTGCTCTTAGCTTTGAAATTATCAAAGCTAGGCCGTTCTTTTGCTGTTGTTGTGTTTCCTCAAATCATTATTCTCCCACCAATTTAATTTGAATCCCTTGATTGGCTGTGCATTTTTCTGTTTGCAGGCAACGTGTTGGGGCTAAAGACAGAGACAATGCCAAGAAATAAAGGAGCCACATTAATATGCTGATCTAGGGGGCAACAACAAACAAGCTAGGCCTCATTCGTTATCCCCATTGGAAGCCGCATTTGTTGACTTAGGGGGAGCCGCAAGCATTGAAGAGATCTGCCGAAATTTTTGTCATTAGGAGCACATAGGCCGAAATATTGAGCCTAACTCATTTTTATGTGCTAACAATTTGTTCTTTCAGGCAACAAAAACGAAACAGCCTAGGTCGGCCAAAAATTCATACAGGGATATTTTTTTACGGCATACAGAGCATCAAAGAGGCCGAATTAATTTGCTCTCTCTCTCCATAATAGAAGACAGGGGATTGCTTTCTTTTAATTAAATTATTTGAGGATTGGTTATTTTTTATTGATTATTCAAGTCTAACAAATCTCCTGTGCTTTTGAAGGTCACGCACAAATCAAAATTACATTGATAAGGGGGGCCGGCCTTATTGCTTACTTTAGCCGTATTATAAGAAGATCAGCCCAATAATTTTGAGGGGAGCCGCACTTAACTTCTTAAGGGCTTCTTCAAGTGCTAGGGCAAGTTGCAATTTTTTGTGTAGGCTGCAAGTTTCAATCTTTGGAGGAAGGCACAAGTTTCATCGAGAGGGCAGCCAAACTATTGGGGGAGACATCAGAGACTACTACTTGTCAGATTGATCTGACCCATGCTTATTGACGAAGATATCACTGCTGCACAATCTAAGCTTTCTAAACTCAATACTTTATTATTTTGTGTAGCAATTGTGATAGATCTTCGTAGGGGAAACTTTACCAATTTTCTGTGACTATTTTGGGACTTGTCTAGTTGGGACTAGACAAGTGGGACCCAGCAAGTTTGGGACTAGCTGGTAGAAAGTATTTCTAGGATTGATAGTGAGAGAAAACACTGTGTGTGGGGGTACTGAGAGCTTGGCGAGTGTAGAGACGTAGAGGGTGCTCTAAGCAAGCTCTAACTTGTGGTTTTGTACCTATTGCGCTATTCAATACTAGTTCTGCTTTGGGAGCTGGAGTAGGTCGTTGGGATGACCGAACCAGGGTAAATCTGCTGTGTACTCTGTGTCTGCATTTTTATTTACCCTGTTGCTGCTATAACTGCGTGTGCTAATTCGTGGGTTGCACGTATTATTTTTATTAGCCTATTCAACCCCCTCTAGGCTAGGATCCAGATCCAACAAGTGGTATCAGAGCCAGTTTAGTAGATCTAGCCTAGTTTGACCATGGACCACATTGATAGTGCTTTTGTTGAGGGTCAGTCTATTTCCCGACCACCTAGATTTAATGGAGTAGAATATGCTTATTGGAAAAATCGTATGAGAATCTACTTGATTTCTATTGATTATAAAGCTTGGCAAATTGTTGAAAAAGGCTATAAATCACCTGTTATTAAAATTGAAAACACCGAGATGCTTAAACCTGATGATAAATGGGATGATAATGATTGGAAGTTTTATTCTCTTAATGCTAAAGCTATGAATGCTTTCATTTGTGCATTAGATAAATCTGAATTCAATCGCATCTCATATTGTTTAACTGCGCAGGAAATATGGCATACTTTGGAGGTGACGCACGAGGGAATGTCACAGGTGAAGGAGTCTAGACTTGCACTTCTGAGCACGGAATACGAGGGATTTCGCATGCTACCATCAGAGACCATATTAGAAATGTTTGCGAGGTTCACCAACATTGTCTACAAGTCTAGTTCGCTCGGTAAGCCATATTCTAGCTTTGAGCAGGTGAGAAAGATATTAAGAGCACTGCCAAGCTCTTTCAGGCCTAAAGTTACTGCCATCCAAGAAGCGAAGGATCTATCGCAGATGAGGGTGGAGGACTTGATAGGCAATCTAATGTCCCACGAGCTTGAATTGCAAAACGTGGATAAAAGGGAGAAACCTGAGGAGAAGGAGAAAGCTACCAAGCCACTTGCTCTGAAAGCTGACGAAAGTGAAGATGATGATGATGACATAGCGCTAATGGTCAGAAACTTCAGAAAGCATGTCCAGACCAAGCAAGGAAGAACAGAAATGGCACCCAGGTTTAATCGCTCTAACTTTTTTCAGTCTTCTAAGCAAACTTATGATCAGAATGCTACTAATAGAATGACTTGTTTTAAATGCAAGAAAAGAGGACATCGAATGAGGGATTGCCCACATGAGACAGCTCAGGTAGCTAAAGAAAAGGGAAAATCCAAGGTGCTAACTTGGGATATGTATAGCGAAGCTCAGAGTGAGGAGGAGGAACACGAAGCCCACTCATGCATGGCATTGATGGGAGTACACGATGAGGTAATTTCTGGTAGTAAAACTGAACTCCTTACTCTTTGTAAAGAAATGCAAGATAAAATAGTAGAGCTTGAATCCACTATAGATGATTATCAAAATGAGAATTTTGAAATGCAACAATCTGAATATGAAATGTCTAAAGAGATTGAAAAGCTCAAAATTGATATTGTTGCTCGTGACTCTACTATTGACACTTTGAAAAAGGAAAAGTCCAGTTTTAATGATGAAGCACCTTGCCTCTCTTGTCCTTCCTTGATGAATAAAATTAGCATGCTTAAACTTGATTTGATTAAGCTCGAAACTGAAAAAGACTATGTGATTAGAGAGCTTAACGATAAATTTTGCATGTTGGATAATGATTTTAAAAGAAAAATGATTGAATTTGAAAAGAAGGAAGAGGAAAACAAGAGAGATTTTATAAGTAAATGCACATTGCTTGTGGAAGAAAATAAATTGTTGAAATCCAAAGTCTCTAATCTTGAATTGGCCATTAAGAAATTCTCTATGGGAAAACAATCGTTGGATACTATTTTAGAGAATCAACTATATGGCAATAACAGAAGAGGACTTGGTTTTGGTTTGAAAAATGTCGAAAAGCCAAAATTCAAGAAATTCCACAATGCACCCTCTATTGCAAAGAACAAATATGCAAAGTGTTTTACTTGTGATAGTGTAGGCCACACTTCATATTATTGTAAATTTAGGAACACAAATATCAAGTTTAAACAAGTGTGGGTTCCTAAAACTATATTGGCTAACACTAGTGGACCTTGTTGGATTCCAAGGTCACACTTAACACCTTTCATGTATGTGTGATGGAGTTTTGACGAGGAGCGTTAAATTCAATGTCTCATTCTTTTAGCTCCTTCGTCAAAAAGCGACGAGAATGTATAATTTTTATCCCTCTTTGCATTTCATTGCATACCTTCATAGATTTGTTTGTGTGCTTGATTTATTTTGATTTGTGTGCTTGCATGCATGATTTTTTAAATGTTTTTATTTCTGAAAAAAATGAAAAACCAAAAATAAAAAAAAATTGTGCTGATTGATTATCCTCTTATGAATCTCTTAAGTGGTATTGTATAAATGATCAATCTATCCCTTGTAGAAGTCAATTCATTATTGTTGTAGCTACATGAACATGATGTTATTCTTTTTAGTAGCCATGACATGTCTCATAAGTTTTAAACTTGACTTCTACACCTACATTTGCACTTTCACGATATTTGACTTTTTAGTGCTTTTGGAGATTCTTTTGAAGAATAATGGAAAGTGAATGAAGGAATGATTAAATTCTGAATTTTTCTAAGGGATATGAAGTGTTTAGCCATGAATTAAAATTGGGCCTAAAAATAATTGCAAATAAAAAAAAAATTTGTAAATTGTTCCGTATGAAAAATGGATACACTTCATGGCTAATACACAACCCATGAGTATCCAACTTATGCTACATGGGTAATCATTAGCGTTGGTGTATATAACTCGTCAAGCAATGCCACCCCACATTTAAAAGTTCTTTTGGGCCATGTTTCGGGGTTCGGTAACTTGAACTCATCTTTGATGAGGAGGGAAAAATCAATCCTAGTGATAATCATGAAAAATTCGAAAATGTGGATTGATTTGGTTGATTTTCTGAAATTGAATCTCCTCTAGTACTTTAATGTTTATATCTCTACACTTACACAAAGGTGGGAAGTCGTTGTATGAAATTCTATGAGCATGAACTGTCTGTTTTTTGGAAAACTCATGCAAATTGCACGCTACATCTAATAATGGTTTCTTTTTGCATGGAATATATTTCTGACTTCATTAATCTACTTTTGGTGATAACAAAGGGGGAGAAAGAAAAGATTTTGACAGCTTTGATGTCGGTATTATTTGTTGAAGGGGGAGCTTGAAAAATACTTGAATATATGGTGAAGGTGGAGCTTGAGAGAAGGGAGAGCATGCTTTTACATTTGATATAACAGCAGTGTGCATGCTATGTTGTACTTGACTATCTCATCCAATGATTCATATTGCATTACACCCTTCAACACACTTCACACACCCATACTTATTGCTCAAATCTTTTATGGGTTTGTCATTACCAAAAGGGGGAGATTGTTGGACGCAACGATCTAGGACCTTTAGTTTGATGATGACAAACGTGTGCGAACTATTTAACGTGTGCGCTAAGTGTGTTTCAGGAATGGCAAGTGTTAGAGAAATTGCTACTCATATAGCACGTTGGAAGAGAGAAAGTGTTGTCCACAAAGCAAGTTGGACTTGGTCCAATATGGGATGAGATGAAGAGAATCGCTATGGATTTGCTCATATCAATTAGTGATTTGGACAATCTAATTTTCCTATCCCAAGATCAATTATTTCCCTATTAATTCTAATCAATTTCCATACGAATTCCATATCTTATTTCAAACTTCATATCGGATCTTTGTCCATATACAAACCCTAACCTCCTCTTTATAAAGAGCATCATCCCTAGGGTTGGGCCGCGCGGCAACCAAAAGCTCAAAAGGCCGGCCAACGTTAATATCCCAATCTCTATAAAAATTCCCTGCCGCAACTTTGACTATTTATTCAACGTTTCTCTTGGCCAATCACCAATATCTCTTGAAGAGCCGCAAGCCCCTCTTAGATATTCTAAAATCCCTAGCATTCATTGCCCTTGAGAGCCGCAACCTGCCTTTTCTTTGGAGAGCCGAATCCTCCTTCTCAAAGAGCCTGTCAACCTTCTTCTGCAGTGTGTTAATCAAAAGACCAAGGCATGCAAAATTTTTTGGGCAATAAATTAAAGGGTCAAAGGCCGCACAAAAAGAAGGGCAACGTTTTTGAGAAATCAATTTCTCAAAGGAGCAGCACACCGAATTTTTGAGTGCTCTTAGCTTTGAAATTATCAAAGCTAGGCCGTTCTTTTGCTGTAGTTTTGTTTCCTCAAATCATTATTCTCCCACCAATTTAATTTGAATCCCTTGATTGGCTGTGCATTTTTCTGTTTGCAGGCAACGTGTTGGGGCTAAAGACAGAGACAATGCCAAGAACTAAAGGAGCCACATTAATATGCTGATCTAGGGGCAACAACAAACAAGCTAGGCCTCATTCGTTATCCCCATTGGAAGCCACATTTGTTGACTTAGGGGGAGCCACAAGCATTGAAGAGATCTGCCGAAATTTTTGTCATTAGGAGCACATAGGCCGAAATATTGAGCCTAACTCATTTTTATGTGCTAACAATTTGTTCTTTCAGGCAACAAAAACGAAACAGCCTAGGCCGGCCAAAAATTCATACAATGATATTTTTTATGGCATACAGAGCATCAAAGAGGCCGAATTAATTTGCTCTCTCTCTCTCTCTCTCTCTCCATAATAGAAGACATGGGATTGCTTTCTCTTAATTAAATTATTTGAGGATTGGTTATTTTTTATTGATTATTCAAGTCTAACAAATCTCCTGTACTTTTGAAGGTCACGCACAAATCAAAATTACATTGATAAGGGGGCCCGGCCTTATTGCTTACTTTAGCCGCATTATAAGAAGATCAGCCCAATAATTTTGAGGGGAGCCGCACTTAACTTCTTAAGGGCTTCTTCAAGTGCTAGGGCAAGTTGCAATTTTTGGTGTAGGCTGCAAGTTTCAATCTTTGGAGGAAGGCGCAAGTTTCATCAAGAGGGCAGCCAAACTATTGGGGGGAGACATCAGAGACTACTACTTGTCAGATTGATCTGACCCGTGCTTATTGACGAAGACATCGCTGCTGCACAATCTGAGCTTTCTAAACTCAATACTTTATTATTTTGTGTAGTAATTGTGATAGATCTTCGTAGGGGAAACTTTACCAATTTTCTGTGACTATTTTGGGACTTGTCTAGTTGGGACTAGACAAGTGGGACCCAGCTAGTTTGGGACTAGCTGGTAGAAAGCATTTCTAGGATTGATAGTGAGAAAAAACACTGTGTGTGGGGTACTGAGAGCCTGGCGAGTGTAGAGACGTAGAGGGTGCTCTGAGCGTGCTCTAACTTGTGGTTTTGTACCTATTGCGCTATTCAATACTAGTTCTGCTTTGGGAGCTGGAGTAGGTCGTTGGGACGACCAAACCAGGGTAAATCTGCTGTGTACGCTGTGTCTGCATTTTTATTTACCCTGTTGCTGCTATAACTATGTGTGCTAATTCGTGGGTTGCACGAATTATTTTTATTAGCCTATTCACCCCCCACTAGGCTAGGATCCAGATCCAACACCGACGACTCACCCGATCAGTTCAGCGATCGGGTGAAGTATCTCAAAAGTTGAAGACCGTTTCGACATTTGTCTCACCCGATCGGTTGATGTTTCAACCGATCGGGTGGACGTGTATTCTATATATAGCCCTAGGTTTTTTCCCAGAACGAGATCCCCTTTTCTAAAACTGTCTTTTTGGGATTTTTGGCGACTGCGAATTTATTTTGTTTGTAAGTTCTCTGATTGTTCTGAAACTTTGATATTGCATTAATACTATTGTTAGCTTCTTATTTCTATTGCTTGATCTTGATTTCAATGGTTATATTTTGTTGTGTTGCTCTTTTTGCAGTGAATTGTGAGTAGTTCCCCAATCTAAGGCATTGGTGGAAGCCCCTTCGTGGGTTCTCCCTAGAACGACCATAGGATTAGGGTTTCGATAAGATATAGGAATTTAGATGGTTACGCGGGGAGTTATATTGTCATTTGCAGGAGAAAGACCGCCTCTGACCGTCGGGCCAAGGGAAAATAAAACAGGAGTTTGATCCTTTAGCCACAGCTCACACCCATAGCATAGACATTGAATCCTAGCGGTGGGAAAGGCAGGATGAAATGTCGGGAGCAATCGTTGCGAGCTTAGTGCTCCCGGATTCGGTCGGTGTTAATGGTCATGGGAATGCCCACCGTCTGAAGCCGGGTAGACCTAGCGTATCATCCTGGGCATCGACCGAAATATCGGGCCCATGGGACGCTAGGTATCACTTTTAGAGGCAACGTCTCACCACTAAACCCTAGAATCCAATCGTATTACTATCCATCGGTCGTAATAGAGAGGACACATGATAGGGTGGAAACCAAGGTCCTAGGTTCCTTTTATACATCTTACATCTTTTGTAGTTCTATTTCATGAAATACCACCGAGCGATAGAGCTAGCTCACCCACCGGGTGATCCGGATCCTGTCTGATAACAAGTACACAACACACATCTCCGTGTTCGACCCCCAAGCCACACTACAACACCGTGCACTTGCAGTTATAAATATTTAAATCTGGTATCCCCGTTCCGACTACACATTGCTAAATCTAGGGGACGTCAAGCAGGCTCCCGGTGGTGCATGCCTCGCCGATCATCTCTGGGGCGACCCTTCTGCTGGTGGAGGTGGCCACCCCTGCTAGCCTTGCTGAGCAGTCTCCAATTGGTGCGGGGGCACTCCGCCCATGTTTGAGTCTGGCCCGGAGGTCCCATCGAGAGGGTCGGTCTTCACCGACCGGGAAGTGGCCGTTCAGATGGCGCAAGGCTCCGTCCTTTCGAGGGACCGCTCTTTGCTTGAGGGGGTCTGCTCTGATCGCTTGGCAAACTCCCTTGTGTAACAGATCCAGTAGGTCGGTCTTTCCCTTGCTTCCAATTTTGTTTTCCTTCAGTCCTTGCCTATCTTTCTGTCCTGCAGGCAGCCACGACGGCCGTGGAGGCACAGCACCGCTCGAATCGGGTGGACGGCCTCGAAGGGGCCTTGGCCCAGGAGCGCCTGAGGGCCGAGGCGGCTGACAAGGCAGCCAAAGAGGCCCATTCAGAGGCTCGCCGTTCACGACGTCGGGTCGACGAGCTCACATCCGAGGTGAGGAGCCTGCGAGAGGCTCAGGCGGCCACCAAGAGGTCCGCTTAGGAGGTAGAGGAGGCGTTCCGCCGAGAAAGGAACGGGCTCTGTGCCGAGCTGGGCACCCTGTGGCAGATGGACCCTGCTCGACTGGTCGAGGAGGTGGAGAGGGGCTACGAGGAGGTCCTGACGCCAAGGATCGCGGAATCCCTCCGGGGGCATTCCAGTCCTACGAGGACATCCTGGCCCTGAGGATTGTGGGGGCATTTAGGGACGGGTTCCTGAGGTTTGAGGAATGGGTTCGACAGATACTTCCCCGTCCTCCGACTGGCCCCAAGGAGCCCGTCCGTTCGGGGCAAAGCGAGGCTCCTAGGGATGCCACTTCCCGAGCCCCGGTGCCGTAGGCGATGTATCCTCGTTTTGTCCCCCTCCTTGTAAAAAGAAAGAACTATATTTTTTTATTTGAATGCAAGAGATAACTTTTTTTACCTGTTTATGCACTGTTGTACTTTTGTCAAGTGTTTTCTGGGATTGTGCCTGTACTGTACCTCTGACTCGGTGTTGCCCACATTCCCGATGTTCATGTCGGGGCAGTTCGTCGGTTAGGGTGGCGGGAGGTTTTCTTTTTATTGGTGGAGTCATCGTTCTATCGAGGTGATCAGCCTGCTAGGGGAGTGGCCCCCCCAGCCTTACGGTCGATCGGGGTGATTGGCCTGCTGGGTGGTCGCCCCCAGCCTTATGGGCGATCGTCATGATCGACCTGTTGGGGGAGTTACCCCTTTCCTTATGGTCGATCATTGTGATCGGCCTGCCGGGGGTGTTGCCCCCAGCCTTATGGACGATCCTGGGGATCGGCCTGCTGGGAGAGTTGCCCCAGCCTTACGGGCGATCGGAGTGATCGGCCTGCTAGGGGGCTGCCCCCAGCCATACGGGCGATCGGAGTGATCGGCCTGTTGGGGGTGTTGCCCCTAGCCTTATGGATGATCCTGGTGATCGGCCTGCTGTGGGAGTTACCCCCAGCCTTAAGGGCGATCGGAGTGATCGGCCTGCCGGGGGGTTGCCCCCAGCCTTATGGGCGATCGGAGTGATCGGCCTGCTGGGGGAGCTGCCCCCAGCCTTATAGATGATCGCTGTGATCGGCCTGCTGGGGGAGTTGCCCCCAGCCGTATGGTCGATCGTTATGATCGGCCTGCGGGGGGAGTTTCCCCCAACCTTATGGACGATCAAAGTGATCGGCCTGCTGGGGGAGTTACCCCAACCTTAAGGTTGATCAGAGTGATCGGCCTGTTGGGGGGTTGCCCCCAGCCTTACGGGCGATCGGAGTGATCGGCCTGCTGGGGGTATTGCCCCCAGCCTTATGGACGATCCTAGTGATCGTCCTGCTGGGGGAGTTGCCCCAGCCTTACGGTCGATCGTTGTGATCGGCCTGCTGGGGGAGCTACCCCCAGCCTTATGGTCGATCGATGTGATCCGCCTGCAAGGGGAGTTGCCCCCAGCCTTATGGACGATTGGAGTGATCGGCTTGCTGGGGGAGTTTCCCCAGCCTTATGGGCGATCGACGTGATCGGCCTGCTGCAGGAGTTACCCCCAGCCTTATGGATGATCGCTGTGATCGGTCTGCTGGGGGAGTTGCCCCTAGCCTTATGGTCGATCGCTGTGATTGGCCTACGGGGGGAGTTGCCCACAGCCTTATGGACGATCGGAGTGATCGGCCTACTGGGGGAGTTGCCCCTAGCCTTATGGGCGATCGTCGTGATGGGCCTGTTGGGGGAGTTGCCCCAGCCTTATGGGTGATCGTTGTGATCGGCCTGCTGGGGGCGTTGCCCCCAGCCTTATGGTCGATCCAAGTCATCGGCCTGCTGGGGGAGTCGCCCCTAGCCTTATGGTCGATCGTTGTGGTCGGCCTGCTGGGGGAGTTGCTCTCAGTCTTACGATCGATCGTTGTGGTCGGCCTGCTGGGGGAGTTGTCCCAGCCTTACGATCGATCATTGTGGTCGGCCTGCTGGGGGAGTTACCCCCAGCCTTACGATCGATCGTTGTGGTCGGCCTGCTAGGGGAGTTGTCCCCAGCCTTATGGACAATCCTGGTGGTCGGCCTGCTGGGGGAGTTGCCCCAGCCTTACGGTCGATCGGAGTGATCGGCCTGCTGAGGGAGTTGCCCCGGCCTTACGGTGGATTGTTGTGATCGGCCTGCTGTGGGAGTTACCCCAGCCTTATGGACGATCCTGGTGATCGGTCTACTGTGGGAGTTGCCCTCAGCCTTACGGTCGATCGGAGTGATCGGCCTACTGGGGGAGTTACCCCCAGCCTTACGGTCGATCGTTGTGGTCGGCCTGCTGAGGAAGTTGACCCCAGACTTAGGGTCGACCGTTGCGATCGGCCCGCTGGGGGAGTTGCCCTCGGCCTTATGGCCGAGCCTGAGGTTTGGGCATGGTGGAATGGGAAGAGACACTGCTGATTTGTGCAAACTTGCATTTCATTTTCTAAACTAGGGGAACATTCGAAAGCAAAAAGGCAGGGAAGATAATGGCGAGCTAGTCTCGCCTGGGGGAGAGTTACGGCTGATCGTCCCGCCTCTTCACTCGATGACGTGCAGAGATGTCTGGACGACGTTCACCTTCTTCCATTTGTCCATCTGTTTGGACGTCCCTTCTCTGGGGGTTACCCTCGGTGCATCGATAAAGTTCTTTAGGTGGCCACAACTGATCAGTTGGTCGATGTCCTTCTTCAGGTGCCAGCATTAGTCCGTGTCGTGGCCGTTGTCCTTGTGGTACCTGCAATACTCTTCCTCGTCCCTTCTGCCAGTCTTCATCTGCGAGGGCAGCTTTTCGATGTGGCCCTCTTTCTGGGCCTACGTTAGGATGGCGTCCTGAGTATCATTTAGCTTGGGGGGTCGCGCTTCCTCCTTGCACTGCTTTCCCCTTGCCTTTTTCTACCGCTTGTGATCTTCTGGCTCGCGGCGCTTGCTTTCGTCCTGTTTGGAGCCCCGCTTGGCTCCCGTGGGGAGAACTCCTTCCTCGGTTGCTAAAGCCTCTTCCGTCAGCATGTAGTGCTCCGCCCGGGCTATCACGTCAACGAGGTCTTTCGCGGGTTCGTTGTGCAGCGAATTCTTTAGGCCCCTGTGTCGGAGCCCTTTCTTCAGGGCCGCCTTCACGACCATCTTGGGGCAGCTCTCCACATTCAGCCTTTAGGCATTGAAGCGTCGCATGTAGCTCCTCAGGGATTCATCGGGCCTCTATATCACGTTGAACAGAAGCTCTGAGTCCGGCTTTATTTGACGACAGGCCATAAATTGTTTGCAGAATTTCTGGGTGAGGTCCTGGAAGTTGCTGATTGAGCAGTTGGGGAGGCTGTGGTGCCAATTTCTAGCGGGCTTCTGGAGGGTGGAGTTGCCCCCAGCCTTATGGTCGATCGTTGTGATCGACCCACTAGGGGAGCTGCCCCAACCTTATGGACGATCGTTGTGATCGGCCTGCTGGAGGAGTTGCCCCAGTCTTATGATCGATCTTTGTGATCGGCCTACGGGGGGAGTTGCCCCCAGCCTTATGGACGATCGGTGTGATCGGCCTGCTGGGGGAGTTGCCCCCAGCCTTATGGGTGATCGTCGTGATCAGCCTGCTGGGGGCGTTGCCCCCATCCTTATGGTCGATCGGAGTGATCGGCCTGCTGGGGGATTTGCCCCTGCCTTATAGGCGATCGTCGTGATCGGCCTACTGGGGGACTTGCCCCCAGCCTTACGATCGATTGTTGTGGTCGGCCTGCTGGGGGAGTTGTCCCGAGCCTTATGGACGATCATGGTGATCCGCCTGCTCGGGGAGTTGTCCCAGCCTTACGGTCGATCATTGTGATCGGCCTGCTGGGGGAGTTACCCCCAGCCTTATGGACGATCCTGGTGATCGGCCTGTTTGGGGAGTTGTCCCAGTCTTATGGTTGATCGGAGTGATCGGCCTGCTGGGGGAGTTGCCCCCAGCGTTACAGTCGATCGTTTTGGTCGGCCTGCTGGGGGAGTTGCCCCCAGCCTTATGGTCGACTATTGCGACCAGCCTGCTGGGGGAGTTGCCCCCAGCCTTACGGTCGAGCATGAGGTTTGGGCATGGTGGAACAGGAAGAGACACGGCTGCTTTGTGCGAACTTGCATTTCATTTTCTGAAATAGGAAACATTCGAAAGCAAAAAGGCAGGGAAGATAATGGCGAGCTAGTCTCGCCTGGGGTAGAAGAGTTGCAGCTGATCGTCCCGCCTCTTCACTCAATGACGCGCAAAGCTGTCTAGACGACATTCACCTTCTTCACTTTGTCCATCTATTTTGACATCCCTTCTCTGGGGGTTGCCCTCTGTGCATCGACAAAATTCTTTAGGTGGCCACGACTGATCAATTGGTCGATGTCTTTCTTTAGGTGCCAACATTAGTCCATGTCGTGGCCGTTGTCCTTGTGGTACCTGCAATACTTTTCCTCGTCCCTTCTGCCACTCTTCATCTTCGAGGGCAGATTTTCGATGTGGTCCTCTTTCTGGGCCTGCATTAGGATGGCGTCCTGAGTAACGTTATGCCTGGGGGGTCGCGCTTCCTCCTTGCGCTGCTTTCCCCTTGCCTTCTTCTCCTACTTGTGATCTTCTGGCTCGTGGCGCTCACTTTCGTCCTGTTTGGAGCCCCGCTTGGCTCCCGTGGGGAGAACTCCTTCCTCGGCTGCTAAAGCCTCTTCTGTTAGCATGTAGCGCTTTGTCCAAGCTATCACGTCAGCGAGATCTTTCGCGGGTTTATTGTGCAGCGACTTCTTTAGACCCATGTGTCAAAGCCCTTTCTTCATGGCCGTCTTTACGACCATCTCGGGGCAGCTCTCTACATTCAGCGTTTAGGCGTTGAAGCATCACATGTAGCTCCTCAGTGATTCACCTGGCCTCTGTATCACATTGAACAGAAGCTCTGAGTCAGGCTTTATTTGACAGCCGGCCATAGATTGTTTGCAGAATTTCTGGGTGGGGTCTTGGAAATTACTGATTGAGCGGTTGGGGAGGATGTGGTACCAATTCTTGGCGGACTTCCGGAGTGTGGAGTAGAATCCATGACAGAGCAGGGTGTCGTCAGCCCCTGGAATGCCATGACTCCTTCGTAGTCCATCACGTGATCTTCCGAGTCCCCCGTACCATCATATTTCTCCAAGGTCGACACCATGAATCTGGATGGTACCCGTGCATCGGTAATGCTCCTCGCTAACGGGCAATGGTCGCCCCTGGGGCCTTCCAGGTCTCCGTGGCCTACCAGCGCTTCGACACGAGGGCGGTGTTGCCCCGGCGGGCTGATGTGGGTTCGAGGAGAATCCACTCGACGTCCATCCCGGCTGAGGATTGGCATTGGTCGTCGAGTGCTTCTCCTCTCGTGGCGATCCTCCCTACCTCTATGCCTCCTCCGACGGGGGCTCCCGCTTCTACCCCACCGATCCTCAGCGGCTCGATGGTTGGGTTACTGTCGGCACGCTGAGCGTGGTCACCGGGACGAGGCCATGGTCGACTCGCCTCTGGTCCACTCGAGCTCTCCATCGGCCTCGTCCTGGAGTAAGGTGGGGGTGAGGGATCTCACCGGAACGAAGTTTGGCATGGTGAACCGTCGCTCCGGGTTGGCGCCCTTGCCGCCGTGGTCGACGACCACGGCCGAGCGCAGCAGGAGACGGTGCTCCTGTCGGTCGGGGATGGCTGCTGAGCCCCCCTCCGGGAGGCATGGGTTGCCCGCGAGCTGTTGTATGGCTGCGGCCAGCTTCCGGAAGTGGGCGTTCATCTCTTGAGCGAAGAGACGGAGTTGTTCCTGGGTCACTGAGCGTGAGTTGATCGTGCCCTCGGTGGTATGGCTGTGCCCATTTTCGGGCGGGACGTAGTCGCCCTCCTCATGGATGGGGGGCATGCATCCTATTCCATTGCAAGCTGAATCCATTGTGGTTGTTTGACATGGGCGCTTCTTCGTTTACCACAGACAGTGCCAAATGTTTCAGGGTGTTTTCTCACCACGGATTTGTTAACTAGAGGGATGGATGTCAACACGATCACGAGGGGCATGCGTGGCCTCCAGGGGACTGACGCAGCTGGTTCGGCTCAGCAAAGAGGGTGCACGTCTGTGCGTCGACGTGCCGAGGGGATCCTCGACAAAGCGACGGCCTCCGTAGGGGTGGAGATGAACAGGCTCGGGGGCGAGCGCGTTCGGCTCTGGACTGGTTGGGCGCCGAAGGGTAGCCTCGATGCGGCTGGATCTACTTTACCTGAACAAATGAGAAATCTCATCTGGGTGTCGGACCTTGGTTCCGACCAAGTCCCACCGATGCCTAAGTCAGAACGGATCTGAAGGGTGCTCGGTGAGATCGGTATGGCTCATGGGGAGACTGATACTCGAGTCCTCGGGCCGAGCTATGGAGGAGAATTATAAGGTGGAAGAGAAGGTCGTTAGAAAGGAACACCTTAGTGTTTTGGGTATCCAAGAAGTGATCCCTTTGCACGTTGTTCTTCGAGTCGCTTTATAGGAGTCTTACCCGGCAACATATCCTTAACGTCCCCCTATCTCGCCCCGATCACCGGTCAATTTGATGGCGCCTTCATGAGTCATGAAGGTGGGCGTTATGGGGCCCCTTAATGGTGATTAGGGGGTGCGTTTTAAGGGGAGCGGTTAGCTCCTGCTGTCGTGGGTCAGCGGTTGTGTCCGCTTCGGTCCGAGGCCGGCCCGACTCTGATTCTTCGTGGGGGCCTCGTTCTCCCAGGCCTGTGGGCTTGCGACACGGGCTTGGGCCGTTCGGTCTTGGCCCATCATGGAAGGGCCATATCAGTTTCTTTGGCTTGAAAGTCGTGTGGTAAGTGAGTTTGAGAGTTTGTTGCGAGTTCTACGAAACTTTTTGATGTTTCTTTGTGTTTGAAAGTTTTATGGAAATGTTTCATATAGGGTTGAATGCTTTGAAATAATAAATTACATGTAATTATCCTAATTTTATTAATTTAAATTATTTTTAAGTTAAATCACAATTTTAATTATTATTTTATTTAATAGAAATTATAAATATTAGTAGAAATTATAAATTATAAATTATTATTTTTTCAACTAACCTAATTAATTAAAACTAACATGCTTTATTAAAACTAACCTAAGTAATTAAATATTTTAATTATTAACCCGTAATAATTAATTGGGTTTTAATGAGGAGCGTACAGTGCAATGCGACAAAAAATTGTCGCAATCACTGTTCGCTTCTCACCCAAGCGCGGAAAAAATATATAATATTCTAACGGGCACTGTGATTGGCCCACGATGAAGGAGAGAGAAAGGGGGGCTCACACCCACACATTCTGAGCTGTAATCTGCGGAAAAAGCGGAGATTTTGGTTGGAGAAAATTTTGCTCAACCTCAGCGACACATCGGTGCCAACGAGGCAATTTGGACACAGAAAATTTTTAAGGAAGGAAACAGAAGCCACTTAATTCCTTCCTAGAAAGTGATCTACATGGATGAATAGGGTGTCAAACATTGTAAAATTCACACTTTCTCGCCCACTTCCAAGTTGTGGAACAGGCCTGAAGTTGCGTTAGTGGCACTGAGTAACATTCGGGTCTGCCCTTATCGTATGTATTCAAGTGGGTTAATAGGCGCACAGACCTAATTACAACTCACACATTCCACTTATATATGGAAATGCTTTGCACACCTACCATTTTACTCTACGCACATGCTGCTACAGTGCTTTTTAATAACAAAACTGAAAGTTAAACCCCCAAAAATACCCTTGTGAAAATTACTCTGTGCACAGACCAAATTGCTCAATGCGCTCGACGGAAATAATTTTTAGCATGTTATGTGCGTTTAGTAAAAATAGTTTGGCTTAACAAAATTGCTCAATGCACACAACAAGCAAAAAAAATTGCATGTTGTGCAGTTAAATAATTTGTGGCACGATAGAAAAATTTAATCAATGCGCAAAACAAGCAATTTTTTTGCATGTTGTGCACGGTAAGTAAATTTTGTAACTACAGCCGAAATTACTTTGAGCACACAGCTGTTGTAATAATTTGATGCGCAAACAGGCAAAATATTTTGCAGGTTGTGCGATATGAGTAGTCTTGGTGAGTGGATCATTTTTTACTCACCGCGCACACCAGGCAAAATTTTTGCATGTTGTGCGCGGTGAGTAAAAATTGATTCACTCATCAAAATTTCTTAGCGCACAGACGAGTGAACAAAATCATTGTCTAAATCCGAACAGTCCCAATGCTAATCAAAAGCTTTTGACGAACCGACTTTGTTGCAAAGGCGAAAATCAAAGGACCTACGTTTGATATTTTCTGAAGAATTCCAAAGATTTAGTGGAGCACAAAATACATCCGAAGTTTTCTACACCGATCAAAAGAAGCAGCACCGTTTGAGCAACAAAATTAGGGATTTTTTCCACCTAATTACAACGATTCCGTTCGTTCAATAGTCGATAAGTAATTAATTACTAGACAATAAATGGTAATTTTTATTAGTAGAAATTGATTGTTGGTAAATTAATGCAGAGAAATTAATTTGATGGATATGAATTTATATATTATTGCGAGGATTGAACAAGCTGAACATAAATGCAAGGTAGCCAATGTTTGCTATATTTTCTTCAATAATACCATAGTTTATAAGTAATTTTATTTAATATATTAGTATGTTTAATGGAAAATTCAGGATAATGTAGCAAGTCCACATTGGCATAAAGATTAAATAGCCGAGTTTACCACCATGCAAACATTCAAAAGTAAAGATGAACTTCTTAGTTGGATAAAGAAAATTGGGCGAGCAAATGGGATTGTGGTTGTGACTAGGTCTTCGAATATAAGTACATCGGGCAATAAACTCCCAAGACTATACTTTGCATGTGAACGAAGCGGAAAGTATCGGGCATGCACGAGGAAGATGGAGAAAAGGACCAAAAAAGTAGGAAGTGTGAATGTTCTTTCTCATTGAAGGCTAATAGGACGGGGAAGAACGATGAGTGGAATTTGTCAGTCTTATATGGCATGCACAACCATCCACTCACGACGTACCGCGAATGACATTCATCTGCCGCAAGGTTGAAAGTGACGGAGATGGACATGTTGAGAGACTTGTCCAATAGCATGGTAAGGCCAATAGAAAATTCTGAAAATTCTGAAGGAAGGATATGTGCAATGCCACTGCAATCAAATCAATATATAATGCCAGACAGAGGATCAAAGCAGCGGAAATGGCGAGAAGAACACAAATGTAACAACTTCTGAAGTGCTTGTATGAGAAGAATTACATTGAGTATCATACGGTGGAAAACGAGACCTTGACCGTGAGGAGTTTGTTTTGGGCACATCCCAAGTTGGTTAATTTATTACGTGCATTTCCAGAAATTTTGATCATGGACTGCACATATAAGACCAACAGATACATGCTATCACTGTTGGAGATTGTAGGTGTTACCTCCAATGATATGACATTTGAACCACATTATGTTACATGGAGGCCGAACGGGAGGATTGCTATATATGGGTCTTGGAGAAGTTGTGCACTTTGCTATATGGATACACGATGCCGAGAGTTACTTGATAGATAGAGAGACTGCCCTTATGAATACCATTAGCAAGGCATTTTCCTTTGCGCAAAACCCAATTATGTGGATGTCAGATTTCTAAAAATTTTATGGTCAATTGCAAGAAACTTTTTGAAGTTAAAGAAAAATAGGATGCTTTTATATCAAGCTGGAATATTTGGGTGCTGGCAAGAACCGAGCAGGACTTTAGGGGAAAACTCAATGCACTTGAGAGAAAAATTCAGCACTTACCCATGGGCACTTAACTATGTGAAGATAGCTTCGTTGGAAAAGTTCAAGGAGAAGTTCATTTCTCTATGGACCGATAGCAATCTGCATTTTGGCAATGCCACAACCAACAGAGCTGAGAGTTCACATGCTAAGCTGAAACAGAATTTGGGTTCATCAGCATGTAGTTTTGTCTCTTCATGGTCCACCATTCATGATTTGCTGGAGTTGCAGCATACAGAAATTAAGGCCTTCTTTGAGAGATCAAAAATCACGGTGCAACATAGAATGACGGGCCATTTATACAGAGGACTGATTGGTTTTACGTCCACTAATGCGATGAAGATAATTTTTCAGCAACGTCACACCCCGTTTTCTATTATACTTGGGAGAGATGACGTGAACGTGCATGTGAGTGCTTAAAATAAGGAGTATACATTTTTTTTCCTTTTTTTCTTTCTCCTTGGTTTAAACACACTAAGTATCTGTGAATAAAAAGTGTTCTTTCATGTTTACTTAAGAAACAACATAGATATCATTATTACTGTCACGCCCCATTCACAAAAATACTTATATGGCATTCCATACCATGGAAAAAAGGGAGGATGGAGCCTGACAAGCCGCGACATTACACCAAGCGTGAAAAGAAAACACACCATAAGCAGGCCACTACGAATGCTGGGATCATACACCACACATATATATAAAATGGAAGCAACACATACTGTCATCACAGAATGTACATAACCACAGAACTACATAGCCAAGAGAGAACTACACACCAGCGTCATGTACAAAGTGGAACTGTCTCAAGTATACATGAGAAGTACTACAAGCCACCAACATATATCACTGCTACAAAAGACAACTCACTCACCACTCAGCCCAACTCACACTACAAGTGACACAACCCAAAAAGAGTGGTGTCCCCAAGTCAACTCACGTCTAAGGAATCTCCTGAGGGAGATTCTGCTCTGGTGTCCTCTGCTCAAGATTTAAAAAGTAAAATGAGCACGTCAAAACATGCCTAGTATGAAACTAACTAGGGTAGAGGACATCATTTAGGGGGTTATGAGTGTAAAGGCAATAGGAGTACAAGCAACCAAGGTGAAAAGTGCAACACGCAGATGTGAAACAACAACACATGTAAAGTTTACTAGTCATAACCCGTGCCCGCGGGCACGGTTCATTTAGGATTTCCCCCGCAAAATCTTTGTTCCCCGGAAAATTATTTCCACAGCCAAAATTTAACAGAACAATAAATTAGCGTAACAAATTCGGCGCGGAACAATAAATTTGACGTCGAACAACAAATTTGGTGCCCGCGCCTTCGGCGCAAAACAAAAAATTTGGCACAGGCGCCTTCGGCGTGGAACAACAAATTCGGCGTCGAACAACAAATTTGGTGTCCGCGCCGAATAAAAATTAGCGTAAAAAATTAGCGTAAGCCTTCGACGCGGGCGCGGAACAACAAACCTCAGGGTATTTTTACGCTAATTTGTTGTTCTGCTGGATTGTTTTACGCTAATTTATTATTCCGTTAAATTGTTTCTTGCTTCTCCATTATCTTTCACATAGCACTTTTAATTTCAAAGTTTATGTTTCCAAGGCACTTCCCGCCAAATTTAATCTCCACAATCTTTCCCAAGACACTTCTAATTTCAAAGTTTAGGTTCCCAATGCACTTTTCCACCAAATTTAATTTCCACAATCTTTCCCAAGACACTTCTAATTTCAAAGTTTTGGTTCCTAAGACATTTTTCCCACCAAAATTTAAGTTTTTCCACTAAAATTTTCACAAAATCCAATCTTAACCATTGATTTACCAAGATCAAATCTCAGCCACTCTTTATCTTGTCCTAGTCAGCCCTAGAATTCAAAAAACGCTATCAAATGTATAATAGATTAGTTAGAAGATGTTATTGACTCTTTGGAAGCCTGGGTATCACCTAAAGATAAGGGCCTGGACTTCACCCCAAATTTGGGGTGAACATAGCACTCGACGTAGTGGACATGGGCATTGTACGCCGGGCCTCTCAGCTCCCCCGTCCCTAGCAGGAGTGAGGCTCTCCACATAATAACACAACCTCCGTATGTCCCTCCACTTTTGGTAAAGGCGAGTGTGAAATAAATATCACATATCACATATCTCTTTCCCCAACTTCTCAGTCCAGCCCCTTATAGTTAAGTTATACCCAGCCATCCCCCGTCCCCATACCAGGATGCTCACCCGCCTTAGAGCAGATCGAAACATCCCAGTTAACAAATTATATGCCATAATCTTCAATAATCATATGCAGTTTCATAATGAAGTACATGGCACAATATTCTCATAGCTATTTTCCAAGTCTCTTCGATTTCACATTCATTTGGGCATTTTAACAAACATTATGGTAGTCGCCATGTAATTGAAGAGTGTCTCACCAACAATTTTTAGTAACAAATAGTATAACTAGCTTCATTAAAGATATTAACAACATTCATGCATATTGGAAAGGAAAATTTAACATCACAACAACATTCAACTACACCCAAACAGTCCAGCTTGCTGTAATGTGCAGAATCAGCTACTAAATCAGCACATTTCATCAATTTCTCTTGTGAATTTGACAAAACCCACTGAATGAAAGTTGGAGATATAATAGTCCTGGGTTCACCCATAACATTTCATGCAGAAATGTGGTCTAGGCAATTTATGGTGATTTATTTGGTGCAGCATGTTCAAACTGTTTTTCAGACAGAATTCTGGGTCTGTATTAAAAGCCAATTTTAGGCATGTTGCAGCCAGAAATTTGACAAATATGCATTTTGATGAATTTGTAGGTAAACTTGTTAACTTTCCAACAAGACCAAGATCAGCAAAATCCATAGAGTGTGCAGGTAATAATCTTCATTTTTCTAAACCGTGTTCAGTTTGACAGAATTCCAAACATGTTGCAAACATTGAATTTTTATTTATACTTATTGAACTCAACATATGTCATATTTTATATGAATCTGGGGTATAACTTCAAGATCTATACTCACATATTTTTTTCAGAAAGTAATTCGACCTATAGAAACCATAATCCAAGTGAAAACATGCAGCTTGATTTCAGAATTTCAGGGGGGGGGTGTTTTGCTAAGAAAACAAGGAAAAATGGAGTCTTTTTGGTCTATTGCACGCATGACACATGAATTCAAGAGCATGAGCCATATAAATAACATCATAACACCCTCATAATCTCCAAATAAAATCCCTTAACACAAGTTAGAATCCTACCTCAAAGAAACTCCTTTCTCTTCTCTTCTCTTTCTCTTCTTTCCACCTTTCTTTCTCTTGAAGTGAGCTAGGGTTTTCTTGAATATTTGGAAGTAAAATTAGGGGTTTTGGACTTGGATGAATTGGAAAGAGGGGGAGGGGAATTTCGGCCAGCAATAGGGAGGAGAAGAGAGGAATATGAATGAAAAAGAAACGTAAAAGAAAGTTAAGGAATGTTAAAAATAGGTTAGAAGTTTCTTACAAAATATCCGACTCTAGAATCCTCTTTAGGATAAGCATGAACATGCTAAAATGACGTTAATACCCTTCCAAAATTATCCCTCCACTTTCAAGTATTTACAAGTTTGCCATTACTTTATGCTCACAACTTTAGTGTGTACGCACTGCATCTTTAGTCCAAATGACCGTTTTGCCCCTGACCTTTCTAAAAATTTACGGGGGTTGCCATTTACCCCTAACCCCTTTCAAACTTACATGGCTTCCCTACACACACCCGTGCATGCCTACAAATGCATACATTCACTACGCACACACGTCCAACACTTTCTTATTGTTTTGCACCCACGACGTCCCCACACTCAATCTCACTTTCTCGTCTCTTAGCCACGCATTACGGCACAATCCCCCTTTCACTACGTCACATACATCGATGTCCACGTTTATTTCATGCCTACGTATGCATCGTAGGTAGAAATACCACGTGTGTTCAGTGGAATACACATATAGTGCTAAATAGGGCATGGCAATTACAAACCAAAGCATCCAAAAGTAAGATACAACTATAGGCCTAGCATGGCCAAATTAACATTACACACATTACATTAATACGATTTTAAAAGCACTGACGTGAAGGTAATAGTTGCTCTAATCTTTAGTAGGCTGAAACTCAACCTAATCCTCGAGCATTGGCTTGATCTGTGTAACATGATCCTTAGTAAACTCACTATCAAGACTTATCAGACATTTCATAAGACAACACGGACATTTCATAAGACAACACAAAATGAAATGCCCGTCAGTGCGGGTTACTCGGTAAATATTTCTCCATATTAGAAAGGATGAGTATATATAAAAGAGTTACAACGAAAAGCATGGTTTGAGCATGGTGTAAAAGAGTTATATATAAAAGAGTTATAACGAAAAGAATGTTATGAGCATATATAAAGAGTTATAATATATTGGAGAATGATATGAAGGCATATATACATAGTGACAAAAATGATAAGAGCATGGTGTGAGCATAATATGAGCATAGCATGAGCATGATACATAAAATATATAAAGACTGAAAATGAGCATGGTATGAGCATGATACTAGCTAGCAGTTAGAACTTTTAATAGCATTAGCAATATGTAATGAAAAGATTGCATGAGATATTAAATCAATATTTGATAACCATCAGTTCTAGTACCAAGTCCATGTCCAAGAATACGATATGTGACTAAAATGCGCCCCGCCATCGGGAGCTACCCGTGGCGCTACTTACCAACCCCATACCTAGGGCAACGGTCAAGTTGCTTGCCTCCCATTTTGTGTTGGAAGCATCCATAGAGTGGATCCAGACACTCGTATATCATCTGTGACCATAGACTACCCCAATACATACAGGTCAAGTCAAGTGACATGTCAATAATACGTGTTCAATTGATTAATAGTATGCATCACCATGTAGTTCCATCAGTCATATGATCATTTTTGTACACTTGCATCATATCATATGCATCTAACCTGTCCACAGTGTCTCATGAGTCCATGCATTAAATCAATATAATTTTCATGGCGAGTGACAGGTCGCCAACTCATAATATAACCAATTTACTATTTTTGACTATTTTAAATCATTCAATTATTGTAAGAAAATGCAATCAAAATATTAAAAACTAAGCATATGTGTATCTAAGCAGGAAATATTTTTCTAAGTCTAACAAGCATTTTTCATAATTTTTAAACAATTAATAAGTAATTTTCCTAATTTTAAATGGCCAAACACTAATTTTTGAATTTAAAAAAATTAGGTACTAAAGTTGCTCCACAATTTATTTAGAGAAAACTATACGTCAGAATTTTATGCATAAGGTGTCAAAATATTTGTCGTATCTAGTAGAATCATGGGCACTTTTTGTGCATCTAAGTTTACGTGAAAATTGATGACAATAATTTATTTAGCGAAAAATGACATAAATAACAATAAACTTCAAAAATCTATTTATGGGAGAAATACTTGCCTGAAAGCGATGAGACAAGTGCCTACTCGTTTGTGGCGAGATGCTGGATTTTCTAGTGGTCCCCATTTATTTTTCAGGGGTCTATATTATTTTATATAATTTTTTATTTATTTCCTCTTATATAATATATTATTATAGATATACATGTATACACGTATATATGTATTTCTATCTCTATTTCTACATCTCTACCTCTATCTCCCCTATACTCTCTGTCACTGCTCGTACGCACGGGAGGTGGGGGCCAGCGGAGGGGTGCTCGGCGGGGTCAGAGACCGGCGGGGGTCGGCAGGAAGTGCCAACGGCAGCTGCGACAACCTGCAGTTGCGTGACGACAGTGAGAGGGTAGAGGGAGTTGTAGCGGTGAACGGAGCTGGGTGCTTCGACAGCTCAGGGGCGACACGACGACAATGGACGATCGTGGTTTCGTCATAGAGACTCGGAGCAGATGAGATGGCTACGCTCATGGTCTGCTCGGTTCACCGGCAAGGTGCTGAGGGGCTTGTGGATGTGCATTCAGAGGAGGGAGGTGTTGGGGCTTCTCCGAGGGGTTTAGTGAGCGACGGAGAGGACACCGGAGGGAAGGAGGGGGGTTGGCGTGGAGGTGGTGCTGGGCTTGTGGGAAAGGAGGAGATGGAGATGATGGTGGTGGTGGTGGTGGTTGAGTTTAGCCGCATGGAGTTGGGTTTGGTTCTATGAGTTTGAGGGAGGAGATGATGGGGTGTTTCTGCTGTGAGAGTGTAGGGGGAATGCGTTTTTATAATATAAACTTAATAATATAATACTAATAGAAATTAATACGGGTAATTAATATGTGGTTGGTGTGAGAAGACTAAGTTTGGAAAATGGTTAAGATGAGATCCTTGTGGGTTGCTTACGGTGCAGGTTAGGGTTAAGTACACATGTTTAATGATAATCGTAAAAGGGTAATTAGTAAAAATAATATTATTTTAATATTAAAATATCATTTTTCCCATTTGTCTCCAAAAAATTCCAAAAATTTACCATGAGTTCATATCATCGAGAGAATCATAAAAATAATGTCCGTTTAAAATCTCGAGCTACAAAAATATGAGTTTTGAGCCAAAACGTATTTATCAGTCGTGGGTTACAGGTTTAAAGTCGATTTAATCTTAGAAAAGTATGTAAAAATTATGGAGGATACTTAAAGACATAAGATCATATTTATAATGATTTAAAACTATTTTGATAATATGTATATAGAAAATTATTTAATAAAACAATTTCGATGATATTTATATAGAAAAATATTTAAAAGTTATATAAATTATTTATAACCATTTTGATTATACTTAAAATTATCAAAATATATTATATAATTTTTGTGAAACCATTTTTGATAATATATAACTAAAAATCATATACGCATAATCATATAAACTATTTTAAATCCTTCAAACGTATTTGAAATCATTTTAATAATAGAAATACGTAAAATACGCATAGTGATAGATACATGCCGTCTTAAGCAAGCACGACATTCAGAGGCCATTGGGACAGACCAAAACCAATGTGATTGTCTAGCTATGTGTATTTATGGCTTACCCCGTGCCCATGAGATTGGTGAATACAAAAGGGAAAATCGCACCATTCCATTAGATTCCATACATGCACATAGGAAGAAGCTAGACATGTAGCCAAAGAATGAATTGATATCCAAAGATGAAGTGCTGATGAAGTCTGAGTTAGATCGCATTTACAAGCATTATGAATAGCTTGATGCGACTAGGAAAATGGAGCTTTTAGTAACGTTGAAGGAGCTATCAACACCGGAGACAAATTTGATTAATGAGCCGGAGGTTAAGGTCAATGTGAGGGTAGGAAGAAAAAAGGGAAGAATATATCTGATACATCTACCACTCGACCCATCTCTATTTGAGAGTCTTATCAGATGAAGTGATTTGCTCTGCTCCCACTACAATTGAAGGATCTAGGCCAAAAGGAAGAGGAAGATGAATATGAATATTGGCTAAAGGCCTCGGAGACGGAAAGAAAAGGTGTATATGTCCTTGACATCTTTAGAAAGTATAGCAGAAAGTATACTATTCCTTGATCATTTTCCTAATAGAGTTGTAAAATTTATTAGCCAAGTCACCGATGTCAAGGCAGATGGTAAATGTGGATGTAGAGTATATCTGCTCTACTAGGCATTGGGGAGGACAATTGGAAGCAAGTAAGAACAGATTTGCTTGGTGAGTTAAATACACATTATGATTTGTATATTAAAGTTATGTGTGAACAAGATGCATAGATTAATAAATTGGCAATTGCATATATGTAGGAAAATCTCCCGAGCAAATTTTGGGTGACCATGCCAGAAGCAGGACATCTTATAGCAAGTTACTATAACTGTGTGATACGCTCGTTTTTCACTTTACAGTGTCTGACCTTTTTGCCTCTAAGATCAGCTCCAGAACCATTGCAAGCATGGAGACATATATCTATTGGTTTTGTGAATAACAATCATTTTGTACATGTTCAACGTGTCCCGGGCCGTCCTATCCTATCAGTTGCAAGAAACTGGTGTAGATTCCATGCTGATGTTGCAACTTGATGGGATGAAGCTTATGTAAATAGGTGTAAAAAATTCAAGGAAATAGTCCAAGACACTGTGGTCACAATGGATACTATTGACGTTGATTGAATTGTATGTACAATGTATGTATAATGATATGAGTAAGAAATTTGGATTTTTGTCAGTGTGTATCAATGTATTATATTTGTCAGAATCCATCAATGTATCATAATTTTAAAGAGTTTTTTCAATTTGTATCAATGCATCATTTTTGTCATATTTTTCAGTATGTAGCAATGTATACTTCATCAGGATCATATTTCAGATTTTTATGTAATTATCAAAAAACTCAGATATTTTTCTTCAATCAGTTTGCCATATTTGTTGCAGATTGAATATATAAATTTCTGTATTGATATTATATCATATCTGCTTCATATGTATCTGTTGCAGATTTTTTCATTTTTGTATCAGATTTTACATGTTCTGTCTCATGTTTGATGTTTTAGATTATGTCAGATTTGTGTATCAGTTTGTACCAGATTTTTGTATCGGATTTGTGAATCAGAAGAAGCTGTTAACATCCTAATTTCTGTATCAGATTTGTGTCAGATTAACTTGATTTCATAAGATGTGAAAATCTAATTTCAGATTTGAATCAGATTTGTCTCAAAATTTCTGTACGCAGAGTTTCAGATTGGATTGATGATCAATGTTATGATTTTTTAAGATAGTATTGATGATCCGTTTCAGATTGGTGTTCTATATCAGATTGTATTGATGCTACCTTGATTTGCTATCATGTTGTACAATTGGTGAAGTTGTTTTTTATTGATGACCATTGATCTGATCATGTTTTAAATCTATTGATGAAGCAGATTTGCTTTGTTGTGCGTGCAACGTAAAGTGGACGAATATATAGAAATTACTCGACATGCTCTACATGCAAATTTGTAAGTGATGCAAAGTAAATTTTTACTCAACATGCACAATGTGAAAATTTATGCCTGTTACGTGTAGTGAGTAAAAACATAAGAACCAAAAAATTTACTCCACGCGCACAATGGGCAATATTTTGCCCGTTGTGCGATATGAGTAAATTTTTTATATGCATTCTTTTTTACTCAACGCACACAACATGCAATATTTATGCCCGTTGTGCGCGGCGAGTAAATTTTTTATATGCCTTCTTTTTTACTCAGCACGCACACCGAGCATAAATTTTGCCCATTGTGTGCGGTGAGTAAATTTTTTCTTTGCAATTAAATTTACTAACCGCGCACAACGGACATAAATTTTGCCTGTTGTACACGTTGAGTAAATTTTTTCTTTGCAACGAAATTTACTAACTTGGCACAAATGGCATAAATTTTGCCCGTTGTGCTGGTTGAGTAAATATTTTATGTGCAACAAAATTTACTCACAGCACACAACATGCATAACTTTTGCCCATTGTACGCGTTGAGTAAATTTCGTTGCACATACATAAATCACTCAATGCGCACAACGGGCAAAAGTTTTGCCCGTCATGTGCGTTGAGTAAATCACTCATTGTAGCCTATGTTCTTAATGTTGAGTTATCTAACTCTAAGCTCTTAATGTAGAGTACTATTTATTAGATTAAACATTAGATTAATGTTTATTAGATTAATTATTACATTATTGTTTACTCTGACTTCTGACTTCTGATAATTCTTTATATATATTAGAATGTATCTTCTTATAATTTGTTTATTTTTATAAACAGGCTTTTGTAGGCCCATTTGTGTATTGGGTATCCACCCATTATGTAACCCTACTTCTATAAATATAAGGCTACGGGTTCTGTAGCCGTCAAGTTTACAACACGTTATCAGCACGCTCGTCAGCTGAGCTGAACCTCTGCCGATGGACGAATCGCGACGCGAAAGGGCTTCCTTCACCAAACGTCGCTAGATCCGGCGGGTAGGATCTAGATGTAATTTTTATTCCCTAGATCTAAACTTTTATGTGCATACGATTAGATCTAAATTCTTGGATCAATGTTTGATTAGTATAGATTGGATTTTTATCCCAGATCTGCATACTAAATCAACCCTTTAATGAAAAATCGACGTTTTTATCAATAAAAATCAAAATTTTACGATGAAAAAGGCCTTTTTGAAGACTAAAAATAGTTTTTTTCTAATAAAAATCATACTTTTATCATCTTCTTCCCCAAAAAATTTCAAACCCTAGAGGGATTTCTTCGTCGCCACGCGGCCATCAGCCACACACGCGAAAAATCCCTCCACGTGATCTACCCGCCGCCTGAAGCGGTGGCGTGCGACTGCCGCCGGACGCGACATACGACGCTACTGCCGGACGCGGCAGACGCAGCTGCCGCCCCCGTGCCGCCCCCAGGCGGCAGACGCCGCTGTCCCCTCCGATGGCAGCCGCCGCTGTCGCCTGACGCGGCAGCGGCAAAACCCCCGCTCCCCGCGCGTGCGAGACGCAAACTCTAGCCGCCCGTAGCGGAGACGCGTGCAGCGAAACCCTAACCGCATGAAGCGGCGACACGCGCGGTGAAACTCTAGCCGCCCAAAGCGGCGGTCCCTACGGCGCAAATGCTTTCCGCCCACACGGGCCCGCACGAGCGATCGCCTCCAAAAACCCTAACTGTGTTTTCCCCCAAAAACTTCGTTTTACAAGTTCTTTTTCAGATTTAATTAAGTTTTTCTTCGTTAAAATCTGATTAATGCTTTATAAATCATCGCATTTTTTAGATTAATTGATTATTATACGTTTAATAATTAGGAAGATCCTGCGACCGCTCTGCCGTTAGTTAACTAACCTAACGGTGTATGACGTTTCCAAGTGTTCCAATAATTATTAAACGAAATTTTTTTTCATTTTCATTATAAATTGCTTATGATGATTAATTGTCTGTAATGAAATTAAATACGTGCTGCATTTCTCTGTGATGGGATGTTGTATATTTTTATTGCCTCTAGCATGAATTTACGCTTAAAAACTATAAATGCATGTGTAGAAAATTATATGCCTGCCACATATTTAATGTTTTGTGATGAACATTTTATTTAGCATGCTAAAATCTCTATGATATAGTTTTAATGCCTGCAGCATAAATATATGTCTGAGATGAAATTATTTATATACCTGCAGAATATAAATAACATGTGTATATGTTTCAATTCATGTTAGCTGAGCATACATCCTTAAGCTCACATGCTTGATTTATTTGCAATGATAATTTAGTTTCTTTCAACTATGTTATTGAGCATAACTTTTAGCTTACAAGCTAAAAGTTATGTGTATGATAAATCATTAATTGTTGCAGTTTACACTCTTATGTGATCATCACATGCTCATACTCATGCTCATGACATGACGATATTTTATGACAACAAACCAATCATGATTTCAAAAAAAGTTTAACATCATATCCACTTTGACAAAATGAACCTGAAGTTCAAAACCAAATTAAAAGCCAACACCCTTTTACCCTAATAAAATAAAAATTAACAAATACGATGGATTATGCGAAAACTATTTATGTGATTTCTTTTAGAGATACGCATTTTGCGGTAAATAGATCTCACAGATCTATGGTTTGTATAAACCAATATTGACACCAGAAGTTGTCATAACAATGCTAAACTCTTTTAGAGTAATCTCACTCTACAAGGTATGATTCTTGAATCTAGCCTTAATTTTAAGCGTACGCCCGAAGTCGTGGCTTAATAGATAAGTGAGAAATTATAAATTTCATAACCACGTATTTATTTCCACTTGAGCATGATTCTATATCCACACAATACTTGAATGACTCAATAAAAAATGGCCTGCAGACTATAATTAAGCATTCAAGTCGACTTTTAAAAGTCTCTCATTAATTAGAAAAGTGGAAATATAGAAACTAACTCATTCCCCTTGAATATGTCTACTTCGTAAGACCAATATTCATTCTTCCTTATAAATGACAATAAGGAAGACTGAAAACAGGGGAAGTCTTGAATAAAATGAGAAAGGGAAGATATGATATACCTGTAATGCCATACTAGCTACTGCACAAGTACTAGAGGGGGGGGGTGAATAGTACTTTAAAATAATTAAGAAGATAATTCCTAATTATTTTGCAAACTCAACCAACAATGCGAAAATATGGAAATGTAAATAATGACAACAAAGAAACAATCGCAAACAAACGATATTAACGGGTTCAGATCCACCCAAGTCTCCCCGACTTGTTCCCGGTGATCCTATGTCCCAAACACCCGGATCCCTTCCGGATACTTGAGTTAGAACTTCTAACTCAAATTTGCACTATGAAATACTTGTAGAAACCTCTACAAGATCAAATCATACACAAATGAAATTGTGACTCCCACAAACCGGGATCACAAGCAAACTCTCACAACCGAGAGTGAAACTTGCAATATTCATATGTAATTGAAATAGAAATTCTTACCGACAAAATCCTATGCCTTGAGTATACTTACGAATTAGGGCAAAACGGATTTTGGGGAAGATGAAGGCACCAAACACTAGCTCCAAGATGTAGATCAGCGATGGAGACCTAGGAGGTTGTTGGTGACCTAGAATCAAGCACTTGGCTTGGAAGGCTCACAATCAATGAATCTCTCTTTTTAAATAAGAGTGAGGGAGAGATTCAAGTGAGAAATGAAAGAGCTTTGGATGAGAATTAATTGCTTCTCTTTTGATCTCTAAACTTCAATAAATATCAGCCTTTAATGCTATGAATGCAGCACTCCAAGTATATATAGGATAGATGAAAGAGAGAGCAAAATTCGTGGCATTTAATGCTCCAACGGCTCTATTCTGAAGCAGACTAGTCGGTCAAAGAAGGATCACTGACCGACTAGTTCATCAACTAGTCGGTCGGTGATTCAACATGAACCGACTAAGAGGTGAACAATGAATAAAGAAAGTTCAGACTAAAAGAACTAGTCGGTCCAAGAAGACTTGCCAACCGACTAGTTTCACAACTAGTCGGTCGGTAAGTGAACTTTGACCGACTAACAGATGAAATAGAGAAGTCTGAATACAAGTTGAACTAGTCGGTCTAAGAGCAAATGCTGACCGACTAGTTTATCAACTAGTCGGTCGACAAATGTACTTAGACCGACTAACGATAAACAGTAACTTAGGCTGTACAGTAGAAGCTCAACTAGTCGGTCTAAGAAGGATTCCTAACCGACTAGTTTCACAACTAGTCGGTCGGTGAATCTTCTTTGACCGACTAACTGTAAACAGTAACTGAGCTAGAAATTGAGAAGGTATTCTAGTCGGTTCAAGAAGCTTTGCCGACCGACTAGATTGCCATCTAGTCGGTTGGTTCTTCTTCTTAAACCAACTAACATGCACAAGAAGTCGCGAATTGAAACGCAAAGCTTCGGGAAAGTTTGTATGGACTTCTACTAAGATCCTAGCTCTAAGATATGAGCGTTATGAAGATTAAAACGTAAGACCTACTCAAGGCTTAACATTCTACGAAAAGAAGCTAGAAGACTATAAATAAAACTTGACGAACCGTCTTCAAAAGCTTCAATCGAATCTTCATGACTTCAATAATGGTCCTTGAGATTCAACGAAGCTTTATGCATATGATCACACGCTTTGAGAAGTCTCGAGACATCGCTTTTGATGTTCATAGAAGTTTGGCGGTGATCTCCATAACTGCGCTCAAAAAGAGTTAGTTCACGATATTTTTGTTTGTTCATCATCAAAACCAAATCCGAGGAATCAATACTCAACATTCTCCCCCTTTTTGGTGATGACAAACCAACATAAATAATAATAAAAAATAATGATTCAAATGAAATTTACTTACTCCCCCCTGCATTGATGACACGTTAATTCAGAATTAAATAATAGTCATAAGCATCAAGCAGACGAGTGAAGTATAAAATGTGAATCAATTATTGAAATATCGGATTTGAAATCCATTTTTATATCTTAAATCCCCCTGAATCTAACATATCAAATTAGATTCACGGTAAATTGCTTTGAATTATCATGTAGCACATAGTCATTATTAATTCTCTCCCCCTTTGGCATAAGCAAAAAGAGTTAGAGGAAAACAACGACAACAACAATGGCTGCAAATAAAAGCACGGGAGTCGTAGAATACGACCACGGTCCAAATGACACCAAAGGAAAATACGAAGTAAATCAAAGCGTGCCAATGAGACCAAAGTCGAAAATCGATAAATAAAATCATCAAAACTCAAATTAATTTCACGAATTGAGTTATGGAATATACTCTCCAATATCAACATTCTTGAAGAATTAAGTGCATGGAAAACAATTCTATGTTTCCATTGAAAAAATTTCTATTAAATCAAGATAATCGTCGAGCGACTAAGTCTACATCAGAGACAATAATATAATGTGCACAAGAAAGTAAATGTCAACACGATGTATATATATATATGAAACATGATACAACAAAATTATACATCTGCCAACATACATATAAGCGATCCTCAGATCGAAGCACAAAATACATCACTATATCACATCAGATATCGGAGTATCACATACATACAAAAATATCAAAAACTCAATAAGAGATACATCAAAATACATCCAAAAGTATCAAAAATCCACAACCGCCATCTATCCTACCCAACTCTCTCACACTACATATATCATCCAATGTGCACTAGGAGAGTCTTCCAAAGAAGCTCAGGAGGCAGCGGGAGGATCTGTAGCAGCGGGAGGCTCTGCAGAAGGAGTGGTGGTCACTGGGTCAGCATGAGTGTCCACGGTCGCAACGGGAGTGGCCTCGGGAGCAACAACAGATGAAACATCCACCGGAGGAACGGTGGCAACAGGTGTGCTCTCGGGGGCACCAGCAGACGCAGCAGCAGCAGCAGCAGCAGCAGCAGATGTACCCTCTGGGGCACGTGTAGCAGATCCAATAAGCTCCTCGAGCTCAGCATCATCCATCTCCTCGTCGTCAGAAACTGACGAAGGAATCTCAATGCCAAAGTGAGATGCGATGCAAGCGAGAATCTCCTCAGAGCGAGCACAACGAGACTCTACACGTTTCAACGAACGTGCAAGCTCAGTAAGAGTAGGAGAGAGAGCAGCTGAAGCAGAGGCAGAAGCTGAAGGGGTCGTTCTCTGAACATGACGAAGCGCTGCAAGAGACTTCTTGACGGTCGTCGCATTCAGAGGGGGACCGAGGGGACGCTCATCATCGGGAGGAAGAGGGACCCAGAAGTGACGGAAGACGAGAGTCAATAGGCACGGGTAAGGAATGTGGGCTGACTTGGTGGACTTTCGAATACACTCAAAAGAATCCATCTTGTCAAGAATAATCTGTGCCCAATTGATCTCACTCCCAATGAAGATGGCGTAAAATGAGTTTGAGGAATGGCTGGGAGGGTAAGCTAGATGAGCCGTAATTCGGAAGGAGGCACGACTTCAAGATAAGATTTAGAACCCAGGCATTCGGCTTGAAAGATTTGGATGGGACGCCAATCATGGCGGGAGGGATGACATGGAAAATCTCAGAGAGCATGGCCTGGTCAAGGTCAGAAATGTCATTGACAGAGATATCAGATGGAAGAAGGCCAGATGAGGAGAAACCTATCAAATCCCCTAAGATTTCTGTCGTGAGGACTATCGGTGTCCCCAAGACAGTCGTCTCAATGGAATGGGTCTCGTCGTACTGACCGCGAACACGGTTCGCGTAAAAAATCTTGACTAGACGGGGGTACAGGTGTGGATTCGCCTTAGGGTCATATCGAAGATAATCTATAAGACCACTAGACGAAAGAAGATCGGCAAGGTGAGGGAAGTCAGAGAACTGAACGAAATGCTCCAATAGCAGAGGACAGTGCTCGATACGGTTGTATGCCGCGAGACACAACAGGTCATTGCGACATAGCGAAATATCGACACCGCCAACTGGCATGTGAGCCTTCCCCTTAGGCTGACGAGTGCTAGATCAGAGAGGAGGAGTAGGATCCCGAGCGGTATGCTCGGTCTCTGGAATGTATTCCGTGTCGGAGTCAGAGGGAGGAGTGGGAGCACGGAATGAAGCTGGAGACACGGGCTGCTTCCTAGGCTTGGGCTGAGATCTAGGCTTGGCGGTCGCCGTCCTCTTCTTCTTAAGAGGAGGCGAAGACGACGAAGGATGGGTGGTCTTGGAACGGTGTTTGGGTTGCGGGGGGTCCGTAGATGGAGATTCGACGGTCATGGGTGACAGACGCGGGGGTTCGATAGGAATACGTGTCCTCGCCATAATCGAGACGAGACACGCACGAAATCGAAAGCTAAAACCCTAAGATCAAACCCTAGGTCGAACCCTAGAAACGCTGAAATCGATGAAAAACACAGAAACCGTAACCCTAGAAACTGAGAGAGGGGAAAGATTGATACCCTAGGTCGGCAGGAGGAGAGGGAGAGATCAGCGATGGAGGAGATGGCCGGAAAGTGATCGGAATCGACGGAGGAAGTCGAAGGGTTTCGGGGGTTTTTGGCTGGAGAAGGAAATCGCACCGACTGGAGAAGGAATTAGTCGGTTAGGGGCTAAATAAATCGATTGGAAGTCGAAAGACCAAGTAGTCACCGATGCATTTAGTCGATCACAGTTCAAGCGCTGACCGACTAGATGACAATCTAGTCGGTCGGCCAATGAGCTTGAACCAACTAAATGCAAACAGTAACTGAAGCCAAAATTAGGGCTTGAGTTAGTCGGTCTGAGTTCATTCACTGACCGACTAGATGATGATCTAGTCGGTCGGTCAATGAACATGAACCGACTAACAGAGTTCAAAAATTTGAAATTTCGAAATATGAGTTCTCTCCTAATCGCACTTGGACGAAACATCGAAATACTCTCATTAATCATTATACTACCCCATTAAACATCGAAAATCTTAAATTTGACGGTCATGAATAAATCGAGCATAAATTCCGAAAATTCAATGAAAAATCCAAAAAATTCCAATAAATCTAGCATGAGCATATATAAACGAAATTTAATAGCATGCAAGATTATTGAACATAATATGAATCCTAAATCTCGGATTCACCCATAATCCCCAATTCTCGACGCAACCGCACAAAGGAGTCTTCCTTGAGTGGTTTCGTGAAAATATCGGCGATTTGCTTCTGGGTTTCAACGTACACTAATATGATGTCCTTTTTAGCAACATGATCATCTAAGAAATGGTGACGGACATCTATGTGCTTAGAACGGGAATGGTGTACCGGATTCTTAGAGAGACAAATTGCACTTTGGTTGTCCACCATGATAGGGCAAGTATCACAGTTTATACCAAAGTCTTTAAGAGTGTGTCTCATCCAAAGAACCTGAGCACACGCGGCACCGGCGGCAATATATTCCGCCTCGGTGGTTGAAAGTGATACGGATTCTGCTTCTTGGAAAACCAAGAGACATGAGAATTTCCTATAAAATGGCAAGTGCCACTAGTACTTTTCCTGTCGGATTTGCATCCCGCATAATCTGCGTCACTATATGAGATTACCTCATTTGTGCTAGACTTTGGATAAAGTAATCCAAAGTCAAGTGTGTAACTTAAATAACGGAAAATACGTTTTACTGCTACTAAGTGAGATTCCTTAGGTTGAGACTGATAACGAGCACATACACATACAGAAAACATTATATCTGGCCTACTTGCGGTAAGATATAATAAACTACCTATCATACCTTGATATAGACGAATGTCTACATCTTTTCCGCCCGTATCTTTATCAAGATGCGTAGTAGTGCTCATTGGAGTCTTCTTCCCGGAGGCATTCTCCATTCCAAATCGCTTTAGCAACTCCACCGTGTACTTGGTTTGGTGGATGAAGATTGCATCGTTCATTTGGCGAATTTGGAGACCTAAGAAATATTTGAGCTCACCCATGTGGCTCATCTCAAATTGATCCTTCATCACATTAGAAAACTCTTCGCAAAGAGTGAAGTTAGTAGCACCGAAAATGATATCATCAACATAAATTTGAACTAAAATTATATCATTATTCGAATACTAAACAAATAATGTAGAATCAACTTCTCCCATTTTAAAACGTAAATCCAAAAGAAAATTCTTTAGACGGTCATACCAAGCTCGAGGAGCTTGTCTCAAACCGTAAAGTGCTTTCTTAAGTTTGAAAACGTGATTTGGAAAATTTTCATTTATAAAACCCGGAGGTTGAGAAACATAAACTTCCTCAACAATATCTCCGTTTAAAAATACACTTTTAACATCCATTTGAAAGAGTTTAAAATCTTTATGGCATGCAAAAGATAACAATAATCTAATAGATTCTAATCTAGCTACCGGAGCAAAGGATTCTTCGAAATCAATACCTTCCTCTTGCCGATAGCCTTGAGCTACTAACCGAGCTTTGTTCCGGACGACGATTTGGTTTTCATAGGTCTTGTTTTTGAAAATCCACTTCGTTCCTATAACGGTGTGGTTCTTCGATGGCAATGGAACAAGCTCCCAAACCTCATTCCTCTCGAATTGAATGAGTTCCTCCTTCATGGCTAAGATCCAAGCACCATCTTCACACGCTTCGTTAATATTATTTGGCTCTATCGAGGAGGCAAAGGCACAATGAGCGAAGTAGTTGACTTTGAGATCTCGTCTTGACACTATCAAGGATATTGCCAATGACTTGCTCATGAAGATGGTCACGAACGGTATGAAGCCGTTTGGGAATTCCATGATCACTAGGAACATTCTCAAAAGATTCATTAGTAGGGTTAGTATCAATAGAATCAATAGAATTAGAATTACCAATTGAATCACATAAGACATCCATGGAGTCATCATCATTAGTAATTCTAGTCGGGACAAATCCTTCATTAAATGAAACATGAAGTGATTCCTTGATCGTTGAGGTTCGTTTGTTGTATATCTGGTAGGGTTTGCTACGGGAGGAATATCCAACAAATATCCCCTCATCGGATCTTGGATCAAATTTGTCCAAACTACCATACGTGTTTTTAATAAAACATTTTGCGCCGAAAACTCGAAAATATTTAACTTGAGGCAATATACCAAACAACAATTCATAACAAGTTTGTTTAGTGCCGGGCCTCAAAAGTATCCTATTAAACACATAGCAAGCGGTATGTACCGCTTCTGCCCAAAATTGATGGCCAAGTTGGCTATCATCAAGCATAGTGCGAGAATATTCCACTAGCGTCCTATTCTTTCTCTCAACAACACCATTTTGAGGAGGTGCGCGAGGAAATGAAAAGGTGTGAGTAATACCAACTTCATCACAAAAATTTGAGAAAGACTCATTCTCAAATTCCCCTCCATGATCACTACGAATAGTGACAATGGTGGTTCCAATGAGATTTTGTACTTTCTTAACAAATATTGTGAAGTTTTCAAACGCATCATTTTTATTACTTAAGGAAAATACCCAAGTAAATCTAGAAAAGTCATCAACGATGACAAGTCCATATCGTGCATTTCCTAATGAAGCAACTCTAGTTGGCCCAAAAAGATCTAGATGTAAAAGCTCTAGAGGCCGCTTAGATGAAATGCTTTTCTTAGGTTTAAAAGACGATTTTGGAAGCTTGCCTCGTTGACATGAGTCACAAAAGCTTTTCTTTTGAAAGACAAGCTTAGTGAAGCCTCTAATAGAATTTAACTTGGAAAGTTTAAATAGTGTTCCAAAGTTCACATGACCAAAACGTTGATGTCATAATTGTTGTTCACTTGTGTTGGCAATGAGACATTGTTCATGTGATCTTGGAAGATCTAGGATATATATATCCTTATGGCGTGTGTCGAAAAACAATAAGTCATTATTATCTTTTCTTAAAATATGGCACATTCCTTTCGTAAAGCTAACTTTGTAACCTTTGTCACAAAGTTGGCTTATTGAAATAAGATTGTGGTTTAATCCTTTAACAAGGTAAACATCACTTATTAGTGGTTTAGAAGGATTACCCACTTTGCCAACACCTATGATGGTTCCGCTCTCGTTGCCTCCAAAGACTACCCGGTTCCCATTTGCAATGGGCATCACTCCGGAGAGCAATTGAGCGTCACCCGTCATGTGTTTTGAACACCCGCTATCGAGTATCCAATTATTCTTGGAGCTAAATTTTGATTTGTTGCTCCGTTTCTTTTTCTTGAGTACATAAAGATAGAAAATATCGTATCATGGTATCCAAGGTCATTGGGTCCAAAAGATTAGACCTTTGGAAGCCAAGTCCAATTGGACTTAGACTTCCCCACATAATTATCACTATGCACGACATTCATAAAATAAGAATTCATATAAACTTGTTTTTCATTCATGCTTGTGTCCTTTGGGATCCAAACAGTGAAGATTTTGGGAGCCCTAATCCTATTGGGAGCATGCATGCGTTGTTGATTTCTACGTGATGCATGTCGTGGATAGGCATAAGGAACATGATGAAATGGTGCATTATGAGAATGGTTCATATGATGGTGTGGGTGAACATATGCATGTGGGGGAACACGTGCGTGAGGGTGTACACTTGGTGTGCACGTGCCCGTGGATGTGGTGCATAAAAATCATCATATGTGTTAGCATGTGGAGTAGGATGTGTGTTCCTACGTGTCATGGTATTGGTGTACATATAAGCACGACCCTTCTTTGGAGGTCCACCCAAAGTTGGTTTCTTTCCAAACGAGGGTGTGTATGAGGTGGAAGCATCATTGGTAGATGAACTACAAATAGAGTATTTGCTACCACTCGTTGAGTCACCGGAAGTTGGCCTAACAAAGGTAGTGGCCGATTTGGATGAACTTCCCATCTTATACCCCAAGCCAATGTGGTGATTGGCCGGAAGTAAGTCATTTAGGATTTTATCCAAATGGTCCTTACCCTTATTGAATTTATTAATTCGGCCTAATGTACACTCATATTTCTCGGTGAGAGAATGCATCGAAGCATCCAAAGTGGACACTTGCGATGTGAGTGCATAAACACGAGATTTGAGATTCTCATTCTCGATACTCAAAGTTGAGTTCTGAGAAGCCAAATCCGCTATCTCATGTTCATCCGATTCCTCAATATGGACATGTTCAAGTTGAGATTTGAGATTTACAATCTCATTTCTCAACTCTTCAACAACGGTGTCGTTGTTGGTGATGATAGGTTTAGGCGAGGTTTGGATGCTAGCTAAATCATCTTTTACCTTAGTATATCTATTTACTAATTTAGTATATTTAGACCATATTTGCTCATTAGCATGTCTAAGGTCATCCATTGTTACCTCATCGCCTTCATTATCGCTATCATCGGAGGAGGAATCTTTATCTTGCTCCTCTTGTGCCATGAAGCACATATGTGCTTTCTCCACTTGCTCATCGTCCGACTCTCCTCTTGAGGAGTCATCGTCGGAGTTGGTGAATGTCCCGACAAGTCCCTTTTTGTACCCTTTCTTGTACTTCTTTGACTTGTCAAACTATAGCGCCTTCCACTTCTCCTTTTGCTTATTTTGAGGACAATCCGCTTTCATGTGTCCTGGCTTATTGCATTTGAAGCACAAAGGAGTGGAGGTGTTAGAAGAACTAAATTTAGATTTGTTCTTGTAATTACCTTTCCGGAAGAACCAGTTGAACTTCTTTGCCATGAGGGCCATGGATTCCAAGTCCAACTCCTCTTCCGAGTCTTCATCATCGGTCGATGTAGATGTTGATGGAGCGGCCTTGAAAGCAATAGCCTTTTTCTTTGGCTCGTCTTGCTTCAAGTAGGACTTCATCTTGTCCTGCAACTTTAGCTTTCTATCCTTGCGTACATCATAAGACATCAAGGTACCCATTAGTTGAATAACCGTATACTTACTCATGTCGTTACCTTCCTCGATGGCGAATGTACGTTTCTCCCAACAAGAAGGAAGTCCGTCAATTATCTTGGAGACTTTCTCCTTTTGGGTGTAGGGTTTCCCAAGAGCCTCCATCTCGTTTGTGATGTCGACAAAGCGAGCATAGTACTCCTTCATCTTCTCATCCTGTTGCATATGAAATAATTCGTAATCTTTATTCACAACAACGAGTTTAGAGTCTCTTACCCTACTCGTTCCTTCATGCAAGATGAGGAGGGAGTTCCATATTTGATATGCACTCTTACATGTGCATATCTTGTTGAAGTCCTCAGGCTCCAAAGCACATTGCAAGGCGTTCATTGCCTTGGCATTGCTTACCTCCGCGGCGACCTCCGCGGTAGTCCATTTCACGAAATCTTCTTCTTCGGGCTCGACGTACTCCGTCAACGTGGCTCTCCATAATGAACCACTCCGGAGGAAAGTTTCCATCCGACATTTCCAGTACCCGTAATTGGTACCGTTGAAGAAAGGAGGCCTCGTCGAGGAGTGTCCTTCCATCACCGAAGAAGCTCCTTCACGGTTCCTGAAGGTGCTGTAATCTGAAGGTGGCCGAACGGTCTTGTTGTCGTTGGCAGACATAGCTAGGTACTTGGCTCTGATACCAAATGTAATGCCCTACGTAGCTACTGCACAAGTACTAGAGGGGGGTGAATAGTACTTTAAAATAATTAAGAAGATAATTCCTAATTATCTTGCAAACTCAACCAACAATGCGGAAATGTAAATAATGACAACAAAGAAACAATCGCAAACAAACGATATTAACGGGTTCAGATCCACCCAAGTCTCCCCGACTTGTTCCCGGTGATCCTATGTCCCAAACACCCGGATCCCCTCCGGATACTTGAGTTAGAAACTTCTAACTCAAATTTGCACTATGAAATACTTGTAGAAACCTCTACAAGATCAAATCATACACAAATGAAATTGTGACTCCCACAAACCGGGATCACAAACAAACTCTCACAACCGAGAGTGAAACTTGCAATATTCAAATGTAATTGAAATAGAAATTCTTACCGACACAATCCTATGCCTTGAGTATACATACGAATTAGGGCAAAACGGATTTTGGGGAAGATGAAGGCACCAAACACTAGCTCCAAGATGTAGATCAGCGATGGAGACCTAGGAGGTTGTTGGTGACCTAGAATCAAGCACTTGGCTTGGAAGGCTCACAATCAATGAATCTCTCTTTTGAAATAAGAGTGAGGGAGAGATTCAAGTGAGAAATGAAAGAGCTTTGAGTGAGAATTAATTGCTTCTCTTTTGATCTCTAAACTTCAATAAATATCAGCCTTTAATGCTATGAATGCAGCACTCCAAGTATATATAGGATAGAGGAAAGAGAGCAAAATTCGTGGCATTTAATGCTCCAACGGCTCTATTCTGAAGCAGACTAGTCGGTCAAAGAAGGATCACTGACCGACTAGTTCATCAACTAGTCGGTCGGTGATTCAACATGAACCGACTAAGAGGTGAACAGTGAATAAAGAAAGTTTAGACTAAAAGAACTAGTCGGTCCAAGAAGACTTGCCAACCGACTAGTTTCACAACTAGTCGGTCGGTAAGTGAACTTTGACCGACTAACAGATGAAATAGAGAAGTCTGAATACAAGTTGAATTAGTCTGTCTAAGAGCAAATGCTGACCGACTAGTTTATCAACTAGTCGTTCGACAAATGTACTTAGACCGACTAACGATAAACAGTAACTTAGGCTGTACAGTAGAAGCTCAACTAGTCGGTCTAAGAAGGATTCCTAACCGACTAGTTTCACAACTAGTCGGTCGGTGAACCTTCTTTCACCGACTAACTGTAAACAGTAACTAAGCTAGAAATTAAGAAGGCATTCTAGTCGGTTCAAGAAGCTTTGCCGACCGACTAGATTGCCATCTAGGCGGTTGGTTCTTCTTCTTGAACCAACTAACATGCACAAGAAGTCGCGAATCGAAGCGCGAAGCTTCGGGAAAGTTTGTATGGACTTCTACTAAGATCCTAGCTCTAAGATATGAGCGTTATGAAGATTAAAACGTAAGACCTACTCAAGGCTTAACATTCTACGAAAAGAAGCTAGAAGACTACAAATAAAACTTGACGAACCGTCTTCAAAAGCTTCAATCGAATCTTCATGACTTCAATAATGGTCCTTGAGCTTCAACAAAGATTTAGGCATACGATCACGTGCTTTGAGAAGTCTCGAGACGTCGCTTTTGATGTTCATAGAAGTTTGGCGACGATCTCCATAACTGCGCTCACAAAGAGTTAGTTCACGATATTTATGTTTGTTCATCATCAAAACCAAATCCGGGGAATCAATACTCAACAATACCTCGACATGGAGTATTCTATGACAAACCATTATCAGACCAGAAATTCTGATAAGACTCATAATGCTTTTTGCAACATGAATGTGCATTAACCTATGCCATATAAAAATATATACATATCTAGTCTAAACGACGAAAGTCAAATTGACCTTATGTATATTTAGCTACTCCCCGAGGATAAATAAACTTTGAAAACAAATTTGATCTGTTGTCATAACATAAGTCTAAATGAGCATAATTATGGACGTATGTTTTCTAGAGCACACATCATACTATGAAACTTGTTGTCGTAACATAATTATCTGTAGTATTCTTTTGCAGTATATATGTGCTTTTTACGCATTTTAGTTTACTGTGAATGATTTGTTATCCTGAATACTCCTAAAATGAGGATGCCATGTACTCTCCGAAACTTATAAAGTTTCAAAGGATATTCGTCAAAACGAAATCCCTAATGACTCAAGAAACCAATAAAGCCTGAAGCTTTATCCAACTTTGATCCGCATAGTAGTCAATGTGAAGATGTAATTCTTCACAGTTTGAACACAGTTCACCTATTACCGGACAAAATTAACTTAAGCATTTTAATGGACTTTCAAAAGTCCCACATAAATTCGAACAGAGGAATTAATTTGGAACACAGAAGTGTCCAGAATCGACCAACTTTGGATCGATGTCACCCTGGATTGAAGATGCAAGACATCATTAACCAGACAAACCCGAAGATTCTTCAAAAAAGGTTGAAACTTTCATTATCCCATTCAAAAGGGAAAAATAATTACGAGATCATCTCCATTCACGTGGACATTGACTCTCCTCACTTCCTCAAACGAATTTAAGTTGATATACTAGCATTAGAAGAATGAGACCTTTAGGCCTCTTGAGAGTATTTGAGGGATAAAAGTGGACTCACACACTCCCTACATATGGCTGACGATGTACCTTAGAGTACTCATCCATATATCGTCTAAAAATGGTCATTATCAAACCTATTATCCAACTGCAGTCCAGCTTTTTCAAAGCAAATGGGACACATTACTAAATGGCGGAAACATTGGATTACACTGGAAAATCAAACTATATTTGCAACTGGAAAAATGTTGAACACCCTGACGTTTGTGTTCACACCCAAAAATGGGTTACATAAATCATTAAAATGATTTAAATGGATTACTTATCCATTAAAAATCCAGTTGTAGGTGACCATGTGGGAACATGCAATTACAATGCAAACCATCAAAATGCCTCATTAGAACCTATTTATATGAGCTAGATCACCTCATTTAAACAGTTTCCGAGAACCCCTAACGGGGAAGCGTTTAGAGCACATCTTATCGATTGTGCCATGATGAGTATACATCCACATATCACCACTATAGACCATCAAAACGCAGAACTATTTATCGAAAGTAATTACCCCAGATAAATAGATTCTATGCACTCTGAAACAGTGGAAGCATTTAAAATCACTTCTCCTAAGACGTGCATTGATGGGCCCTCTTTTAAACACTTGATGTGATCCTGAAGATCATTCATAACTTTAATTCCCCAACATTAGGCTCTACAAAAATACTATAATCATCCATGAGCCTGAAGCTCAATTTGACCATTAAAAACATTAATACCTATGATCTAATTATCATGCATTGTGATGAGATCCTGAATATCCACACTTATGAAACTGTTAAACAGTTATCAGACATAATTACTGACAATATAAATATTGTCAAATTTACACATCCCTGCTACTAAAACTCCAGCTAGGATTGACATACCAAATAAAATGGATGCAATCCACCAGTAGCAGACATGGATACCCTCAATGGATGAGAGGACATACCACGAGACCCCAAAACAATACCACTGCAGGAAAGTGAGCTCGTCTCCATATCCTCTCCCTTTCTAGAACCTCCAGAAGAGACGAATCTTGAATAAATTGAATAATGTACGTACATGAAGAGGTATTTGGATAAAACACACTCGTCGACAATTACTCACATTTCATTTTGCCATATATATCGTTCCCAATCTCCGTTTCCTGAAGCAAACACAGAGATTTGGCCAGATTATATGGAACAAGGCAATAATAAGTTGAGCTGGACTCACTTACGAAATGTGAAGTATTTGGACCTGAAGTCATGTTATCAAAAGATATCAAACCTGTGGGTTACCGAGTATTGTATAAATAAATAAAATCGTATGCTATAAGCAAAACGCTATAGCCTAGAGGTTTATTTCGCAGAAACTAGGAAGTAACCATGTAAGATGAGCTTAACTCACTTACAAAATTATTTAAACTGATTCATCAGGCTCCATGGTCATAGTTGCGAAAACCATGAGATTGGCAAAGAAAATTTTAGGCTATGTTGCTATGGATGATGTGACAACATACCCTTATGAATTATCATCCTGAAGATGAAACCATCATCCAGAAGATAAAACCATCATCCTGAAGATGAATTATCATCCTGAAGATGAAACCATCATCCTGAAGATGAAACCATCATCCTGAAGATGAAACCACCATCCTGAAGATGAAACTATCATCCAGAAGATGAATTATCATCCTGAAGATGAATTATCATCCTGAAGATGAACCACCATCCAGAAGATGAAACTATCATCCCGTTGATGAAACCATCATCCAGAAGATGAATAATCATCCAGCAGATGAATTATCATCCAGAAGGTGAAATTATCATCCAGATGATGAAGAAATATGGATAATTGCAATCCACTAAATACACCTACTGGTTATATGGATGCACATTAAGACCCCTTCCGTTCACTGGAAGAGGGGAAGGATATCCTAGGTCCTGAAGTTCCTTAATCAAGTGTTTTTTGGTACACTCCTTTATCTGGCCAACTGCATGCGACTCATGAGAGCATTAGCAGTAAACCTTTTAGCCAGATACAGTGCAGCGCCTGCAGCGCACCACTGGACCAGTGATATGTAGCTTTTGCGCTACCTCCAATGGTCAAGGATCATCCAACATGTTAAATGTATTTGTAGATACAGGTTACAGATCATTGCAAACGACCAACTCCTGGAGACCAGCAAAGCATGCTTCCAAGGCAACATCAATCCCCCCATCCCGAGAGGCTCATCGATCCAAGAAGCAAATCATAAGTACGCACAGCCAGGTTCTACAATACCTCGCAGACACAATGACAACTGGGTCAGAGACATGGTGCTACCTACCGAGTCTGCAGACCACTTCTCTTCAGAAGAGCTCCCTCAGATTCAGAAGCTGCCATAGATGAGCGATACTTGTATAGATGAGCGAAGTCTTGTATAGATGAGCGATACCTTGTACTTTGTACTTATTATCGGAACACTGTAAGAGATTGATGTATAGTTTCTTAGGAGATCTGTAAGCCTGCAGCTTGTACAGATCAGGGGGAGTCAAATGTAGTGTTGTACTCTTTTTTCCTTAGATATTGGTTTTTCCTACTGGGTTTTCCATAGCTAAAGGTTTTAACGAGGCAACCTCATTGACTTTGGATCCAGAAGTATCCACCCCTAAATACTTCCACTAATCAGGGGAAGTTATGGAAAACTGTACTCTTTTTCCTTGGCTACTGGTTTTTCCCACTGGGTTTACCATGGCAAAGGTTTTAATGAGGCAAGAACTCTTAAATTAGGATCCAGAAGTATCCATACCCCCATAGTCAGATAAGCTCTATGAACCCTGAAGCGCTCATATACGGCTTACAACAATGGATGGATAAGAGGAAGTGTTATAACCAGGATTTTGTAGGCCCATTTGTGTATTGGGTATCCACCCATTATGTAACCATACTTCTATAAATATAGGGCCACGGGTTCCGTAGCCGCCAAGTTTACAACATTTATTAGATTAACTATTAATTTTGTACTCTGACTCTGACTTCTGAGAGTAGATTAATATTTATTAGATTAAACATTAGATTATTGTTTATTATATTAATTATTAATTATTGTTTACTCTAACTCTGGCTTCTGGGAGATTTTTTATGTATCGGTATGTATCTGCTTCTAATTTATCTATGTATATGCTTCTAATTTAATTGTATTTCTTTTTATCCATGTATCATACATGTCAATGTATCAAATATGTCAATGTATCAGTATGTATCAGTATTTATCAGTATGTATTAGCCAATATTAATAAGGATCAGTATATATCGGTATGTCAATGATCGGTATGTATTAGTATGCTAATATATCCGATTCTTCAATGTATCAAAATGGTGTAAATTTACTTCATCATCAATGCATACAAAAGTACAGTAAACAATAAAGAAGTGATACAACCAAAACAAAACCATATCATTGGGGACATATACATAAATAGCATTTGACTTGCCTGAGTATATGTTGTATCAACATTGTTTATCCTATAATTGCTACTAGCATGTCACACCCCGCTCTCCCAAATACGGAAGATGCGTAGTATAACAAGGCTGCCGTAGTATTCAGATGCAGGGCTTCGAGCCCTGAAATCCAAAGACTACTATTCATTAATCGTGATTAAATTAAACTATACATACATGTCACTACGACATACTAGAATAGTACAGAAAACTAAACTAAAGTGTCCCAACAAAATTTAAATCCACAGACTAGAAAGAAAATACGAAACTTACTTACATTACATTATACAAAGTACATCATATATAATGTACTATACATGGGGTACAAAAGGTACAAAAGTGGGAGAAAATCCCAACCCACAAAAACAAAACTAAGGGTGTCCACATGCTGTACAACCTACTACCTAGTTTACCCCAGGGAAATCTAGCTGAACAAAAGCACTCTCAGCGGTCTCCATCTGTACCTCAGGATGTGGAGTGGTCTGCTGGGTAAGGGCCTGCTCTGTCGTCTCTACTTCTGATCCTGAAAAATGTAGATGAGACACATTAACGCGTGACCTAGTAGGAAACCAAACTAAACTAGGTAGGACCCAGTTTCATAACTGGTCTACCTAATTAAAGGGTCGGTCTACTAAATAAATATGTCTACAGAGCATGCATAAATGAAACATATCACATCATGCAAGTACTGAAAGTAAAGCTGGGAAACATGAGAACATGAAGTGACAATGTTCATGGGTTGATGAAAATTAATTTGAAGTTGTTGAATTTAATTAAATAATCGGAAACAAGTGTAAATCGTAGGACACTTAAGGAGCTGGACTTCACCGAGGGTGGGTGAATATAGTGGGTACCCCTAACAGCGACACGAGCACTGTAGGGGCCTCTCGTAACTCAGTCATTTCGGGAGTGAGATGATGGTACTCCTCTACCTTATGGTGCATCACGAGTACACCCATGGGCCTCTCTAACCCTTCCCACTCCCCGTACCAGATGTCGGGAGTGCGAGTGAGACTACAAATCCATGTCTACTCCTTTAGCTATCAAGAGAATAAGAATAATTTTGATGTAATAGTCACAATCGTTCAAATAGCAAGAAATATCAATATAATTAAAGGTGTCTAGGGATAGGAAATCCCCACTACGGACCGTTTCTCATCCTTGTGAATCGTAAATTTCATTGTTGCTAAGCTTGAATATAGGTGAATTAGTCGCAACTTAATGTAGAACCAAGCTCATGCACTCGCGCTATTGCTGGTCTATAGCAAACCTAGAATAGAGCCCACTCTCGTGCAAACTCTACCCTAAGCTGCTAGCGTGAAGATCGACATCATTGTCCAATCGCACCTCGAGCCCACTCTCGTGCAAACTTGAGCTACGATCTAGGTTATGATAGTTCGTATTCGTCCAATCTCTTGCAAACGAATATTAGTATAGATTTATAATTAAAAATCCTAGCTTTGGTCCAATCTCTTGCAAAACCAAATCTAGAGAAATTCAATTATTAATCTAAATCGAATATCTAGGCCTTCTTATCAATTGGGATCCAATCTCTTGCAAATCCCAATCGATATGAATTCCTAGCTACTCGTAAAAAAATCGATCACAACCTAACCATTATCAATTCTAGCAACAAATCTTTCATCACAATTCAAAGATCGGGTCCATAGGGTTCATCCTCATGCCCTAGAACGACGGAACTACTCACTAATCATCATGAAAATCTCAGAAATAATAGATGGAATCATAGCACAATTCATTGCAAATAAGAAACAATTCATAAAAATGAGATTTTTTAACAAGAAAGAACAAACCAACTTAGTCGTCAATGATCTCCAGCTGAGACTTCACAAAAGAATAGCCGTCTAAAACCTAATAGAACCCTCTAAAAATAATTCAAGTCTCTCCTAAAACTAGGGTAAAAACTAGGCTTAAATACAAGCCAAAATCGTCCAAAAATCGTGACAAAACTGCCCCTGCGCAGCCCAGAATTCGCATTCCTAGCAGCAGTCGGAGAGGGTCACTCGACCGAGTGACCCTTGTCACTCGCCCAAGTGAAAAACCCTGTAAAATAACAGTAACTTCGGGGTTTTCAGGGGTCTGTCTCTCGGGGTGGCTCGGCCGAGCAGTCTTCTTCGTTCGACCGAGTGAGCAATCGTGCTCGGCCGAGTGGGCTTTCTCAGATTTTCCAGTAAGTTGGCAGCTTCTCGGGACAAATTCTCTGTACCACTCGGACGAGTGGACATCCTAACTTGGTCAAGTGGACATCCTTACTCGGCCGAGGAAATGCTGAAAATCTTCGGTGCGTATCCGTCTCACTCGGGCGAGTCTGATCCTTCACTCGGTCGAATGAGCAGTCTTGGTCGGCCGAGTGAGGTCCTCCTGAGCTCCTTTCTTCTCCTTTTCACCTCCTCATCGCTCCTATCAATTTTCTCCTTCTTCCGCTCATCCTCTATCACTGATAACTCCTTGAATAAGTCGTGGGTGACACTCCGAAGTGCGTGAAAATCCTCTGATCTCGTTTTCGCTCCAAATCGCTCCATATTTCATGAAATACGAAAAAACAAGAAATAGTGAAAAGCATCGCAATATCGTCGAATAATCGTGAAAAACGCGATATGGGAGATCAAAATGTCGTGAAAACATGCAGAAAAAAGGTGTAAAATATGGAGTGATCAAAATCCCCCAAGCTTACCTCTTACTCGTCCTCGAGGAAGACAAGTAAAAGGCGAACCCGATGGAAAAAATAAAGAAAAAGTGGAAAAGGGAAAAAAAATAGAAAATAGATAAGGAAACAAAGAAGGAGGTGCTAGATCATTTTCTTAGGATGTGAGTTTTGCTTACTCCAATAGCATACAGCGATTATAAAACACATGCCAAAGATTTTTATCCCGATATCATGATATAAGGATGCATTCAACATAGAAACCCAAGAATATCAAAATAGTACGAAATATGGAATCATTCTAGAATTAACATCGTCTGAAGCATCTAAAGCGGTATACATAATCATAGAGTACACACTTTTCAATTGAATGCTTTCTATTTGGAGTCTAAGAGATATCACACAATATGAAGCAATAAGAATAGAAAGGTATGGCCTTCATGAGATGCATGCTAAGTTTCAATTCCTGGATTTCGTAAAACTTTTAGTAATCTCACAGAGTATAGAAAATTACCTAGCTTAGGTTGTCATGCACAATCAAGTAGCCACTCTCACACACATCATTGGATCATCTCCCCCAAGCTTATCTATAAGCGTGGTGGAATAAGATAAATCAACAAGCTTATTTCCCATTTTTGAAGCTCCAAAAAATAAAAAATAAAAGAGGGAAGAAAGAGAGAAAGAGTATGAGATGGGATCATATATGAACTTCTTTTCTCTTTTCTTTTCTTTTTCCTCTTTTTTCTCTCTTTTTTCTCTTTTTTTCTTTTTTTACATATATACACAACTGTGATCCCAAATCAAAAGAAAGAGAGATATACATGTATTTTTTAATTTTTGATTTTGGGGGCATTGGAGCATAGATTTTTGCAGCGGGGGAAAATGCCAATATAAGAATCGCTAAAGGGAGATTCACCGATGATTTTAAGTATAGAAATAATGCTCAAGATATGTGGAGAAAGAAATATATGTAACACTCGGTTCACTCTATGGAATGTGCATGACAACTTTCAGCAGAGTAATGTAATCTACTCAGTTTAATCTCAGAAAGTAAACTAATCCAGTTCTATCAACCTAGCATTCATTCAATCAACCTGAAAGTGAAGCATACAATTTTCATGCAATAAGAAGTGATATAAGAAAAGAAAGCAGTACTCCAGATATAAGCAATCAATACGTGAAGCTTGGTGTGTTTTCTATGAACAGTATACAGTAAAAATCATCAGACTTAGCTAATAAAGAATTTCATCCAGGTGGTATGACAAGACATAGCATATGATATCTGAAATAAAAACTATGGTATGACAAGATAATATGCATATAGAGATAAGCTAATACCACGTCGTCATCATCACAAAAAATTCATCTCTAGCGAAAAGGATAAAAGAAATAAGGATAAAAGAAAACAAAAACTACTGTACATATGCAGCACACTCAAAAAGTAAGAAAACATGATGCATGAAAAAAATGAAAAAAAGGGGGTGGAAATGAGCGTGAAAACAAAGAAAAGTGGGAAAATGAAAATAAAAGGCGACAAAAATAAAAAGTGCGTGAGAACTCACTCCCCCAAGCTAAAGTGCACAGTGTCCTCAATGTGCAAAGTGTGGCACACTGAGAGACAAGATATGGGAGGGGTGGGTGAGGATGCATGCATGATGAAAATAAAATAAAAAATAAGAAAATAAAAAAATGTGATGGGAATGCAAGTGATGAATGCAGATATGCAGGTGGTGCATGTAGAGATCAAAATGGTGCAATATGAGATATGCAGGTGGTGCATGTAGAAATCAAAATGGTGCAATATGAGTGTCCCCAAAAATACTCCCTCTCTCCCAAAAATATATAGATAGATATGAACAAAAAGTGATCAAAACGTGTGTGGAGGAGGGGTACAAAATCAGCAGGATCAAAATATCCAGAATATCATCAGTAAAAATATGGAAGGCATCCAGTGTGTGCCTAGGTATGTAGGGGTGCACCAGCACCATCCTGTGGCGGAGGTGGTGGTCGGGGTGGCTGCTGGGTGGGTGTGGGTGGCTGAGGTAGTCGCGCTAAGATCTGGCTCAGGCAAGCCTAAATGCCAGGAAGTAAGGTGACGCGGGGATGGACAGCGCTAACGGTAGCAGAGAGAGCCCTAAAATCTCCTCTAAGTCCACTAACTACCCCCTCAAGAGCACGGAGGTGCTGAACTAGGGTGTCGGGGGGAGGTGGAGCAGAGGGACGAACAGGTGAAGAACGGGGCTCTCTCGCACGGCTACCGAAAAGATTGGTGCAACAGTGGGGTGGTGCGGTGGTGCTATGCTCACTAAGTGATGCTCAGTCTCTGTGGGGGCCGAGACGCAGGAAAGGTCGAAGAGGATGGAGCAGAAGCAGAAGCAGAAGTGGTGGCAGACGACGAGACGGGCAGAGAGGTCTGTGACACATACATGGGGACAGACGTCACGACACTCTCAGAGAATACATCGGCAGTGGAGACAGTAAGGTCGACGACTGGGGAGTGAGTGAAGTGCGAAGAAAATGACTCCCCAGGGGTCAAGAATAAGAAAGAAGAAAGGGTCTCCACTGTGGAGGCAAAAGAAGGCTCGCCGCTCTCAACTATGGTGGGGGGATGCTCGGGGCTCACGGTAGAAATGAGATCTATGGAGATATGCACAGTGGTGGTGGTGGTGTGGGTGGACTCAGCAAAAGTGCTCCCGACACTAACAGAAGTGTGGACAGAGGTGTCGGTAGGTGCAGACGAAGCATGTGCAGGCTGGGGTATCACGGGGTCAAGGGGTGGAAGGAGGGGCTCCTGCTGAGCACCCTCATGCTCAAGCACGTACACGGCGAGATGAGGAGATCCGTCACTGGAATCCACTCTCCGCCAGCGGGTCCAATATGCGTTCGAGCAGGGCTCGGTAGAATCATATAATCGGCGCTGTGGGGACCGTGCATCCACACCCAGTGGTGCTGACCATGACGACGAAGCATCCTCATCCGGGCCATAACATCTATGGAAAGAGAAGTGGGGTCCGGGGGTCTCAGCAAGCCAGCAGGGAGGTCAACTCTGCACAAAAGGGCCAAGAGGGTAATCTGACCGCAACAGCAGATAGGCGTCCTAGCGCCGACAGAAATAATGATGCGGTCGATGTACCAACTGGCAATGTCAATCTCGACGGCAGGGAACAAAACGTCTCCTCCTCGGTCGAACGCCCGCGATCGTGTCATCACGTAGAGCATGTAGAGCTCGGGCGTCGACATCGTCCCCGGCTCATACATCGCAAGAAAAGTGGTCGCCATAAGGCGCTGTGCAATGCGGAGGCATGGGTGGAGGATCACGGAGGCCTTGGACCGACTAGGGTCAAAGGCGAGGGGAGAACCCGTGATACGTGTCCAAAAAGCGTGGGTGTCGAATGACAAGGGTGGGATGTGCGTGGGACTGTAGGCTCGGTCTGGGTCAGGGACCGGGGGCCATTAGAAGAATGCTCTAAGCATGTTGAGAGTGACCTCGCACTCTCGATCCATCAGACGAAAGGAGCATCCTCCAGGGGTCCGGTCAATAGAGCTAAGGACCTCTAGTGTCGGGTGGATATAAGTGTCCGTCGACACCAACAAGAAATCACGCCACCCCACGTTGTCATACAACTGGAGTTTCCCCTCTAGTACCCCTAGGCGCTCTAGGTCAGCAAGGTGTGCGAACCTAGTGGGTACGATTGAGCGATGGGAGATACACTCAAATCTGGTGCGCTGAGCGTCATCTCGGAACGTGATCCCCATCACATCGATAGCAGGGGCGGGCGGTGCTGGTGGTGGAATGAGTGCGGTAGTAGGCGGCTGTGTGGGTGGTGGTGGGCTGGATGGAGGGGAGTCCGCCCTAGCAGAAGAGGAGACAGGATCGCCTGACCTCTTCCGCTTGGAAGCAGGCTCCCGAGTGCGTGGCCTAAGGCGCGGGGGCATGTGGCCCGTGAGGCATGCCCACCCAAATGAAATGCGAAGTGCTATAAAATGGAACAAGTATACCTGAGCACGACGCGAGAGCAAAAAGTGAAGTGTGCAAAGAATCGCCTCCTCCACAGAGCTCTAAAGCGTCCTGAATCTCCCCCAAGCTCCCCCAAGCTAGATTGAAAAACAAATAATCAAATCAGCGATGTATATCAATATATATGGGGGGAGATGGGGTATAGTAGATATATATAGGAATTAATTTAAATATGGGGCATATGGGCATACGAATAGGAGAAAATGGAGAAGAAATGGGGTCTTTGGCACGGAATGGAGGCGAAACTGCGAAAGGGCGGCGGCGCCGACGAGTGCAGGCGGCGGCCGATCGTCAGCGACCGGGATCGACGGTCGGCGACAGCGGTGGGGGGCGGTTCGGGCAAGGAGAGGCTAGGTTCGGGCGAGGGGAGTCAAAGAAGCTCGGGCACTGCGGAGAGAAATTAGGAAACTTGGGGTTTTCGGGAAATGTGCTGCGCCCGTTGAGCTTTATATAGTTGGGTCACTCGGCCGAGTGACGCGTTCACTCGGCCGAACGGCTCGGCGTTTAAAATTTTTCGAATTTCTCCCTATACTTACGACTCGGCCGAGCAGCTTTTCCCATTCGGCCGAATGGACAAGTTCCACTTGGCCGAGTAGCAAGGCCAGTCAGCGATAATGAAGCGTGTAAGGTATTAGATTCACTCGGCCGAGTAACATAGTCATTCGGTCGAGTGGCGATAAATACTGTAAATCACAGAAAATAACAGAGAGTTGGTCTGTAGGATCTTCCCTGATCGGTACCCTACTCGGCCAAGTAGAGTCTTCACTCGGTCGAATGAAAAGTTCATTCGGTCGAGTGGCTAGCTGTTTTCTGTGCCTACTCTCTGTTTTTGCTCCACTTTCTGTTTTTCTTGTCCCCATCAGTTTCTTCCTTCTCCTGAGGCCTGAGCGCGTTCTTGGAGCACTCTCCTTTGCCATGGTCATCCTCCATATGAATGATTTCTCGTTCTCCATCTCCTGTCATGAAAAATAGAGCCAGTTGTCACGATTTTTTTGACTCTAGACTCTAAACACTAAGAAAAATCTAAAACAAAAATAGAATTCAACTAAAAAACAATGTAAAACCGTCTGGTTGCCTCCTGACAAGCGCTCGTTTAAGGTCTTGAGCTCGACCCCTTAAGATATTCGTTTTAGTTTGTAATATTTGGCGCATGTGAGATGCTCCTGTCAAACTTGCCAGGAAGGCCACTTGGATTTAGTTGTTGATGTTCGTGGGCATTCCTCAGCTTCCCCTCATCATGGGTAGTGTTGGGGGATAAGTCCTCCAAGCTTGAGCTTGTACCATTCTTTTTCTTCACCGGTGATGCTGATCTCTTATCCGGCGGAGCTTTCTTCAAATTGTTGGACGTGGAGAGCTTGCATAGCTCCCTAATTCTCGTGACATCAGCGTTGTCTTCTTTGTCATCACCCATAGAGTCATCCGGAGGGTCTTTCAACTTTTCTCCATTGCTAGAAGATTGGCCTTCTTCAAGGCCATCATCGTGTAGGGCACCAATAGAATGCGGTATAGCTTCATCGATCACCTCATCGAGGAGGTCCACGTAGTCCACTTCCTCTTGGTAGGGCATATGCTTCATTGCTTTAGGGATATGGATCTCCACCACGATGTTTCCGACATTTAAGGACAAGGTGCCCTCTCTCACGTCAACTATCATGCCGGCGGTGACCAAGAAGGGGCGTCCAAGTATTAGCGATGTATCGCCCTCCTCCTTGATGTCCATAATTACGAAGTCGCACGGCAATCAAATTTCTCCCGGTACTTGGAGCGGTATGTTCTCTGCAATTCCCACCGGCCTAGTAATCCGACCATCTGCTAGTTGTATTCTCATATCCGTAGGCTTCAAGTCGGTCTCCGTATTCAATTTATCAAACATACTTAGGGGCATTAGGCTCACACTTGCTCCCAAATCTACCAAAGCCTTTTGTAGCGGGACTCCTCCAAGTGTGCATGGAATGCGGAAGCTTCCGGAATCTTTAAATTTTGTGGGCTCCTTCTCCTTCCGGGTGAACCATGTGCCTTGCTCGGCGAGCATTATTTTCTCCTTTTTCTTCTTTCCCGAAATCAAGTCTTTCAAGAACTTGGCATATGACGGGATCTCTACAATAGCATCCAAGAAAGGGATATTGAGGCTTACTCCCCGCAAGTACTCAAAGAATTTGGCTAGCCGTTTCTCAATTTTTGCTCTCGCCAACCGTTGTGGAAATGGTACCGGTGGCATATAGGTGCGCTCCTCGTGTGGCTTCATAATTTCAGAATTTCCACCTTCTTGCGGCTCTTTTGGGCACTCCTCCTCAATTGCCGGCTCCTTGTAATCCAAAATTTCTTCCACGGTCTCCTTGGTTTGAACCATGGCGGGGGTAGTGTCCTTCCCGCCCCTAGTAGTAACCGTCACTACCGCATTGATGTGGCCGGTGTTTCCCTGTGGGTTTTGCTTCGGTTGAGCCGGTAATTGTTGAGTGTTTTTGTTAAGCAACGCAAGTTGCTCCGCTAGTTGTGCCACGACGGTATTAAGAGAGTCTTGTTGATCCGTCAATCTAGCATTTATCTTCTTTTGCTCCACCATGAATTCTTCCACCCTCGCTTCATGATCCGATCTCGGTGGCGCTTGTGGTGGGTTTGGAGCTCTCCACCCTTGATTGTAACCCGGCAGCCTATATTGTCCCGCTTGTTGCCTAGGCGGGTAGCTTTGTTGTGGTGGCCCTCTCTGTTGATATTGAGGTTGTGGAGGTGGAGTCCGAGCTTGAGGTTGTTGTGGTGGCGGTGGGTTCAAAGCTCCATCATTATTAGCATATGAGAAGCCCAGATGATTTCTCACGGTCGGGTTGGCCCAATAACTGGTGTTCCCTGCAATATATTGGATTTGCTCTATAGCACCTTCTCCTTGCTCTCCTCCAACGAACATAGCTTGAGATTGGTCTTGCCAATCACTCATATTGCCTCCCGGTGTAGATATTGTGGGAGTTCCATGTGGCTTGGTGATCAACTTCTCCAATCTCTCCACGACCTTGTGGAGAGAGTCAAACTTCGTAGAAAGCTTCGATACGGCCTTGGCCTCATATATGCTTGTTGGCTTCAAGGAGGATGAATAATGTCCTCTCTCGTCACCCCATTGTTAGTTGTTAGAGGCCATCTCCTCTAGTAGGGCCGTAGCTTCATCCGGTGTCTTAGATAATATGGCTCCATTAGCGGTTGCATCGATGATTTGCTTGGTGCCCGGTTGGAGTCCATTGTAAAAGCTATGTACTAGCTCCCATCCTTCAATGCTATGATGGGGGCATTGGTGTTGGAGATCTTTAAAGCGCTCCCATGCCGCAAATAGAGTCTCCTGCGGTCCTTGCTTGAAGGACATGAGTGTGCTCCTTATCTTGACGGTCTTGGATGGTGGGTAGAATTTGTACACAAAAGCACTCACCAACTCATCCCATGTAGTAAAGATCCCCTCCGCTTGCATCCTCAACCAATATAATGCTTTGTCTCTGAGAGTGAATGGGAAGATGCGCAGTCGGATAGCATCGACCGGTACACCGGGCATCTGAAAAGTTGCTCACTTGGACAAGAATAACTGAAGGTGGTAATGTGGATTCTCGTGGGCGTTCCCATGAAATGGGTCTTGTTGCATTAGAACCACAAGTCCCGTTTTGAGCTCGAAATTCTTGTCTGTCGCCAACTCCTACATCGCAATGGATGAAGTAGTAGAAGTAGTCTTAGGCCGAAGCCTATCTCTGATAGATATTAGCCTAGCCATGCTTGCCGCTAATTCTTCCGGTGTCCCCCGTCGGTTCATACAATCGTCCTCTATAGCAAATCTTCTCTCGGCCCTAAGCCTCCTTGCGGTACACTCGATCTCCGGGTCAAATAATATTTCTTCTTGATGCTCCTTTGATCTCATGTAGATGCAAAAAAAATAGAGCTTCGATGGAATTGTTAGCACGATAGAGGGGTAAAAAGATAAAAATAAGAAAAAGAAAAAGAAATAACTAAGTAAGAAAATAAAATACCGTCGCCTCCTCGGCAACGGCGCCAAAAACTTGATCGCGTCTGGATATACACCCGAAAAACGACTTGTAGTCTTACCGCAAGCGCATGGTGTAGTGGCGAGCGGGTATCGAAAACAGGGAGGACAATTGACAGTATATTACTTTGATTACCTAGCTATCAAGAGAATAAGAATAATTTTGATGTAATAGTCACAATCGTTCAAATAGCAAGAAATATCAATATAATAAAAGGCGTCTAGGGATAGGAAATCCCCACTACGGACCGTTTCTCATCCGTGTGAATCGTAAATTTCATTGTTGCTAAGCTTGAATATAGGTGAACTAGTCGCAACTTAATGTAGAACCAAGCTCATGCTCTCGTGCTATTGCCGCTCTATAGCAAACCTAGAATAGAGCCCACTCTCGTGCAAACTCTACCCTAAGCCGCTAGTGTGAAGATCGACATCATTGTCCAATCGCACCTCGAGCCCACTCTCGTGCAAACTTGAGCTACGATCTAGGTTATGATAGTTCGTATTTGTCCAATCTCTTGCAAACGAATATTAGTATAGATTTATAATTAAAAATCCTAGCTTTGGTCCAATCTCTTGCAAACCAAATCTAGAGAAATTCAATTATTAATCTAAATCAAATATCTAGGCCTTCCTATCAATTGGGATCCAATCTCTTGCAAATCCCAATCGATATGAATTCCTAGCGACCCGTAAAAAATCGATCACAACCTAACCATTATCAATTCTAGCAACAAATTTATAAATTCATCACAACTCAAAGATCGGGTTCATAGGGTTCATCCCCATGCCCTAGAACGATGGAACTACTCACTAATCATCATGAAAATCTCAGAAATAATAGATGGAATCATAGCACAATTCATTGCAAATAAGAAACAATTCATAAAAATGAGATTTTTAACAGGAAAGAACAAACCAACGTAGTCGCCAATGATCTCCCGCCGAGACTTCACAAAAGAATATCCGTCTAAAACCTAATAGAACTCTCTAAAAAATAATTCAAGTCTCTCCTAAAACTAGGGTAAAAACTAGGCTTAAATACAAGCCAAAATCATCCAAAAATCGTGACAAAACTGCCCCTGCGCACCCTAGAATTCGCATTCCTAGCAGCAGTCAGAGAGGGTCACTCGGTCGAGTGACCCTTGTCACTCGCCCGAGTGACAAACCCTGTAAAATAACAGTAACTTCGGGGTTTTCAGGGGTCTGTCTCTCGGGGTGGCTCGGCCGAGCACTCTTCTTCGTTTGGCCGTGTGAGCAATCGTGCTCGGCCCAGTGGGCTTTCTCAGATTTTCCAGTAAGTTGGCAGCTTCTTTGGACGAATTCTCTGTACCACTTGGGCGAGTGGACATCCTTACTCGGGCGAGTGGACATCCTTACTCAGCCGAGGAAACGCTGAAAATCTTCGGCGCGTATCCGTTTCACTCGGACGAGTCTGATCCTTCACTCGGCCAAATGAGCAGTCTTGGTCGGCCGAGTGAGGTCCTCCTGAGCTCCTTTCTTCTCCTTTTCGCCTCCTCGTCGCTCCTATCGATTTCCTTCTTCTTTCACTCATCCTCTATTGCTGATAACTCCTCGAATAAGTCGTGGGTGACACTCCGAAGTGCGTGAAAATCCTCTGATCTCGTTTTCGCTCCAAATCGCTCCATATTTCCTGAAATACAAAAAAAACAAGAAATAGTGAAAAGCATCGCAATATCGTCGAATAATCGTGAAAAATGCGATATGGGCGATCAAAACGTCGTGAAAACATGCAGAAAAAAGGTGTAAAATATGGAGTGATCAGTATCTAGGGATTCGAATAGGAAAATTGGTGGATCCAACCAAGGCTCGTGACCATGCCCGGCTCGTGCCTTGAGGGGATCCATCGACGAACTATATTGCTACGTTGACGGCTACCGCCATTGCGTCAATGAGAGCCACCGAAATACCCCGCAATTCTAACCCACAAGAGTGGTACGAATTGGGGGATTAATTCCCTAACCCTAATGAAATGCTAGAATCATATCCCAACGTCGACCCCCAACGATCCTAGTGGTGATCCCTAAAGCCCTAGTCCCTTTTATTAGTATTACAACAACAACACCCAAACCAAATCTTTCACCCCAATAGCTATCTTACTTCAAGACTTAGAAATAAACTGAGAACTCATTGACACTATCACCATCCCTGTGGAATTCGATATCTTATATACTATAACTCGACACCGTCCGCTTGCGGACTGAGCCCGGAATTGAAGCCTAGGGGCCATACCACGCCTGGCGATCGTGACACCGCCAGGTGGAACCTAGGTGTAGGTTTCAGGTGCGTCAAAGACTTAACTCAGAGTCACTTGCTATGGATCACACCAAGTCTAACTAAGTGTGATTCATGCCTTTTAACACATTGATGTGTTAATAGACTTGTCCTGAGAGAAAATCATATTTTCTTTTAAGTACACAAGATTTTATATGGCTAAGTATTTGACCATTCGATCTAATCGAATCAGTTTAAATACTTTTGTCATTTCGTTCTTTATTTTATCAGACTTGTGTTTCATCAAGAACACGTGTCTTAATAAAATATAAGGATAACTTATTTTGGTAAATCTAGACTCGGGTACATCAGTATGTACGAGACTGAGTTCGATAACTCATTCTCCCACTGTCTTACAGATGGGTTTCGGCCATTATATCTAAGATGATAAGATTAACAAGTATCCGTAGACTTCATAATACGAGAGGTCAGACCCCTCTTTATGTGACTTGTGAAGCTTAGTCTCTCGATACGGCATAGTCTATTTTGCCATATAAGTTTGCTACTATCTTGTGTATTTATATATTAACATTTAATATATATATATATATATATATATATATATATATATATATATATATATATATATATATTATCGTTATACATATTACTCATTGCTTCAGAAGCAATGTGGTGACATTCGTCAAAATGTGTTAACCTTTTGTATAACAATAATTATGAAATCGTGACATCAAAATATGTCACATTTTCATTCCCTCCTACTTATGCTTTTACTAATGATAAATTAAACTATTTAACTCGATTGACTTTCTGGAGTACCTTCTTCTTTTTCTAAATCACATTTAGATATTAAATAGCCCAACATAAATGAATAGCTATGCAGGCATCTTATGTATCCAAACGCTTGAGCTTTGCAACCTTGAGTGTAGCTCAACAAGTTGCTCGTCTCAAGATCCGGTCGGGATGCATAGTCTTGCACCGCTCATGCACTCGTATTCGACTCAAACAGTTTGATCGAATTCTCGAACTATAAGAATCAAAATTGTTTTTCCATACAATCTTGAGTGTAGCTCAACAAGTTGTATGGAGAAACTTCGAATATCCTATATGTTCAAGCTGCCCCATATAGAGGCGAGTGACATGTAGCGTGAATTTATTTGTTGGACCCAAAACTTAATAAAATCACATTTCTTAAGTCTGTTCTTTAGAAGGTCATTTTAATGTCCACGAGAATATAGTTTAATTTTATCAATTAGAATTTAACTTGATATTCAATTAATCAACCTATTTGACCAGTTAACTTATTCCAGTAAAATATTATATTTTGATTCCATTTGTAAACTTAGATCTTACCCTAGTTTAGCATATGTTCAATATTAAATATAGGTATATTGGCTTTTATCTATCTATACCATCCCACTAATTTTGCGATCGTTCTAAGCTTTAATAATGAACGATTTAATCAAATTAAATTAATGGGTAAGAGGTCCAATCACCCTGAGCCTAACAACCTTGGTGTATGCACGACAAATTACTTGACTCTGTAATCGGAAGATGAATCTTCATCGATCATATCAGATATGACTCTCTTATCGGTTTTTACCCCTAGCCATTTGTGATCATGAGTGTGCTCATCCAAATCACAATGTCTAGTCTAGTCGGACCTTTGTTTTCGTATCTAGCCTGACTTGCACCGGCGCTCGGTGTATTCATGCACGGGTCAGGTCTTAGACTACATCATATGTGTTTAAGAAATTGGTTTCTATAAGATTGCCATGTCACAGCTTGAGTGTGGCTCAACAACTGGAACACGGGTCCTATAGTTGACAACCCCTAAAATAAGGAGGGCTACGGCTAATCTTGAAGAAGATTATTAACGTATTTGACTTAGATATAGTCCAGGGTGTCATATAATCATGATTCGCGTCATTGCGGTTCAGCGGAACACAGCCAGGGAATTGACTAAGACAGGATCACTTATCCCTTAGCCAAGCTAGGGTGATCCAACAAACTTAGCCAAGCACATTGACTGGATCATGGTCCATTGAATGAAGCTTGTCATTTTTATATGCGTGCCATAGACTAAAAGGCTTTTATTAACAACTAATTAATCCTATCAACTAGTTGAACCCTTAAATTCAAAATTTTAGGATTTGTTTAATAAATTTTATTAAATCCTTATCAACTATAAGGTTCACGTGCTATCCTAATCGTTATTAGGATTTTAATAAATTTATTAACAACGCTAAAAGCGAAGTCCTTTAATGAGAATTAATTTCATAACAATTAGAATTAACATATTCATTAAAGGGACTACCATAATCAGGAATTAGGTCTTAAAGTGTTGTTAATGTTTTATTAAAACATAACATGTCATTAGAATTTATCTCATAAATTTTAACGAGTTCTTAATGGCTAACCTAAGAGGGTTGTCTTGTGTTATCAAATAAGTGACAACATTTGCATAGCCATTAACATAAAGTTACACTAATGTTATCGCATAAAAGAGTGTACATCTATTTAACAATTAAATAGAATAATGTTTATCAAATAAAAAATTTTAGCATGCCCACTTAAATTTAACATTTAAATTTAAAAATATGATTTTTAAAACATTTTATTTTATCTGATAAAAATAAAAAACTTGTTTTAAAAGATCACAAAATTTGCATGCTACTTAAAATATTTATCGCATAAAAATTTTAGGCTTTTAAAATCATCTTTTAAAAAAATATCACATAAATTTTAAAACATTTTAAAGGGCATCTAAAAATATTTTAAAAATTATCTCATAACTTTAAAACATTTTAAAAGGTATTTTAAAAGCATTTCAATGTTTAATAAAATCGCAGTACTAGATCGTTACGCAAACCTATGCTCCGATACTACTGTAGGGTTTTGGCAGACCCTCAGGGCTAAAATCCGTGTTCGCCCTAAGTCAGACGGAACAGGGAAGCAAAAATTTGCAGCGGAAAAATAAATAAGTTAATCTAATTAACTTGCAGTTAAACATTTTAACTTAGCCCTAAGGTACACGACCCTTAGCCAAGATCTTTGCCGACTCGGTATGGATCTGACCATCCCAAAAAGGATCTAACCTACTGCGATTAAATTAAACTAATGCTTATAAAACACATACCCGGAATCTTGCCCTGGGGCAGGCAAGATGTTCCGCACCGTCTTCCGAGCCACTCCCAGTCCCACGCCTTGCTGCTCCTCGAACCGCTCCTCGAACCGCTCCGCATCCCGAGGCGAGCAATCCTCATGTTGCCGAGCCAACTACGCGCCGAAGAAAGTTTCATGCGAGTGAAAGCCTTTGCCAAGATTTCGGATCCGAATCCGAACTCCTTCGTGGCTTTGCTAGAGCCCTTCAGGAGTAAGGCAGAAATTTAGGGAGAAGAAAATTTAATTTAAGCTTCGATCCGAGCGTGCTCCAACATTTACGGGAGCCGCTCAGATCTGGAGCTTGGGACGAGTTTTGAGGAGGAGAGTAGACCCATATTTATATAGGCGGCTGACCCCTCCCCTTTACTCAAATTCCGATGTGGGACTAAACTTTGGAGTTAATAAATTCAATTTAGTTTGCCTTTCACAAAGGCTAAACTTCTGTGAATTTTAACTCCCTCACCGTTGAGCTTCACGATTGATACAACCTATCAAATCGAAGGGCGTTCAACGGTGAATGCGTAGGAAAAACGGCGAGTCAATCGGAGTTTGTTTGACCCTCCAATTGATCGTCCAAAGGTCAGCCATAAGTCACATTTCGCACAAAACCAACCGTCACATATTTGCACAGAACCCTAGGGTTCAGTGGGGCCCACCGCGAGCGCCAGCTGGGGGCGCGTGCGCTGCACGCAGCTGGGGGCGCGTGCGCTGCACACAGCTGGGGGCGCGTGCGCTGCAGACGCCTCAAGGGCGCGTTGCGCTGCATGTGCCTCAGTGAGGCACGTGCACAGAGGCGCGCGCTGCGCCTGCAGCGGGCGCAGGAGCGGGTGCCCTCCGGCTTAACGGGCGGGGCACTCTTTGCGGGCACGGGCCCGCCTAGCAGGCCCGTTTTCACAGTTGGGTTTAGCCCAACTTATTGGGATGCCCCTCCTTGACGGTTTTGGCCATTATATGAGCGTTTGGAGTCCGATTTGTGAACCGTTTGAACCTACGATTAGAGCGAGACGATCGCGTCACCCAGGTAACCTTTTCCTTGCGTTAATTTATATTAAATACGGTCTTAAACAATTTAAGACACATTTAACCCCTTTTGCATCATATGCAAATTAGTCCCTATCTAGGCATAAAATTATCATTTGCATCAAATGCAATTTTCTATCCCTGGCATCAAATGCATATTCTCCCTAATGATTCTACCTATTACTAGACGAAGGTCGCACTCTGCATGAGACCCTACAGCCTGACCCTACTACAGGTTGGGCTCGAAGCCATATACGTCAGTGACCGCTAGCAGTAGTTGTCGTCCCTGTTTCAGAATCATAATTATGTGGTTAACTCATCAACATGAGAATTGTCGGGACCACCCTGACTATGTTTGTGATGAGTTCCGTAGTTTTAGTCTCTTCGTCTAAACTATGTCGTATAGGGTACGGTCAAACTGTCACCCCCAATAACTTAAAATCCGGATAGTTTCTATCGATCTTTAGTCAACTAATGTTGGACTTCTTCCAACATACTCTGATCAGCGATTTTACTAAAGATCGAACTAACTCTACGACACTAACTCACATTGACCGGGAGAGACGAATCCTCTCTTGGTCATTACTCTCCTCATATGCTTCAAGTGACACCTAATCAAAGACCTTTTGACAGGCCTAGCCTCGAAGCTAGGTCAGTGATCTAAGTGGCACCGTTCACGCACAGGTTCGTAAAATGACCTTAAGTCAAAAGACCAACTTGCCTATCATCACTAAGAGTTATCATTGACAGATTGGTCGAATAACCATATGATAACTCTTGTGGATCGTTCAGCGAACTCCTTCTCTAATGAGCACCTGTGTCTCTTCTTTGACTTCGCCAAGTCAAAACGACCATGAGATCATTGTCACCGCTAAACGGCAAAGACTAAGACACAATGGTCTATCTGACGTTTCGATATCCTTGTCTCGAAACATCTACTACTGCTATACGGCAAGTGATCGTCTCGGAGGCGGCTTGGGTAGATCGGTTTGAAGGCGCGAAGCGGCTCAGCTACAAGGAGCGCAAGAAGTTGGTGCGGTACTTCTTGCCTGCCCCAGGGCCAAGATTTCGGGTATGTCCTTTAAGTTTTTTAGTGTAATTTAATTTCGTCGTAGTAGGATAGATCCCTCTTGGGGTGGACTGGACCCACCCAAGTTGACATAAATCGGGCTAGGTTCTGGCTCTCTCAGGGCCTAGCTAAAATGTTTAGCTAGCATGTTTTATTTTCCGCTGCATTTTATGCCTCTGTGGTCCGTCCGGCTTTGGACGAGCACAGATCTAAGCTCTGAGGGTCTGCCAAAACCCTTCAACCTCCACTAATAAATTCGATGTCCAATCAACCTAGGAATCAATAGGTAATATAAGCTATGCCTCCTTGTGGATTCGACCCCAAACTCATTGGGAATATATTTCTCCAACACCCTTGCACTTGGGGGGTGAGGGTGTGCATTGCCTTTTTTGGGGGCATGCATCCTCGCAGAACAACAATAGCATATCTTCAAAGAGTGAAGGACTGTCCAGAATTCTATGCTTTCTATTTCGCTCGGTTGAGCAGCCTTAGTCGCTCGGTCGAGCATGCCCTAGCACTCGGTCAAGCATCTCTTGGGTGCTTCAATTCGATGGTTTGGCAAAAAGGAGCAGCTCGGTCGAGCGGGATGGGTCGAGCTAAGAAGGCAGAGAGTTTTAGGCAAAAAACAGCTAGTCAGAGGGAAGGTCGCTCGATCGAGCGCATGAGTCACTCGACCGATTGGCCCTCTGCCAGCAAACTCCTTTGCCTTCACTCCCCTGCTCTCTTTCGTGGCACCTGCTCGGCCTATTGGGTTAGCCGCTCGGCCGAGGGATCTGGCATTTCAGCCCAAATCAGCTCTCCTTTTTTCTTTCTTCTCTTTTCTTTTCTTGCTGTCTTCTCTAGCAGCTTTAGCTCATCTTCAGGGGCATACTTGCTGCTCCAACATCATCGTTCATGTCCTTGACTCCAATTTGCTCTGAAAGGCTCCAAATTCCCTTAAATACATAGAAACGCTCTCAAAGTCAAATAGTTCCACATAATGGCATAAAAGCGTATAAAATGGGGATTTAAAGGGTGAAACATGACATGAAAATATGCGATAAAACATGTAATTGATGGACACATCACTATCTCAGTAATCACTTTAGGAGATCCAATAAGGGCCTGTTCTTTTGCTGGAATAGAGAAAAATAGAATATGGAAAAGTTTGTATTCCAAGGAGAGAGAAAATGGAGTTTTGTGTTCCTTTGGGTGGAATAGATTATGGAAAGTGGGGTTTGAAATAGAAAGTGAGTTCCACATTCTATTCTTGTGTTCTTTTGGGATTGGAGAGTTGGAATGAAAAAGTGGAAAGGGGATGAGTTAGAGGGGGAGGAGAGAGATGAGAGAGTGGGGCCCATCATTCCCAAGGATTCCATTGTATTCCAAGCAAAAAGCTTGGAATAGAAAAGTGATCATCATTACCAAATTGGAATAGCCACGTAGGATTCTATTCCACGTCCAAAAGAACAACCGCTTGGAATACAAACTTGGAATAGGGTGAATAGTGCAGGAACAGTGACAAATTTTGCATTCCCAGCCCTATTCCCCGCAAAAGAACAGCCCCTAAGATTTAAGTCGTTTATGTAGACTGCAATGATTACAAATCATGTTCCCTTTCTCTTATAAAGATGCAATGTCATACTTCATTATTATGTTGTTGTACAAGGAATTCACTAAGTCTGTTATACCACATTCTTCTCGATTATTTAAGACCATAAAATCATCTTTGTAGCATAACAAAATAGACGTCCAGTGGTCTATCTTTTAAATTTTTAGGTAGTTGAAAGTCATCAGGAAGTTTCATATAAATCTCTTTATCAATATTTCCATATAGATATGCGGTCACAACATCCATTAGCTACATATCTAATCCTTCATTTGCTGTTAAGCTTATTAGAAATCGGAAAGTGATCGCATCCATCACCAGGGAGTATGTTTCTTCATAGTCAATATCCGGTCTCTGGAAACATCCCTGAGCTACAAGACAAGCTTTGATGCATACGAATCTCATTGTTTTCATTTCTTTTTTTGACAAATACCAATTTATATCCCACATGTTTAACACCTTTTGGTATTTTGACTATTGATCCAAATACTTCACGTTTTTAAGCGAGCCCAGCTCTGCTTCTATTGCCTCATTCCACTTTGCCAATCATCTCTACGTTTTTTCATTGGCGAGGGGAGTGGCCCCCTCAGCTTACGTCTGACTAGGATTGTTCGGTGGCGAGGGAAGTGGCCTCTCGACTTTCGTCTGACGAGGATCGTTCGGCGACAAGGGAGTGTCCGCTCAACTTACGTCTGATGGGAGTCATTCTGTGGCGAGGGGAGCGGCCCCTCGACTTATGTCGTTCGGTGGCGAGGGAGTGGCCCCTCGACTTATGTTCGATGAGGATCGTTCGGTGGCGAGAGCAATGGCCCATCAACTTATGTCCTATGAGAATCATTCGGTGGCGAGGGGAGTGGTTCGTTGACTTACATCCGACGAGAGTTTTGAGTTCATCCTCGATCATGTGGCTTGCTTGGCCCGTGATGGTAATAAGAGTTATCCTTAAGTGCCTAACGAGGTCGACCCGCGAGGAAATGGTCCCTGATTGTATAGCCAACCGGATTGCGAGGTATCCTGAGCTGACTTGTGAGCCTGCACACTTTAGTTAAGTGGAAAACATGGCCGATCAAATTCCCACGTAAGGTGCACTTGTCGAAAATATGTCATTGACAATGTGTTAGCTCAATAAAATAGAAACAAAAAATGAACTGCAGAGTTTGCTTGCTTGGTTTAATTTTACCAATTATACCTTGTCCAAGCTGTTTGAATGAACTTAGGCAATGTCTGCCATCTCGGATATGTCATTTTACTTGGGCCATTCTGGATTGGTAATCTTGCATAGGTCATCCTGGATGGGCTCTTCTGCATAGGTCATCATGAACTGGTTGTTCTGGATGGGTCATACTCACCCAGGATAGGTCATCTTCACCCAGGATAGCTCATTCTTGCCCGAGTAGGTCATCCTTGCCTTGGAGATTCGTTTCCATATGATTTGGTGGAGCCGTGTTTCACCCGCGAAGCGTCCTCCAAGGCTACCATAAGCTCAAAAATCCATATCGCCAAAATAAGAATTGTGAGAGACGAAAAAAGTAGTCCCTCGTTTTAATTTATAATAGGAGCATGGATGGCAAAAATGACCTATGAAATGATTTATCATCATCTTGGCAAGAGAAAGGTAGGCATCGGCTGAAGTCATCTCGTACTAGCTTGCTTGGAACTTGGAGCTCGGACGATGGTTGACACCTTCAGAGCTTGTCCGGAGCTCGAAGCTCGGATATGTAGCCATGAGGGGTTGGTTGGTCCCCTCGGAGCTTGGAGCTTGGCAAGCAGTGACAAAGTCCCATAGGTAGATTGCCAAAAGGATCCAGGATGATGGTGTTGAAGTAGCTCGGCATGGAGCCGTAGCTAACCCCGGCCGTTGACATGGAACCGTAGCAAGTTTGGCATCTCGGATGTATCCTCAGGCTTGGCGATCCAGTCATACGTCCAACCATCATTACTTGCTGAAAGATAACGTAGCTTTCCTTGATGAAAGAAGGGGAATCGAGTTGGGGCTGAGCTCGGACGTCGCCTAGACCAAGCTCAAGCATCTCTCGCATCACGCCAAGGAACTGGCGAAATTCTACACCCTGGTCCTCCGGACCGTCATCACTCGAATTCGAGGATCGAGTAATGCGTCGTCCAGCCAACCTGTGTTCAGAAATGAAAAAACACAGGTCAGACTCGTACAGTGTTTGAATATCAAAATGAATGTCCTTACTCTTACTGTTCTGTACTTGCAGAAAGATTGGGACGTGACCTGCATGGGCCACCACTAAAACCTGTCACGCCCCGCTTCCCAAAACAGCGGAGGCGAAGCGTGACTAAGGCCCGCTTAGGCCAGAGCTAAGGAGCCCTGACCCAATAAGCGTCTGTGTGGTACCAAGACGAAGGTACAGGTCCCTGCATGTTAGTACAGAACAATAAAAGTACGAAAGGAAAGACATCACATTTTATTATTCCAACATATCAAAAGTACAAAGTCTCAAACGCCCGGAGGGCTACAACTGTAGGAAGGAAAATCTAACGGTGCAAGCACCCAACCTAACAAGGAAACCAAAGGTGCTACGCACCCAAACTATAAGGAATGGATATCTCTGGAACTGCAATGAGAAGTCTCTAGCTCTGGTCCTCATCAGGATCGTACTCGGGATCAGCACTCTCTGGCTCCACGTCAACTGGCAAGTCAGTCTCCTCGACGTACTCTGGCTCAATCCCTGACGTACAGCACCAAGAGAAGGAACTGTACGTCAGGTAAGGTCTACAAGAAGAGGTTAGACCAAACTGCAAGTGCACCAATTATTTAACAACTTTTTACTGGTTGATTAACATGCTGAGGTTATAACAGATGAACAAATGAAAGTACGCGCAGCAGGAAAGTAAAACACAACAAGTAGTAGTCGTAGCGAGTGCTACCAACTACTGAACTAGCCTACATGTGTCAAGACAAGACAGAACATGGAGAGCCAGACAGGAAAAGACAAGACGCGAAAAGGGTTCACGCCTTTACGGTTCGAGGGGGATCAGACCCTCTTGCCGCGTGCACGCTCAACCCCACCCCAAAACCCCAAGAATCGTGACAGGACAAGAGATCACTTGCTCTAGCTTGACAAGTTCCCTATTGCTCTCTGAGCTGTGTATCAGTACAAGGGATCACCTGCTCTAGCTTGACAGGTGCCCTATTGCCTATCGGGTTGTGAATCAGTACAAGGGATCACTTGCTCTGGCTTGGCGAGTGCCCTATTGCCCATCGGGCTGTGCAAGACGGACGGAACATGACACGACAAAACAGGAGGGGTTGTACTAGGGTGTCCACAACTCACACACACGCATGTCAATCCTATGATGTCAAGGTTGTTGTTGTTGGACTCAGACTTCGTTGTCAAGTCTGAGCCATCAAGGGCGTCCCGGACGCTATCATTTCACGTCCGGTTCTCATTGTTCCAAAGTATCAATTCTAGCAAGACTAAGGCCTAAACATGGCCAAGAATGCAAGTGGTACACTTGCCTGCAGTGGCGAGTGCGTCATCTTCCTGGAACGTCTCGTCCAAACGTCTCGTCGGCGAAAGAGCGTCTGAAAATCGTGACACGGCGACGGTGTCAGATCGCGATTCAATAATTCCTATTAGGGTTGTGTCTAGGTTATCGGGACTATCCTATTCATCAAAAATCATATTTTTTAATGCATTTAACCTAATTCGACGATCTATCCTATGTGCACATGCATAAAGTTCCTTCGTCTATTTATCTACGGTTGTACAACGTTTTAAGGATTAACGGAAAAATAAATTTAATTGATTTAGTTGCTGATTTTAATTAGGGTTTTGATTATCTATAGTGTGGGTTTCTACGAGTTTAGGGAACCAACCTGATTTGACGTTCGAGCGGAAGTCCGGCGTCGGATATGAAAAGGCGGAAGCTTTGCGTCGTTCGGAAGTTCCTAGGCCGCGGGTAGCGCATCGAGGAATGTTGATCGTCGGTGGTATCGTCGGCCTCCGTAGGTGGTGGCAAAGAACTCGGCGTCTCTTGGGGTCGTCGTCGCTAGATCTGGGATTGGATCGCCACGCGAAGAGAGGAAGCGGAAGGGAAACGAGGTGGCGGCCAAGCTTGGCCGTGGGGTTTCGGATCTGAGGGGAGATGAGGGTGGCCGGCTGTGGGGAAAGAAGAAGGAGAAAAAGCGGAGAATGGAAAAACAGGAGAAGGGAATAGGAAATGGGAATGGAGGAGAAGAAGGAAGGAGATCGGATTGATCTCGTGAAGGTGGAGGGCGCACGAGAGGAGGAAAGACTTAGGGAAAGGAAGGAGAGGGATTGGGGAAGAAGACGGCTAAAAACAATGAGGAGAAAAGAAGAGGAGCCGCACATTTAAATAAGAAAACAAATGGCGGCTAGGTCAGAAATTAGGGTTTCGGGGTCAATTAGTCGGTCAGTGAAGGGCGGTCGACCGACTAGTTTGAGAACTAGTGGGTCGGTCGTCTAACTGAGACCGACTAAAAGCAAACAGAGAACAGTGTCGGTACAGGGTTGACAGATTTAGTCGGTCTGTGAAGGCTCGTCGATCGACTAGTTTGCAACCTAGTCGGTCGGCCAGTGTTCATTGACCGACTAAAGGATGAAAATGGTCGACAAGAAATTTTGAAAATTAGTCGGTCTGAGAAGGAAACCTAACCGACTAGTTCGTCAACTAGTCGGTCGGTATTCGTTCTTTGACCGACTAATGGTAAACAGTAACTCGACTGTATGAAATGATATCTGTCTTAGTCGGTCTGAGAAGAAGTGTTGACCGACTAGTTCGACAGCTAGTCGATCGGTGGATGAACTTAGACCGACTAAGTGTAAACAGTAACGCAGTGAAAAAATCAAAGGGAACTAGTCGGTCCATGAAGAGTTTCTGACCGACTAGATTGGCATCTAGTCAGTCGGTCCTTCTTCTTGAACCGACTAAAATGCACACAAAGTCTCAAAATGAAGTGTGAAGCTTCGGGTTGGGTTCTAGGGCTTCTAAGATGAGTCCGGCTCTAAGATAAGAGCGTTACGAAGCACACTCAGCTCCAGATAGAGGAAAGGAGATACGAAAAAGAAGAAGGGAAAAGAGAACAAATATATATATATATATATATATATATATATATATATATATATATAATATCATCATACAAAAACCAGCCGTTACATCCTACCCACCTTAAGAAAATTCCGCCCTCGGAATTTCTATCAGAATAGGTGAGGGTAACACTCTCTCATCTCATCCTCTCTCTCCCAAGTGGACTCTCCAGGTGATCCGTGACGCCACATCACTCTCACCAAGTCGACTACCTTGTTCCTCAACTGCTTCTGTCGACGGTCCAAAACCTGCACAGGCTGCTGGTCATAAGTCAGGTCTGGACGGACCGTGATCTCTGAGAAATCCACCGTGTGCGACGGATCACTGACGTACCGACGTAACTGAGATACGTGGAATACGTCGTGAACTCCCACCAAAGATGGTGGTAGAGCAAGTCGGTAGGCCACTGCTCCCACACGCTCCAGCACATCGAAAGGTCCAATGTACCTCGGACTCAGCTTCACCTTCTTCCCGAATCGGATCACTCCGCGATTCGGAGAAATCTTCAGGAAAACGTGATCTCCAGGCTGAAACTCCAAAGGTCTCCTCTTGGCATCCGCCCAATGCTTGAATCGATCCTGTGCAACCCTGAGCTTCTCCCTGATGTCTCTCATGACATCCACAGCTTCTACTGTCATCTGCGGACCCAACAGCTCCCGATCTCCAATGTCATCCCAGCTCAGTGGCGATCGACATTTCCTCCCATATAAGGCAGCAAACAGCGCCAAGCCAATGCTCACCTGGTAGATGTTGTTATAATAAAACTCCACCAAATAGAGATGGTCCTCCCAAGATCCCTTCAAATCGAGCGTGCAAGCTCGCAGCATATCCTCCAGAATCTGAATAGTCCGCTCGGACTGGCCATCGGTCTGCGGGTGGTACGCCGTGCTGAAACTCAGACTCGTACACAAATGCTCCTGCAGACTTCTCCAGAACTGAGATGTGAACCTCGAGTCTCTGTCAGACACGATGCTCATTGGGACTCCGTGTAAGCGTACAATCTCCTGCACGTACACGGTCTACGTCACAACTAACTCAAAGAGGAAAGTTAAAGAGAAGTAGAAAAGAAATTTTACCTCTAGATATTTCCTCGCTAAAGCTTCCGTAGACTGGCCCACTCGGAAGGGAATGAAATGCGCAGACTTAGTCAACCGATCAACGATCACCCAGACTGCGTCGTTCTGTTTCGGGGTCCGAGGTAAACCAGTCATGAAATCCATCGTAATATGTTGCCACTTCCACTCCGGAATAGGAAGCGGTTGTAGCAATCCAGCCATACGATGGTGCTCAGCCTTCACTTGTTGGCATATCAAACACTTGGCAATGCTCTGTGCCACACTCCTCTTCATGCCAATCCACCAGTAATTCAGTCGAAGGTCCTTATACATCTTGGTACCACCAGGATGTATAGAATATGGCAAGCTATGATCCTCGCTCAAAAGCTCCTCCCGAACATCACCTGCAGGTACGCAGAGTCTGCTGCTGTACCGCAGCGAACCATCCTCATGAACCATGAACTCTGCTCGCAGCCCAGCTTCAACCTGCCTCCTTATCATCTGTAACTTCGGATCTCCTGCCTGTGCTGCCTTGATCTGATCCACGATCGTGGAATGAATCTGCAAATTCATGAATGAAAGAACCACACCAGGTAGGACGACCTCCAATTCCATCTCATTCAGCTCCTGCTGAATCCTCCAGTCAGCAGTATGCATTAAAGCATTAGGAAGTATACTCAAAGCATCCGGCACTACGTTCACTTTCCCCGGGTGATACTGTAAATCTATCTCATAGTCAGACATGAGCTCCAACCATCGTCTCTGACGCATGTTGAGCTCCTTCTATGTGAATATGTACTTCAAACTTTTGTGATTGGTGAAAATCTTCACGCTCTCACTCAGTAAGAAGTGCCTCCAGATCTTCAATGCAAAGATCACCGCTGCCAACTCCAGATTGTGCGTCGGGTAATTCTTCTCGTGCGTCCTCAGCTGACGAGAAGCATACGCGACCACATGGCCATGCTGATGCAGAACGCATCCTAGCCCCTTTCCTGATGCATCACAATACACTTCGAAGCCTCCGCTCCGATCCGGCACTGCCAAAACTGGTGCCATGGTCAACCTCGCCTTCAAGATACTGAAAGCCTCCTCACAAGCATCTGACCAAAGAAACTACATGTCCTTCCTCGTTAGCTTCGTCATCGGCTCTGTAATCTTCGAGAAATCCTTGATGAACCGCCGATAATAGCCTGCTAAACCAAGGAAGCTCTTGACGTCCGACGCTGACTGCGGAGTCGGCCAATCTCGAACTGCTCTGACCTTCTCTGGATCTACTGATATGCCATCACCGGACACCATGTGTCCCAGGAATGCGACTCTGTCCAGCCAGAACTTGCACTTGCTATACTTGGCATACAGCTTGTGTCGCCTCAGCGTCTCTAGCACTGTCCTCAGATGACAGCTGTGCTCCTCCTCAGACTTCGAATAAATAAGAATGTCGTCAATAAAGATAACGAAAAACTTATCCAAGAAGTCGTAGAAAAGCAAGTTCATAAGGTTCATGAACACATCTGGAGCATTGGTCACGCCAAACGGCATGACCACGAACTCATAGTGCCCGTACTTCGTCCGGAAAGCTGTCTTCGGAATGTCATCCTTCTTCACCTTCAACTGATGGTATCCGCTCCTCAAATCCAACTTCGAGAAGACTCTCGAGCCTCCCAACTGATCAAAAATGTCATCAATACGTGGCAGCGGATACTTGTTCTTCACGATGACAGCATTCAATCCTCGATAGTCCACGCACATCCTGCGGGACCCATCCTTCTTCTTCACAAGCAACACTGGTGCACCCCACGGTGACACACTAGGGTGGATGAAACCCTTCTGCAACAGCTCATCTAGTTGCTTCCGCAGCTCCTCTAGCTCCACGGGAGCCATCCTATACGGCGCCTTCGATATCGGCTGCGCACCTGGCATCAGATCGATGCAGAACTCCAGAGCTCTGTCGGGTGGCAGACCCGAGATATCATCCAGAAAGACGTCGTCAAAGTCTCTGACAACCACTGGTCGGTCTAACTCCATCTGCAATGCTGCTAACACTGGCACCTCCGGCTTGGCCCGAAATCTGATGGGCCTAAGCGACTCATCTCTGCTGCGGAACTCGAACTTCGGATGGCCTGGAATCCGGAATACCACTCTCTTGCTATGACAGTCGATCGAAGCGTGGAAATCTCCCAGCCAATCGATGCCAAGGACGACATCGAAATGTGGCAGATCGTGGACGATGAAATCTGCATATAATTCATGTCCACTGACCACTAGAGGAATCGACCGACATCCCATGCTCACAGTCACCACTCCGTTCCCTGTGGTGATGTCCCAACACTTAGGAAGTGTGTGGGTAGGAATGGAGTGCTTTGTTATGAACTTCCAGGATATGATGCACATGGATGCACCAGAGTCAAACAAAGCCAAAGCAGGGTGAGAGGACACAAGAATGGTGCCTAGGAAACAAAGGGTCTAAGGTCACAACACTACTCTAGCAATCAAACAACCAAGCAATACTAACAAAACTAGCAATAAGGTCTAACTATGAAATGAAAAGACTAGGTCAAAGAGTTACCTGCAATAACTCCATCCAGCTCCTCAGTCTCAACAGCTATCATGGTATAGGCCGGCCTCTGAGGCTGCACTGCTCGCTGGTACATCTGCCTCTGTGGCACCAAGGGTGGTCCACGAACAGCAGGTCCTCTCTGAACTGGGGCAGGCACCCTCATCTGCAACGGGGCTGGTGCTCCAACAACAGCATTGCAGGCTCTCGGACAATCCTTCGCAGCATGCGAAGCATCTCCACAAAGTAGGCACAGACCCAGCTTCCTCCTACAGTTGGTCTGAACATGTCCGGGCTTGCCACAGAAATGGCACGGACCCTTGCTCTGATGCTGCACTGGTGCTCCATGTCTCTTGAATGGCACAGTCTGGACTGGCCTCATCGCCGGCCTGGCAGGTGGCCGGTACTGCTCCATAGGGCGCTTCCCTCTGTCCGCTGGAGTGTCAGGCAGGTGCGAAATCGTCTCATGATTCTTCGCAGCATCTAACACTTCTCTCATAGTCGAGAAACTAGCAGAGGACATGGAAGCCTGGACCTTCGGACGAAGTCCCTGACGGAACCGCTCAGCTCGGTTCTCCTCCTTCTTCACCATGTGCGGGGCAAAACGGCTCAGCATCTCGAACTCAGCCTCATACTCATCGATAGTCATGTCCCCCTGCTTCAGATCCACGAATCTGCCCACCAGCTCTCTCCTAGCTGCCTTGGCAAAGTACTTCTCCTTGAACATGTGGCGAAAAGTCTTCCACTCCACCGGCTTCTGCAGGCGCCTCTCCTCAATACGCCACCAATTTCGGGCAATCTCAATCAGCTGCATCTTCGCGATCTCCACCCGAGTATCATCTGGAATCTTGGCAGCTATCAGGTTCTCTTCAGTGCTCTGGATCCACTCATTGGCACCCAGAGGTCCCTCCTTCCCAGAGAAGGTCTTCGGCTGAAGCTCGTTGAACTGCTTCTTGGAGTAACTCGCGGAGCAGGCGGAGGTGGAGGCGGTGCAACAGGTATGGCCTGGGCAGCACGGTGAGACTGCTGCACCAGCTGATGCTGCACCTCAAGCATCTCTCGCATCACGCCAAGGAACTGGTGGAATTCTACACCCTGGCCCTCCGGACCGTCATCACTCGAATTCGAGGATTGAGTAATGCGTCGTCCAGCCATCCTGTGTTCAGAAACGAAAAAACATAGGTCAGACTCGTACAATGTTTGAATATCAAAATGAATGTCCTTACTCTTACTATTCTGTACTTGCAGAAAGATTGGGACGTGACCTGCATGGGCCACCACTAAAACCTGTCACGCCCCGCTTCCCAAAACAGCGGATGCGAAGCGTGACTAAGGCCCGCTTAGGCCAGAGCTAAGGAGCCCTGACCTAATAAGCGTCTGTGTGGTACCAAGACGAAGGTACATGTCCCTGCATGTTAGTACAGAACAATAAAAGTACGAAAGGAAAGACATCACATTTTATTATTCTAACATATCAAAAGTACAAAGTCTCAAATGCCCGGAGGGCTACAACTGCAGGAAGGAAAATCTAACGGTGCAAGCACCCAACCTAATAAGGAAACTAAAGGTGCTATGCACCCAAACTATAAGGAATGGATATCTCTGGAACTGCAACGAGAAGTCTCTAGCTCTGGTCCTCATCAGGATCGTACTCGGGATCAGCACTCTCTGGCTCCACGTCAACTGGCAAGTCAGTCTCCTCGACGTACTCTGGCTTAATCCCTGACGTACAGCACCAAGAGAAGGAACTGTACGTCAGGTAAGGTCTATAAGAAGAGGTTAGACCAAACTACAAGTGCACCAATTATTTAACAACGTTTTACTGGTTGATTAACATGTTGAGGTTATAACAGACGAACAAACAAAAGTACGCGCATCAGGAAAGTAAAACACAACAAGTAGTAGTCGTAGCGAGTGCTACTGACTACTGAACTAGCCTACATGTGTCAAGACAAGACAGAACATGGAGAGCCAGACAGGAAAAGACAAGACACGAAAAGGGTTCACGCCTTTACGGTTCGAGGGGGATCAGACCCTCTTGCCGCGTGCACGCTCAACCCCACCCCAAAACCCCAAGAATCGTGACAGGACAAAGGATCACTTGCTCTAGCTTGACAAGTGCCCTATTGCTCCCTAAGCTGTGTATCAGTACAAGGGATCACCTGCTCTAGCTTGACAGGTGCCCTTTTGCCTATCGGGCTGTGAATCAGTACAAGGGATCACTCGCTCTGGCTTGGCGAGTGCCCTATTGCCTATCGGGCTGTGCAAGACGGACGGAACATGACATGACAAAACAGGAGGGGTTGTACTAGGGTGTCCACAACTCACACACACGCATGTCAATCCTATGATGTCAAGGTTATTGTTGTTGGACTCAGACTTCGTTGTCAAGTCTGAGCCATCAAGGGCGTCCCGGACGCTATCATTTCACGTCCGGTTCTTATTGTTCCAAAGTATCAATTCTAGCAAGACTAAGGCCAAAACATGGCCAAGAATGCAAGTGGTACACTTGCCTGTAGTGGCGAGTGCGTCATCTTCCTGGAACATCTCGTCCAAACGTCTCGTCGGCGAAAGAGCGTCTGAAAATCGTGACATGGCGACGGTGTCAGATCGCGATTCAATAATTCCTATTAGGGTTATGTCTAGGTTATCGGGACTATCCTATTCATCAAAAATCATATTTTTAATGCATTTAACCTAATTCGACGATCTATCCTATGTGCACATGCATAAAGTTCATTCGTCGATTTATCTACGGTTGTACACCTTTTAAGGATCAACGGAAAAATAAATTTAATTGATTTAGTTGCTGATTTTAATTAGGGTTTTGATTATCTATAGTGTGAGTTTCTACGAGTTTAGGGAACCAACCTAATTTGACGTTCAAGCGGAAGTCCGGCGTCGGATCTGAAAAGACGGAAGCTTTGCGTCGTCCGGAAGTTCCTAGGCAGCGGGTAGCGCAGCGAGGAATGTTGATCGTCGGTGGTATCGTCGGCCTCCGTAGGTGGTGGCGAAGAACTCAGCATCTCCCGAGGTCGTCGTCGCTAGATCTGGGATTGGATCGCCACGCGAAGAGAGGAAGCGGAAGGGAAACGAGGTGGCGGCCGAGCTTGGCCGTGGGGTTTCAGATCTGAGGGGATATGAGGGTGGCTGGTTGTGGGGAAAGAAGAAGGAGAAAAATCAGAGAAGGGAAAAACAGGAGAAGGGAATGGAGGAGAAGAAGGAAGGAGATCGGATTGATCTCGTGAAGGTGGAGGGCACACGGGAGGAGGAAAGACTTAGGGAAAGGAAGGAGAGGGATTGGGGAAGAAGACGGCTAAAAACAATGAGGAGGAAAGAAGAGCAGCCGCACGTTTAAATAAGAAAACAAACGGCGGCTAGGTCAGAAATTAGGGTTTCGGGGTCAATTAGTCGGTCAGTGAAGGGCGGTCGACCGACTAGTTTGAGAACTAGTCGGTCGGTCGTCTAACTGAGACCGACTAAAAGCAAACAGAGAACAGTGTCGGTACAGGGTTGACAGATTTAGTCGGTCTGTGAAGGCTCGTCGACCGACTAGTTTGCAACCTAGTCGGTCGGCCAGTGTTCATTGACCGACTAAAGGATGAAAATGGTCGACAAGAAATTTTGAAAATTAGTCGGTCTGAGAAGGAAACCTAACTGACTAGTTCGTCAACTAGTCGGTCAGTATTTGTTCTTTGACCGACTAATGGTAAATAGTAACTCGACTGCATGAAATGATCTTTGTCTTAGTCGGTCTGAGAAGAAGTGTTGACCGACTAGTTCTGGATGAACTTAGACCGACTAAGTGTAAACAGTAACTCAGTGAAAAAATCAAAGGGAACTAGTCGGTCCATGAAGAGTTTCTGACCGACTAGATTGGCATCGAGTCGGTCGGTCCTTCTTCTTGAACCGACTAAAATGCACACAAATTCTCAAAATGAAGCGTGATGCTTCAGGTTGGGTTCTAGGGCCTCTAAGATGAGTCCGGCTCTAAGATAAGAGCGTCATGAAGCACGCTCAGCTCCAGATAGAGGAAAGGAGATACGGAAAAGAAGAAGGGAAAAGAGAACAAACAAACAAACACACACACACACACATATAATATCATCATACAAAAACTAGCCGTTACATTCGAGTGAGTAGATTGAGGGACCAAAACCCCTATTTATAGATTCAAGATCCGTTCCATCAACGGCTCTCAATTTCAAAAATTCAGTTTTTATGGAGGGATTGGTTTTACAACTGTGGATCACTAATGGGAAGAATTCCAACGGGAATTTCTAACATTCTCCCACTTGATCCACTTAAACCAATATTCCCAACAAGAAACAAAAATACATGAATCATGACGGTAAGTCCTTTTAAAAGCAAGTATTATCTTCCAAGTATTACAATGTATCATGTTTTTCAATAATAGGTTATATATCTTTATGAATAAACCCTATGTTTATTCATGGTCCAAACTTAATGATCTTTCTCATGATAATGTATCTAAATGTGCACGCAACCATATATGAGAAAATATCACAACAAGAATTTCATTAAATAACAATGTTATTACAATAAGGAACCAAGTCCCATTTTATCCACATGATCCTTAAACTTTAGTGGTGGCATGCCTTTAGTTAAAGGATTAGCAACCATTAAATCAGTACGAATATGCGCAATGTCGACTGATTTATCCTTAACCCTCTGTTTTATGGCTAAATACTTGATGTCGATGTGTTTACTTCGACTATCAATTTTGTTGTTATTAGCCATGAAGACAGCGGCTGTATTGTCACAATACAATCTCAGTGGTCTAGAAATAGAATCCATGATTCTAAGTCTAGTGATGAAATTCTTAATTCATACACCATGCGAAGTAGCCCCAAAAAAAGATACGAACTCGGCTTCCATAGTAGAAGTAGCAATTAAGGTCTGTTTTGCACTTCTCCATGATACAGCCCCACCAGCTAGCAAGAAAACGTATCCCGAAGTGGATTTTTGAGAATCAACACATCCAGCAAAATCTGAATCAGAGTAGCCAATGATTTCCAAATTGTCCGTCCGTCTGTACATGAGCTTGTAGTCTCTGGTTCCCTTAAGGTATCTCATTACCTTCTTTGCAGCCTTCCAATGTTCTATGCCTGGATTACTCAGATACCGTCCCAACATCCCAACAGCAAATGCAATGTCAGGTCTTGTGCAAACCTAAGCATACATTATGCTTCCAACAACATAAGCATAAGGAATGTTTACCATCTGTTCCCGCTCAAAGTCATTCGTTGGGCATTGGTTTAAATTAAACCTATCACCCTTCACGATGGGAGCCACACTTGGTGAACAATCCTTCATCCGAAACCTCTCTAAAACTTTGTTAATATATGTCTCTTAAGACAATCCCAGAATACAACGCATTCTGTCTCGATGTATCTTAATGCCAATAACATAAGATGCATTGCCCAGATCTTTCATATCAAAGTTTCCCGAGAGAAATTGTTTCACCTTATATAGCATTCCCTTATCATTGCTTGCAAGTAAAATGTCATCCACATATAGGATTAAGAAACAAATCTTGCTCCCACTAACCTTTTGGTATATACACTGATCCACAACGTTTTCTTCAATTCCAAATGAAGATATAACATCATGAAATTTCAAATATCTTTAACGTGAGGCTTATTTTAATCCATATATGGATTTCTTAAGCTTGCAAACCAAGTGCTCACCATTACTAGAGGAGAATCCTTCAGGTTGCTTCATGTATACCTCTTCCTCTAGGTTTCCATTAAGAAAAGCCGTTTTCACATCCATTTGTTACAATTCCAAGTCAAAATGTGCAACTAATGCCATGATTATGCGAAGAGAATCTTTCTTTGATACAGGAGAAAATGTCTCATTGTAATCGATTCCTTCCTTTTGAGTGAATCCTTTGGCAACGAGCCTGGCCTTGTATCTCTCAATGTTACCCAATGAATCTTTCTTTGTTTTAAAGACCCATTTGCATCCAACGGCTTTCGCCCCTTTAGGTAACCAACAAGGTCACATACCCCATTCGATGACATTGAATTCATCTCATCTTTCATAGCATCATGCCATAAGTTTGATTCTTTTGAACTCATGGCTTGTGAAAGCGTCTCATGATCATTTTCGGCTCCAACATTAAAGTCTGATTCCTGTAGATACACAACATAGTCACTAGATATTGCTGATTTTCTTGTCCTACTAGATCTTCTTAAAGTTGTATCAACATTCTCTTGAGGATCATGTTGATCAACTGGTTGCTCATTCCTCAGCAGTTCTTCTTGAATTATAAGTTGTTCAACCGCTTCTGGAGTTTCATGAACAACTTGATCTACTTGATCAATATCAACATGTGGAGTCTCTATTTGTTGATCAATGCCCCTTTGAACTCGAGGGGCACTACTAATGACAATTATTCGATCATTTGAAGTGGAATGCCTATCACCAGCATGATTCCTTTCAGGAATAGTACCCTGAATATGATCGCTTCCACTAATCATGTCATTCTCAAGAAATTTTGCATTTCTTGACTCCACAATCCTAGTGCTATGAGATGGACAATAGAACCTGTATCCTTTGGACTTTTCGGCATATCCAATGAAATACCCACTAATAGTCCTAGGTTCCAGTTTCTTTTCTTGTGGATTATACACTCTTACTTCAGAAGGGCATTCCCAAACGCGTACATAGTGCAAACTCGGTTTCCAACCTTTCCATAATTCAAAAGGTGTCTTTGGAACAGCCTTAGTTGGAATTCGGTTCAATATATACGCTGTCATTTTAAGAGCTTCAGCCCTTAAGGTTATAGGAAGTTTGGCATTACTGCGCATACTTCTAACCATCTCCATCAAAGTCTTGTTTCTTCTTTCAGCTACACCATTCTTACTAGGAGATCCTGGATTGGTGTACTGAGCAACTATTCCATGCTCTTGAAGAAACTTTGCAAATGGACCAGGTGCTTGACCACCTTCGGTGTATCTACCATAATACTCTCCTCCTCTATCACTTCTTACGGTCTTAATTTGTTTTTCACATTGTTTATCTACTCCTGCCTTAAAACCCTTAAAGGCATCTAATGCTTCACTTTTGTTATGAAGCAAGTAGATATACATGAAATGTGAAAAGTCATCAATAAAGGAGATAAATTATCTCGGACCACTTATGTCCATGTCTGGACAACAAATATCTGTATGAATGATTTCAAGTAATTCAAAACTTCTATGTGCACCCTTTTTAGATATATTGGTCTGCTTTCCCTTTATGCAGTCCACACAAATCTCGAAGTCAGCAAAATCCAAAGTACTAAGTACTCCATCATTTACTATCTTTTTGATTCTATCTTTGGAGATGTGTCCTAATCTCCGGTGCCATAACATTAAAGATTCCTCATTCATAACACATCTTTTCATTCCAGCATTAACATGCATGACAGCATTATTTTGCAAATTAAGCATAAAGAGACCATTACACAATATTCCATTTACAATAACATCTGATTTATAAACCAAACTGAATGATGTTCCTTGAAAATTAAAAACAAACCCTAAAGGTAACAGTCTAGAAATTGAAATCACATTCCTGGAAAAACCAGGTACATAAAAAACATTATGCAAAAGCAAAATAAAGCCTCCAGATAACATAAGCTGGCATGTTCCAACATATTCGACAGCTGAGTGCATTTTGTTTCCTGAGAAAATGCCTCGTTCATTTCCCGCTGGCTTTCGCAGGTTTGTCATACCCTGCAAAGTTGTTGAAACATGGGTTGAAGAACCAGAGTCAATCCACCATGTGTTACAATGAACATCAGTCATATTAGTTTCAAAATAGACGAGAGAGATTGAGTCACCTTTCTTCTTACGCCATTGAAGGAATTTTAGGCAATCCTTCTTCATGTGCCCCTTCTTTTTACAGAAGAGGCACTTGGATTCCTTAGCAATCCCTCCCTTAACAGGCGCTTGACCCTTCCCCTTAAATTTGGGGCGTCTTTCATCTTTCTTATTGGTTGCCATCAGCACATTCTCTCCATGCTCCATGATTAACCGACCTTCCTCCTGAACACACATGGTCAAAAGTTCATTCATTGACCACTTATCCTTATGTGTGTTATATGATATTGTGAAAGGTCCGTATTGATGCAGGAGAGTGTTCAAAATGTAATGCACCAAAAAGCTATCAGACATCTCAACCTCCAACTTCTTGAGTTGAGCCGCAATATCCCTCATATGCATGATGTGCTCACGCACACCTCCAAGACCAGTAAGCTTTATCGACAAAAACTTTCCAATGAGAGTACTCGCAAGTGCCTTATCAGAGCTCTGGAACTGCTCGTCAATGGCCTTTAATAGTGATCGGACGTTGTCATGCTTTTCTACCGAGCCCCTTATGCTAGCCGATATTTTAGTCTTTATGAACATAACGCAGAGACGGTTAGACCTCTCCCACTTTTCATAAAGATCTAAAGCTTCAAGAAGGCTAGTATCTGTAATGGCTGGTGGCTCATCCTTGCGGATGGCATAATCAATGTCTATCACACCCAAATGAAGGAGTATCCTCTCCCTCCAAATCCTATAGTTTTCGCCATTCAGTTCAGGAACGTCACAATTAAGATCAGTAACTGTCACCGATTGGGATGCTGCAAAAATTTAAAATACATACTCACTTCATTATTTTTGAGACTTAACAAACTAAAATATGCGTTACCAATGTAAAACATACAAAATGTGAATCTAATAACATAAAACTTACCTGTGGGCCAAAGTTCTAACTCAATTAGATTTATTTTAAATACATGATAAAACCATCAAATCATGTTCCTTTTCTAATCCTAGTGGGTAAATAAGAAAATATAATTTGATATCTTATCCCAATTAATCATACAGAATATAATAAAAATTCCTATGGGAAAAGATTTATTATATCAGTTCTGATTAATCACAACCAATGTTTATTCTCCAAATGTGATCATAATTTAAACTTAACATATAATTTTAATTAATTTTAGATGTTGTGGCTACTCCATAATTAATTAAAAGTACATACATCACTAAACATTAACCAAATTCTTGGGCTCAAATTATTGCATAAAACTATAGTCATTATAAGCATAATGGGATAAGTACACTGAACTGAAAAATATTGGGCTGCAAGTTTACATAGATGGGACTAAACATAATATGCCTTTTGCTGTTTGTACATGGCACAAGGTTAATAAAAAAATAATAATAATAAACACATCACATAGTCCCCTGCAGCATAAGTCCAAGTTCGTACTCATACCCAAATTTTTTTATATGAGAGTCAAGTGTTCAATTTTGCATGAACAACATCAGAGATTACATCCATTAAAAGGATGTATAAACATCAAAAATGAAATGGTTATTTCATTTGCACAGTGCTTGTACCAACATCAAATAGCATTATGGCATGATTGTTTTGCAAATAGCAACCCATTGCTATTATGTGCTGGCCATAACAATAGATATCTGGGACACACATCACATGGATATATCATGCATATGTCCAAATAACAACAGTGTTTATATAAAAGTGCAGCATGTGAACAATAACAAGCAACCATTATTAATGCTTATTGGTCTTGGTCCATTGAAAAAAAAAATTTCTTTTGCATTGCATTTATCTTTTCGTACACAGAACTAAACATAGATTTTTTTTATTATGCACACACAAATCATAAGTTCCTTAAAAAATAAATTAATGTGTGCAGTTTCTTGGTCCCTGCAGCACTGTACATCATTCCATTAAAAAAATGAATTAATGTGGGTTTTGCCTCTAACAGCACGAGTGTGTGCAAACATTCAAAATGAACTTGTACTGTACAATCAGCAAGATGACGCGCACAGAGAAGTTCAGGGCGTCCATGTGATTGTACTCCAAATTGCTTTAACTTTATTAGAACAGTTCATTTTAAATGCCAAACTTGCTTTATAAAAAGACGACATTACCCTCATGTCTTCTTCAACCTCCAGGCGTGGGTTTCATAAACCGTTAACAACCCAAAATTAAAATTGATCAAATTAGATGATCCAGATGACCAAATTCGACGAAAAAATTGCAAGACAGAGGCAATTAGAGGGCTCTGCTACCAACTGTTAACTAAATCGTGAAGGTTTCATCACGAGTGCGGAAGAATAGGGAATCTCTCCTCCGGCCATTGCTTCTTTAACAAAAAGGTAAACTTTCTCACCGATTTTGATCTTCTCAGTCTCAAATCACTCCTATATGATGGTGTATTCTCTGATTTCGAGTGAGTAGATTGAGGGACCAAAACCCCTATTTATAGATTCAAGATCCGTTCCATCAACGGCTCTCAATTTCAAAAATTCAGTTTTTATGGAGGGATTGGTTTTACAACTGTGGATCACTAACGGGAAGAATTCCAACGGGAATTTCTGACAGCCCGTGCCCCCTTATATTCAATCAGCAAAGTTTCTTCCACATTATAATCACGGAATTTGTCATTCGTGTGTGCTATTGTTGGGTGTTTGTGTTACGGACTTAGCATGAGCATTTAAATCTGGTTACTGAGTTCAGCCAAAATAATCCTGACAACCTTTATTAACACTTGATCTAGCATCGTGTAGTATATTACATCACGTGTTGACGGATGGGTTTCGGCCAACAGTAAGGTGGGCTGACTCGGACGCCTATGATGGAGGGACCATCGTCAGCTGTTGAGAGGGACCCGCAGTGGTTGGAACCCAAATCAGAGAGAGAGAAGCTCGAGCTACTGGGCAGAAGCTGACCTAACTCTGGGTCGATCTGAGCGACTTGAGGAGCTGCTGGTTGGGTCATTCCACGAGCTATCTGCAGCACAGACAATCGTCAGGGGGATCAGATCTGGGTCCCCTCTGATGCTTAATTCAATATTGGACTTAGGATGACCAGGGGCAGCGGGATTGACCTAATGGGAGATCGACCGATTGTTGTCGCTTCGGGTTAAAGAGGAAGAAATATGAAAGTTGACAGTAAAAGAGGAGTTGCCAGAGTACCTACTATTTAGTACCTTTACAGTGTGAACCTGTTTTCTATCCTTCTTCTGACCATTTATAGCTGATGATTTCTCCTTTGTACCGTTTGTATTAACAGCCCTTCTTTATTGCAGCATAATCTTCCTTAAAATGTGGGTAATGGGTGCCCTCTTAATTCACCATTACTAACCAATCTCGTGCGATTAGCAGGATCCAATGGATGAATCAGCTGGCTCCTTGAACAGAAAAGTGTCCTCTTTCCTGGGTTGGCCTCTAGGCTGTTGGGTCGAGGCTCAGCACTTCAAGTGGGCTTCACTTTCTTGGCAGAATACATCTTCCCGTTTCGTGGGCCGGACCCATGTATCAACAATGGAACCCATCACTTAAGCTCAAGCAGAGTGTCGATTGAGACTGAGTGATGTGAAACCTCATTAAATGGGCATGACAGTCGAAGCGGGAACGTTTGATTTCGATCGCCAAAATCCCCACTTCCTTGCTTCGGTTGCTGCGCCGGTTTGAGGTTCGGAGTATTGGAGGCACCAGATGCGGACACGTGCTTCCCCTTGAATGGCCACGTTAGATTCGGAAGTTAGCTTTCTGATATGAATGGGACGAAGGAAGCGAGGCGGTAAACTCTTTTGACTTCGTCGTTGAGAGAGCTCTACTTCTACTTCAGCTTCCTGTACTCTTTGCCAATCCTTACTAAGGTAGTCTTTCTTTCTCGCCTGCTTTTCTCTTCACATCTTCTTTTTTTGGCCTCAAATGGTGATAATCAAGGAAGTGTCCCAACCCAAAGCTATGAGTAATCGCCCCTCCCCCCAATATGAAGAGGTCCCTGGGAAGGGCAAAGAATTACTCATGTAGCTTACATTTCCCATTTTACAGTCCTCGGGAAGGGCAAAGAATTACTCATATATCTTAGAGTTCCCATTTTACAGGCTGGCAAGTCACCCGATGTGCCTCAGGAAATCCCGGATCTGGTTCCTGAGCTATCCTTTTCTTTAACCGACAAGATCAGAACAGATTATCTATCTTATCACTCCGGATTTTGAATACCCAAATTGAATGAGAGGGTTTGCTTCCCCAAAGGAAGAGAAGTTGGGGTTTATGTGAAAGCCTTTCAATTCGGCCTCCGCTTTCCTCTTCATTACTTCATCCTTAAAGTGTTGGGTTACCTGAGGCTTTCTCTTTGTCAGCTTGCGCCCTTGGCTATCGCCCCAGTGGTAGGCTTTACCATATTATGCTTGCTGAACAAAATAAAACCATCAATCCCACTCTTTATGTTCTTTTCCAAATTGAGACCGACTTCTGAGGTGTATGGCATCACATCGTTGCTCGGAGAGACAAAAAACTTCTTTGGGACCTCCCTAGTTTTTCTCATAATTGAGAAGACACTTTCGTTTTTGTTACCTTCCCAAAGGTACCCACGTTTCTCACTCATTGGGATAAACCCAATCCTTATCTTTCTGAGGAACCGAGGTTATCTTCGATCGAGGTCAAGGCAGCTAAACTTCTGATGGGTTGCCCACAAGGGAAGAGGTCGATCAAGCGTTTGTTAGACAATGGCTTGATGAAGATCCTTCTATGGAAGCTTGGTAATACTTATTGTCTTAATGCCTCTTCCACGATCACTTACATTAATAGTCTTTTTTCTTGCAGAGATGGCCGTCCAAGAATTTGAGGGCTTGCCCTCCGAATTTCTGAAGCTTCGTCGGAAGCATCACAAGAAAAAGAAGGCATGTAGCTCCTCCATTCGTCCACCACCTTGTCATAACCAAAGTTCATCTGAGGAAGAAGGACTGCTCAGAACAACCTCTGGGTCGTTGTCTCAGGCCCCCTTGTCAACGACCACTACCCAGGGCATTCATTGCTAGAACTTGACATTGACTTCGGCCCCAGCTTCAGACGTCCTTCCCACGATCGTGAATATGGGGTCTGAAGAGTCTACGTAAAAGAGTAGAGCTGTGTCTTTGACTAAAGAGGGAGGTGGGAAAAAAGGAGCAAGTAGGATGAGGAGTTGCTCCCAAGTCAAGCTTTGTCGAAGGGTGGTGTGACAATGGTTCAACCCCCTCTAGTCCAAGAAATCGCCCGTAGTTCGTAGCCAGAGACCAATGTGCCACCCCTGAGCCCTCTCCGGGATACTTGGCCATGGGGCAGCCTCGTCCCGTCTGGACCAATCCCCTCGGAATACAAGGGGATTCTTTTGTTAAATCTATGGTCATTCCCCCTCAAGAATACGCTCGAAGGGAGTGCACCAGCCCACCTTTTGCATCTAGAAGGAGGAGTCGACCCTTTTGGATTGTGGGACAACATCTTAATTTGTGGAGAACTCCATCTTGCCCCGTGACCAGGATGTCCTTCGACAAGTTGATGGCAAAAGGCCGGTCAACTTCATGGTTTCTAGCGGCTATCAGGTTGACCCTCTATTTCTTCATCTCAGCTTTGTATTGTTTGATCGTCTGACCTTAGTCTCACGTGGATGTATGTTGTTGTCATGGAGCTCCTTTTTCGGGTCATTGAGATGATGGGTGCTAAGGCCCAACTCACTTCTGAGCACCAAAGAGCAACTACTACTGAAAAGAGGGCAGCTGAACTTGAAGCGAGAATAAAAGAGCTGAAAGGAGGACTTGGATAAGGAGAGGAATGCAAGGTCGTAAGCAGTATGGGAAGAATCAAAGGCTAAAGGAAGAACTGCCTCCTTGTCCACTGCAAATAAGGTCGCCGACGAGCGACGACAGAGATAGAAGTCAGAACTTCAAGCCCGAATAACCGACTTGGAGAAAGTTGCACGCCCGATGGCTACCCCTGAAGCTATAGGGCTAGAGCTTGCTTCTGATCTTTCGAATTTACTCGAGGATTCCCTCTCGCATAATTGAGAAACTGTTAAGAGTAAATTTCTCAAGCAAGGAAAACAAGGGGCCAATAATGCCGCTCCTTGAGCTCGAGGTCTCCTTGTATAGATTTGGCATGCCAGTTTGTATAGGTCGGCTGCCTGGAAAGTAGTTATATGATTTATAGCCATCACTTGATAGCTTTTAGAATTACAAGTTATACGTTTGGAGTTTGCTGAGCTCGAGTCTGCGTTGAACTATTTATATGCGTATGCACCCTCAACGATCCGTATTTATGAATACGAAGCTCGGACCGTTGAACAACAAGTGCAGCTTCGAGATCATTCGGTGGTGAGGGGGGTGGCCCCTTGACTTACGTTCGACGAGAGTTGTTCGGTGGCGAGGGGGTGGCCCCTTAACTTACGTCCGATGAAAGTAACAAGCTCGTCCCCGACTGTATAGCTCAATCAGCTCGCAAAGGATTGGCCCTTCGATCGTATAGCCGAGCGGCCGTGAAAACATGATGCTCAAGATAAATTAGACTAACAAATGCATTTTAGATACTGTGCAAAGAAAGGCACATCTGACCTCACACTTGTGATGCTTTTATTAGGTAGATAAAATACATATGACAGAAAGCAATAACTGATGTGACTTACTCTCTTTACCTGCATGCCTATTGGTAGTACTTTCGCAAATGTTTCGCATTACAGGGGTGAGTGAGTTCCTTATCCTCCATGGTAGAGAGCCTGCAGGTGGCTGGGCCGAGGACGTAGGTCACCTTGTAGGGGCCCTTCCATTTAGCAGCGAGCTTTCATTGTTAAGAGATTTCCGGGGAAAAACAGCCTTTCATAATATCAAATCGCATATGCAAAAACTTCGCCCCTGGACTTTGGAGTTGTAGTAACGAGCCAAATGACCCTTCTGTCTGATGAGGGTAGTATGGGCTTGATCTTTAACTTTGTCGATCAATTGTAAGTTGAGCCCAAGTCCTTCTAAATTTCTTTCCTCATCAAATCACCTGAGAAGGAGAGGTTCTTATCCTACTTCAATAAGGATGAATGCCTCACATCTGTAGGTAAGCATGAAAGGGGTCTCTTATGTATAGTCTTTGCGGGTCGTCCTGTATGACCAAAGTATCCCGGGGAGCTCTTTCGACCATGTGCCTCTAGCTTCTCTGACCTTTTTTCGCAACGGCTCCAGAATACACTTGTTAGCTGCCTTTGCCTGTCCATTCAACTGAGGGTGAGCCACAGAAGTAAAGTGTAGCTTGATCTTCCATTCAAAGCCGAATCCCTTGAACCCAACACAATCGAACTGCATTTCTTGTCCGTGACGATGGAGAAAGGGAGGTCGAATCGACATATGATCGACTTCCATACAAACTTTTGACATTCTTCCAAGTGATGGGAGCCAAAGGTTCTGCCTCCATCCACGTAGTAAAGTAGTCTACGGCCACGATCAAGAACTTTCGTTGTCCGCTTACCGGGGTGAAAGGCCCAAGGATGTCCAACCCCCACTTAGCAAACATGACTGGGCTAATAATGTGAACTAGGTCCGTAGGAGGGGCCGAGTCATGCTTTGCAAATTTTTGGCACGTTTGGCATTTTCATGCGTACTCAGCTACCTCCTCGAACATAGTCGGCCAATCATAACCATGCCTCAAAGATTTCAGGGCAAATGCCTTCCCTCCACAATGATTCCCGAAGATGACTTCATGTATCTCTAGGATCACATAACGAGCTTCATGCGGATTCAAACACTTAAGGTAGGAGAGCACGTCATACTTGGCCCATCGCCTTTTGTACAATAAGCCCTCATGTAGAACGTACTGGAAGGCTCTCCTTTCCTACTTTCATGCCTCAGTTAGGTCGGTCAACTTCTATCTAGACATGAGGTAATTGATTATGGGATCCATCCAAGTTGGTTCATGATCGATGCTTAGCAGTTCTTGTAATGACCCCAAAATTCATATACGTGTATTAATACGTATTTTTGAGCGTATATATGTGCGTATAAATTTTTGGGGAATCCTTTTATATTTTATTTAATTTTGTCAAGCTAAAAAATTATTTTTAAAATAATTTTGTATGACATGTGATTTTACTAAATAAAGTATATGGTTGGAATACTAATGTCTTGTTGAGTATTAAGTATTGTATGTGTATTTAGTTGGTATACTTAATTTTCTAAAAGACAAAATCCTAATTTTTCCTAAGGGACACCTCCACCTTTAATGTGTCAAGAGCTCCTTGATCCTTACCTAACCCAAGGCTTGGTGGCATGCTTGGAGGATTTTAGGGAGATGAGGTGGCTACTCTAGGAATTAGAAAGAAAGGTTTCATTCACTCACTCTCTCCCCAAAGATCAGCCCGAATTCATCCCTTCCCCTTGCTCACTCTTAGACATTAGGGAGGCTGAGCACCCGTAGGGCTACGCCACCCTCACTCTGCATACCCACGTAGCATCCCAGTCGTCGTTTGGGTGTTGTTGCTCATTCTAGGAGCTTGTGAAGGAGAAGAAGGATTTAGAGAAGAAGAGAAGAGAAGGGTTTGAAGGAGGAGCCATAGGGATTTGGGCTGCCCCTTGTCTCTCATCACCACTAAGGTAGGATTCCATCTCCAACTAGTATTAGAGTTGCATGCTTAGTTTCATGATTGTTGTTGTTGTCGTCGTTGTTGTTATGGTTTTACCTTTTCTTAAGTTAAATTCTGAGTTTTGTATGGTTTTGTGCGTTGAACAATTCTGAGTTTTGTATGGTTTGGTGCGTTGAGCAATTCTGAGTTTTGTATGGTTGTGTGCGGTGAGTAATCCTGAGTTTGTATGGCTGTGTGCGGTAAGTAATTCTGAGTTTTATCAAGAATTAAACTCTAAAAAAATTATATTCGTGTAGCCCTTGAAATTCTACCCCAAAATTATATATAATATGCCATATGTTCAGTACAATAATTAGGAGTAAAAGTTACATCTTTACAACATGTCAGAATTTCATCCAGTCTGGACACAGTTTGGCAAAACGTAGATCAGTCCATGTACACTTCATAGAAATTGATGATCTTGGTCTCGTTGGAAAGATAACAACTTTTTCTACAACTTTCCCTGGGTGCATATTTTTGAGATTCAAACTGCAATATATCTTAAACTAGCAATCTTTACAGCTCTTAAAATATGTCTGAAAAACAGATTTGACAGGTCTCACCAAACAATTCACCATAAATCACCCAGTTCATATTTCTGCATGAAAATTTATATGTGAATCCAGCACAGCTATATCTACAAATTTCATTTGTATTGTATGTGCATGTTTGATACAAAATTATGGAGAAATGTGGTTCTTACTCTAACTATTCTGCTTTTCCAACACGTTGAAAGATTTGAATGTTGTTTTAAGCTCTTTTTGAGGTTAAACTTGCCATTAATGTTCTTAATCATTTCTGTTACATGGTGATATGTGGTTTATGTTCTTGGCACATGCAAAATGATGATGTGAAGTTGATTATATGTTTCATGTATATTATGAGAAATGAGAAAGGGAATGCACAAGACGATGCATGTCCCAAATGTGTGGTGAAACGTGTAAAGAAAGAAATGGAAAGTGTTATGTTTCATGAAAATGACTAAGTCCTCTTAAAGGAGGGTGACACGGGGTTTGAGGGAAACACGGGTAAATTATAGGAGTTAAGGAGCGGACAGATGATATGAATTCTCACCCGATGTGTCACTCCTGGAAGGGGGAGTTGAGAGGGTTAGAGAGGCCGCTGGTGTACTGGTGATGCACCATGACGGTAAATGATGGTTTTCTCCATTTGTCCGACAGAAAAACCGAGATGAGTCTCACTCCTACCTTGCCAGTCAGGTACGGAGTTACGAGAGGCCCCTCCAGTGCTCGTGTCGCTGGTTGCGGTACCACTTTTCACCCACCCTGGGTGAAGTCCGGCTCCTTAGCGTTCTACGATTTATCCGGGTTCCAAAATGCTAACCACTGAATTAATTGTTAACCATCATTATTCTTGTAGCAATGGTAAATGTATGTGTTGTTTACTTGTGTTTCTTTACTATGGTTCTTTTATGTTGTATACCATTGTTGTATACCTTGCCTGTTGCACGTGCACGCTTTCACATGTTCATAACTATAGTTGTTACTTCCTTTACTACATTATATGTTTATGCCATGACATACACTCTGCCTGCTTACGTGCACCCTTTCCACACTTCATGTAAGGACTAGTTGAGATATGGAATTCCTACTGGGTCACGCGTTGACGTGCCCCACCGTTGACTTTTAAGGTTCATGTGTTGGAGTTGGTTGGTGGTTATGAGTGTTGGATATAGACGACATGAATACACCCATGAGGGGATGTATGAGGGTATACGGACCTCAGATGTCGTGTGCACAAAAGCGTGCACGAAGGGAACCTTTTCTCATGTGAAAAGGACCACTCGATAAGGGGAAAAAGTCACTTTATAAGTGCATAAAGGCACTCGATAAGTGAATGAAGAAGAGGATAAGTAAAAGGGCTAATATAGGCTAATAAGCTTATAACTGGTTATTTCCTACAATAACTACCCCTAAAGCCTATAAATAGGACCCAAGGGTATGCCTTTTACACCAATCTAACCATGCCATAAGTTTGCATAAGGCAACTTGTGTTCTTCTTCTCCCTTCCATTAAAATCCTCTTCCAAATTGAGATTTAGGCGGTGAAACTCTGCTTCGATCCTCCGTGACGAAGTATCGACCGTTGTGGTGAATCCGAGGGTGAAGTTCAGAGACTACGGTGCCGCATACGCAAGCGTAAGTCTATGTTATTATTCGATCCTAATGTCGTTGTTTTGACAGGATCCTACATTGGTATCAGAGCCATACGGGTTCGCCCCGGTCTAACCGTCGCCCCGGTCTCACCGATGAACAGGCGTTGTCTCTTTCACGAATGAGTCTCCTTCCATTATGGATATGGTAGGAACGCATCGTGACGGAGAGAATCACAATAGTTGTTTTTTTCACGTTAGGGTCTTCTGTCATTACGGATATGGCAGGAACTCTCCGTGACGGGAAGAACTTACCGTTCATATCACCAAACTCGCGCTCTTCATGGATGCTGAGTCTCCATTCAATAGGGAATGTGAACTCTCTTCATGTGGAGCGTGTAGTTTACGAACTTGGAAGTCTGTTATTTTTTTTGGCATACGACCATTGAAGTATAACTACTTTCTCGACGAACGGGTGCTTCATCGGAGAATACGATGGTGGTTATTCTCAACGGAGAAGATGAAAATTTTGGTGCATGATCACAATGCATCCCCCCTCCCCATGCGGAGGGGGTTGGCTACGGCCAATAACTTCCACGGCCACCCCTCCGGTGGGGGGTGTGCGGCCAACCCCATGCAAGGGGGTGGCCGGCCATGGCCGGCCACGGCCAGGGCCAGGGGGCCCTGGCCTGCCTCGGCCAGAGGCAGGGGCCGGCCTGGCCGGCCCTGGCAGGGGCCATGGCCGGTGTCCTGGCAGGCCTCGGCTAGGGCCAGGGGCCCTGGCCGGGGCCAGGCCAGGGCCAGGGCCCTGCCGGCCCTGGCAGAGGCCGGGGCCAGCGCCCTGGCCTCAGGCCAGGGCCTGGCCGACCCTGGCCGGGGGCCAGGGCCTGGCCAGGGACCTGGCCGGCCCTGGCAGTGGCCAAGGCCAGTGCCCGGCCACTGCCGGCCCCGGTCTCGGCCAGTGCCGAGCCTCGGTTGACCCTGTATTTGGGGGGGCTTGCATGAATGTGACATGCATGGCTAGCCCATACGGGACCGACGACAGTCGTCTGCGGCAAAATTCTCCTATAAGGGGGGAAGCGCCTGGATCCATACGGGAGCCAGCGACGATGGCTTGCAGAAAAATCCCCTCAGGGGGGATCCGGCCTTGGCACGGCTACGGCTCATCCCGGCAATGGCCAGAGATTACCGAATATTTCGCTAGTATCATAAGGGTACTAGGTTGAAATATATTTTTTTTTGAAAAATACGGTTTCAAAAAACGCTTTTCCGCTGCGAAGTACTATAAGAGTACTATCGTTTGATAAGTGAGGGGGAAATATTGAACGTTGTTCTAGATGGTGATTGGAATCGTAGAGACCTTTTTGATTCTAGAGCAACATCTTCAATATTTTTCGAAAGTAACTTATCAAATGTAATAATATCATTCCAAGTGGGATATTCCAAGTGGGAGTGATATTTATGTATAAGAATTTTATGCAATGATTTTTGATCGAACCTTCGGTTTTGTGTCTTTTGCAGCATTTTAAAGTTAAAATGTCTTCCGCTTCAAAGAATATCGTCGCTGAGTTAAACAGAGGTGAAAAACTCAACGGCGATAATTACAAACTATGGTCCATCAAGATACAATACGTTCTAGAGGAGCAAGACGTGCTCGAAACTCTAAAGAATAAGATGATTGAACTCGAGTTGGGCACTACGGCCCAACACAGATGAGACAAGGAAGCTTTTGATGCTTGGTCTCGGAAGAACAAGATAGTTCGCATTACGTTATTGAGCAGTATGGCCGATGACATAATGCGCATCTTTCGAGAGCATGACCTAGCCACGGACATATGGTCCAAGCTTGAGGAGAAGTTTGGTGGCACCTCGGTGTCCAAACTTCGTTCTTTAACTATAAGATTTGATTCATACAAGAAACGTCCAGATCATTCCATGAGGAAACATCTACGACATATGGCGAATCTAATCTCAGAGTTAAAGAATGCAGGTCATGTGCTCACTGATGAGCAACAAATCCAAGCAGTCATACGTTTCCTGCCAAATGGGTGGGACCAAATGAAGATGCATCTCACTCACAATGAGAGCATCAAGACCTTCAGCGATGTTTCTAAGCACCTCGAGTTAGAGGAAGAGCGGCTTGCGGCTGCCAAGCCAAGTGCAGAAGTGCACATGGTTGCTAGTTCCTCACACGGGGGAAAGAAACGGAAAGATCATTCGAAGTCTACTAATGAACGTAATAAGCAACCTGAGTCTACCAAGAAACCCAAACATAAGGGTGGGCACAAGAAATGGCACAAGAAGAAAGACTTGAAGAGGATCAAGTGCTTCAAGTGCAACAAGTTAGGTCACTACGCCCGTTCTTGTACGGATGAAGGTGACAAGGTAACTTGTAATGATAGTTACATATGTGTTTCTAGTTCAATATTTCTTGTGGAATCTAATCCATTTTGGATAATTGATTCAGGTGCCACCGACCACATAGCAAGGGACAGACGGTCCTTCGTGGAGTATCATCGGATACCCCAAGGAACAAAGTGGATCTATGTAGGAAACAACACACATGTTGAAGTGAAAGGCGTTGGGACTTGCAAGCTAGTCTTGGACAACGGCCGCACTATATTACTACATGATGTCCTCTTCGCTCCAGATATTCGAAGGAATATTATATCTGTGGTCGTGTTAATGGGTCTTGGTTATAGCTGTTTTTTTCATGATTGTAAAGTGGACTTGTTTTGTAATAATTCCTTAATTGGTACTGGGTATGTATTCAAAGGATTTATTGTATTAAATACAATGTATGACTCTTCATTTTGGAATGAAAATTTCCTTGTTACAAATTCTTCGACTTATGAGTCTGATATAATTTGTTGGCATGCAAGGCTTGGTCACATTGGACCAACACGAATGGATAGACTTGCCAAATGTGGCCTTCTATCCAATGTTTCAAAGGTTGAAATGTCGACCTGCGAACATTGCCTTGTAGGGAAATCTTGTCGCAAGCCGTTTGGAACCGGCACAAGGGCCGAGGTTCCATTACAGCTCATCCATTCGGACATATGTGGTCCGATGAATGTCAAGACAAGACACGGGAAGTCCTATTTCATCACTTTTATTGATGATTTCACCCGATTCGGTCATATCTATTTGATATCCCACAAAAGTGAAGCATTAACCTGCTTTAAAAACTATATGAGTTTGGTGAAAAATCAATTAGATCGCAGATTAAGGTCATGCGAACCGATAGGGGCGGTGAATATCAATCAACAAGTTTTAAAGAACTTTGTGATGAAAAAGGCATAGTTCATCAGGTAACCATGCCTTATACTCCGCAACAAAATGGTGTTGCAGAAAGGAGGAATAGGACTTTAATGGAAATGGTCCGTTCAATGATGGCGCAAGCTAACTTGCAGATCGCCTTTTGGGGTGATGCATTATTAACGGCCACTTTCATTTTAAACCGCGTACCCTCGAAATCAGTTAGCTCCACTCCTTATGAGTTGTGGAACCAAAGGTCTCCTGACTTAAACATTTTAAAACCTTGGGGATGTGCATCCTACGCACATATTTCCTCCCATAAGTATGGCAAGCTTGGGCCACGGGGAAGGAAATGTATCTTTATACGATACGCAGAAAACTCCAAAGGTTATGTTTTCATTAGTCAGGAAGACAATGGAGGTCTAATTGAATTTGAGTCGAGGGATGTCACTTTCTTGGAAAACGAGTTTCTAAGACAGGGCGAGATAAGTCATGACTTATCTCTATTTGAGGTTAATGATCAAGAAGGATTACCTCATTCGAGTGAGAGAATTCTTGGTGAAGACGAAAACACGTTTCAAACTTCACCAATGGATGATACGAATGACGCAAATCCTATTCCATACGGGAATAATGATCCAAGTGGGAGAATTTCTAACGACATTCCAAGTGGGAGTAATGTTGGAATTGATCTAAATTCGAGTCAACAAGGACTTGAAGAATCTCAAATACGACGTAGTAATCGTATAAGGTTGGCTCCTCTAAGATTTGAGGATGAATTTTCGCAAACCTGTATGACTTTACTACAGGATGATGACGAGCCTGCTACTTTCAAACAGGCCGTATCATGCCCTGCGAAAGACAAATGGATGGAAGCGATGAAGTAAGAGTTGAAATCCATGAAAGTTAACCAAGTCTGGGACTTAGTTGACTTACCCAGAGGACGTAGAGCTATTGGGAACAAATGGGTTCTTAAGATCAAGCATCAGACTGATGGCTCTATAGACAGATATAAAGCTCGCCTTGTCGCGAAAGGTTTTACGCAACAGGAAGGGATAGACTACGAAGAGACTTTCTCACCTGTTGTTCGTTTTACCTCGATTCGCCTGATTCTGGCTATGGTAGCTTGCTTAGACCTCGAATTACATCAGATGGATGTAAAGACTGCCTTTCTCAATGGAGAATTGGACGAGGAGATCTATATGGAACAACCAACAGGGTTTGTAAAAGAAGGAAACGAACATAAGGTTTGTAAACTTTGTAAGTCCATATATGGTCTTAAACAATCCTCGAGGCAATGGTATATACGATTTCAAGAAGTTGTCTTATCAAATGGTTTTTCCAAGCTTGATGAAGACAACTGTGTATATATCAAGAGGATTAAGAGCAAGTACATTATTATGTCTCTATATGTAGATGACATTTTAATAGCCAGAAATGACAAGGGCTTTGTGATGGATATCAAGGCTTGGCTTTTATCAGTTTTTTAGATGAAAGACATGGGAGAAGACGCATATATCCTTGGAGTTAAGATTTCAAGGAATCGTTCAAAGAAACTTCTTTCTCTTTCACAAGAGACTTATATAAAGAAGGTTTTAGAACGTTTTAATATGCAGGACTGCAAGTCCATTGATACTCCTATAAGCAAATGCGATAATTTATGTTTGAAATCGTGTCCAAAGAACCAAAAGGAAAAGGAAATTATGGAAAAAGTTCCATATTCCAGTGCAGTTGGTAGTCTTATGTACACTATGATGTGTACAAGACCAGACATCTATTTTGCCGTTGGAATGGTAAGTCGTTACCAATCCAATCCAGGGCAAATACACTGGAAAGCGGTTAAGAGGATAATGCGGTATCTTAAAGGAACTGCAGACTATGCTTTATGCTATCAAGGAGATGCCTTGAGGCTCGAAGGTTACACTGATGCTGATTGGGCGGGTGATCTCGATGAGCGACGATCGACCTCAGGATATGTTTTTCTACTCGGATCTGGTGCAATATCCTGGAGTAGCAAGAAACAATCCTGCATCGCACTTTCAACTATGGAAGCTGAGTTTGTAGCATTTAGCATGGCAGTCCAAGAGGCTGTTTGGCTTAGGAAATTCTTAGACAGGCTAATTGATGCAAATGACTCAGGTGCTGTACCAATACACAGTGACAGTCAGCATCTATAGCCTATGTCAAATATCCAAAATTCCATTGTAAGACCAAACACATAGATATCCGCTACAAATTTGCAAAAGACTATGATAAGACCAAGAAGGTAGACATAAGGTACATATCTATGCATGAGATGATAGCGGATCCGCTTACGAAGGCGATCCCCAAAGATGTGTTTTACAAACACTTATCATCTCAAGGATTGCGTAAGAGCTGAGTTGTACCAATGTAAATTCCCATGTCTGTAAAAGATCAAATTTAAATAAAAGAATAAGTTCTTTTCAACATTGCATATGACTTTCTTGAAAATGTTTGTGTACATTTTAAATCTCAGCTGGTTTTATAGTATGTCAGACAGATTGAGGTTGGCTCTCTCACATGAGCAACCGCCTTTATTATATCAGACAGATAAAATAAAGATGAGACATGTTTAAAGTCAAAATCGTCAGACGGATGATTTAGAGTCATGACTTAAACAAAATGGTCATATGAAAGATTTGTATCATATGGATGCTTACAAAAGATCTAATAGGATTCTTTAATCCTATCTGTCTAATGCGGGATGTGGGTCCAGAAGATTATTTGAGTAGTAAAAGGGACTCAAAATCAGACATTGTGGTGTCTGATCATTATCCTTACAACATCATTAAGACATACGCTCCCTGGGAAAGGAGTGATGTTGTAATACGTATTCATACTACGTATGCATTTGACCATTGGGTTAGAATAGTAATTATGTTTACTATTATGTGAGACCCAAAGACCACATGGGTCTTAACTTGTTACCCTTATGGACTCTAATTGGTTCCTTTAGATTTGACTGGGTGATTGCTATCTTAGCATGTTACTTATGGACTATGGTCAATTCGGTCCAGCAGGGCATGTTAGAAAAGCAAGTCAAGTCAAGATCGAAAGGATCGCAAGAAGAGGAAGATTAATTTCATATTAACATTTGGACTTTAGAGATTCAAAGTTGGCCAGCCAATTGTAATCCAGATGGGATTCAATTGTTGAATGTAAAGTATAAGAAATGTGAAGAAATAATCTAGGGTAAAGCATGCGTTGATCTACTCAACTTTGCACCTCGAGGAGTGTTGTGTATCTCTAACAAGTGCACAACAACGGACTCTATGCGCATGACGGTCACACAGCCTATTTCTCGGTATGATAAACAGAAGAGTTAAATGAAAGATGTTTCCTTACAAATCCCCTCAAGTGTGAGTGGGAGATGTTGGATATAGACGACATGAATACACCCATGAGGGGATGTATGAGGGTATACGGACCTCAGATGTTGTGTGCACGAAAGCATGCATGTCACGACCCGCTTCCCTAAAATGGAGGCGAGACGTGAAAAGGTCCGCACGGGAGTGGAGCTATGAAGCCCCAAACCCGATAAGCGTCAATAATACATAAGCAGGTCCCTGTAACCACAACAGAATAACAATAATAACACAAGGAGAGACTGAAATAAAATCTCGCATCTCATACATTGTCAAACAAGAAAATAAGTTCAACATCCAGAAAAGCCACCAGGCTAAAAGAAAGAGTCTAAAGGCCTAGAACAAGGCCAACAAAAGCAACAACAACAACAAGGTATAGGTGCTACGCACCGATAACAAAACAACTGTCTAAACAAAAGTAAAACACACGAAGACACTAGGACTGGTCCCCAGTGTCCACGTACTCCCCGTCAAACACAAGCTCGGGCTCGGCGTCGGCAAACACCTCGTCCTCAACAAGGTACTCAGGCTCAGGATCTAACATGTGTCACCCAAAAGAGTAAAGGGGCACATGTCAGCAAGTCTAAAAGACTTGGGCAAGGAAACTGAAAGTAAGGCAACTAGCAACCTAGCAGTTTAGTATGCATGACATGGCAGTTATAACATGAGTGCACAATTTAAGACATGGCAAGACGAATTATACAAGGGAACAATTATTGGGACAAGACAAGAGTAGCCAAGCTACTAACATTCTCAATCAATTCACATTGTTGTAGGTGTTTACGCCCTTCAGCTGAATGGTTCATCATTCACATCGATCGGCACTAAACCCAATTCACGTTACACGTTGTTTTGTAGATGTTTACGCCCTTCAGCTGAATGGTACATCATTCACACCGATCGGCACTAAACACTACCCCACCCCAGAGTTTACGCCTTACAACTGCAGTTGTTGATCAAACAGACCCCCAGTTGCCTGGCCGCTTAACCCTTACCCCATCCCACACGTAAACAAGCCAGGGTCCCTGCACATGAGCCCAACAAGTGAGCCAGGGTTGCCCCGCACGGGAGCTTGTTTCTTAGTTCACAATTCAATATATCGAGCGTTGGGGTTAGCAACTCATTATGCTCGCTTCTGGTCACGAGCCAGGAACACAAGTAGTGTAGCGATGCTACGCAATCACGGGATCACCAAAAGAATGCAATGACATGACATTTAAATTGCGTACCGTTAATGGAAAGTAAACATGACATGGTAATTGTGCAACATGCTAAATGTCGGAACTAGCTTCGTTGTCAAGCTAGTTCCCCAATTTGCGCCTAGGCGAGTATCATTTCGTCGCCTAGTCTCTTTTACGCCTACAACAAGCAAATGGCCTAAAACATGGCCTAAACCCTAGGTGGCAAGTTTCACTTGCCTAGCACCGGGGATGACGACCACTTCGTCACACGGATGCCAATCTATGGGGAAATCGCTGTTTTGGGGGAACAATCAACAAACAACATGAAATTTATTAGGGTTTCATAAAAAATATAAATAGGTTATGAAAACAACGGTAGATCGATTTCTTACCGAGAGGAGGCGGAAGAAACACTCCAGGGAACCCTAGGATCAGATCTGGAAAAGATTGGAGAAGTTTGGGGAAACTAGGGTTTTGGGGGATTTGGGGATTTTGATGGATTTGGTGAGATTTTGGGGAAGATGAGAGGTAGATAGAGTGGATGGATGGTTTGGATGATGATTCTAGGGCTTGGAATGAAGGATTGAAGCTTGGAGGAAGATGGGGGCTCAAGGGGGAAGATTTTAGGGTTTTGGGTCGTGTTGGGGAAGAAGAAAACGATTGGGTTGGGTTTAAATAGGATGGGTTGGCGGCTGCCCAGAAATTAGGGTTTCAACACTGGTTAGTCGGTCAAAGAGCAACCACTGACCGACTAGTTTGGCAACTAGTCGGTCGGTCGACCAACGCAGACCGACTAAGTGCAAACAGTAACTTCTGAACGAAAATAGGATTTTAGAGTTAGTCGGTCCATGAACAAATACTGACCGACTAGTTTAGCATCTAGTCGGTCGATGAACGTTCTTAGACCGACTAAGAGTAAACAGTAACTCAACTAAAATTAAGATGATGTGTTAGTCGGTTAAAGAAGCATTGCTGACCGACTAGTTTGCAACCTAGTCGGTCAACCAACGTTCTTAGACCGACTAACGATAAACAGTAACTCCTGAATAATTTAGGAAAGCCAACTAGTCGGTCCAAGAAGGATTGCCGACCGACTGGATCGTCATCTAGTCGGTCGATGCCCCTTCTTATACCGGCTAATGAGCACAAAAAGTTCCGATACGGAGCGCGGGGCCCCGGGATCGATTCCTAAGACTCCTAGGCTTGATCTAATAGTTAGATACGACCGTTATGAAGTCCGTCACGAATGACATACTTCGAAATCGACAATCCTAAGGAAGAAACGAGAAAATACGACGAATCGATCGAAAATGAAAACTACGGAGACGAAAACCACACAAGAGGAGAAAATCCACCAAAACATATATTATATTATAATAAATCCAGATACATGAAAAGCAGTCGTTACATCCTCCCCAACTTAAGAAAAATTCCGTCCTCGGAATTTCCAAATACTCACGAGTCCGGAAACAAAAGTGGGAAACGCTCTCGCATCTCATCCTCATTCTCCCAAGTAGACTCTCCAGGTGAGCCATGTCGCCACATCACCCTCACAAGATTGACAATCTTGTTCCGAAGCGATTTCTGACGCCTGTCCAGAATCTGCACTGGATGCTGGTCATACGTCATATTGGGGCGAACGGTAATCTCCGAAAAATCTACCGCATGAGATGGATCGCTAATGTATCGACGAAGCTGCGACACATGGAAAACATTGTGAACTCCTTCCAAAGATGGCGGCAAGGCCAAGCGATAAGCTACCTCGCCAACCCTCTCCAAAATGTCAAACGGTCCAATGTATCGCGGGCTCAACTTCCCACGCTTCCCAAAACGAATCACACCGCGATTCGGGGAAATCTTCAAGAACACATGGTCGCCTGGCTGAAACTCCAAAGGACGACGTTTAGCATCCGCCCAATGCTTAAAACGGTCCTGAGCAATTCTCAACCTCTCCCGAATATTCCTGAAGATATCCACGGCCTCCACGATCATCTCAGGTCCCAACAACTCCCGATCACCAACGTCATCCCAACTCAATGGCGATCGACATTTCCTCCCATAAAGAGCGGCGAAAGGCGCCATGCCAATACTCGCCTGGAAGCTGTTGTTGTAAGAGAACTCCACCAAATGTAGATGGTCCTCCCACGAACCCTTGAAATCCAACATGCACGCCCTCAGCATGTCTTCCAAAATCTGAATCGTCCTCTCGGACTGGCCATCCGTCTGCGGATGGTACGCCGTGCTGAAACTCAGACGCGTACCCAAGCTCTTCTGTAAACTCTGCCAGAACTGAGATGTGAACCTCGTGTCTCTATCAGACACGATACTCATGGGGACTCCATGAAGTCGCACAACCTCCTGCACGATTCACGTTACATCACTATCCAAACTAGGAAAAAGGAAATAAAAACGGAGAGTAAAAGAATTTTACCTCCATATATCTCCTTGCTAGCGCCTCAGTGGACTGTCCCACTCGGAACGGAATAAATTGCGCAGATTTGGTCAATCGATCTACGATCACCCAAATCGCGTCATTCTGCTTCGGACTCCGAGGTAGTCCAGTCACGAAATCCATAGTGATGTGTTGCCATTTCCACTCCGGAATCGGAAGCGGTTGTAGCAACCCGGCCGTACGCTGATGCTCCGCCTTCACCTGCTGGCAAACCAAGCACTTGGCTACACTCCGAGCCACACTCCTCTTCATACCATGCCACCAATAATTGAGACGAAGATCCTGGTACATCTTGGTGCCACCAGGATGCACAGAATACGGCGAACTGTGTGCCTCCACCATCAGCTCCTCTCTGATATCCCCAGCTGGCACACACAACCTGGCTCCGAACCTCAGCGAGCCATCCTCATGAATCAAAAAGTCAGTCCGCAAACCGGCTTCCACCTGCTCCCGAATCCTTACCAGCTTCGGATCCTCAGCCTGGCCAGCCTTAATCCGATCCACGATCGTCGACTGTACCTGCATGTACATCAACGAAGAAGCCTCCCCAGGAAGAAAAATCTCCACACCCGACTCACAAAAATCCTGCTGTAATCTCCACTGCGAAGTCAAAATCATCACCGCTGGAAGCCTACTCAAAGCATCCGGAACCACATTCACCTTGCCAGGGTGAAACTGCAAGTCAATCTCATAATCCGCCATAAGCTCCAACCATCGACGCTGTCGCATGTTGAGCTCCTTCTGAGTGAAAATGTACTTCAAGCTTTTGTGATCGGTGAAAATCTTCACCTTCTCACTCAGCAGGAAGTGCCTCCAAATCTTAAGAGCAAACCCAACGGCAGCCAACTCCAAATCATGCGTCGGGTAATTCTTCTCATGAACCTTAAGCTGACGAGACGCATACGCCACAACATACCCGTGCTGATGCAACACACAACCTAGACCCTTGCCAGAAGCATCGCAAAAGATCTCAAATCCACCGCTGCGATCAGGCACAACAAGAATAGGGGCAGTCGTCAACCTCTCCTTCAGAACACCAAAAGCACTCTCACAATCACCCGACCAAACAAAAGCAACATCCTTCCGCGTCAACCTGGTCATCGGCTCAGCAATACGAGAAAAGTCCTTAATGAATCGCCGATAATAACCAGCAAGTCCATGGAAACTCCGAATCTCAGACGCAGACGACGGAACAGGCCACTCCCTGATGGCCCGAATCTTCTCGGGATCCGCTGAAATACCATCTCCAGTCACCACATGTCGGAGAAAAGCAACTCGATCCAGCCAAAACTCGCACTTCGAAAACTTAGCATACAAACGATGCTTCCTCAAAATCTCCAACACCGTCCTTAAGTGCGAGGCATGCTCTTCCTCCGACTTCGAATAGATCAGAATGTCGTCAATAAAGATAACAACAAACTTATCCAAAAAGTCGTAGAAAATCAGGTTCATCAGATTCATGAAAACTGAGGGCGCGTTAGTTACACCAAAAGGCATAACCACGAACTCATAGTGTCCATACTTCGTCCTGAATGCTGTCTTCGGAACATCTCCCTTCTTCACCTTCAACTGATGGTAACCACTCCTCAAATCCAATTTAGAAAACACCCTCGAACCTCCAAGCTGATCAAAAATATCATCGATGCGAGGCAACGGGTATTTATTCTTAATGGTCACCGCATTCAACTCCCGATAATCCACGCACATGCGACGCGAACCATCATTCTTCTTCACCAACAACACCGGTGCTCCCCACGGAGACACGCTAGGATGAATATAACCCTTCTGCAAAAGCTCATCCAACTGCTTCCGCAACTCTTCCAACTCTGCAGGTGCCATACGATACGGCGCCTTCAAAATCGGCTGCGCACCTGGAACAAGATCGATAGAAAATTCCAAAGCTCGATCAGGCGGCAAACCAAACATCTCCTCGGGGAAGACGTCGCCAAAATCTCGCACCACAGCTGGCCACTCCAGCTCCATCTGCATAGCCACAGCCTCCACCGGCCTGGCCCGAAATCTGACAGGACCAAGCGAACTGCTACCACGACTGAACTCAAATACTGGATGTCCAGGAATCTCGAACACCACCTTCTTCCTCCTGCAGTCAATCGTAGCATAGAAGCTCGCAAGCCAGTCCATCCCAAGAACTGCATCATAGTTGATGATGTTGTGGAGAATGAAATCAGCGAAAAGCTCATGTCCACAGACCACCAACGAGCAAGAATTGCAACCACGATGCACCGAGACCACACCATTCACTGTAACGATATTCCAACTCTTGGGAAGAGGGGACGTCGACAAGGAATGCCTCTCCACGAAGCTCCGAGAAATAATGCACATCGATGCACCAGAGTCAAAGAGGACTCGTGCAGGAAATGTGCAAACCAAAACCACACCTAATCAAGCAATTAACAATCAAACCCTAGTCTAGCAAACAACCATGTTCAAGCAAACAACATAATCTAACAATCAAAACCAGCTAGGAAAGTAACAGCTAGATTGAGGATTACCTGCGATAACCTCATCCACAGCCTCGCTCTCCGCAGCGGTCATCAGAAAAGCCTGCCTCCTCGGTGGAACAGCCTGCTGAAAAGCCTACCTCTGCAGAACAAGAGCTGCTCCATGACCAGCAGGAACAGACGCTCGCTGCTGCAACGGCTGTACTGCAATAGGAGCCCTCCGCAGCTGACCCGCATGCCGACAATCCTTCGCGACATGGGAAGCATCACCACAAACCAGACACTGGCCCAAAAACTTCCGACACTGATCCTTGACATGGCCAGGCTTGCCGCAGAAATGGCAAGTCTTCAGAATAGGCCCTCCTGGCCTCTTAAACTGAGCGGACTGATTAGGCCTGAATCCAGATCTAACCACAGCTCTCGCCTGTTCCACAGGCCTCTTCCCAGCACCAACAACAGACCCTCTCCTCTGGTTCACGAGCAGCTCCTGCCTCTTGGCAGCGACCAGAACCTTCTGATAAGATTCCCGGTCAGAAGAGGTCACAAAACTCTGGAGCTCCGAAGCAAGCCCCTGCAGGAACCTCTGAGCTCTCTCCTCAGCGTCCTGCACCATCTTTGGTGCAAACCGACTCAGCCTCATGAACTCTTGGTGATACATGTCCACCGACGAGCTCCCTTGCTTCAGATCGATAAAACGCTGCAGCATCTCCTCCCTGGCAGCTTTCGGGAACAACTCACCATCAAATCTGGCCTTGAAGGTAGCCCAAGCTATCGGCTCCACCAACATCTTTTCTTCCGCATCCCACCAATTCCGAGCATTATCCTTGAGTTGCCTCTTCGCCAAATCAACCCATCCAGCCGGGGTGATCTTGGCCATCTTCAGATTGTCCTCGATGTTCCGAATCCACTCATCGGCAGCCAGAGGACCCTCAGAACCATCAAAATATGCGGGACCCAGCTCCCGAAATTGCTTCGCTCCTGGCTCAGAGCGAGGGGCATCCGGAAGAGCCCGGGCAGCTCGAGCAAGTGGAGCATTCTGGACTTGCAAAAGCACGCCCTGCTGCACTTGCATCATCTGAAGCATCATCCGCATCATCTCACCGCTGGTGGGTTCCCGCTCAGGCTCCTCATCATGAGGGATCGCGCCACTACCCCCACCACGGGTGAAACGTCTTCCTGCCATCTAGTGACACAGAAAACGAATCAGATTAGACTCATAGCTTATGACTCGGACGCCGAACTTAGTTTATTGGACATTCTAATATTATTATCGCTATTCCAAAAATCGCAGTTACAGAAGGACCTGCATGGGCCACCAACAAAACCTGTCACGACTCGCTTCCCTAAAATAGAGGCGAGACGTGAAAAGGTCTGCACGGGAGTGGAGCTATGAAGCCCCAAACCCGATAAGCGTCAATAATACATAAGCAGGTCCCTGTAACCACAACAGAATAACAATAATAACACAAGGAGAGACTGAAATAAAATCTCGCATCTCATACATTGTCCAACAAGAAAATAAGTTCAACATCCAGAAAAGCCACCAGGCTAAAAGAAAGAGTCTAAAGGCCTAGAACAAGGCCAACAAAAGCAACAACAACAACAAGGTATAGGTGCTACGCACCGATAACAAAACAAATGTCTAAACAAAAGTAAAACACACGAAGACACTAGGACTGGTCCCCAGTGTCCACGTACTCCCCGTCAAACACAAGCTCGGGCTCGGCGTCGGTAAACACCTCGTCCTCAACAAGGTACTCAGGCTCAGGATCTAACATGTGTCACCCAAAAGAGTAAAGGGGCACATGTCAGCAAGTCTAAAAGACTTGGGCAAGGAAACTGAAAGTAAGGCAACTAGCAACCTAGCAGTTTAGTATGCATGACATGGCAGTTATAACATGAGTGCACAATTTAAGACATGGCAAGACGAATTGTACAAGGGAACAATTATCGGGACAAGACAAGAGTAGCCAAGCTACTAACATTCTCAATCAATTCACATTGTTGTAGGTGTTTACGCCCTTCAGCTGAATGGTTCATCATTCACACCGATCGGCACTAAACCCAATTCACGTTTCACGTTGTTTTGTAGATGTTTACGCCCTTCAGCTGAATGGTACATCATTCACACCGATCGGCACTAAACACTACCCCACCCCAGAGTTTATGCCTTACAACTGCAGTTGTTGATCAAACAGACCCCCAGTTGCCTGGCCGCTTAACCCTTACCCCATCCCACACGTAAACAAGCCAGGGTCCCTGCACATGAGCCCAGCAAGTGAGCCAGGGTTGCCCCGCACGGGAGCTTGTTTCTTAGTTCACAATTCAATATATCGAGCGTTGGGGTTAGCAACTCATTATGCTCGCTTCTGGTCACGAGCCAGGAACACAAGTAGTGTAGCGATGCTACGCAATCACGGGATCACCAAAAGAATGCAATGACATGACATTTAAATTGTGTACAGTTAATGGAAAGTAAACATGACATGGTAATTGTGTAACATGCTAAATGTCGGAACTAGCTTCGTTGTCAAGCTAGTTCCCCAATTTGCGCCTAGGCGAGTATCATTTAGTCGCCTAGTCTCTTTTACGCCTACAACAAGCAAATGGCCTAAAACATGGCCTAAACCCTAGGTGGCAAGTTTCACTTGCCTAGCACCGGGGATGAAGACCACTTCGTCACACAGATGCCAATCTATGGGGAAATCGTTGTTTTGGGGGATTAATCAACAAACAACATGAAATTTATTAGGGTTTCATAAAAAAATATAAATAGGTTATGAAAACAACGGTAGATCGATTTCTTACCGAGAGGAGGCGGAAGAAACACTCCGGGGAACCCTAGGATCAGATCTGGAAAAGATTGGAGAAGTTTGGGGAAACTAGGGTTTTGGGGGATTTGGGGATTTTGATGGATTTGGTGAGATTTTGGGAAAGATGAGAGGTAGATAGAGTGGATGGATGGTTTGGATGATGATTCTAGGGCTTGGAATGAAGGATTGAAGCTTGGAGGAAGATGGGGGCACAAGGGGGAAGATTTTAGGGTTTTGGGTCGTGTTGGGGAAGAAGAAAACGATTGGGTTGGGTTTAAATAGGATGGGCTGGCGGCTGCCCAGAAATTAGGGTTTCAACACTGGTTAGTCGGTCAAAGAGCAACCACTGACCGACTAGTTTGGCAACTAGTCGGTCGGTCGACCAACGCAGACCGACTAAGTGCAAACAGTAACTTCTGAACGAAAATAGGATTTTAGAGTTAGTCGGTCCATGAACAAATACTGACCGACTAGTTTAGCATCTAGTCGGTCGATGAACGTTCTTAGACCGACTAAGAGTAAACAGTAACTCAACTAAAATTAAGATGATGTGTTAGTCGGTTAAAGAAGCATTGCTGACCGACTAGTTTGCAACCTAGTCGGTCAACCAACGTTCTTAGACTGACTAACGATAAACAGTAACTCCTGAATAATTTAGGAAAGCCAACTAGTCGGTCCAAGAAGGATTGTCGACCGACTGGATCGTCATCTAGTCGGTCGATGCCCCTTCTTATACCGGCTAATGAGCACAAAAAGTTCCGATACGGAGCGCGGGGCCCCGGGATCGATTCCTAAGACTCCTAGGCTTGATCTAATAGTTAGATACGACCGTTATGAAGTCCGTCACGAATGACATACTTCGAAATCGACAATCCTAAGGAAGAAACGAGAAAATACGACGAATCGATCGAAAATGAAAACTACGGAGACGAAAACCACACAAGAGGAGAAAATCCACCAAAACATATATTATATTATAATAAATCCAGATACATGAAAAGCAGTCGTTACAATGCACGAAGGGAACCTTTTCTCATGTGAAAAGGACCACTCGATAAGTGGTGAAAGTCACTTTATAAGTGCGTAAAGGCACTCGATAAGTGAATGAAGAAGAGGATAAGTAAAAGGGCTAATATAGGCTAATAAGCTTATAATTGGTTATTTCCTACAATAACTACCCCTAAAGCCTATAAATAGGACCCAAGGGTATGCCTTTTACACCAATCTAACCATGCCATAAGTTTGCATAAGGCAACTTGTGTTCTTCTTCTCCCTTCCATTAAAATCCTCTTCTAAATAGAGATTTAGGCGGTGAAACTCTGCTTCGATCCTCCGTGACGAAGTATCGACCGTTGTGGCGAATCCGAGGGTGAAGTTCAGAGACTACGGTGCTGCATACACAAGCGTAAGTCTATGTTATTATTTGATCCTAATGTCGTTGTTTTGACAGGATCCTACAATGAGGTGGAGCAGTGGAGTTCTGTGGATGAGTTAGGTTGGGATGGCGAGGGGAGATTAGAGGGTGTTTGTACTTTTGGGGTTTTGTTTGTGTAGTGACGAGATGATAATGATGGATGTATATACAGATGGATGATGTATAAGATATCAGACCTTTCTTTGGGGTTAGTTGTTGTACAGTTTCCCTCTGTGATTCTTTCTGTGTTTATGTTATTGGTTACTTGGTTGTGCTTTGGGAACATTACAGGTACTATCCCAGCAGTGCACAGTGGACCTTCTTTGAGTTTTTTTTATATTTCCTTTTGTAACAATCGCTACTCTGGATCACCTGGGACGGATTCGTACTTTTCGGGTATCCTGGGAAGCGGGGCGTTATAGTTCTTCTTCATGCATGCTCGGGTATAGAAGATGCTCCACATACACTGCCCGTCCCAGATCCACTGGTGCTGATGAGGCAAGCTTTGATAGGACATCAGCACGGAGATTCTTCGATCGAGGAATGTGATGGATCTCTACTTCTTCGAATTTGGACAACTCAGCTTGCACGATCTGTAGATAGTTCCGCATCACCTCCTCCCGAGCCTCATAATTCCTGGTCAACTGGTAGATGACCAAGTTTGAGTCACAGTGCAAATGAACTATTCGTGCCCCCAATGCTCGAGCCAGCCGGAGGCCATTGATGGCATCCTCATACTATCCCACGTTATTTGTAGTTGGGAAGTTGAATCAAAGAGCGTATTCGAGTATGTTGCCTTCTGGTGTTTGGACAACTATACCAGCTCTGCTCTTGGCCCTGGTAGCTGATCCATATGCTTGCACAATCCACGTTGCTCCTGCCCTGGATGTATCGAGCCACTGCCTATCAAGGAAGTAGAAGGGAGATCAGTTATCAAAGTAACAGTTGATACCTCTATTGGAGATCCGTCGTCATAGGTGCATTCGACAATGAAATCAGCCAGGGCATGTCCTTTGATGGCCGTCCTAGGCTTGTAGTGAATGTGGAATTCACTCAGCTTGACTCTCCACTTTAAAATTCTCCCTAATCAATCCAACCCTCTGAGTATCTTACTCACATAGTAGATCGTGTATTGCATCCCAGATTCTTCCTTGACCAAGGCTGAGCTAACAGCCTCTTGAGTGGCTGCCAAGTAAATGATCAGTTGGTCTCCTTCATTGGGCTTCGTTAGGAGCGATAGGCTACGAAGATACTCCTTCAGTTCACAGAAAGCTCGCTTGTAGTCTGCATCCCACTCAGTGGTTTTCCTGTCGCCTGTTGATAGAGCTATAGCCATCCTTAAGACCTTGAAGAAAGGAAGCGATCGCTTTACCGACTTTAACAGAAAACACCCGAGGGCTGCAATCCTGCCATTCAATCTCTGGAGCTCCCTGATTGTGGCTGGCTCATTCATGCCTACGATCACCACAACCTTATCAGGGTTGTCTTCAATCCCACAGCTCGTTAGCATGAAGCTGAGGAATTTTCCAGATCGAACCCCGAACGTATATTTGGAAGGGTTCAGTCGGAGGTTATACCGTCAAATCTCTGCGATAGTCTCTGTGAGATCCGTGATATGGTTAGCTGGGCTCTTCGACTTAATCAGCATGTCATCAGCATAGACTTCTAAGTTTCTCCTGATCTGTGCTGTGAAGACTTTATTCATCATTTGTTGATAAGTCACTCCAGCATTCTTCAGACTAAATGACATATTTCTATAACAGAAAATACTTCAGTCTGTAATGAAAGAAGTCTTTTCATCATCCTCAGGGGCCATCTGGATCTGATTATAACTAGAGAAGGCATCCATGAAACTCAAGAGTTCATACCCAGAAGCATTATCAACGAGATGGTCGATCCGAGGTAGAGGATAACTATCCTTCAGACACACCTTGTTAAAATTAGTGAATTCGACACACATCCTCCATTTTCCATTGGCTTTCTTTACCATCATCACGTTGGATAGCCACTCTAAGTAGTGGAACTCTCAGATGAAGCCAGCCTCTAAAAGTCGGTCCACTTCTTTTATAGCTGCTTTCATTATATCACCTCCGATGTTCCTTTTCTTCTGCTTCACTGGTTTGAAAGTCGGGTCGATATTAAACTATTGGGAGATGACCCGAGGGTCGATGCCGGGCATGTCATCAGGAGACCAGGTGAAGACGTCGGCGTTCTCCCTCAGGAAAGTAATCAAATGTTCTCTTAGGTCAGAAAGGAGTCTCGACTCAATAGGAACAGTTTTTTACTTCATCGTCCGAGATACTGATGGACTCGGTCTCCTCAATTGTAGTTGGCTGTCAGTTTGTCGATCGCCCTTATCGCTGTTAAGATCGATCGGGTTTACCTGCTCCGTTCTCCTTATTGTGGTGGATAAGAGCTACCATGATATGGACTGCATCTGATTCCCTTTCACCCTTCCGACTCCTTAGGGAGACTGAAATTTAATCATTTGGTGAAAGGTAGAGACTATCACCACTACTAAGTTGAGAAGCAGTCGGCCAATGATTCCATTGCAAGCAGAGTTGATTTTTACCACGATAAAGTTGTTCGAGCGGGTGACTTGTCGTGGAGACTGTTCGAGGGTAACAGACAGCATGATCACACCAGCTACTGGTGTAGAGTGTTTCGTAAAACCGACTAGGGGCCAGGACACTCTTTCAACTTTGATGAAGCCAATCCTATCCTCTCCAAAGTGGTAAAGAAGAGCAAGTCACGTGAACTTCCCGTGTGGATGAGCAACCTCCTTACTTCCACTGTACTAATGAAGATGCTTATGATGACGAGGTCGTCATGCGACAGCTCCACACCCTCCAAATCTTCATCTGAAAAAGATATAGTGGGTGTGGAATCCAATGGACGCTTTCTTCCCACAGCAGTGGTCATCACCCTACCAGCATATGAACTCTGGAGAGAGGAAGACAACTCACAGTGTGGTGGTCCGTCCAATATTATGTTAAGGATACCAATACCGGGCAGAGTCAAAGGACTCTTCATGGAGGGTACGAGCTTTCCAGCCCCTCAATTCATGGGGAAATTCGACATCGTGAATACTAGAAAGTGACAGGGATGTTGACTCATTATTTCCCTCAGATGGTGCCAAGTATTGACAGATGGGTTTCGGCCAACAGTAAGGTGGGCTGACTCAGTTGCCTCTGATGAAGTGGACCCTCATCAACTGTTGAGAGGGACCAGCAGTGGTTGGAACCTGGGTCAGAGAGATCCATGTTTGAGCTATTGAGCAGAAGCTCGACCTAACTCTAGGTCGATCTAAGTGACTTGAGGAGCTGCTGGTAGGGTCGGTCCACGAGCTATCTGTAGCACCGACAATCATCAAGGGGGTCGGATCTGGGTTCCGACCCAAATCCCATTTGATGCTTAAATCAGTATTGGACTAAAAATGACTCGGGGCAGCGAGATTGAGCTAATGGGAGATTGATCAATTGCTGTCGCTCCGAGTTAAAGAGGAAGACATATAAAAGTGGAAAGTAAAAGAGGAGTTGTCAGAGTACCTAGTATATTCAGTACCACATGAGTGTGAACCCTTTTTCTGTCCTTCTTCTGCCTATTTAGAGATGATGATTTCTCCTTTGTACCATTTATAGTAACGGCCCTCCTTTATTGCAGCATAATCTTCCTTAAAATGTGGGTAACTGTTGCCTTCTTAATTTGCCATTATTAACCAATCTCGTACGATTAACAGGACACAAGGGGAGAATGAGCTGGCTCCTTGACTGCGTAAGAGTACTCCTTCCTGAGTTGGCCTCTAGGCTGTTGGGCTGAGGCCTAGCACTTCAAGTGGGCTTCACTCTCTTGGTAGAATATATCTCCCTACTTCATGGGCAAGACCCATGTATCAACTGTTCGAAATAATGGCTCTCAAAAGCCTTTATTTTATTCCCACTAAATCTTTAGTCTCACATTGCTTGGGAAATTTGCATTGGAGGAGTATATTAGGGATTTGTTAAGACTTAGGGATATGCCCCAAGGGGTACGACTCTTTTATGAATGGGAGAGGACTTACATGAGTATGGGTCCACCACACGTGCCGCCGCCGCCGCCGCCACCCGCCCATCCACTGACCGTGCCGTGACGTGTACGTGTCGTGGCGCGCACGAATTTCCTTTTTTGGACGTCATGACTTTCCTTTTTTGGACCTAGCCCATTGATGTTTCAGATTCTAAAAGTTGGAAATGGCTACTTGATTGATGCAGTTGTTGCAGCATTCAATGCCTCTCCTTAATACGCAATTAAAGCCTTGTTTTAATACGCGACAATTATTTACAGCATTCAAATCCTCTTTTTAATATATTATTAATATTTGGCCCTTTGAAATTCTGTAATAGCCATTGTTTGAATTCTTATTTATTTAACTTCTTCATTCCTCAAGAAAGATCCCGCAAACAGAATTCTTCTTGATTCTCCATTCCATCTCCATTCCAGATTTCTACTCACTCGCTCCTGGGTACAACTGTCCTGTGCAAACTCCAAAGTTCCTAACCGCGAGTGGACACGTATAGAGGATGTTGTGATAATCGTGGGGAGTAACCGATGTTATCGATTACCACCGAAGTCGGGCCGAAATTGCTTTCAAGTCAGTGGTTATCCCACGACACAGCCTTGAAATTCTTCTGATATTTATTCTGTTTCTATGTTCCTCCTCGTATAGCATCAGTATTCTACTTCTTTTTCCTACAATTTGAAAGCAATTATTCCGATATTATACCATGGCTATCATCGCAAACAAATCCATTCTTGACCTTTCCAAATTGGAACCACTCGATGGTAACAATTACAAAAGACGGTCTCAAAAACTTCTTATGTTTTTTGAACAACTAGAAATCGATTATGTCTTGTTCACTGATTATCCCGATGTTATTTCTACTATCGAAAACACATCTACCACTGCTATTGTTGCTACTGCTAAGTAGTCTACTAAAGAAGAGATTAAGAAATATGAGAAGCATAACAAAACTGTTAGTTTCCACCTTCTTAATCATATGAAAAACTCTCTGTTTGATTTATTTATGATTCATAAGTCTTCTAAATTTTTATGGGATTCCCTAGAGAAGAAATATGGTGCAGTTGATGCAGGTAAGAAGAAGTTTGTTGTTGGGAAATGGCTGAATTTCCAGATGGTAGATGATAAACCTATAATAGAGAAAGTTCATATCTATGAGAACCTATGTGCTGATGTCCTTAATGAGGGCATAAGATGTGTGAAATATTTCAAGTGAACGTCTTATTGGAGAGGTTCCCACCATCATGGAATGAATACAGGAATCACCTTAAACACAAAAAGAAGGATCTGTCGCTGTATGAGATTATCAGTCACTTGAGAATTGAAGAGGCTAATCCCCTCAAAGATACGCCTGATTCTCTTTCTGTCAATTCTATAAAGGTTAATATAGTTGAATCTGCTAGTCCTTTTAACAAAAACATGTTCAAAGGCAAAGGGAAGAAGACCTTTAACCAAGGAAAGAATAAGAAGTAAGGCCGGTTCACCAAACCAGAAGGCAAGGTCCAGAAGCCAAACATGGTGTGCTATGTCTGCGGCAAGACGGGCCATAAGACCTATCAATGCAATCAACGCCAAGGACCCTATAAGACGATCCAGAAACAAGGTGGAAATGCTGCTGCTGCTGCTGAAGCTAATCTTGCTGAACAGGATGAAGTCATTACTGTTGTAGTCGCTGAAGTGAACCTGATGGCCATAAGACCTATCAATGCACTTAACGCCAAGGACCCCCATAAGACGCTCCAGAAACAAGGTGGAAATACTGCTGCTCAAGCTAACCTTGATGAACAGTATGAAGACATTACTACTGTATTCGTTGAAGTGAACCTGATGAGCAATAACATTGATTGAGTGCCGGACATTGGCGCTACAAGGCATCTCTATACCAACAAGGAGATTTTTCATGACTTCAAAGATGCTACTGATACAGAATGTGTCTTCATGGACAACTCAACCACTACGGGAGTTGCTAGTAGAGGTACAATCTTACTGAAATTCACTTCAGGAAAGACTCCTATCCTCAACAATGTCATGTATGTCCCATCACTGTGCCGCAACCTAGTGTCTGGTGCCTTATTGTATAAAGCTAGACTGAAACTTGTCTTTGAGGCTGACAAGGTTGTTATCACTTGTAGTGGGGACTTTGTAGGAAAGGGGTATCTGAGTGAGGGTCTATTATTCTTAATGTTATTTCTAAAATTTTGAATAAAAATGCTTCTGTTTATATTGCTGAGTCTTTAGGTTTATGGCATGGCCGACTAGGACATGTCAATATTGCATCAATTATAAGGCTAAGGAACTTGACTCTAATTCCCGCAGTAAGCTCAACAGAGTTCTCCAAATGCTCTGTTTGTGTAGAAGTTAAGTTTACTAAAAACCACGTAAACCTATCTCTACTAGGCAATCAGACCTTCTCGAACTAATTCATACGAACTTAGTTGACTTCAAATATACCCGAAGCAAAGGAGGAAAACATTACTATATCACCTTTGTTGATGCTTACTTTAAGTTCACTAGGGTGTACCTTCTTAGAACTATAGGTAAAGCAGAAGAGATGTTTATTAAATACAAGTCCGAAGCAGAAAACCAACTTGATAAGAAAATCAAGAGAGTTAGGTGTGACAGAGGTGGAGAATATAGTGCCGACACCCTAAAAGACTATTATGAGAATAATGGGATTATACATGAGTTTAGTGTCCCTTACTTACCACATCAAAATGGTATAGCTGAACGTAAGAACAGAACCTTGAAGGAAATGATGAATACTATGCTTTTGAGTTCAGGGATGTCTGATGACATGTGGGGGGAGGCTACTCTTTCAGCTTGTCATGTTCTTAACCGTGTACCCCATAAGAAACTAGAAAAATACACCTTCTGAGATGTGGAAAGGATATACTCCCAACCTAAATTTTCTTAGAGTGTGGGGGTGTTTGGCCAAGGTAGGTCTACCTGACTTTAAGAAGTCTAATATTAGATCTAAGACCTATGATACCGTGTGTTGGAAGCAACGATCTAGGATCTTGGTTTGATGATGACAAACGTGTCGGTATATCTAATATGTGTGCTTAGTGTGTTTCAGGCTTGGCGAAGCAATATATCTTCACTATTTGACGGAATTGCTATTCGTATAGCACATTAGGAGAGATGAAGTGTGTGTGCTCAAAGAAGCTTGACTTGGTCAATGGAAAGCAAAGTGGACCAAGTCAAACTTACTTAAGAGATTGGATTGCTTCAAATTAATGTGATTTTCAATCAATCAATTAGATGGATTTGTGCCTATCCCTCTCCTATTCAAATACCAAAGAGATCTATTCATATCCTTCTCCAATGCAAAATCCCAATCAAACTACACGTTTCCTATATCTTAGGGATTCCACATTATCTTAGCCACACTTCATTGAAACCCTAGCTCTTAGAGTATAAAAACCCATCATAGGGGGCATGAAAAAAAGAGAGTGCGGCAATCAACGCAATACATCAAAAAATTCCTATACATCTTCAAAGCATTGGCCTTCTCCTATAGCAAATCACCTAGCCAAGGCAACCATTGCCTCAGCCGTAACTCCCCAAGACAAAAGAAAATAAAAATAACTCCTTGAAGGCCAAACCCACATTATCACCATCATCGGGGAGACCCACGCTGCAGAGGAGGCTAGCTCTTTGGGTTGCCAACGACACCATCGGAGAAGAGTTTGTCTCCGCCGTGAGCTGTCGCGGTCGTCATCTACACCATCGAAGGGTCACCGACGACGAGAACTTACCGCTGCAGACGACGACGAAGAGACTGAGCCTGTCACCGTCGAACGGTGCCCACGCCGTCGTCTTCGTGGAAAAGCAGCCGCAGCCATCATCGAACCATGTCGAAGTAGAGTCGGAGCTGGAAACGCTGACGTCGCTGTCAAAGCCCGTTGCTGTCACACCGGAGTCGAAGCCCACACGCTGCTCCAGTCGCCATCGAGTCGGAGAAGGCCAAAGCTCACCGCTGCAGTCGAGAGAACTCAGTCGACCCATCGTAGGAGAAGATTCACGCTCCCATCGCTCATCGGAGCTGTCAACCGCTCGACGACGAAGAGCTCGACGCCATCTGCTCGCCATCGAAGACCGCCTGAGAAGAGACCGCCGCTGCCTTCGCCATCAAGAGACCGCCGCTGATGTACGCCATCGCCGCCGCTGTCAAAGCCATAGCTGTGACTCATCGCCAGAGAATCACTCGCCTTCGCTCGAAGAGACCGCCGCTGCATCGTCGCCGAAGTCGAAGTTCGCCATCGTGGAAGAAGCCGCTGTCGACGAAGGCGAATTGCTGCAGGCCCTAACACAACGCTGGAGATTGCTGACGTGGCAACCCAATAGCCTCTGAGTTCGACGTCATTTGCATGAGGCGATGCGGTCCGCACGATCTCGTAAATCAACGGTGGAGATAGCTTTGCGAGATTGCGATTGAACGAAATTGGGTGGATCCGCATGCTGACGTGGCAGGAAAAATAATTGGGAATTTCTCTGCGAACCGACCGAACATTAATTGGGATTGAATTGGATTGCTGAGTGCACCGACGGCTAATTCATTAAGGAGTTTCTGAGCGCACAGACCGACTTATATTGGATTCTGAACTGCAATTGCTTTACGTACAGACCAGTGCATATCTTGCAATCCAGGAGTCAGATTGAGACACCGTTTACGTCAGATTGGAGCTGACGACGTGCTGATTGGACAGAGACGCCTACGCAGACACAAACTGAGCATTTCTAAACTCTAAACTCCTTTATTTGTGTCTTAGTGTAACGTTCTCTGTGGGGAAACTTTTACCTGTTTTTGGTGACTATTTTGGGACTTGTCTAGTTGGGGCTAGACAAGTGGGACCCAGCTAGTTTGGGACTAGCTGGTAGAAAGCTTTGCTAGGATTGATAGTGAGAGGAAACACTGTGTGTGGGGTACTGAGAGTCCGGCGAGTGTAGAGACGTAGAGGGTGCTCTGAGCGTGCTCTAACTTGTGACTTTGTACCTATTGCACTATTCAATCTAGTATTAGCTTTGGGGGCTGGAGTAGGTCGTTGGGACGACCGAACCAGGGTAAATCTGCTGTGTACTCTGTGTCTGCTTTTCATTACTCTGGTTGTGCTTTTAACTGCGTGTGATTTCTCGTGGGTTGCACGAGAATTTTTTATTAGCCTATTCACCCCCCCTCTAGGCTAGGATCCAGATCCAACACCGTGTTCATTGGTTATGCTCATCATAGTGATGCTTATAGATTCATGTCTTTAAAAGATCACTTTATTTTTGAGTCCATAGATGTAGAATTTTTTGAGCATGTTTTTTCCTTCGAAAAAGGAATCAATGTCTCTTATGCCTACTGATGTTTCTATGTCCACACCTTCAACATTATCTGATGATGTGTATACAAATAGTTCTACTTTTACTAGTACTATTACTGATGAACCTAGAAGGAGTAAGAGGCAAAGAACTGAAACCAGCTTTGGACCTGACTTTATTATAGCTTTCCTATTTGAAAATGCATGTATAGATCTCATTAGTGATGAGCTTGTGTCTGCCTTTATGATAGAAGAAGACCCAAAAACTTATAATGAGGCAATGAGATCCATTGACGCTAGTTTTTGGAAAGAGACTATTAAAAGCAAGCTTGATTCTATTGTTTCTAACCAAACTTGGGAATTGACTGAGTTACCTAAAGGTAGTAGACACATTAGTAGTAAATGAATCTTCAAGAAAAAGATGAGACCAGATGGTTCAATAGAAAAGTTCAAAGCTAGACTTGTGATTAGGGGTTTTACCCAAAAGAAATGCTTAGACTATTTTGATACTTGTAACGATCACTTTCCGACCATATGTTTTTAGCGCGTAGCTGTGTTTCGTGTGTGTTTTGTGTATTTGATTTTTATTACTATCTTCCATAGCTCAAACACGCGACCGAACCTTGTTTTCATGACCCTCTCGAAGGCACGAGCGCCCCGGTATTTTCCTTGTAATTTTTGGACGTCGAGGAACCTATCTGCATATTTCATTATCTCATTATTAATAAAGCAATTTTTTTATTTTCAAGTTTGTACACTTCATAAATATCAATTATTTTAAAACTAAGATACTGTTAAATTTTTTTAACGTAATCAAATCTTTGATATTTTTTTAAAAACCAAATCTAATGGAATCCTCTAACTAACCTATTAATAAATCTAATCCCCCTAAAATCCAAACTGTCTCTAACCCCTATCCCACGTTTCTCTCTCTCCTCCCCTATTTTTAAACCCCATGGCTTACTCTCTTTGTTTCTTAAAAAAGAAAAACAAATCCTAAACAACAGAGCTTCCCTAAATTAACCCCACGCATCACCAGGCCGAACCAAACTCTTTCTTTTTTTTCTCCATGCTCTGCCGCACAAACCTCTGGGCTTCACGCGCGTCTCCCTTCTCCGACCAACCCAAGACCCCAGTTCTCCTACCGTTCATCTCCAGGGCACCGCACCTCCCTTCGGTCCCCTCTTCTCCACGCGCACAGCCTCCCCTGAAACCCCCAAACTCCGGCCTTCAGTCTTTCTTTCTCCCGCGTGCCAGCACCTTCCCCCACACCTGCAAACCACCCAGGCCGCCGGTTTCTCTCCCCCCTTTGACCTGAAGCTCGCGCAAGCTTCCCAGTCCGGCCATCACCAGCCCCTTGTCGTCCACCCACGGCCCACATCAGCCCCCTTGCATCCCTAAGAGCCCACGCACGACTCCCGCAGATCTCGCGGCCTCCCGACGTCCCGACGTTGTTACCGTTGTCGTGCCATCTCGTTGCGCTACTCGCAACTGAGGAGACCCCGTTGTCGTGCCGTCTCGTTGTGCTACTCGCAGCCGAGGCGACCCCGTTGACGTGCCATTTCGTTGTGCTACCCGCAGCGGAGACGATCCCGAGACGACCCTTACTGCGCTACCCGCAGTCGAGGACACCGAGCACCGCCACCGTTTCAGATCCGACGCTGACACGTGCACGTTCGTCGCACTAGGTTGGGCTTTTCACTCGTAGCAATCCAAACCGTACGACATTGAAAACCTAATTAAAATCAGCAACTTAACAACTAAATTTATTTTACGCTTATTTAAAACGATGTGAAACCGTAGATCGACGATCGGACATTTTGACTGTGCACATAGGATAGAAACGTCAAATAGGTTGAACTTTCAGAAATTGACATGAAAACTGATAGGTTAGCCATGTTTAACTTAGAAACAACCTAATAGGATTGCTAAACTGGTTCTGACACCGCCACCGACTTGTGACAGCGGACCCTGACCGACGCACTGCCAGAGACGAGACGCTTCCGACGAACGTCTTACTTGCCACCACAGGCAAGTGCCCCCACTTGCGTAGTTACAGCCATGTCTATGCCACTTTCTTCTTAGAACTGTAAACTGTTGAATAAGAGAACTGGACGTGAAATGATAGCATCCGGGACCCCCTCACGATAGCCTAGACTTGACAACGAAGTCTAGGTATAAACTGCAAACATGTTAGGGACTATCTGTGTGTGTGCGTGCGTGTGGACACCCTAGAATAACTATACACATGGCATGTCATGTAACAGCATTCACGACTTGTCTTGCACATACTGCGGGCAATAGGGCACTCTCCGAGACAGAGAGAGTGATCCCTTGTACAGATTCACCTACGGGAAGGTCGTCACTCACTAGGACGGAGTGAGTGGCCTGCAGACCATGGGGATAGAGGCACTCACCGAGCTAGAGTGAGTGGTCCTATACAGTGGTACAGATTCACCTACGGGATGCCCGTCACTCATCGAGTGAGTGAGTGACCCTGCAGACCGTGGGGATAGAGATACTCACCGAGCTAGAGTGAGTGGTCCTTTACAGTGGTACAGATTCACCTACGGGAAGCCTGTCACTCACCGAGTGAGTGAGTGACCCTGCGGACCGTGGGGATAGAGGCACTCACCGAGCTAGAGTGAGTGGTCCTATACAGTCTTGTCTTGTCTTGTCTTGGGGTGGGGTAGGGTTGAGTGGAAACCAGGTTAGAGAGTTTGGCCACTTTATAAGCTGAAGGTGTGAACCCTCTTGGTGTCGAGTCGCTTGGTGTCACACAATCTCGTCTAGTCTAGTCTAGTCTCGTCTCGGTAGCTTACACTATGACTTTGCCTGCCATGTTTACTTTCTGCACCATCTTTACTTTTCCTTACTTATACATGTCATGTTATGCATCATCTCTTTTTAAATCAACTTTAAAATGTCGCTCTTAAATCCCTTACACTTGCAGTAGAGTCTTTCTCACCTTTCCTTGTAGACTTTACCTGACGTACAGCTCCTTTCTCTTGGGTGTTGAACCTCAGGTACCGAGACAAAGTACACAGACGAGCCGGCCTTGCTTGAGGACTTGGAGCGAGAGGACGTTGATCCGGAGTACCTGCCAGACGAGGACCAGACCTGGAGGTTCCTCACCGTTGTTGTCTTCCAGAGGTTACTACTTTCTAGTTTGGGTGAGTAGCACCGCTTTACTTTTTGCCTAGGTTGGGTGCGTCGCACCGTTAGTTTCCTTTTAGTAGTTGTAGCCATGCTTAGGCTTCTTTTATTAGACTTGTCATTTGTTGGATATCATCTCCTTCATAAATGAATGCAATTTCCTTCGAGTACTCTTATTCTTATTGTTATGAACTTTTATACGCAAGAACCTGTAATTTTAACGGTATCTCTATAGACGCTTATTGGGCCCGAGCTTCACAGCTCTGGCCCATGCGGACCTTCGTCTCGTCCTCGCACCCGTTTTGGAAAGCGGGGCGTGACAGGTTTTAGTGGTGGCCCATGCAGGTCCTGCAAAAGTTCGTAGCAATAGATTACTCGTATTCATTTAAAATATCCAACTTAACTTGTACAAGTTTAATAATCCCTGATTAGATTAGTGACCCTAGTGTGATCTTAGCTATGATCTCTCTACCATAGGCACCATTTTAGTGTCATCCTATCCGGCATTAACCTTGTTCGACTCCGGTGCATCTATGTGCATCATAACCCAGAGATTCGTAACAGAACACTCCATTCCCACCCATACACTTCCTAAGTGTTGGGACATCACTATAGGGAACGAATTGGTGACGGTTAACTTGGGATGATGCTCGATTCCGTTGGTGATCAGTGGACACGAGCTTTTTGCCGACTTCATTGTCCATGATCTACCAATTTTCGATGTTGTTCTTGGCATCGATTGGTTGGGAGATTTCCATGCTTCGATCGATTTTCGCAACAAGAAAGTGGTGTTCAGGATTCCAGGCCACCCGGAGTTCGAGTTTCATAGCACAGAGCGTTCGCTTGGGCCTGTCAGGTTCTGGGCAAAGCCGGAGGAGTCGATCATTGTCACTACGTAGATGGAGGTCAGTATGCCAGCAGTCAGAGACTTCAACGACGTCTTCCCGGATGATATTCCGGGTTTGCCACCCGACAGAGCTTTGGAGTTCAGTATAGAACTTATGTCGGGAGCGCAATCTTTTTCGAAGGTACCGTATCGGATGGCTCCTGTAGAGCCTGAGGAGTTGCGGAAGCAATTGGACGAACTGCTGCAGAAGGGATTTGTACACCCTAGTGTGTCACCTTGGCCGTTCTATTGGTGAAGAAGAAGGATGGATCCCGTTAGATGTGTGTGGACTACAGAGGGCTGAATGTAGTAACTGTGAAGAACAAGTATCCGCTGCCTCGGATTGATGATATTTTTGACCAGCTTGGAGTTTCGAGGGTTTTCTCAAAACTGGATTGGAGGAGTGGGTACCATCGGCTGAAGGTGATGAGGGACGGTATTCCGAAGACGGCCTCCAGGACTAAGTACAGACACTATGAGTTCGTAGTCATGCCATTTGGTGTGACCAACGCTCCAGCAGTGTTTATGAACCTAATGATTCTGATTTTCTACGACTTCCTGGATAAGTTCGTCGTCATCTTCATCGACGACATTCTTATTTACTCGAAGTCTGAAGAGGAGCACAACCGTCATCTGAGGACAGTGTTGGAGACACTAAGACGTCATAAGCTGTATGCCAAGTTTAGTAAGTACGAGTTCTGGCTGGACAGAGTCGCATTCCTGGGACACGTGGTGTCTGGTGATGGCATATCAGTAGATCCGGAGAAAGTGTAACGGTCACTTTCCGACCGTACGTACTTTAGCGCGTATCCGTGTTTCGGGTGCGTTTTGTGTATTTGATTTTTATTACCGATTTCGCGACCGAACCCCATTTTCACCACCCTCTCGGCGGCGCGAGCGTCCCGGTATTTTCTTTGTAATTTTTGGACGTCGAGGGATCAATTTGCTTATCCCTTTACTAATTCCTAATATATATATATATATATATATATATATATATATATATATATATATATATATATAACTTAATAGGGTCTGGACGATTTTTTGATAACTAAACCCATATGTATTACTATTTCTTTTATCAGTACGTTTAGTTGCTTTGATTAATAAATCAAATCCTTAACTAACCTATTCTTATGTCCTAACCATTATTATTATTATATCAAATCAAATCACTTCTTTAAGATAAGATGTTTTTTTAATCTTAACCAATTAATAATTCAAATTAAAACTCATTTGATTTCTTATCCTATTGTAACCTCCCTCACGATTCTGATATCCCATTAGCCCTGTTCTCTCGTAACCTCCCCACACCTGCTGGGGCCAAGTCACCAGTATCATCATTATCACACGTCAACAACCTAACAGACTTGTCCCCCCACGTACATTCTCTCTTGTCCCCCCACGTACATTCTCTCTCCTCCCTACAAAATGCAACAGCAGCCTACCACTTTAAAAAAAACTCAAAACTTTCACATGGGCTCACATGAACCCATCATATCAAATTTTTTAGGCTTAAACTAAGATCACCGAATTTCTCCTCTCCCTTAGAAACTCAGACCCTACCCTGTCCTCGCGCAGACCACATCTCGATGCCGATGCCTCCGACCAGCCCTCTCCAAAGCCCCAGTGCCCATGCTTCCCCTCGCCATCTCTCGACACCCCGAAACCCAAGAGGCCGCCGTCCACCTCTCCGTTTAGCAACCCACGAGACCGCAGCCTCCGCAGACCCGCGCTGCGCGACCCCCATCACCGCTGGAAGCCACCTCGCCGTGGCAGCAACCCAGCCGCTCCGTTCACCGCAACCTCCGAGCAACCAGTGATGTGTCCATATTTTCCACTATTTTCATATCGTCATTTCATGGCATTCCATATCATTTTCGCATCCAAATCCCACATTTTACTACGATATTGCGTTTCTGACGATATATTCGAGTTTCGTAGTGTTTTATGAGTTTTTCAGGGATATTGGAGCGATTCGGGACCCGACTTGGGTATGGACACATCCGACACGTTCATGAGCTCATTGGCGAGGCTCTGGAGGAGTTCATCATACCTTTGGAGCCATTGGAGGAGAAGAGAGAGCAGGAGGATAGGAGAGAGCTTTAGTAGCTCCTGGAGAAAGTTTTCCAGACTGCTCGGTCAAGCAGTTCAGATGCTCGGACCGAGCAGCTTCAAATGAAAGAAAGGGGCAGATACGTGGATGGCTCGGACTGAGCAGTTCATCTGCTCGGTCGAGCAACATTTCTTCCCAAAGAAGCGACATGGACCGAACAGATCTTCTGTGACCAAGTCAGCCTCTGCTCGGACTGAGCTGAGCTGACTCGGCCCGTGAAGGCAGAGCGACGATTTTGAAGATTTTCGATTCCCTGTAGTGCTCGGTCGAGCAGCTCATCTGCTCGGTCCGAGCGACCGAACGACCAATGCACTGCTCGACCGAGCAGCCTACTCGGTCGGCAGCGCTAGGGCTATTTTTGGAAAGTGTCTTCTGAAGCCGTCGATTGTGCAATGCTTGGGACTGAATGCTTGGAGCTCGCGATGGCCAGGGAGAGTGACTCACTTAGAGATTTTTGAATAGTTTTTGAGCAGGAGCTTAGGCAATTTTTGGGGAGATTTATTTTAGATTAAGTTTTGTTAAGGAGTTTTGGATCGAAACTTGGGGATTATTATTTTGGTCCTCGATTGTTCTTGCGCTTGGGAATCTGGAATTTTTCTTAGATATATAAATTGCGATTCATATCCATCTCCCGTTGTAAGTCTTCTACTCTTATTCTTTTGATTGCTATGATGTCTTCATCTATAGAAATGATGTTTTTATCCGCTACTATCGCCATGTGTGAGTAGATCTTTCTAGGGTTGATGGGTTAGCCCTAGGATCCTAGGGGGAAGACATAGATCTGGATCCCTACGTTGAATTAGAGATTTAGGGGAGTATTTCGGTCGATCCTACCGAATCCCTAGATAACCCGTACTGAGATCATGACCACGGTCTGTGGAATTGATGTGATTAAGGGGTATCTAGGGATTCGAATAGGGAAATCGGTGGATCCAATCGAGGCTCGTGACCATGCCCGGCTCGTGCCTTGAAGGGATCCATTGACGAACTATACCGCTACGTTGATGGCTACCGCCATTGCGTCAACGAGAGCCACCGAAATACCTCGCAATTCTAACCCACGAGAGTGGTATGAATTGTGAGATTTATCTCCTAACCCTAGTGTAACGTGAGGACTCTATTCTAACGTCGACTCCCAAAGATTTTAGCGGTGATCCCTAATGCCCTAGTACCTTTTATTATTAAAACAATAACAACACCCAATCAACTCTACTTCAACCCGATAGCTATCTCACTTCGAGATTTAGAAGTAAATTGAGAATCCATACACATTATCACCGTCCCTGTGGGATTCGATATCATTTATACTATAACTCGACACCGTCCCCTTGTGGTTTGAGCCCGGAATTGAAACCTAGGGGCCATACCATGCCAGACGATCGTGACACCGCCAGGTGGAACCTAGGTGTAGGTTTTTGGAGCGTCAAGTTTTTGACGCCATTGCCGGGGACGGCAATAGTGTTTATCTCAGTTTATTTTTATTTTGTGAAGTTTGCTAGCACTCTAATCGTTTCTCACCTTTCCACCCATTTTTATTCTTTTATTTATTTCGGTGCTACTGACGGTATTTATTTGAGTTTTGTTGGTGATGAACACCCGCTTCAAGGGATCTACCAGAGAATTATTATTCGATCCCGAGATCGAGAAGACATCGAGGGTCTTAAGAGCCTCAAGTAGAAGTTCATCTCCCTCCGCTCAGATGGAGGACAACAACAATCCTCCTCTTCCTCGCACCGGGTCCATCAGGGACCATATGAAACCAACGTTTGGGAACAACTCCTCCATTCTTAGACCGCAACTGGCAGCAGAGAGCTTCAAACTAAAAATGGGGTTGATTAATCTGATGCAGCAGGATCCTTTCCACGGGCATCCGCATGAAAATCCCAACCATCATATAGACACCTTCCTGGCGAAGTGTGATACGTTCAAGGCAAAGGACGTTAGCGATGATGTTGTGAAGCTGCGGCTATTTCCGTTCACTTTGAGGGATAAAGTTTCATATTGGCTCCGGGCCCACTCTTCCAACCATTTCACCACTTGGGAGAAGCTTGCACTTGCCTTCGTGGATAAGTTTTATCCAGCCTCGAAGATGGTGCGAATCCGGGGAGCGATTTTCAAACTTCAAGCAGCTCCCACAGGAATCACTCTATGAGGCATGTGAGAGGTTTAAGGACCTCCAGCATCAATGTCCTCACCACAGGATCCAGCCCTGGGATTTGATGCAGAGCTTTTACAACTGACTCCAGCCTAGCACCAAAATGATCATCAATGCTGCGGCGTAAGGCACCCTACTTGATAAGTCTCCTAAGGAGGCTATAGACTTGTTGGAGCTCATGGCGGCCAACACTCAACAATGGAATGATGAACGGACTGTTGTGACCCGGACTCCCGAGGTCAAGGCTGCTAGCCACTTGGATTCTCACATCGGGACCTTGTGCAAACAAGTGGCCCGGATTGAGCAGCGTCTGGACTCCATCCTTGCTTCACCCAGCACATCTTATCATCCTACAGAGGAGTATGTAGATCAGGACTATATCCCTAGTAAGGCCCACTATGATGGTGCTGAGACATCTGAGTCTGTACAATACGTCCAAGGAGAGGGACGGAATCAGTGGCAGCATCCAGATGCTAGAAATCACCCGGGGTTTTCTTATGGAAACCCAAGTGGAAGGCTGCAACCTCCGCAATTTCAGAGACCACCGCCCCTCCTCAGCAGCAGCAGAACCAGCAACAGGGCGGATTTAGGCCAGCTGGGCCCTACCGACCGCCGGGTTATCAGTTCAACCGGCCACCTCAGCAGAATTATGCGCCAATTCCACCCAAGTCCAGTCTTGAAGCCACATTGGAGACTTTCATGAGTGGTCAGATCTGTTTTAATCAGGACACCTTGAACCAGTTTAAAATTATAAATTCTTCACTTGATGAACTGAGGCGTCAAATGTCGCAGCTTTTGAAGAATCAGGGGAGATTACCCTCAAAGCCGGAGACAAACCCGAGAGCCCAAGCTAATGTCGTGGTTTCAATTATCACACGTGGAGGATGGGTGACTGACCCCGTCATGGTTCCGGTGCTAAACAAAGAGAAGATGACTGTTGAAGAAGCCGTCAATGACGGCGATAGAGGAGAGGCCGCTGAAGAGCCTATAATCATTGAGGAGAAGGCAGATGCACCACCCACCACACCTACTACAGCACCTCCCCTATTGATGCTACAAGGAGTAAAGCTACCCGACCTCCCCCTCCATACCCACAGAGGCTAGCCCTAGCCAAGATGGAAAAGAAATACTCCAAGTTCATGGAGTTATTGAAGGGAATTCAGCTGAATATACTGTTTATGGACGCCATCACGGAGATCCCGATCTACTCCAATTTTTTGAAGGATCTTATCACGGGAAAGAGGAAACTGGAAGAAATTAAGCTATTGGAGGACTCCACCTCTGTTAGCAAAAATCATCTCCCCCGGAAGCTACCGGATCCGGGGAGCTTTACCGTGTCGTGCTCCATTGGAGGGATGCCTATCAGCAAAGCTTTGATTGACTTGGGAGCTAGCATCAGTTTGATGCCCCTCTCTATTTTCAAGAGACTGTAGACTGGGAGTGAGCTAGAGCAGACAAGCATGTCCATCCAGCTTGCGGATCATTCTATCACCTACCCGGTGGGTATAGTAAGGGATGTCCTTCTTCAGATACCCCAGGGCTATGCGTCCCCGTCGACTTTGTGATCATGGATATGCCCGAGGGAGGGAGCTCCCAACTTATACTCGGCCGCCCCTTCATGGTGACGGCCGGTGTTCTGATCGATGTCTGAGAAGGGATCCTCTCGCTCAATGTGGGGAATATCGAAGCTGAGTTCCGGCTACAGAAGCCGATGAGAGAGCGAGCTTATTTGGAAGGGGCCAGCTATTTGGAGCTTCTTGAAGACGAAGCCATCGAGGATTTCACATCTGAGGGGGTCGTGAAGGACCCAATGAAGACAAGCATCGATGATGACGGCGACCCAACCTACAACAAAGCGATAGCCACGTACATCTGAGTATTGGATGAGGAATTTCTACATCGTTCTCCAAATCATCAAGAACCGGAAGCTATAGGCTACTCGGGGGAGAGTCCTGAAGTGGGCGGATACCAAGTACCGCCGGATCTCACCATCGGAAAGAATGACGCGTGTCTTCCACGCGCACCAAATGATGATTGATAGATCAAAGGGAGTCGAGCTCACGACTAAAAACGAGCGCTTATTGGGAGGCAACCCAATTTCTTAGATTTTAGATTTTTTTTCAATTTCTTATTTTCATTTTATACATTAGAGATAAAATTATAAAAATCACAAAAATTTGATGAGTTCATCTTTTGTGCAGGTTGGACGTATGTGGGCATGCATATCGACATTATAAACGAAAGGAAGCTGGAGGAGAGCAATACATTTGAAGATTTAAGGAGAAAATGAAGGAAAATGGAGACACCGGAGACTCGACCGAGCAGCTACACAGCTCGGTCGAGCAGTGCTGAGACGAAAGAAAGGGCTAATTGTCACCTCCTCTACATGGCCAGAGCATCCACCAGCTCGGTCCGAGTAAACATTGACACGGCCCGAGCAGTCAATTGCTCGGTCGAGTACTACAGGCTTTTGGAGTTGAGGAGAATTCATCACTCTGCCTACACGGCCCGAGTGGAATTGGCATGGACCGAGTAGTGAATAGTCCGACCGAGCAGTACACTACTCGGTCGAGCAGACAAGGGAGTATATTACATCTAAATTTACAGACTCGGTCGAGCAGCCTAGCTGCCCGGACCGAGTCGGGTTGGGTTTTTACACCCAACCCGTTTCGATTTTTACTTCACCGTTAAATTCTTTTTTTACCTAATCAAAAAAAAATCTTACCCTCGAAATTTCCTCCCCCTGAGCTCCCTCCCTCACTCCCTAGTCGTTCAACCCCCCCTCCCCCGTCGCCGTCTTCCTCCTCCCGCACCGCCGTCGGCGCCGTCGAACGCACCACCCAACTCCGGTCAGCCGCCCCTCTCTCTTTCTCTCTCTCTATCGCTCCGCCCCTCCGTCACCCTCCCTAGTCGACATCGTCGTCGACGGCGCCACCACCATCGACGGCGCCGCCAATCCGACCACCCCAAAAACCCCCTCCGCCATTTTAACCCCCTCCTCCCCCCCCTCTCTATCAGCACCTGCCAAAAAGCCCCCTAACTCCGATTGCTTGTGCCCTAGGGCACGGACCGAGCACACTAGCGCTCGGTCAGACCCCCCCTCACCGAGTAACTCAGCTCGGACCGAGCAGTGGTACTGCTCGGTCGAGCAACCCCAATTTCCCATGTCCCCCAGTTTTAGTTTCTAAGTACTGATGTTTTCCTTGTTTCCATTGCAGATCTTCCTTGCCTACGTCAGCCCGGACTACAGAGACTAGCTTGGGGGATCTCTTGGCTCTCGCATCTCTCGCATCGCTCGCATATACGGTACACTCATTCCTTTATTTATTTTTATACCGTATCATCATATTACCATCGACACGAAGGTTCGTACGAGAGGTGCCCCCACCCCACCCATCCGTGGGAAGAGGCCCACTCCAGGTGCCTCGTCCTCCCATCCCCAGCGTCGTGCACGACTCACCACCACCAGCAGCACTACCACCACCACTACTGCCACATCCACCACAGCTCATATGCCTACAACTTACACACACATCGCTTCCACCACTACCCTTACCACCTCTACTCCCATTCCCTCCACAGCCACCACCGCCTCTGCATCATCTCCCCCGCACCCAGTAGGCACCAGGGATGCCCTGCCTGCACGTCTACGGACCTATGGCATCACATTTCGAGACGACACACACCGAGAGCGCTTTGTTAGGATCTCTAAGCGTCGTCTCATACCTACTTTGTTCATAGACGTGCCTACCCTATGCTCCCTTGGACTCCTATAGGGGGTCCATCACCTCTACCGAGCAATCGGTTTCGATTGCTTTCTCGGTGTCCACGCACCCACCTACACCCATATTGCACTCGAGGCACTCAGATCGCTCGCTCGCACCCCAGCGGGTGATGTTATCATATTTTGGCTCATGGATCACGACTGCACTATTACACATGCCATGATTCGAGAGTACTTTCACTTCCCTGCCATCCCAGAGCCCAGAGCAGCCTTCTCTCCACACTATGATATGGACACATTTGATTCTCGAGCCTTCTGGGAGCGTATTTCTGACCTTCCTTAGTATCGCCCTAGTCGGGCGAAGGCATCGTGCATCGTGCACCCATGCCGTCGCTACGCTCAGAGGCACTTAGCCACCACTCTCTTCTGCCGTCCTAAGGTCGGGACCATGTCCTTACCAGAGCTCACACATCTCATGGGCATGACCTGACTTCTGAGATTCCACCCTGATGGCTCACTTCACCCATTCATGCTCTCTGACGCAGCCCACTGGTTGTGTTATCGCCTGCTCCATACTGCCACCACCAACTTTGCCACTGACGTCTGTTGCGGTGGTTTCTTTACCATCTTTGCTAGGATGCTCGATATCGACATCCCAGATGACCTTCACCGCCCTGTTGGCCCGACACGCTTGACCCTCGGCATGCTCGAGCACATGCATATTATCCGACCTTATGGGTCTCGTCACTGGCTTTATCTCGTAGGCACTCACCACACTCCACATATGGTTCTTCCAGCCCCACACGTCACCCATATTGATCTAGTTCGGCTTGACTGGATGATTCCTCAGGTTTACCCGCTCCCTCCCATACACGTACTTGAGCCCCCCGGAGCACCCGTTGAGGCAGCCGCTGATGACCCAGTGCCACGCGCCCCGGAGTTCGAGTTGCACGACATTGCTGCCTTAGTTGCCAGCCTCCCAGTACCACCTGATCACCCATCATCTTCACGAGCCGTCTCTTCCACCACCATTGTATCTACCGCTTCCACGACTGTCGAGTCCTCGGGGACTGTCTTTACCTCTTGCCCCGAGACTCAGATTTCTCTGTCCACCGTTTTTGTGCCGGAGGGCACTGACTTCCAGTTTGCTCCTGACCTCACAGATCTAGACTTTTCAGAGCACGACCATGCCCCCACTCTTCCTTCTCTCAGCGACCTGATAGATACACTTCCTCTCTCTTTAGGTCACCATATCCCTCTTTCCGGCACCACTTCCTCATCATCCGCTGCCTTTTTCAGTGAGAGCGTGTCGATGTCTGTCTACTCTTCTGTGTCGACGACGGCTCTTTCTTCTGCATATGCTGAGTTACCTTCGAGCTCACCCTCTCCCACCTTCCATGCTCGGCATTGTGCCTCAGCTACATGGGACCGATTCACGAGAGTGGTGACTCATAGACACATCCCCCGCCCTCCACCCGACTCCCGTACTACAGATGGTCGCCTGACAGCGTTAGAGGAGTTGACTTCTCTCCTTCGGAGAGATTTCGATGACTTTGTACGCTCCACTGTGACACATCGCTCGAGAGTCGAGTCGGACTTGGCGTCCATCATAGATCTCCCCAGGATACGTGGACCCCCTCCAGTGATCCTTGCACATGCTCCACCACCCAGGCCAGACACTGTGATCGCCACCGCACCACTCAGTGCTTCACTTTCCCAGGCTTCTGCAGAGCCTGTTTCTTCACTTCTGAGTTGGACTTCACAGTAGATCCCCTGTCTACCCTGGTGTTATATTCAGCTGAGCCCTCCACTGCCACCATTGACCTAACTACTGACTCACCCACCACTCCTGGTCCACAGCAGAGGGACCCATCACCACCCCCAGAGGGTGGTGCCTCTGCTTGATGTCTTCCATACCAGTTTTTGCCTCCCTCTACTTATATTGAGCTCATCTGTCTGTTCGAGGCCTTACACTTACATAGCTTGGGGGAGGAGCCACCCATGCATCATATTTCATTCCGCATTGCATCATGTCATGTTTTTATTTTATTTCTTTTTTGCACAGTTTTTATTTTTTCCCCCACCCACCCGACCCATTTAGCATCATCTCACGCGTAAGAGCGGTTTCTTAGCAGTGAGGACACTGCTAGGTTTAGCTCGGGGGATGAGCGCTACCGCTTTATTTTTCTTTTTTCTTTTTAAAATTTCCTTCATTATTTCATTTTTTTATTTTTTTATTTTTTATTTTACTTTTCACCACTTTTTCACGTCGTTTTCTTTTTTCTCTCTTTTTGCATCATATTTTCTATTTCCACCATGCATGCATCTTTTCTCCTTTATTTTCCTATCTTCTCCGCCTTTCTTCTCTTTATTTGCTAAGAATGTTCCGCATGATGATATTTCTCATAGCCTTATTAGTCTTCTACACTGCTCACTTTCGATGACATGCTATTAGGGTAAATTTCAGTTTTACTATCTATATGCATGCATTTCTATTACTGATCTATCTGATTTAATGATAAAAATGAATTGAAAATCGAATGCATGAATTAGTATCTAGTATGAACTATGTTGGGTAATGCACCTAGGTTCACGCATCACTAGAACACTTGGAGTATCTGTTTTTATCTTATTCACTTCTGATTGCATGCCTGCTGCTATGGTGCTATTTACTGCATGCCTTTTTCAGTATTCATCTAGAGGAATGAAAATATCCATACTATTTATGAATTTAGTTAGGGTATTATTTTATCAAACCGTTGTGCATCTCTTATGAGTGAACCGAGAGTTATACTATTTTCCTTCTCCACATATCTATATATTTATCTACATATCAGTTGGTTACAGCCCCACATCTATCTTTACCGCATCTCACTTCCTAAACCCAAAAAGAAAAAAGTATAGCTTCTAAATGAAAAAAAAAAGAAAAGAAAAAAATGTGTATATATTCATATTGAAAAATAAAAAGAAAAAGGAAGAAAATGAATAAATTTTGTTTTGTATCTTTTCATTAGAAGCTATCACTTATACTGGGAAGAAAAAGAAAAATTCCTATCATATTCCTATATGTGACGCCTCAAGCTAAGCTTGGGGGTAAACCAACTGATCACTTGACTGAGCATAACAGTAGAGTGGAGACGGTGTATAACGAGGAGATTTAATAATACCTAAACTTTAAGAAATGCTTTAGTTTTTGGAGACTTTTCATGAATCGAAATGAATAACTGAATGGCATGACTTTTTTTATTCTCTATTGCATGTTGTGTGATTTCTTTATGTTCCTTGTGTATCTGTGATTGAAATGGGCATTGCCAACTTCTTTATACTAGACTCTAGGGATTGCATGCGATTGATAAGAATTTATGGTGTTATTTCAGTAGATCCATATCCTTTGCCTGTATTGCATGCCAGACATATGATTTGTAAAACTAGAAATTGCCAGTAGCATGTATGTTTATTATTTAGAGCATCGTGATTTACTATTTAGGCCAGAGATCTGACGGAACATCCCTAGCATCCTCCACTCACTTCTATTCTATTCTATTCTCTTTTTATTTTTATTTCTTATTTCCTCTTTGTTTTTCCTCCCGGCGTACCGATTATTCGTCTTCCTCGAGGACGAGTAAGAGGTAAGCTTGTGGGATTTTGATGTGTCCATATTTTCCACTATTTTCATACCATCATTTCATGGCATTCCATATCATTTTCGCATCCAAATCCCACATTTTACTACGATATTGCGTTTCTGACGATATATTCGAGTTTCATAGTGTTTTATGAGTTTTTCAGGGATTTTGGAGCGATTCGGGACTCGACTTGGGTATAGACACATCCGACACGTTCATGAGCTCATTAGCGAGGCTCTGGAGGAGTTCACCATACCTTTGGAGCCATTGGAGGAGAAGAGAGAGAGCAGGAGGAGAGAAGAGAGCTTCAGCAGCTCCTCGAAAAAGTTTTCCAGACTGCTCGGTCGAGCAGTTCAGATGCTCGGACCGAGCAGCTTCAAATGAAAGAAACGGGCAAATACGCAGATGGCTCAGACCAAGCAGTTCATCTGCTCAGTCGAGCAACATTTCTTCCCAAAGAAGCGACACGGCCCGAGCAGCTCTTCTGTGACCAAGTCAGCCTCTGCTCGGACCGAGCTGAGCTGACTCGGCTCGTGCATGCAGAGCGACGATTTTGAAGATTTTCGATTCCATATAGTACTCAGTTGAGCAGCTCATCTGCTCGAGCCGAGCGACCGAACGAGCAATGCACTGCTCGACCGAGCAGCCTACTCGGTCGGCAGTTGATCGGTCCATATTTTACACCTTTTTTCTGCATGTTTGCATACCGCTTTGATCGACCATATCGCATTTTTCACGATTATTCGACAATATTGCGATGATTTTCACTATTTCTTGTTTTTGTCGTATTTCAGGAGATATGGAGCGATTTGGAGCGATTTTGAGGTCAAGAGGACTTGCACCTACTTTGGAGTGTCGCCCACAGCTCATTTGCAGCTTATCGGCGATGGAGGATGAGGGGAAGAAGAAGGAACTTCATAGTAGCGACGAGGAGGAGAAACGGAGAAGATTGGGCATTTACAGCATGCCACTCGGCCGAGTGAAGCACACACTCGGCAGAGCAAGAAAGCCCACCCGGCCGACCAGAACGGATACGTGCACAATATTTTTCAGCGTATACTCGGCCGAAAAACCCAAGTTCGTGAAGGTAGATCAGAGTCTCGTGAGTGTCTTGATCGGGTGCTACGCCTAGAGAACACTAGACAGAGGGCTTCAGATGAGGGTTCACATGCACATAGTACGCCTAGCCCACCTAGGTGAAATAGAGAGAGACCCGAGTACGTCAGGGAAATTTTCCAGAGAAGAGGCCGAATCTACTGCGATTCCCAGAGACCCGTCGATGGCCTACTTGGCCGAGTACACATTACCACTCGGCCGAATGATGAAGTCCTACTCGACTGAGTGAGGAAGCTCACTCGCCCGAGTACGTCAGGGAAATTTTCCAGAGAAGAGGCCGAATCTACTGCGATTCCCAGAGACCCGTCGATGGCCTACTTGGCCGAGTACACATTACCACTCGGCCGAATGATGAAAGCTACTCGGTCGAGCCACCCCCAGAGACAGACCCCTGAGGACCTCAAAGTTACTGTTTTTTTACAGGGTCTGTCACTCGGCCGAGTAGAGAAGTCCACTCGACCGAGTGAAGAATCCCACTCGGCCGAGTGACGCCGATGACACACACGCCCAGATTTTCAGATAGCCTTCCACTATTTTGAAATCTGCTATTATTCCAGCATTCAAAGTATTTTTTTCATATTTTTTATGGATAGTAGACTTCATTATAGTTCCAACGCCACCAAGAATACGCCAATCAGAGGTCGGATGAAATCTGGAGAATTTTTGTAAGTTGACGCTGCAGTGCTGGAATTTCCACTCGGTCGAGTCAGATTCCCACTCGGACCGAGTGGCGGCGGGCCCAGATTTTAAGTTACGGTTAGGGCTGTTTTTGGGCACGATTTTGAGGGGTTTTCTAGGGTGATTTGCTAGGGTTTTGGGGAGACTATATAAGGGGTTTGTAGCCACCATTAGAGGAGGTTCCCATGATGTTTTCTTAGTGATTATTTTAGAGGTTAGGCCATGCCCTAGGCCCCCTCTTGGATCTAAAAGCTTGTATTTGAATTGAAGATCTTCATCAAAGCTAAGTATTTTGTTCTTGATATTTGAATCTATGTTTTTTCTATCTTTTTGTATGCAAGCAATGATTTTTATTGATTCTCATATCGTTATTGCTATGCTTGAGTAGATTTGTTGTTCTAGGGCATGGGGATGAACCCTATGGATCTAATTTCAGATTTGTGATGAATGAACTTCTAAATTGCTAGAATTGCTAGGAGTTTAGGTTGTGATCGATTTATTACGGATAGCTAGGGATTTCCATCGATTGGGGTTTGCAAGAGTTTGGATTCTAATCGATGAGAAGGCCTAGATATTCGTTTTAGGTTTATAATCGAGATTCTCTAGACTTGGTTTCCAAGAGATTGGACCAAAGCTAGGATTTTTATTATAAATCTATACCCATATTCGTTTGCAAGAGATTAGACGAATACGAACTATCACAACCTAGATCATAACTCGAGTTTGCACGAGAGTGGGCTCGAGGGGCGATTGAACGATGATGTCGATCCTAATGCTAGTGGCTTAGGGTCAGGTTTGCAAGAGATTGTGCCCTATCCTAGGTTGCTATAGACCGGCAATAGCTCGAGAGCGTGAGCTTGGTTCTCTATTTAGTTACGACTAGTTCACCCTAACACAAGCCTAGTAATATTGAGATTCACTATTTACAATGATGTATGACGATCCGTAGTGGGGATTCCCTAGCTCTAGACACTTTTATTATATTTTATTTGAATCGACATTTGACCAACATCTCTATCACCGACAACCACCACCATTTTCATTACATCACACCATAACCATCTCCACCAATAAAACATTCATAGTCAAACCAACCTAGGATAGATTGGAGCCAACACCACCTCCTTGTGTTCGATACCCGCTCGCCACTTGACCGTGCGCTTGCGGTAAAATTACAATCATTCTCCGGGTGTATATCCGGGCGCGATCAAGTTTTTGGCGCCGTTGCCGGGGAGGTGTTTCCCGTTGGGTGCCAATTTGTCACAATTAGGTTGATTAGACTACGAAAAAAAATTAATTAATAAAAAGAAAATTTCACCCTTGCCACCATTATTATCATTTCTATATTCTTTTGTACCACTGATATTTTTCTCCAGGTATCTATCTTTGTTGATCAGGTGCTATGGATTATACTACGTGGACCACAGATTTTGATCAGAGTACTCAGATGGGAGAATACTTTTTTGAGGAAACGCACTGGCCTGAGCTTGATGAGAAACAAAGGATTTTTTTTTGATGAGATGCATGCACACCAAGTTGAAATACATGCCAGGATTGAAAAGGGCGACCTTCAATTGGAATGGGTGAAGAGGGAACTTGAAAGGAATGCGCTCACACTTAAGGTTGCAGACATTTCTAAAGATATCAGTTCTGCTTCTTCATTTTATAGGCAAGAAGCATCACCGGTCATATTACCAGAGCCAGAATGTGCCGTTGTCGATCCCACATCCTATGATACAGTTATTGCATATAAAGAATGGATGGACGAAGAGGCCGTGGAGGAAGCAGAAATTGAGTCATATGCGCAACCAGATGAGGACGCATTTCAGAGATTATTGGAGGGCCTCTTGGAGTCAGTGAGATTCACCGGTTCAGAGAGCATTACAGCAGGTGATGCATTTGAGCTACGATTTGCAGATTTTGTTATGAACCGTGTTTCAGCTGCAGGAAGAATTGAGGAGGACATCCATGTCAGTCTTGATGGGGATAGACTATATTTTCGGATTACTTGTGGGCATTCCCCTCCACATAATACATCCCCACAAGTTGACACACATGAGCAGCCAGCATCACCATTCCAGAGAGAGCCTACATTGATAGTTGATGAGAAGGCAAAGGAGCACACTGTCGAGCCAGAGCATATTGACGAGGAGGCCTCACATGCAGATCCAGAGCATGCTTTTGAGGAGGCCTTACACACAGAGCCAGAGCTTATCACTGAGGAGGTCGTACATCGGGATGAGGACACAGCCATTCATAAGGATCCCGAGCACTACCCTCCTCCATTGGAGCTCCCGTAGCCACCTCACCCTTCCACTGACGACGAGGACTATCCCACAGAGCTTACTGCTCCCACTCAGGGAGATATTTTTACCCACTCCATTTCTGAATCATGTATTCCATTCGATATTTATTTTGATTCAGATATTTTTGACACGTCATACCTTTTGCAGCACACATACGATTATGGACCGGAGGTATGCTTGGATGTGTCACAGTTTGATGAGTCTATCGAGGAGATCCACAGCTATGATCCAGATTTTCCTGAGCAGCTGAGAGAGGACACCATGGAGACAGCTATCATAGCACGAGAGGATATTGAATTATTTCCAGGGAAGTATCGTCTGCCACTATTTATTTCATATATTTCTATAGATGATCCTCTTTGGAATACTTTTATTACGAGGGTGAATTTTTTACAGCGAACTGATGCATCCTATTCTCTGCAGGATACATGTGGAGTCCTTGTGGGAATGCTGGAGGATGCATTGCTGGAGTTCATTGGAGTCCGTGGACACACGCATCTGGCAGATCCACGGAAGGAGCAGTTGGAGCAGTTGCCTGCACCGGCAAAGATACTGGATCCGCCTTTTGCTATAGGTGATATCAATCCAGTAGTGTAGCAATAGCGTAAAATTTTATGCGTTCAATAAACACGAATCCTCTCGATAGCGAGAGGACCATATAGATTTGCTTGAATAAATATCACCTCATATGACGGCAACAAAAATCTTTTACACCTCAAACCCATTATATATATTAATTGCCCTCTTCATATTTTGATACGCCACATCCTTTTGCTCACCACCATCGAGCATTTCTTTCAAGTGAATACACACTTTCTTATTCATTTGACTTGATCACGCTTTGCAAAGCCATGACATTTTTGATCGAGCCATGTGAATAGGATTGTTTAGTATAAGCTTGGGGGAAGGCGCTCTCATGCATTATTGTATGTGCATGTAGTTGCATTAGGATTTCATGTCATTCATTTCATCATTTTTCATTCACCCCCCATTATTATCGTTGTTCCTCATATTCTTCCACTATGATCACATTGAGGACAATGTGAAGTTTAAGCTTGGGGGAGTGCATTTCCATGCCATTTAGATGAATTAGTTGCTTTTTACTTTATTTTAGGGTTTTTAAAATTTTTCAAAATTTTTGCATCATCTTTTTGATTTTTCCATCTTATTTTCCTTTTATGTGTGTTCATGCATCATATTGTGTGCCTCTTTTTTCTTTTCTTTTCTCTCTTTTATTTTATATCTTTATTTTCTTTTCCTCCTTTTGCTAGATTTGTTCCTTATGATGATATCTCTTATTGCTTTAGTAGCCATCATGATACTTATTATTCCTTGCCATGCTATTTAGAGTATTCCATAGTCTTGCTATTCACATATGCTTGCAAATCTATTTTTTTATGATTCCTCTACATGAATGCATGATATTAATTGAAACTGAATGTATGGATTAGTGTTTAGTATGCTTTTGTTGGAAACGCATCAAGATTCACGCATCATTAGTATATCTGAAGCATCAGTTTTATTGTCTTATTCAAACTCTGTTGCATGCCTGATATGATTGTAAATTTTACTGCTTGACTTCACTATTTATTGAAATGATTGAGAATATCCATGCTTACATATAAATTTAGTTGATGTATTATCTTATTGAACCATTTGTGCACATCTTAGAGTGAACCGAGCGTTACACCATTTCCTTCTCCACATATATCTTTTTATTCTCTACATGTCACTTGAGTTTACCTCCTAAAGCTACTTATATCGCATCTATTTCCCAAAAATCCATACAAAAGAAAAAGTTAGCTCCAAGAAAGTCGAAAAAAGCCAAAAAGGAGCCAAAACCCAAAAATACAAATCAAATTGCTCCTACAAAAATCCAAGAAGAAAAATGAGAAACAAAGTCCAAAAGAAAAAAATATTTCTCTATCTCATTATTGGAGCCACAAAATACTTGGGAAAACCAAGGCAAAAATCCCATTTTCCACTATCATATTCCTTTAGATGTGATGCCTCAAGCTAAGCTTGGGGGTGAACTCGTTTGTTCATATGAGTGAGTACGACATTAGAGTGGAGAGGTGCACGAATGAGGAAGTTTGATAATGCTGAAACTTAGCAAAATACTTTAGTTATGGAGATTTCTTATGAATCGATATAAATATGTGAATGCCATGATTTATTCCATTCTCCATTGCATGTTTGGTGTGATTCTTATATGCTTCTGTTATAACTCTTGATTGAAAAGTGCATCGCCAATATTTGTATATTAAATTCTTTGAAACGCGTGATGTGGATATGAATTGATTGTATGAATTTAGAGAGTCCCTTTTGTTGTTTTTAAAAGCTTGCAAGTACCATGTTTAAGTAAGACATAAAATCCTTATAGCATGTGATTCGTATTTTCCAAGTTATCGTGATATGTAGCTTATGGCTTGAGATCTGAGAGAATAATCTAGTGACCCCTTTCACTTCGTATTCCTTTTTCTTTCATTTCATTTCCTTTATTTTCATCTCCCGAGTTCGTCTCTCTACTTATCTTCCTCGAGGACGAGTAAGAGGTAAGCTTGGGGGATTTTGATCGGTCCATATTTTACACCTTTTTCTGCATGTTTGCACGCCACTTTGATCGCCCATATCGCATTTTTCACGATTATTCGACAATATTGCGATGATTTTCACTATTTCTTGTTTTTGTCGTATTTCAGGAGATATGGAGCGATTTTGAGCGATTTTGAGGTCAAGAGGACTTGCACCCAGTTTGGAGTGTCGCCCACGGCTCATTTGCAGACTTATCGGTGATGGAGGATGAGTGAAATAAGAAGGAACTTCATAGGAGCGACGAGGAGGAGAAACGGAGAAGATTGGGCATTTACAGCATGCCACTCGGCCGAGTGAAGCACACACTCAGCCGAGCAAGAAAGCCCACCCGGCCGACCAAAACGGATACGTGCACAAGATTTTTCAGCGTATACTTGGCCGAATGACAAAGTCCTACTCGGCCGAGTGAGGAAGCTCACTCGCCCGAGTACGTCAGGGAAATTTTCCAGAGAAGAGGCCGAATCTACTGTGATTACCAGAGACCCGTCGATGGCCTACTAGGCCGAGTACATATTACCACTCGGCCGAATGATGAAAGCTACTCGGCCGAGCCACCCCCAGAGACAGACCCCTGAGGACCTCGAAGTTACTGTTTTTCAACAGGGTCTGTCACTCGGCCGAGTAGAGAAGTCCACTCGACCGAGTGAAGAATCCCACTCGGCCGAGTGACGCCGATGACACACACGCCCAGATTTTCAGACAGCCTTCCACTATTTTAAAATCGGCTATCATTGCAGCAATCAAAGTATTTTTCTCATATTTTTTATGGATAGTAGACTTTATGAAGGTTACAACGCCATCAAGAACGCGCCAATCGGAGGTCAGATAAAATCTGGAGAATTTCTTCAAATTGACGCTGCAGTGCTGGAATTTCCACTCGGCCGAGTCAGATTCCCACTCGGACCGAGTGGCGGCGGGCCCAGATTTTAAGTTACGGTTAGGGCTGTTTTTGGGCACGATTTTGAGGGGTTTTCTAGGGTGATTTGCTAGGGTTTTGGGGAGACTATATAAGGGGTTTGTAGCCACCATTAGAGGAGGTTCCCATGATGTTTTCTTAGTGATTATTTTAGAGGTTAGGCCGTGCCCTAGGCCCCCTCTTGGATCTAAAAGCTTGTATTTGAATTGAAGATCTTCATCAAAGCTAAGTATTTTGTTCTTGATATTTGAATCTATGTTTTTTCTATCTTTTTGTATGCAAGCAATGATTTTTATTGATTCTCATATCGTTATTGCTATGCTTGAGTAGATTTGTTGTTCTAGGGCATGGGGATGAACCCTATGGATCTAATTTCAGATTTGTGATGAATGAACTTCTAAATTGCTAGAATTGCTAGGAGTTTAGGTTGTGATCGATTTATTACGGATAGCTAGGGATTTCCATCGATTGGGGTTTGCAAGAGTTTGGATTCTAATCGATGAGAAGGCCTAGATATTCGTTTTAGGTTTATAATCGAGATTCTCTAGACTTGGTTTCCAAGAGATTGGACCAAAGCTAGGATTTTTATTATAAATCTATACCCATATTCGTTTGCAAGAGATTAGACGAATACGAACTATCACAACCTAGATCGTAACTCGAGTTTGCACGAGAGTGGGCTCGAGGGGCGATTGAACGATGATGTCGATCCTAATGCTAGTGGCTTAGGCTCGGGTTTGCAAGAGATTGGGCCCTATCCTAGGTTGCTATAGACCGGCAATAGCTCGAGAGCGTGAGCTTGGTTCTCTATTCAGTTACGACTAGTTCACCCCAACACAAGCCTAGTAATATTGAGATTCACTATTTACAATGATGTATGACGATCCGTAGTGGGGATTCCCTAGCTCTAGACACTTTTATTATATTGTATTTGAATCGACATTTGACCAACATCTCTATCACCGACACTGACAACCACCACCATTTCCATTACATCACACCATAACCATCTCCACCAATAAAACATTCGTAGTCAAACCAACCTAGGATAGATTGGAGCCAACACCACCTCCTAGTGTTCGATACCCGCTCGCCACTTGACCGTGCGATTACGGTAAAACTACAATCGTTCTCCGGGTGTATATCCGGGCGCGATCAGCAGTGCCAGGGCTATTTTTGGAAAGTGTCTTCTGAAGCCGTCGATTGCGCAACGCTTGGGACTGAATGCTTGGAGCTCGCGACGGCCAGGGAGAGCGACTCACTTAGAGATTTTTGAATAGTTTTTGAGCAGGAGCTTAGGAAATTTTTGGGGATTAATTTTTATTAAGGAGTTTTGGATCGAAACTTGGGGATTATTATTTTGGTCCTCGATTGTTCTTGCACTTGGGAATCTGGAATTTTTCTTAGATCTATAAATTGCGATTCTTGTCCATCTCCTGTTGTAAGTCTTCTACTCTTATTCTTTTGATTGCTATGATGTCTTCATCTATAGAAATGATGTTTTTATCCGCTACTATCGCCATGTGTGAGTAGATCTTTCTAGGGTTGATGGGTTAGCCCTAGGATCCTAGGGGGAAGACATAGATCTGGATCACTACGTCGAATTAGGGATTTAGGAGAGTATTTCGGTCGATACTACCGAATCCCTATATAACACGTACTGAGATCATGCCCACGGTCTGTAGAATTGATGTGCTTAAGGGGCATCTAGGGATTCGAATAGGGAAATCGGTGGATCCAATCGAGGCTCGTGACCATGCCCGGCTCGTGCCTTGAAGGGATCCATCGACGTACTATACCGCTACGTCGATGGCTACCGCCATTGCGTCTACAAGAGCCACCAAATACCTCGCAATTCTAACCCACGAGAGTGGTACGAATTGTGAGATTTATCTCCTAACCCTAGTGTAACGTGAGGACTCTATTTTAACGTCGAACCCCGAAGATTTTAGTGGTGATTCCTAATGCCCTAGTCCCTTTTATTAGTAAAACAACAACAACACCCAATCAACTCTACTTCAGCCCGATAGCTATCTCACTTCGAGATTTAGAAGTAAACTGAGAATCCATACACACTGTCACCGTCCCTGTGGGATTCGATATCATTTATACTATAACTCGACACCGTCCACTTGCGGATTGAGCCCAGAATTGAAACCTAGGGGCCATACCACGCCTGGCGATCGTGACACCGCGAGGTAGAACCTAGGTGTAGGTTTCGGGTGCGTCAACCAGCGCATCCCCAGTCCCGCCGTCTACCTCCGATCACCGATGTCCACCTTCCGCACTAAACACGTAAGTACGTAGCTTTATATTTTTATAAGTTAAGTACTATTAATGGTAGGTTAGTTACTAATACTCATGATCTTGTTATTATCAGCAGCATATACTGAGTTAGCAAGTTTTATACTGAGAGTTATTTCCATTGTGCTTAGAAATAGTTACACTGGATTCCTAGCGAACAGTATATATATTGATACATATGCACCTGATATTATAAATTCTTTGGTTAAGTGCCCTTATAAATTTTGGCATGTGACCTGTAGAGTAATTAGATTGATTTTTTTATATTCATACATAATAGGGTATAAACAGTACAATAGTATCATACATTGAGTTAATAATGATAAACACCACATATACCTAGTAAACAATGTTTTACACCATTAAGAACTATAACCCTAAACTGCTGTTGGTATATATACACTCATAATGTCAGTATGTTATAATGTTAGTCTGTAAGCCATTGGGTCATAATGTTAGCATATGTGCGATAGTTACTTGTTAAATTTATAATGCAAAGAAACAGTTTATTAATTGAGATGTTAGCTAGCATCAGTAACTTAGTAATGTGTATGTACAGTTAGTAATAATATGATATGAACACCCCTAGGATAGAGAACCTAATAAAGAGAATGAATTACTGTTTAATTATTTGGAACGAACCTAATTCGAACATGTGTTTAATCAAAACAGAGAAATGGTCGTTCCATACCGTCCGCGCTCCCCAGACGAACCCACGACAACCGATATCACTAGAAACAGGCAAGTGATACTTGCCAGTAATTGTTTAGGCCATGTTTTAGGCCAATTTGTGTAGTAGCATAAAAGAGACTAGGCGATGAAATGATAGTCGCCTAGACGCCTTACTAGATCTAGCTTGACAACAAAGCTAGATCCGACACCTTTACCATGATATCATTTCATGTTGCCTATCACGTTTACTTTCAATTAACTGTACGTACTTTTAGCTGCTCATTGCCATGACATGTCATGCATCAAATTGTTCCATCGTGATTGCGTAGCACATGCTACAATAATTGTGACTATTGAGGCTAGGCACCTGCTTTGCGGGCACAACCCTATGCCAAACCAAAAACACTTCCTGGCTCGTGATCCAGAAGCGAGCTTAGTGTTGTTGGTGAAAAACCAACGCTGGATATACGTGGAGGGGTAGGGTTAAGCGATCACTTGAGCGTAGAAGTGTGCCCGTACAGCCACTTCAGCCAAAAGGCGTAAACCCTGTACACAAAGTGATAAATTAGTGTTCGTGAATCGTCAATCGTTAAATAGTGTTTTCGTAGTTTTTGCTACGACGTGCATGCTTGTTTCCATCTTGTCATTTTAAATTGTTGCATACTTTTAATGTCATGTCATTTCAATATATTAGAACTGATAGTCGATTTACCTTTATTTGTACCTTGCACAAAAGTCCTCCGTTTTCCTTTGGGAGACTTTTGCTGACATGTGCCCTCTTCTCTTTGGGTGTCACTTGTCAGGTTTAGAGACAGAGTTAGTTACAGAGGACGAGCAGTACGCGGACGTAGAGTTCGATGTTCCTGCAGGGACTGAGTTTGAGAACACTGGTGACCAGTCCTAGACTCACTTGGAGTTTTCCTTAGTTTTTGTTGCTTTTAGTAGTTGCTGTTAGGATTCGATGCGTAGCACCTATCTCTCACTGTTTATGTTTCGGCCATGCTTTAGGCCTTTGTTCAGACTATGTACTTCTTTGTGACTCTCTCTGTGACATTGGGAATATTTATGGATGTTGGTGGTGTATATTTTTATGTCTGCTTTTTATTTATAATTGTTATTGTTTCGTCGCATTGCAAGGATCTGCTTTCGGAATCATTCACAGACGCTTATCAGACTACAGCTTCACAGCTCCAAGTCCGAGCGGACCGTCTCACGTCTCGCCTTCCATACTTAGGAAGCGGCGCGTGACAGGTTTTAGTGGTGGCCCATGCAGGTCTTCTTTGCACCTGCAAAATATCGGAACAACAATAATGATAACAACATCTATTTAAATATTCGGAACATTCAAGTCATGAATTGAATCTAATCTGAACGTTTCCTTGTCTTAGATGGAAAGAAGACGCATCGCCTGAGCTGGTAGTGGATCTGGAGCTGGTGGTGGAGCAGGAAACGGTGAGGATGCTGATAGAGAACCAACCACGGTGGAGATGATGAGGATGATGCAGTAGATGATGCACGTGCAGTAGGGCTTGCTTCAGAATGCCCCTCTCTTCGAGCCGGGAGCGAAGCGGTTTCGAGAGCTGGGCCCGACATACTTCGCTAGGTCAGAAGGACCCTTGGATGCGGACGAATGGATGAAGAATACATAGGATAATCTTCTTCTCTCAAAGGTTAACCCGGTTGGGTGGGTTGACTTGGTAAAGAAGCAACTGAAGGACAATGCACGCAGTTGGTGGGAGTCGGAAGAGCTGATGTTGGTGAGGCCTATCCCCTGGGCCACTTTCAAGGCAAGATTTAATGAGGAGTATTTCCCTCGAGCTGCCAGGAGGGAGCTGATGCAGCAGTTTATCAATCTGAAGCAGGGGAATCTGACGGTGGATCAGTACCACCAAGAGTTCACCAGACTGAGCCGATTTGCGCCAAATTTAGTTCAGACCGCTAAAGATCGAGCTTAGAGATTTTTGCAGGGTTTATCCTTGGAGCTGCAGAGTCTGATGTCCTCTTCGGACTTAGACTCTTACCAGAAGTTGTTGATAGCTACCAAGAGGTAGGAGCTGATTGCCAATCAGAGGAGAGGGCAGTATTCAAGTGCTGGGAAGATGCCTATGGAGTAGGCCAAAGCTATGGTTAGGCCAGTGATGAGGCCTAATTAGTCCGTGCAGTTTAAGAGGCCAGGTGGGCCTAGTCAGAAGATGTGCCATTTTTGTGGCAAGGCTGGTCATGTGAAGGAGCAGTGCAGGAGGTTCTTGGGCCAGTGCTTAGTTTGTGGTGATGCTACCCATGCATTGAAGGACTGTCTGAGAGCTAAGCAGCCATGGAAGGCACCAGTCTGAGTTCAGTAGCAGCGAGCTCCAGTAGCTGCTAGACGTGGAACGCCTCTTATTCCCCAGAAGCAGGCTTTCCAGCAGGCCATTCAGCCTAGGAGGCAAGCTTTCACGATGACCACAGTAGAGGCAGAGGTTGAGGATGGAGTTATTGCAGGTAACCCTCAGACCAGTCTTTACTTTTCATTAATTGATCTTGCATGTTAGATTAGATCTTGTTTGCTAGAATAGGTTTTGATTGCTAGTTTGTTTGTTAGGGGTTATTCTTGTTTGTGCTTGCCCCGCTCGGGTTCTCTTCGACTCCAGTGCATCCATGTGCATCTTATCTCGGAGTTTCATGGACAAGCATTCTCTGTCGACTTTCCCTCTTTCCAAGAGTTGGGATATCGCTACGGGGAATGGTGTGATCTCGGTATCTCATGGTTGTCAATCTTGTCCCCTGGTTGTCTGTGGACTCGAGTTTTATGCCGATTTTATCGTCCACGACATTACCAATTATGATGCCGTTCTTGGGATGGATTGCCTTAGTTTCTTCTTCGCTACGATCGACTGCCGACAGAAGAAGGTGGTGTTTGAGATTCCTGGTTATCCGACCTTCGAGTTCAGTAGCGGAAGCAGTTCGCTTGGGCCTGTCAGGTTTCGGGCCAAGCCAGTGGTGGAGCTTGTGGCTATGCAGATGGAAGTGAGTAGACCAGCTATGGTGAGAGATTTCGATGATGTCTTCCCCGAGGAGTTGTCCGGACTATCGCCCAATCGAGCTCTTGAGTTCTCGATTGATCTTATTCCAGGAGCGCAGCCCATTTCAAAAGCACCAAACCGTATGGCTCCAACAGAGTTGGAGGAGCTACATAGACAGTTGGACAAACTTTTGCAGAAGGGTTATATCCATCTGAGTGTGTCTCCGTGGGGAGCACCTGTTCTGCTGGTGAAGAAGAAGGATGGTTCACGTCGGATGTGCGTAGACTACAGAGAGTTGAATGCTGTCACCATCAATAACAAGTATCCGTTGCCGTGGATAGACGATATTTTCGATCAGCTTGGAGGATCGAGGGTATTCTCTAAACTGGATCTCATGAGCGAATATCACCAGCTGAGGGTGAAGAAGGACGATGTGCAGAAGACAGCGTTCAGGACGAAGTATGGACACTACGAGTTCGTGGTTATGCCTTTCGGTGTGACCAACACACCTGCAATTTTCATGAACTTGATGAACCTGATATTCTATGACTTCTTAGATAAGTTCGTCGTTATCTTTATTGACGACATCTTGATCTATTCGAAGTCGGAAGAGGAGCATGCTGAGCACTTGAGGACAGTTCTGGAGATTCTGAGGAAGCATCGTTTGTATGCGAAGTATTCCAAGTGCGAGTTCTGGCTGGATAGAGTTGCCTTTCTTGGACATGTGGTGTCAGGAGATGGCATAGTCATGGATCCAGTGAAGATCAAGGCTATCAGAGAGTGGCCGACTCAGCAGACAGCGTCTGAGATCAGGAGTTTTCTTGGGCTAGCAGAATATTATCGACGCTTCATCAATGATTTCTCTTGTATTGCGGAGCCGATGACTAGACTGACGAGGAAAGATATACCGTTCATTTGGTCTGATGCTTGTGAGGAGGCATTTTCTATTCTGAAGGAGAGATTGACGTCTGCACCTGTTCTAGCTGTGCCTGATTGGAGTTGAGGTTTTGAGATCTTTTGTGATGCTTCTGGCAAAGGTCTCGGATGTGTTTTGCACCAGCATGGGCATGTGGTCATGTACGCTTCTCGGCAGCTTAAGGCTCATAAGAAGAACTACCCGACGCACGATTTGGAGTTGGCTGCAGTCGTATTTGCGCTCAAGATTTGGAGGCATTTCTTGATGAGTGAGAAGGTGAAGATTTTCACTGATCACAAAAGCTTGAAATATATCTTTATGTAGAAGGAGCTCAACATGTAACAGTGTCGATGGTTAGAGCTCATGGTGGATTACGAGATCGATTGAAATATAACCTGCAGTATCACCCTGGCAAGGTGAATGTGGTTCCTGATGCGTTGAGCAGACATCCATCGGTTATGATGTTGACTTCACAGTGGAGGTTGCAGCAGGATTTCTGTGAGTCGGGTATTGAGATTGTGCTTCCTGGAGAGGTTTTGTCATTGATGCGTATGCAGATACAGTCGACGATCGTGGATCGGATCAAGGCATGTCAGGCTGGAGATCCGAAGCTGAGGAAGATCCGTGAGCAGGTAGAAGCCGGTCTGCAGACTGACTTTTTGATTCATGAGGATGGCTCGCTGAGGTATGGAGCCAGGGTTTGTGTGCCAGCTGGAGATGTTAGAGAGGAGTTACTTGTTGAGTCACATAGCTCTCCGTATTCTGTACATCCTGGAGGCACCAAGATGCACAAGGACCTTCGCATGAACTATTGGTGGCATGGCATGAAGCAGAGTGTGGCATGGAGCGTTGCCAAGTGTTTGTTGTGCCAGCAGGATAAGGCAGGCAGAGTATCAGCATACTGCAGGGTTGCTACAACCGCTTCTGATTCCAGAGTGAAAGTGGCAACAGATCACTATGGATTTCGTGACTGGACTACCTCGGAATCCGAAGCAGAATGACATGATTTGGGTAATCGTAGACCGATTGACCAAATCTGCGCACTTTATTCCTTTCCGAGTAGGACAGTCGATGGAAACGCTAGCGAGGAGATTGATCACTCCATATTTTACACCTTTTTCACATGTTTGCATGCCGTTTTGATCGCCCATATCGCGTTTTTCACGATACTTTTCACTATTTCTTGTTTTTGCCGTATTTCAAGAAATATGGAGCAATTTGGAGCGATTTCAAGATCAAGGGGTTTGCAAGCGCTTAGGAGTGTCACCCACGGCTCATTTGAGAGATTATCAGCGATGGAGGATGAGCGGAAGAAGAAGGAAATCAATAGGAGCGACGAGGAGGCAAAAAGAAGAAGAAACAAGCACAGCAGCACATCACTCGGCCGAGTACAACATCCACTCGGCCGAACAAGAAGTCCCACTCGGCCGACTAGAACGGATACACACACGGAGTTTTTCAGCGTATACTCGGCCGAACGAAGAAATCCTACTTGGCCGAGTGAGAAATCTCACTCGCCCGAGTGGTACAGGGAAATTGTCCAGAGAAGAGGCCGAAGTTACTGCAATTCTCAAAGACCCTTTGGAGGCCTACTCGGCCGAGTACAAATGCTCACTCAGCCGAATGATGAAAGCCACTCGGCCGAGCCACCCCCCGAAGACAGACCCTGAAACATCCGAATTTACTGTATATTTACAGGGTTTGTCACTCGGCCGAGTGACAAGGTCACTCGGCCGAGTGAACCGCTCCGCCTGCTGCTAGGGTTGCGATTTCTGGGCTGCGCAGGGGCAGTTTGGTCCCGATTTTTTGGGCGATTTTAGAGGGTATTTAAACCCAGTTTTGCCCTAGTTTAGGGAGCTTTTTGAACAATTAATTTTGAGACTTTCTTTTAGGGTTTTGAGGGCTACTCTTTGGAAAATTCTCAGCTGGAAATCATTGGCATTTACATTGGTTTGTATATTCCCATCAAAAACTCAATTTTTATTCACTATTTCTCTTTTGCAATGAATTGTGCAAATATTATTGTTGATTTTTCTGAGATTTGCATGATGTCTAGTGAGTAATGCCGTCATCTTAGGGTGTAGGGATGAACCCTATGGACCATGTTTCTAAATTGTGATGAATTTGTGGAATTGTTGCTAGAATTGATTAGGGTTAGGTTGTAATTGATTAATTACGGATAGCTAGGAATTTATATCGATTGGGATTTGCATGAGATTGGATCCCAATTGATAGGAAGGCCTAGATATTCGATTTAGATTGACAATTGGATTTCTCTAGATTTGGTTTGCAAGAGATTGGACCAAAGCTAGGATTTTTAATTGTGATTCTATACCAATATTCGTTTGCAAGAGATTGGACGGATAGGAACTATTATAACCTAGGTCGTAGCTCGAGTTTGCACGAGAGTGGGCTCGAGATATGATTGAACAATGATGTCATTCTTCATGCTAGCGGCTTAGGCTAGGGTTTGCACGAGAGTGGGCTCTATCCTAGGTTTGCTATAGACCGGCAATAGCGCGAGAGCGTGAGCTTGGTTCCACATTAAGTTGTGATTAGTTCACCCATATTCAAGCTTAGCAACAATGAAACTTATGAATATCAAGGATGAGAGAAGGTCCATAGTGGAGATTCCCTATCCCTAGACGTTTTATTAAATTGATATTTCTCTTGATATTTGAACAATTGTGACTATTATACCCCAAACTATTCTCGATTCTCTTGATAGCTAGGTGATTGGAAAGAGACACGATCATTTGTCCTCCCTGAGTTCGATATCCGCTCGTCGCTGCACCGTGCGCTTGCGGTAAAACTACAAGTCGTTTTTCGGGTGTACACTCGGACGAGATCAAGTTTTTGGCGCCGTTGCCGGGGAGGCGACAGTGTTTTATTTTCCATACTTAGCTATTTCTTTAAGTTTTATTATTTTTTATTTTACTCCTCTATCGTGCTAACAATTCCATCGAAACTCTGTTTTTCTTTGCATGTACACGAGATCGACGGCAGATCCAGAGGATATTATATTTGATCCGGAGATCGAACGTACTAAGAGGAGGATCAGAGCCGAGAAAAGGCTCAATACAGAGGATACTTGTATGAACCGCTCGGAGGCACCGGAAGAACTAGCGACATGTATGGCGAGGATTATATCCATCAGAGATAGGCTTCGGCCTAAGACTTCCTCCACTACTTCTTCCATCGCTATGCCGGAGTTGGCGGTGGATAAGAATTTTGAGCTCAAGACGGGATTAGTGGTCTTAATGCAACAAGACCCATTCCATGGGAACTCCCATGAGAATCCACATTATCACATCCAGCTATTCTTGTCCAAGTGCACCACCTTTCAAATGCCGGGTGTTTCTACTTATGCGATCCGTTTGAGACTCTTCCCCTTCACCCTCAGATACAAAGCTTTATATTGGTTGAGGACGTAGGCGGAAGGTATATTCACTACTTGGGATGAGTTGGCTATTTTGTTGATAAATTCTACCCGCCATCTAAGACAGTGAAGATTAGAGGCGCACTCATGTCCTTCAAGCAAGGACCGCAGGAGACCCTATACGAGGCATGGGAGCGCTTTAAGGATCTACAGCATCAGTGCCCCCATCACAGCATAGAAGTATGGGAGCTAGTTCACAGCTTTTATAATGGACTACAACCGGGCACTAAGCAAATCATATATACAACCGCCAACGGAGCCATTCTTTCCAAAACACCGGATGAAGCTACGGCCCTATTAGAGGAGATGGCCTCTAATAATCAACAATGGGGCGACGAGCGAGGGCAATCTTCTACCTCCTTGAAGCCAACGAGCATATATGAGGCCAAGGCCGTAGCAGAGCTTTTGAATAAATTTGACTCTCTCCACAAGGTAGTGGAGAGACTGGAGAAGTATATCACTGAGCCATATGGAGCTCCTTCCATATCTACGACGGGGAGCAATATGAGTGATTGGAAAGATCAATCTCAAGTCATGTTCGTAGGAGGAGGGCATGGAGAGGGAGACTTGGAACACGTGCAATATATTGCAGGGAACTCCGGTTATTGGGCCAACCTGGCCGCAAGGAACCATCTGGAATTTTCATATGCAAATAATGAAGGGGCTCTAAACCCGCCGCCGCCGCAACAAACTCAAACTAGGCATCCACCGCCGCCGCAATAAAATTACCTGCCTAGGCAACAAGCGGGACCGTATAGGCCGCCCGGTTACAACCAAGGTTGGAGAGCTCCCAACCCATCTCAAGCTCAACTACGATCGGATCATGAAGCTAGGGTGGATGAATTCATGGTGGAGCAAAGAAAAATCAATGCTAGGTTGACGGTGCAATAAGATTCGCTAAATACTGTCGTCACGCAACTTGGAGAGCAACTTGCATTGCTAAACAAAAATACTCAACAATTGCCGGCTCAACTGGAGTCCAATCCACGGAGCAATACTGATCACTCCTTATTTTACACCTTTTTCCCGCATGTTTGCATGCCATTTAGACCGCCCAAATCATGTTTTTCACGATATATCGACGATATTGCGATGCTTTTCATGATTTGTTGTTTTTTTCGCATTTCAGGTGATTTGGCGCGATTTGGAGTGATCTCGAGATGCGCTTACTCTAGACGGTCACCAACGACCTCCCCGTGGGGTATTTTGCTGTTGGAGAGGAGCGGAAGAAGAACGGACGTCGCAGGAGCGACGAGGAGGCCAATACAAGCAGATTGGGCATTTTTTGTGTCCCACTCGGCCGAGTGGAGGAGCCACTCGGCCGACCAGCGAGACACTGCTCGGCCGACCAGAACAGACACGATTTACCTGTGCACTCGGCCGAGCACCGAAGACCACATCGGCCGAGTGACGACATCACGTCCGCCCGAGTGGCGCCCAGACGAAGCCCCTCCAAAACATCCAAGTTACTGTTTTTCGGCTGCCTGAACTTCAGAAGACCCACTCGGCCGAGTGGTTAATCCCGTCCGCCCGAGTACTATGAAGCCATCGGCTGAGTGACGACAACTCACTCGGCCGAGCCGCCCCTGAAGTAGAGACCCCTGAAGGCCCCGACTTACTGGAAAATTACAGGGTTTTCACTCGGCCGAGCGACTTTTGTCACTCGGCCGAGTGCGATGCGCTGCCTGTAGCGAAAACTGCGGAAAACAGGCTGTGCAGGGGTATTTTGGTCACAGTTTTTGGACGATTTTGGGGGCTATTTAAACCCTGTTTTTACCCTAGTTTGGAGAGCCTCTCTCTTAGATTTTTTGCAGCTTTTTAGATTAGTTTTTTTAGCTTTATTCTTGTGATTGGAGAGGAGACAAAGATTGGAATTTTGTTGGATTAATTGAAGAACTCCATTGGTTTGCATCTCTTTTCCTTAAAAATTCTATTTTTATTGTTTATCTCAATATTGTGATGAATTCCATTGCTTATTTCAACGATTATTTTTGTGATCTCGCTATGATTTGTGAGTAGTCTCCACGTCTTGGGGCGTGGGGATGAACCCTACAAGCCCATCTTCATATTTGTGATGAATTGGTAGAAATTGTGCTAGAATTGTTATTAGGGATTAGATTGGGATCAATTTACTACGGATGGCTAGGTATTCATATCAATTGGGATTTGCAAGAGATTGGATCCCAATTTGATAGGAAACCCTAGAAATCTGAATTGGGTTGGAGTCGGATTTTTGAAGTATCGGTTTGCAAGAGATTGGACCGATACTAGGATTTCCGGTTGCAATTCCATGCCGATACTCGTTTGCAAGAGATTGGACGGGTAGGAACTATCCCAATCTAGGTCGTGGACCGAGCTTGCAAGAGATTGGGCTCGATGCGCGATTAGACGATGATGTTGATCCTAATGCTAGCTTTACTAGGCTAGGGTTTGCAAGAGATTGGACCCGACCCTAGGATAGCTATAGACCGGCAACAGCGTGAGAGCGTGAGCTTGGTTCTACATTCAGTTGCAACTAGTTCATCCAAATTCTCATTCAAGCAATTTCGATACCGATAAACCGCATTTATGAAATACGGTGAGTAGCGGGGATTCCCCATTCCCTAGACGTTCTTTATTTGATTTGATATTCCGCATTTTTGTCTGACGATTGTAACAGGATCGCCAAAGGCAAATTTCTCTCTTAAATAGCCAGGTTGATTGGAACAAGCACGGTCACTCGTCCTCCCTGTGTTCGATATCCCGCTCGCTGCTACACCGTGCACTTGCGGTAAAACTACAACCGTTCTTTTGGGTCACATCCCGGAGCGATCAAGTTTTTGGCGCCGTTGCCGGGGAGGCGATTGCGTTTGATTCTTTCTCACCCTAGCTATTTCTTTTTTTATTATTGTTATCGTTATTTTTATTTTTTATTTCTTACCTAACCCTTCCACGGTACTAATCATTTCTTTGAAACTCTGTTTCCCCTGTGCATGTACACGAGATCTACGGCGGACCCTGAAGCTTTATTATTTGATCCCGAGATCAAACGTACCGCGCGGAGACTTAGAGCGGAAAGGAGACAAAATCCGGAAGGGCGGTTTATGACCAACCCGGAAACTCCTGAACAATTGGCGGCAAGGATGGCAAGGCTAATTTCTATTCGCGATAGGCTTCGGCCTAAGACTTCTTCTACTACCTCATCCATTGCCATGCCGGAGTTGGCGGCTGACAAGAACTTCGAGCTAAAGACTGGATTGGTGGTTTTGATGCAACAAGACCCATTTCATGGGAACGCCCATGAGAACCCCCACTACCACATCCAATTATTCTTGTCGAAGTGCGCCACATTTCAGATGCCGGGGGTCTCCATCGATGCCATCAGACTGCGTCTCTTCCCCTTCACGCTAAAGGACAAGGCACTCTATTGGTTGAGGACGCAGGCTGACGGAGTTTTCACCTCTTGGGACCAGTTGGCGGGTGCATTTATTGACAAGTTCTATCCGCCATCCAAGACGGTGAAGATCCGGAGCGCTCTCATGTCCTTCAAGCAAGGACCACAGGAGACGCTTTATGAGGCTTGGGAGCGTTTTAAGGATTTGCAGCATCAATGCCCGCACCACAGCATAGAAGATTGGGAGCTAGTTCATAGCTTCTACAACGGTCTCCAACCGGGGACCAAACAAATTATTGATGCCACGGCGAATGGTGCTATCTTGTCAAAGACTCCCGAGGAAGCTACGGCCCTAATTGAGGAGATGGCCTCAAACAACCAACAATGGGGCGATGAGCGAGGACACTCCACGTCCTCCTTGAAGCCGACTAGTATCTATGAGGCGAAGGCCGTAGCGGAGCTTACGAGCAAGTTTGATTCTCTCCACAAGGTGGTGGAGAGATTGGAGAAGTTTATCACGGAGCCCCAAGGAAGTCCTTCCACCTCCGCTCCAACCAACCAAATGTGTGATTGGCAAGACCAATCTCAAGCCATGTACTCGGGAGGAGAGCAAGGAGAAGGATCCTTGGAGCAAGTACAATATGTTGCGGGGAACCAAGGATATTGGGCCAATCCTGCCGCAAGAAATCATCCCGGATTCTCCTACGCCAACAATGAAGGAGCTTTGAACCCGCCACAACCACCACCTCAACAAGCTCGACCACCACCACCCCAACAACAAAACTATCCACCGAGGGGGCCTACCCAACAAAATTTTCAACCAAAGCAACAAGTTCCACCATATAGGCCGCCCGGATACAACCAAGGGTGGAGGAATCAAAATCAAAACCCTCCTCAAGCTCAACAACGATCCGACTTCGAAACTAGAGTGGAGGCGTTCATGGTCGAGCAAAATAAGGTAAATACTACCTTGAAGGCGGGGCAAGACTCCCTTAATACCGTTGTGGCTCAAATATCGGAGCAATTAGCGTTGCTAAATCGGAACACTCAACGATTGCCGGCGCAACCCGAGCAAAACCCACGGAGCAACACCGGCCACATCAATGCCGTAGTTGCCGTTACCACTAGAGGCAGAAAGGATACCACCCCCGCCATGATCCCTACCGAGGAGCCCGTGGAGGAAAGCTTGGAGCCAATTGAGCCGATAGTTGAAGTTGAAAAGGAGAAGGAGCCACAAGACAAGGAGAAATCTAGAGCGGAACAATTGATTGAGGAAAGGCGCTTCATGCCACCGGTCCCATTTTCCCAAAGACTAGCGAGAGCGAAAATGGAGAAAAGGCTAGCGAAGTTTCTCGAGTATCTAAGAGGAGTTAGCCTCAATATTCCCTTCCTCGACGCCATCGTGGAGATCCCCACATATGCTAAATTCTTAAAGGATTTGATTTCGGGGAGAAAGAGGAAGGAGAAGATTATGCTAGCCGAGGAGGGCTCTTGGTTCACCAAGAGAGAGAAGGAGCCGACAAAATTTAAAGATCCGGGGAGTTTTCGGATTCCTTGCACCTTGGGCGGCGTTCCTCTTCAAAAGGCGTTGGTTGATCTAGGGGCTAGTGTGAGCCTCATGCCTCTCTCCATGTTCTTAAGGCTAAACACCGGGACAAAGTTGAAACCCACCGACATGCGCATTCAATTAGCCGATGGACGGATAACAAGGCCGGTGGGGATCGCCGAAGACATCCCGCTACAAGTCCCGGGTGGAATATGCTTGCCATGTGACTTCGTGATCATGGACGTTAAGGAGGAGGGAGATACGTCGTTGATACTTGGACGTCCGTTCCTCGCCACCGCCGGAGTAATTGTTGACGTGCGCGAAGGTACCCTAACTTTAAACGTCGGCAACATCGAGGTGGAGCTCCACATTCCTAAGGCTATGAAGCACATGCCTTACCACGAGGAACTTGACTACATGGACCTCCTTGATGAGGTAATTGAGGAGGCAATCCCCCACTCAATTGGCGCTCTTTTCGATGAAGATTTCGAGGAAGGCCCGGATTTAGGCCAAGATGAGAAGAAAGATGATTCCCCCGACCTCTCCGCTGAAGATGATGAAGGCGACGCTGATGTCGCAAGGATTCGAGAGCTCTGTAAGCTCTCGAAATCAAAGTCTCCAAAGAAAGCTCCTCCGGTACGGAAATCGGCATCACCGGTAAAGCCGTTGACCGGATCAAATGCTAGCTTGGGGGAGCCTCCCCCCAACACTATTCGAGACGGGAGACCACCGAGGGAGAACACGCCGCCACGTCCAAATCCAAGCGCGCTCCCCGGAAAGTTTGATGGGTGCATCTCATATGCACCAAACATCCCACATTAATTGAAAATCATAGGGGGTCGAGCTCACGACCTTAAACGAGCGCTTGTCGGGAGGCAACCCGACGGTTTTCGCTTTATTTTCACTTTTTCTTTATTTTCATTTTAGAAATTTTTAGTGTTTTGAGTCGTTCGCCCAAAATTTTTGTGATAACGGGTCCTATTTTTCTTGACCGGAGAGGAGATAGGTAGATCCATCATGAGGAGGATGAACGAGACGACGAGGAGCGCCCCAAGAAGGCGCTCGACGCTTAGGAAGAAGATGGAATCGACTGGAGGAAGAAAGACGGAGTTTAGAGCCCAAACAAAGACAAACAGCAGAAAACAAGGCTCACTCGGCCGAGTATACTAGTCACTCGGCCGAGTACATAAGTTCGTCTGGCCGAGCCGCTCACGAACGAGGGAAGTCTGCTGTACCCAACTCTCTGTTTATTTTCCTGATTCCAATATAACTGCTACTCGGCCGAGTATATATATTCACTCGGCCGAGTAAAACGGATATGCTCCTAGGGCGAGTCTTGCCGAGTAGCTTGAGTCACTCGGCCGAATGGATTTACTCCACTCGACCGAGGCTGGCAAGGCCACTCGGCCGATGCGTAAGCGGGGAGGAATTTTCTATTGACCATACTCGGCCGAGTGACCCAGTCACTCGGCCGAGTCGTAACTTCTGCTATATAAGGGTCGAGGGGGACACGTTTTTCGAAACGCTGAAACCCGATCGCGCCCCCGACCCTTCAGCTCCCCTCGCCCGCTCGCATCCCTCACTCGCCCGACCGTCGTCGCCGTGCCGCCGCTCGGCCAGCCACCGCCGGCCGAGCCCCCGCCGTGACTCGCCCGAGTCGCCGCCGGCGGCCGCCGCTCCGACCACCTCCGGTTGTTTTTGGGAGCTTAGGGGAGCCCAGGGGAGCTTCTCGGGACTGATTTGAGCTTCGTGGAGGCGCTGACTTCGCACGCTTCCATTGCTGAGCACTCGCGGCGTGTCTGGGTATACTCCTTCCACTCTTTTACACGCACCGCACTTTTTTCACTTTTCGGCGCGCTCGGGGCTGATATGCCGCCCCGGACACGGCCGCGGTCGAAGAGAGCTTCCGCCAAGCGGAAGCGGTCGGATGATGTCGGCCCCTCCCACGAGTTGGAGGACTCTCCTCCACCGTCTCCCACACACGCCGTCCACCCAGCACAGCCTGCAGGCCCCGCACACCCCGCACAGCCTGCAGTGCACCCACAGCCCGCACAGCCTCTTCCTGCCACTGCACAGCCACCACCTCCGGCTCCACTGGTCGGGCCGCTCGGGATTACGTTCCGAGACGACGCACACCGTGCCGTCTTCGACCGTATCTCCCAGCGCTCGATCGTACCCTCCAGGTTTGCACACCTCGCTGACCTAGGACGCCTGGGGGTACTAGAGGGGATGCTCACGTTGTACGACAACGTGGGCTGGCGAGACTTCTTCCAGGTGTCGACGGATACGTTTACCCGCCCGACACCTGAGGTTCTGAGTTCGATCGCCCAGACCGACGAGGGATGCTCGTTTCGGTTCATGGATCAAGAGTGCCAGGTCACTCTCGATATGATGAGAGCGTTTTTCTCGTGGCCCGCTGTCCCCGGTGCCGATCACGGTTACGGCCCCATCCATATCCCCCCACCTTCCTTCGACTCCGGTGCCTTCTGGGCCCGGATTACGGGTCTCCACGCTGCCTTTGACCCTAGTAGGGCCAAGGCCTCGGCCAGTGTCCATCCCTGCCTCCGCATTGCTCAGCGCCTTATGGCGACGACCTTTTTGGCCAGATATGAGCCGGGCACGATGTCTACGCCAGAGCTCTACATGCTCTACGCGATGACACGTCCCAGAGCTCTATCTAGGGATGGCGATGAGCTGGTCCCCGCCGTCGTGATCGATATCGCGGCTTGGTTTTTGGACCGCATCATCGTATCGGTGGGCGCTCGCTCACCGATATGCTGCGGCGGCCTGATCACCTTGCTTGCTTTTATGACCGGCGAGGACTTCCCCGACGACTTGCGACGCGTCCCGGGCCCCACTTCACTGTCGATAGATGTTATGGCCCGGATGAAGATGCTTCATCCGCACGGTGAGCGTCACTGGGTCTGGTTGTACGGCCCTTACGGGGCCGATTACATGATTCTCCTGAGCCCTGCTCGGACTCAGATTGCACCAGCCCACGTTGACTGGCTCCCTGCGATGGATGTTCTCATCCCCGCTGCCTACGTGCTCGAGGCCGAGGAGGCCGAGCAGGCCCACGCTGCCCCTGTAGACCCTGTTGCACACCTTGCCGAGCCTGCTGCCGAGCCTGTTGACCCAGTGACCCCTCAGCACATACCTGATGTTTCCGCTGCTCCTGACACTTCTGTCCCCACTTCTGTCAGTGTCACGAGCACCTCAGCTGAGTCCACTTCCACCACCACTTCCGAGGCTGTCACCACCACTCCCACCACCACCACTGGCCCTCTGTCCGTCGAGCCTCTTTGCTCCGCACTCCCCGAGCGCCCGTCGACCTTTGTTGAGAGTGGAGAGCCCTCGTTTGCCGCGGTCGTGGAGACCATGGCTAGCATGATCTCCGCTGGGGTTGCGCCTTTTGGTCCACACACTTCCACCCCAGCGGTAGTCACCTCTGTCTCCACCCCTGCTGTATTTTCCGAGAGCGTCGTGGCGTCTGTCCACACTTCTGTGCCACTGACCTCTCCGGCCACCTCGCTGCCATTTTTGCATTCTTCTTTCACTGCTGCTGCCTCCACTTCCCACCAGCCGGTGCCCCGGCCTCACACTGAGGCCAGGCCCACATTCGCAGGCGCAGCACCTTTTGTTCCCTTCCCCGCTGAGCCAGTCACATACGCGACCCGAGTTTGCCAGCCACGCCCTGCACAGCCCCGACCGGTGCGTCCCTCGGCACCACCTCCCCCTGACACTGTACTTCAGAGCATTCGTGCTCTAGAGGGGGCGGTGAGTGGCCTCAGAGGCGACCTTAGGACCCTGTCCTCCACCGTCTCTGCGATGGCTGGCCGCTTCGAGCTGATCCCCCAGATCCATTACTGTCTCACCCAGGTTCTGGAGCGTCTCCCGCGCGTACCCCCACCCACCCAGCAGGTTCCCGCCCACACTTCCACACACACCCGGCCTGCTACCACTCCCACACCCGCTCAGCGGCCTGTCCAGCCACCCCCACCACCTCCGCCTCAGGACGGAGACGGTGCAGCACCACCTTCCTAGGCACCCTTGATGCCATTGATTCCTTTTGCCGTCGTGCTGCCCGTTTCTGCTGGGTCCTGATGCATTTTTGTCCACCCCCCTCCCCTCACTTATTTTGGGATTCTCTTTTTGACCATATCTTTATATATCTTTTTTGGGAGAGAGGGAGAGTTTTTGGTGCCACTTATATATCTGTATCACTCCTATCTGTGCATGCATCATGTCCGCATCATATTTTTTCATTTCTTTATTTTTATTTTTATTTTCATCATGCATGCATCCTCACTTGCCCCTCCCATCGCTTTTCTTTCGGTGTGCCACACTTTGCACATTGAGGACACTGTGCCATTTAGCTTGGGGGAGTGAGTTCTCACGTTCTTTTTCGATTTGCCACCTTTATTTTTTAGTTTTTCACACCATTTTTCGCATTTGCACTTATTTTTCATCATTTTTCTTTTATTTTGCCATGCATCACGTTTTTCTTATTTTTTCTGTGTGCCGCATTGTAAATAGTTCTATTTTCCCTTTATCTTTATTTCTTTTTTTTCTCATCTCATGCTAGAGATGACTTTTCTGTGATGATGATGACGTTGGATTTAGCTTACTCTATATGCATGCTATATTTGTCATGTCTTAGACTTTATTTCTGATATCATATGCTATGACTTGCCTTGCATCTAGAGATAGTAACCCACACTTTTGCCACATGAAAATGGATGAAATTTTATTATTAGCTGAGTCTGAATATTCATATGTATGCTATCACAGAAAACACACCAATATTCACGCATTGAATGCCTATATCTGGAGTACTGATTTCTTTTCCTATATCACTTCTATATGCATGAATTGTACACTTCACTTCAGGATGATTGAATGATGTTAGCTATGATAAATCTGGATTAGTTAGCTTTTTTGTGATCGAAACTGAGTAGATTAGATTACCCTGCTGAAGTTGTCGTGCATGTCTTATAGAGTGAACTGAGAGTTATATCTATTTCTTTCTCCACAAATCTTGAACATCATTTCTCTACTTTTAAAATCATTGGTGAATCTCCCCTTAGCGATTCTATTATATGGCATTTCCCCCGCTATTAACTCCTAGCTCCAATTTTCTTATTCAAAAAAAAGAGTAATTAAAAAGGAGAGAAAAGGAGAAAATATTCTTGTATATCATTATCTCTATTTGAGTTGGGATCATTGTGTACATATGCTATAACAAAAAAAAGGGGAAAAATCCTCAATGAAAGATCCCATCTCACTTTCTTCCTTTCTTCTTTCTTCTTATTACATTTGGAGCTATATAAAAATGGGGATGTGAATATTTTTTATGCCACCACGCTTATAGATAAGCTTGGGGGAGGGGATCCATTGATGTGTGAGAGAGTGACTACTTGACGTTGCACGACAACCTAGGCTAAGTAATATTCTATACTCGGTGAGATTATTTCTAGCTTTACGAAATCCAGAGATCTAAGCCTAGCGTTCATGTCATGAAATCCATACTTTTCTATTCTCTCTATTCTATAGTGTGATGCTCTTATACTCCTGATAGAAAGCGTTCAATTGAAAAGTGTGTGATCTGTGATTCGTATACCGCTTTAAATGATTCAGACGATGCTAATTTTAAAACTATTCCGTTTTTCATGATTACATCGTTGTTCGTGGGTTTTCCGTTTCTATTTGCACTATTATACTATGATATCAAAATAAAGTCCTTTGACATGTATTTTTCGTTCAGTGCATGCTATACGAGTAAGTGAAACCCACGTCCTGAGAAAATGATCTAGTATCCTACCTCTTCGCTTCTTTCTTTCTTCTTTATTTTCATTTTGTTTTCCATTCTTCTCCGTTTTTCATTTTTTCATTTTTTTTCGCCATTTTCGTTTTCCGAATCCACCGGGTTCGCCATTTACTTATCTTCCTCGAGGACGAGTAAGAGGCAAGCTTGGGGGATTTTGATCACTCCTTATTTTTACACCTTTTTCCCGCATGTTTGCATGCCATTTAGACCGCCCAAATCATGTTTTTCACGATATATCGACGATATTGCGATGCTTTTCACGATTTGTTGTTTTTGTCGCATTTCAGGTGATTTGGCGTGATTTGGAGTGATCTCGAGATGCGCTTACTCTAGACGGTCACCAACGACCTCCCCGTGGGGTATTTTGCTGTTGGAGAGGAGCGAAAGAAGAACGGACGTCGCAGGAGCGACGAGGAGGCCAATACAAGCAGATTGGGCATTTTTTGTGTCCCACTCGGCCGAGTGGAGGAGCCACTCGGCCGACCAGCGAGACACTGCTCGGCCGACCAGAACAGACACGATTTACCTGTGCACTCGGCCGAGCACCGAAGACCACATCGGCCGAGTGACGACATCACGTCCACCCGAGTGGCGCCCAGACGAAGCCCCTCCAAAACATCCAAGTTACTATTTTTCGGCTGCCTGAACTTCAGAAGACCCACTCGGCCGAGTGGTTAATCCCGTCCGCCCGAGTACTATGAAGCCATCGGCCGAGTGACGACAACTCACTCGGCCGAGCCGCCCCCGAAGTAGAGACCCCTGAAGGCCCCGACTTACTGGAAAATTACAGGGTTTTCACTCGGCCGAGCGACTTTTGTCACTCGGCCGAGTGTGATGCGCTGCCTGTAGCGAAAACTGCGGAAAACAGGCTGTGCAGGGGTATTTTGGTCACAGTTTTTGGACGATTTTGGGGGCTATTTAAACCTTGTTTTTACCCTAGTTTGGAGAGCCTCTCTCTTAGATTTTTTGCAGCTTTTTAGATTAGTTTTTTTAGCTTTATTCTTGTGATTGGAGAGGAGACAAAGATTGGAATTTTGTTGGATTAATTGAAGAACTCCATTGGTTTGCATCTCTTTTCCTTAAAAATTCTATTTTTATTGTTTATCTCAATATTGTGATGAATTCCATTGCTTATTTCAACGATTATTTTTGTGATCTCGCTATGATTTGTGAGTAGTCTCCACGTCTTGGGGCGTGGGGATGAACCCTACAAGCCCATCTTCATATTTGTGATGAATTGGTAGAAATTGTGCTAGAATTGTTATTAGGGATTAGATTGGGATCAATTTACTACGGATGGCTAGGTATTCATATCAATTGGGATTTGCAAGAGATTGGATCCCAATTTGATAGGAAACCCTAGAAATCCGAATTGGGTTGGAGTCGGATTTTTGAAGTATCGGTTTGCAAGAGATTGGACCGATACTAGGATTTCCGGTTGCAATTCCATGCCGATACTCGTTTGCAAGAGATTGGACGGGTAGGAACTATCCCAATCTAGGTCGTGGACCGAGCTTGCAAGAGATTGGGCTCGATGCGCGATTGGACGATGATGTTGATCCTAATGCTAGCTTTCCTAGGCTAGGGGTTGCAAGAGATTGGACCCGACCCTAGGATAGCTATAGACCGGCAACAGCGCGAGAGCGTGAGCTTGGTTCTACATTCAGTTGCAACTAGTTCATCCAAATTCTCATTCAAGCAATTTCGATACCGATAAACCGCATTTATGAAATACGGTGAGTAGCGGGGATTCCCCATTCCCTAGACGTTCTTTATTTGATTTAATATTTCCGCATTTTTGTCTGACGATTGTGACAGGATCACCAAAGGCAAATTTCTCTCTTAAATAGCCAGGTTGATTGGAACAAGCACGGTCACTCGTCCTCCCTGTGTTCGATATCCCGCTCGCTGCTACACCGTGCACTTGCGGTAAAACTACAACCGTTCTTTTGGGTCACATCCCGGAGCGATCAAATACCAGCCATATAAATGCGGTAGTGACGGTCACAACTAGGGGCGGGGAGGATACTACTCCCGCCATGGTCCAAACCAAGGAGCCCGTGGAAGAGATTTTGAACGACAAAGAGCCGGCTATTGAAGAGGAGATCACAAAGGAGCCGCAAGAAGTTGGAAATTCTGAAATGGAGAAGCCTAATGAGGAGCGCACCTACATGCCGCCGGTGCCCTTTCCACAACGGTTGGCGAGAGCCAAAATAGACAAGAGGCTCGTCAAGTTCCTTGAATATTTGAGGGGAGTAAGCCTCAACATACCTTTCTTGGATGCTATAGTGGAGATCCCGTCGTATGCAAAGTTCTTGAAGGACTTAATATCGGGAAAGAAGAGGAAGGAGAAAATAATGCTTGCCGAACAAAGAACTTGGTTCACCCGGAGGGAAAAGGAGCCTGCAAAGTTCAAGGATCCCGGAAGCTTTCGCATCCCATGCACACTTGGAGGAGTCCCATTGCAAAAGGCCTTAGTTGACTTGGGAGCAAGTGTGAGCCTAATGCCCCTTAGCATGTTCCGAAAATTGAATACGGGGACCGACGTGAAGCCAACATACATGAGAATACAACTAGCGGATGGTCAGGTTACTAGGCCGGTGGGGATCGCGGAGGACATTCCGCTTCAAGTTTCGGGAGGGATATGCTTGCCTTGCGACTTTGTCGTTATGGACATTAAGGAGGAGGGCGACACTTCACTTATACTTGGACGCCCGTTCTTAGCCACCGCCAGCGTTATAGTCGACGTGAGAGAAGGTACATTATCCTTGAATGTCAGGAACATCGAGGTTGAGTTCCACATACCCAAAGCCATGAAGCATATGCCATACCAAGAGGAGTTGGACTATGTGGACCTCCTTGATGAGGTAATCGACGAAGCCATTCCGCACTCCATCGGTGCTCTCCATGATGATGGCCTTGAAGAAGGCCAAAATTCTAGCATTGAGGAAAAGTTGGAGGACCCTCCATATAGCTCTACGACCGATGATGAAGACGATGCTGATGTCGCAAGGATAAGTGATCTTTGCAAGCTCTCAACGGCCAACAATTCGAAGAAAGCTCCACCGAATAGAAGATCGGTGTCACCAGTGAGGAAGAAGATTGGTTCTAGCTCAAGCTTAGGGGACTTGTCCCCCAAATCTACCCATGATGAGGGGACGCCGATGAAAGCCCACGAGCATCAACAACAAAATCCAAGTGGCCTTCCCGACAAATTTGACGGGCGTATCTCACATGCGCCCAATATCACGCACTAAACGAAAATCATGAGGGGTCGAGCTCATGACCTTAAACGAGTGCTTGTCGGGAGGCAACCCAATGGTTTTATATCATTCCTAGTCGATTTTCATTCTTATTTTAGATTTTTCTTAGTGTTTAGAGTCTAGTGTCTATAAAAAATCGTGACAACGGGCATTATTTTTGATGATAGGAGATGGAGAATGAGAGATCATTCATATGGAGGATGACCAAGGCAAGAGAGAGCACTTCAGGAACGCGTTCAGGCCTCGGGAGAAGGCAGGGACTGACTGGAGGAAGAAAAACAGATAATAGAGCGAAAACAGAGAGCCGTTGCAGAAAACAGGAGGCCACTCGGCCGAGTGTCAGATGTCACTTGGCCGAGCAAAAACTCCATTCGGCCGAGTGGAGTACAGATCAGGGAAGATCGTTCTGACCAACTCTCTGTTATTTTTACAATTTACGGTATAATTTTCCACTCGGGTGAGTGACTTGTCACTCGGCCGAGTGAATCAGATACCATGCACGCTCTAAAAACTTGCTGAGTGTCTATGTCACTCGGCCGAATGGAACTTATCCATTCAGTCGAGTGGGAAAGGCCACACGACCGAGCCGTAACTTGCGGGAGATATTTTTGAAATTTTATTTCATGCCCCACTCGGCCGAGTGAACATATCACTCGGCCAAGTCGTAATTATCCTATATATGCGCTGAACGGGCAGCATGAATTTTGAAGCGCCAAAATTCCCAAATCTTCGCCCGAATTACTGCCTCCTCGCATTCCTTCGCCTGAATCGCACCCCCTAGTCCGCGCCGTCGCACGCCGGCCGACGACCCACCGTCGACCGGCACCGACGTCAGCTCGCCGTCGCTCGTCGCCGGCGCCGCCATCCCCCGCCTCCGGTCACCCTCATTTCGTCGGAATTTTGATTTTCTCATCGTTTCTCCTATTTTGTACGCCCATTGCGCCCCAAACTCAAATCAACTCCTATATATATCTGTTATCCCCTACCTCCCCATGTATATTGATTATCATTCGCTGATTTTATTGTTTGCGTTTCAGGATAGCTTGGGGGAGCCTTTGAACGTATTCAGAGCCTCGCGGAGGAGGTGTTCTTCGCACACATCAGATTTTGCTCTCGCGTCGTGCTCAGGTATACTCGTTCCATCATCTAGCACTTCGCATTTTTACTTGGGTAGTGGGCACGTCTCGCGGCACATATGCCACCTCACCTTAGACCACGCACGCGGGAGCCCGCTTCCAAGCGGAAGAAGTCAGGTGATCCTGGCTCCTCTTCTGCTAGGGCAGACTCCCCTCCACCTAGCCCACCACCACCTACACAGTCGCCTCCTCCCGATCCTATTCCACCACCTGTACAGCCTGCCCCTGCGTTTGATGCGATGGGGATTACGTTTCGAGATGACGCCCAGCGCGCCAGATTCCAGCGTATCTCCCACCGCTCGATCGTACCTACTAGGTTCGCACACCTCGCCGACTTTGAGCCACTAGGGGTTTTAGAGGGGCTACTCACGTTGTACGACAATGTGGGTTGGCGTGATTTCTTGTCGGTGTCGGTGGACACTTATATCTGCCCGACACTAGAGGTCCTTAGCTCTATTGAGCGGACCCTTGGAGGATGCTCATTTTGCCTGATGGATCAGGAGTGCCAGGTCACTCTTGACATGCTCCGAGCTTTCTTCCAATGGCCCGCTGTCCCTGACCCTGACCGCGCTTATGCTTCCACGCACATCCCACCCCAGTCGTTCGACACTCACGCTTTCTGGACCAGGATTATTGGATACGCCTTGCCTTTGACCCTAGAAGGGCCAAGGCCTCTGCCGTCCTCCACCCGTGCCTCCGCATTGCACAGTGCTTGGCGACTACTTTTCTTGCGAGGTACGAGCCCGGGACGTTGTCGACACCAGATCTCTACATGCTATATACGATGACACGTCCCAGGCTTTTTTATGGAGCTAACATTCTAGTACCTGCTGTAGAGATTGATATCACCAGTTGGTACATCGATCGCATCATTATTTATGTCGGCGCTCGTACGCCTATTTGCTGCAGCGGTCTGATTACCCTCCTGGCTCTTTTGTGCGGAGTAGACCTCCCTGCTGACTTGCTTCGACCACCGGGCCCCACTTCACTATCGATAGATGTTATGGCCCGGATGAGGATGCTGCGTCCTCATGGTCGTTAGCACTGGGTGTGGCTCCACGGTCCTTTCGCTGCTGATTACATGATTCTTCCGAGCCCTGCTCGGACTCATATAGGACCTGCGGGTGGAGATTGGATTCCAGCGATGGATCTCCTCATCCCCACCCCTTACGTACTAGAGCCCGAGGGTGCTCAGCAGGAGCCCCTCATTCCACCCCAGGACCCCGTGATCCCTCAGTATGTCCCTGACCAGTCTGCACCTCCCGACACCTCTGTCCACACTTCTGTTAGTGTCGGGAGCACTTTTGCTGAGTCCTCGTCCACCACCGCCACCACCTCTGTGCCCATTTCTGTCGATCCCATTTTCGCTGCTAGCCCTGAGCGTCCCACTACCATTTTAGAGAGCGGCGAGACCTCCTTTACTGCCGCAGTGGCGGCCCTGTCCTCACTTTTGTTCACGGCCACCCCAACCATTGACCCGTTTGTCCCCACTGCTGCTGTTTTCTCCGAGAGCGTAGTGACGTCTGTCCCCAATTCTGTGTCACTGGCCTCTCTGCCTGCCTCGTCTTTAGCGACCACTTCCACTTCTGCTGATGCTCCTTCCTCGTCTTCCTTGCATGCGTCTCAGCCTCACACAGAGGCCGAGCAATACTTATCGAGCACAGCATCGGAGAACCACCCCATAGCTACACCTATCCTTTACGGCGGCCGTGTGAGACAGCCCCGTACTTCACCTGTCCGACCTGCTCGTCCCTCTGCTCCACCTCCGCCTGACACTCTAGTTCAGAGCATTCGTGCTCTTGAGGGGGCAGTTAGTGGACTCAGAGGAGACTTTAGGGACCTCTCTACCACTGTCAGTGCAGTCCAGACCCATGTCGCCATACTTCATAGTATTCAGGCTTGCCTGAATCAAATTCTTGCGCGTCTGCCTCTACCACCCACACCCACCCAGCAGCCACGCCCGCCACCACCTCCGCCACAGGACGGTGCTGGTGCACCCCCACCCCCTTAGGCACAAACTGGATGCCTTCCACATTTTTGATGTCGATACGCTGGGTACTTTCTGTGAGCCTGCTTATTTTGCACCCCTCCTCCACACACTGTTTTGTTCACATTTTGGTCATATCCGTATATATCCATTTGGGAGAGAGGGAGTACTTTTTGGGGACACTCATATCTACATTATTCTGATCTCTGCATGCATCACCTGCATTCTCATATCATTTTCTTTCATCATGCATGCATCCTCACCCACCCACCCATATTTTGTCTCTCGGTGTGCCACACTTCGCACATTGAGGACACTGTGCACTTTAGCTTGAGGGAGTGAGTTCTCATACTTTTTTATTTTTTGTCACCTTTTATTTTTATTTTTTCCACCTTTTCTTTGTTTTTACACCCTTTTCACTCACTTTTTCGTTTTTATCATGCATCACGTTTTTTCTATTTCTTGAGTGTGATGCATTATACAGTAGTAGTTCTCATTTCCTTTTTATCCTTATTTCTTTCATCTTTTTGCTAGAGATGAATTTTCTGTGATGATGACGACGTGGTGCTAGCTTATCTCTATATGCATATTACTTTGTCATGCCATAGTTTTTATTTCAGATATCATATGTTGTGTCTTGCTATGCATTTGAGATAGTAACCCGCACTTTCATGTATGAATATGGATGAAATTCTTTTATTAGCTGAATCTGATGCTTTATATGTATACTCTTCATAGAAAACACACCAAGCTTCACGCATTGATTGCTTATATCTGGAGTACTGTTTTCCTTTCTTATATCACTTCTTATTGCATGAAAATTGTACGCCTCACTTTCAGGTTGAATGAATGTATGTTAGGTTGATATAACTGGACTAGTTTACTTTCTGAGATTAAACTGAGTAGATTACATTACTCTGCTGAAAGTTGTCGTGCACGTCCTATAGAGTGAACCGAGTGTTACATTTATTTCTTTCTCCACATATCTTGAGCATTATTTCTATACTTATATTCATTGGTGAATCTCCCCTTAGCGATTCTATCATTGGCATTTCCCCCGTTCTTAAATTCCATGCTTCAATGCCCCCAAAAATCAAAAGAAAAAAATATATATGTGAATACCTTTCTATCTTTTGATTTGGGATCTCAGATGTATATATTGTTGAAAAAAAATGAAAAGTGGAAAAAGAAAAGAAAAGAGAAAATAAGCTTATACATGATCCCATATCACACTCTTTCTCTCTTTCTTCCCTCTTTTGTTTTTATTTTTATTTGGAGCTCCAAAAATGGGGAATGTACTTATTGATTTATTTATGCCACCACGCTTATAGATAAGCTTGGGGGAGGGGATCCAATGATGTGTGAGAGAGTGACTACTTGACTATGCATTACAACCTAGGCTAGGTAATTTTCTATACTTGGTGAGATTACTAAAAGTTTTACGAAATCCAGGAATTGATACTTAGCATGCACTTCATGAAAACCATACCTTTCTATTCTTATTGATCCATGATGTGTGATATCTCTTATACTCCTTATAGAAAGCATTCAATTGAAAAGTATGTGGTCTATGAGTATGTATACCGCTTTAGATGCTTCAGACGATGTTAATCCTAGAACGATTCCATATTTCATATTATTTTGCTATTCTCGGGTTTCCTATTTTGAATGCATCCATATATCATGATATCGAGATAAAAATCTTTGGCATGAGTTTTATATTCGTATTATGCTATATGAGTAAGCAAAGCCCACGTCCTGAGAAAATGATCTAGCACCTCTCTCTTTGCTTGCTTGCTTTATTTTCTATCTCTTCCGTCTTTTCTTTTTATTATTTTTCCCGTCGAGTTCGCCTTTTACTTATCTTCCTCGAGGGCGAGTAAGAGGTAAGCTTGGGGATTTTGATTACTCCATATTTTACACCTTTTTTCCGCATGTTTGCATGCCGTTTTGATCGCCCATATCGTGTTTTTCATGATTATTCGACAATATTGCGATACTTTTCACTATTTCTTGTTTTTGTCGTATTTCAGGAAATATGGAGCGATTTCGAGATCAAGGGGTTTGCAAGCGCTTAGGAGTGTCACCCACGGCTCATTTGAGGGATTATCAGCGATGGAGGATGAGCGGAAGAAGAAGGAAATCAATAGGAGCGACGAGGAGGCAAAAAGAAGAAGAAACCAGCACAGCAGCACATCACTCGGCCGAGTACAACATCCACTCGGCCGAACAAGAAGTCCCACTCGGCCGACCAGAACGGATACGCACACGGAGTTTTTCAGCGTATACTCGGCCGAATGAAGAAATCCTACTCGGCCGAGTGAGAAATCTCACTCGCCCGAGTGGTACAGGAAAATTTTCCAGAGAAGAGGCCGAAGTTACTGCAATTCTCAGAGACCCTTTGGAGGCCTACTCGGCAGAGTACAAATGCTCACTCGACCGAATGATGAAAGCCACTCGGCCGAGCCACCCCCCGAAGACAGATCCCGAAACATCCGAAGTTACTGTATATTTACAGGGTTTGTCACTCGGCCGAGTGACAAGGTCACTCGACCGAGTGAACCGCTCCGCCTGCTGCTAGGGTTGCGATTTCTGGGCTGCGCAGGGGCAGTTTGGTCCCGATTTTTTGGGCGATTTTAGAGGGTATTTAAACCCAGTTTTTGCCCTAGTTTAGGGAGCTTTTTGAACAATTAATTTTGAGACCTTCTTTTAGGGGTTTGAGGGCTACTCTTTGGAAAATTCTCAGCTGGAAATCATTGGCATTTACATTGGTTTGTCTATTCCCATCAAAAACTCAATTTTTATGCACTATTTCTCTTTTGCAATGAATTGTCAATATTATTGTTGATTTTTCTGAGATTTGCATGATGTCTAGTGAGTAGTGCCGTCGTCTTAGGGCGTATGGATGAACCCTATGGACCCTAATTTCTAAATTGTGATGAATTTGTGGAATTGTTGCTAGAATTGATTAGGGTTAGGTTGTAATTGATTAATTACGGATAGCTAGGAATTCATATCGATTGGGATTTGCAAGAGATTGGATCCCAATTGATAGGAAGGCCTAGATATTCGATTTAGATTGACAATTGGATTTCTCTAGATTTGGTTTGCAAGAGATTGGACCAAAGCTAGGATTTTTAATTGTGATTCTATACCAATATTCGTTTGCAAGAGATTAGACGAATATGAACTATTATAACCTAGGTCGTAGCTTGAGTTTGCACGAGAGTGGGCTCGAGATATGATTGAACAATGATGTCATTCTTCACGCTAGCGGCTTAGGCTAGGGTTTGCACGAGAGTGGGCTCTATCCTAGGTTTGCTATAGACCGGCAATAGCGTGAGTGCGTGAGCTTGGTTCCACATTAAGTTGCGATTAGTTCACCCATATTCAAGCTTAGCAACAATGAAACTTATGAATATCAAGGATGAGAGAAGGTCCGTAGTGGGGATTCCCTATCCCTAGACGTTTTATTAAATTGATATTTCTCTTGATATTTGAACAATTGTGACTATTATACCCCAAACTATTCTCGATTCTCTTGATAGCTAGGTGATTGGAAAGAGACACGGTCATTTGTCCTCCCTGAGTTCGATACCCGCTTGCCACTACACCTTGCGCTTGCGGTAAAACTACAAGTCATTTTTCGGGTGTACACTCGGACGCTATCAGAGATACATGGAGGTAAATTCTATTGCTCTCTATTTTATTTCCTTTCCCTTAGTTTAGATAGTGATGTAACGTGAATCGTGCAGGAGATCGTGCGACTTCACGGAGTCCCCGTGAGTATCGTGTCGGACAGAGACACGAGATTCACATCTCAGTTTTGGCAGAGTCTACAGAAGAGTCTAGGTACGAGTCTGAGTTTCAGTACCGCGTACCACCCGTAGACAGATGGCCAGTCCAAGAGGACGATTCAGATTTTGGAGAACATGCTGAGAGCGTGCATGTTGGACTTCAAGGGATCTTGGGAGGATCATCTTCATCATATGGAGTTTGCCTATAATAACAGCTAGCAGGCGAGCATTGGCATGGCGCCATTTACCGCACTTTATGGGAAGAAATGTCGATCGCCACTGAGCGGGGATGACATTGGCGACAGGGAGCTGTTAGGGCCAGAAATGATTGTGGAGGTAGTGGATGTTGTGAGAAACATCAGGGAGAAACTAAGGATCGTGCAGGACTGTTTCAAGCATTGGGCAGATGCTAAACGGCGACTGTTGGAGTTTCAGCCTGGAGACCATGTTTTTCTCAAGATCTCTCCGAATCGAGGAGTTATTCGATTTGGAAAGAGAGGAAAGCTGAGTCCAAGGTATATTGGACCTTTTGACGTCCTAGAGCATGTTGGAGTTGTGGCTTACCGCTTGGCGTTGCCGCCATCACTGGAGGGAGTTCACGACGTGTTTCACGTATCTTAGTTACGTTGATACGTCAGTGATCCATCTCATGCTGTGGATTTCTCGGAGATCATGATCCGACCGGACCTGACCTATGATCAGCAACCAGTTGAGATTCTGGACCGACAGCAGAAGCAGTTGAGGAATAAGACCGTCGAACCGGTTAGAGTGCAGTGGTATCATGGTTCACCTGGGGAGTCTACCTGGGAGCGCGAGAATGAGATGAGAGATCGCTACCCGCATTTATTTCTGGAGCCGTAGTTGATGTAGATTCCGAGGGCGGAATCTTTTCTTAAGGTGGGTAGGATGTAACGTTCACTTTCCGACCATACGTATTTTAGCGTGTATCCGTGTTTCGGGTGTGTTTTGTGTATTTGATTTTTATTACTGATTTCCGTAGTTCAGACGCACGACCGAACCCCATTTTCACGACCCTCTCGGTGGCACGAGCGTCCCGGTATTGTTTTTGTAATTTTCGTCGAGGGATCAATCTGCTTATCGCTTTACTAATTCCTTTTATATATATATATATATATATATATATATATATATATATATATATATATATATATATATATATATATAAATTTAAAACTTAATAGGGTCTGCACGATTTTTGATAACTAAACCCATATGTATTATTATTTCTTTTATCAGTAGGTTTAGTTGCTTTGATTAATAAATCAAATCCTTAACTAACCTATTCTCATGTCCTAACCATTATTATTATTATATCAAATCAAATCACTTCTTTAAGGTAAGCTGTTTTTTAATCTTAACCTATTAATAATTCAAATTAAAACTCATTTGATTTCTTATCCTATTGTAACCTCCCTCACGATTCTGATATCCCATTAGCCATGTTCTCTCGTAACCTTCCCACACCTGCTGGGCCAAGTCACTAGTATCACCATTATCACACGTCAACAACCTAACAGACTTTCCCCCCACGTACATTCTCTCTCCTCCCTACAAAATGCAACAGCAGCCTACCACTTAAAAAAACTCAAAACATTTCACCTGGGCTCACGTGAACCCATCATATCAATTTTTTTAGGCTTAAACTAAGATCATCGAATTTCTCATCTCCCTTAGAAACTCAGACCCTTCCCTGTCCTCGCGCAGACCATATCTTGACGCCGATGCCTTCGACCAGCCCTCTCCAAAGCCCCGGCACCCAGGCTTCCCCTCGCCATCTCTCGACACCCCAAAACCCAAGAGGCCGCCGTCCACCTCTCTGTTCAGCAACCCACGGGACCGCAGCCTCCGCAGACCCGCTCCGTGCGACCCCCATCACCGCCGAAAGCCACCTCGCCGTGGCAGCAACCCAGCCGCTCCGTTCACCGCAACCTCAGAGCAACCAGCGCCTCCCTAGTCCCGCCGTCTACCTCCGATCACCGACATCCACCTTCCGCACTAAACACGTAAGTACGTAGCTTTATATTTTTATAAGTTATGTACTATTAATTAACTAATACTCATGATCTTGTTATTATCAGCAGCATATACTGATTTAGCAAGTTTTATACTGAGAGTTATTTCCCTTGTGCTTAGAAATCGTTACACTAGATCCCTAGCTAACAGTATATATATTGATACATATGCACCTAATGTTATAAATTCTTTAGTTAAGGGCATGTTCTTTTGTAGGAATACAAGGATGGAATCTTGTTTTTCTCACTGTTCACTTACTGTTGCTAAGAATCCTATTTCAAATGCTTGCGGACTGTTCTTTTGTGCTGTGACTTTTTTGAGTTTTCTTGCGTACGTGGCCGGTTCAGTGGGATTCTCGGTGGCCTTTTGCCATCCGAGAAATTTCTTCGGATTACAGCAGAATCCGAGCTCGGGTGGGCCCTTCCCTCACCTCCCACCAATCAAAACCTTTTTCTTTTATTTTTTTTTTCACTTTGATCTGCCCTGCGCGTGAAATCAGATGGACGGGACTATGGATTAGCATTTTTGAACCCAATTAATTATGTTAATTATTAATTTGTTAATATATTAATAAATTTGGGTGGACCCCGCTTCGCTTTCCACCTCCAACTTTCTTCAACCAAAAGAACACACTACACAGAGTGGGACCCATCTCAACTTTCCAACTACACAATCCAACCCCACTTTCCAACAAAAGAACACACTACACACAAATTTCTCTCCATCAGATTCCACCATTCTCAACTTTCCCAAGTATACTTTCCTACAAAAGAACAGGCCCTAAGTGCCCTTATAAATTTTGGCATGTGACCTGTAGAGTAATTAGATTGATTTTTTTATATTCATACATAATAGGGTATAAACAGTATAATAGTATCATACATTGAGTTAATAATGATAAACACCATATATACCTACATATACCAAGTAAACAATGTTTTACACCATTAAGAACTATAACCCTAAACTGATGTTGGTATATATACACTCATAATGTTAGTATCTTATAGTGTTAGTCTGTAAGCCATTGGGTCATAATGTTAGCATATGTGCGGTAGTGACCTGTTAAATTTATAATGCAAAGAAACAGTTTATTAATTGAGATGTTAGCTAGCATCAGTAACTTAGTAATATGTATGTACAGTTAGTAATAATATGATATGAACACCCCTAGGATAGAGAACCTAATAAAGAGAATGAATTAGTGTTTAATTATTTGGAACGAACCTAATTCGAACATGTGTTTAATCAAAACAGATAAACGGTCGTTCCATATCGTCCGCGCTCCCCAGACGAACCCACGACAACCGATATCACCAGAAACAGGCAAGTGATACTTGCCAGTAATTGTTTAGGCCATGTTTTAGGCCAATTTGTGTAGTAGCGTAAAAGATACTAGGCGATGAAATGATAGTCGCCTTGACGCCTTACTAGATCTAGCTTGACAATGAAGCTAGATCCGACACCTTTACCATGATATCATTTCATGCTGTCTGTCACGTTTACTTTCAATTAACTGTACGCACTTTTAACTGCTCATTGTCATGACATGTCATGCATCAAATTGTTCCATCGTGATTGCGTAGCACACGCTACAATAATTGTGACTATTGAGGCTAGGCACCTGCTTTGCGGACACAACCCTATGCCAAACCAAAAACACTTCGTGGCTTGTGATCCAGAAGCGAGCTCAGTGTTGTTGGTGAAAACCCAACGCTCGATACACGTGGAGGGGTAGGGTTAAGCGATCACTTGAGCGTAGAAGTGTGCCCGTACAGCCACTTCAGCCAAAAGGCGTAAACCCTGTGCACAAAGTGATAAATTAGTGTTCGTGAATCGTGAATCGTGAAATAGTGTTTTCGTAGTTTCTGCTACGACGTGCATGCTTGTTTCCATCTTCTCATTTTAAATTGTTGTATACTTTTAATGTCATGTCATTTCATTATATTAGAACTGCTAGTCGCTTTACCTTTATTTGTACCTTGCACAAAAGTCCTCCGCTATCCTTTGGGAGACTTTTGCTGACATGTGCCCTCTTCTCTTTGGGTGTCACATGTCATGTTTAGAGACAGAGTTTGTTGCAGAGGACGAGCAGTACGCGGACGTAAAGTTCAAGATTCCTGCAGGGACTTAGTTTGAGGACATTGGTGACCAGTCCTAGACTCACTTGGAGTTTTCCTTAGTTGTTGTTGCTTTTAGTAGTTGCTGTTAGTATTCGGTGCGTAGCACCTACCTCTCACTGTTTATGTTTTGGCCATGCTTTAGGCCTTTGTTCAGACTATGTACTTCTTTGTGACTCTCTCTGTGATGTTGGAAATATTTGTGGATGTTGTTGGTGGATATTTTATGTCTGCTTTTCATTAAGTATTGTTGTTGTTTTGTCAGATTGCAAGGATCTACTATCGAAATCATTCACAGACGCTTATCGGACTGTAGCTTCACAGCTCCAAGTCCGAGCAGACCTTCTCACGTCTCGCCTTCCATACTTAGGAAGCGGGGCGTGACAGAAAGTCAGAGCAGTCAGCGAGTGGCCGACCCCGCAGTCAGCTTCAGATAACAGGAGCTTTCTTGGTTTCGCTGGCTACTACCGTCGGTTCATTAATGATTTCTCGAGGATTTCGGAGCCGATGACGAAGCTGACGAGGAAGGATATGTAGTTCATCTGGTTGGAGGATTGTGAGAAGGCATTCAGTATCTTGAAGGAGAAGTTGACCACAACACCGGTATTGGCTGTACCAGATCGGAGCGGAGGCTTCGAGATTCACTGTGATGCATCTGGCAAGGGTCTCGGATGCGTCTTACATTAGCATGGTCACGTGGTTGCGTACGCTTCTCGGTAGTTGAGGAATCATGAGAAGAACTACCCGACGCACGATCTGGAGTTAGCCGCGATGATATTTGTGTTGAAGATCTGGAGACACTTCCTGCTGAGTGAGAGCGTGAAAATCTTCACCGATCACAAAAGTTTGAAGTATATTTTTTCGCAGAAGGAGCTCAATATGCGTCAGAGATGATGGTTGGAACGGATGGCAGACTATGAGATAGATCTGCAGTATCACCCGGGGAAGGTGAATGTAGTGCCTGATGCTTTGAGCAGACTTCCCGCAGTGGTGATGCATGCTGCCGACTGGAGAGTACATCAGGAGCTGAGAGGGATGGACATTGAGGTTGTCCTACCAGGAGTGAACGTTTCACTGATGAATTTGCAGATTCAGTCTACAATCGTGGATCGAATCAAGGCAGCACAGGCAGGAGATCCGAAGCTGCAGATGATCAGAAGACAGGTAGAAGCTGGACTTCGGATGGAGTTCATTGTTCATGAGGATGGATCGCTGGGGTATGGCAGTAGACTCTGCGTACCTGCAGGTGTCATAGAGATGAGCTGCTGAGGGAAGCTCATAGTTCTTATACAACACCAGCTACCATGCGAGAATTGGCATGACGCCGTTTGCTACCTTATATGGAAGGAAATGTCGATCGCCACTGAGCTAGGATGACATCGGAGATCGAGAGCTGTTGGGTCCGGAGATGATTGTAGAAGCTGTGGATGTCGTGAGAGACATCAGGGATAAGCTACAAATTGCACAGGATCGTTACAAGCATTGGGCAGACACCAAGAGATGATCTTTGGAGTTTCAGCCAAGAGATCATGTCTTCCTGAAGATTTCTCCGAACCGCGGAGTCATTTGTTTCGGGAAGAAGGGAAAGCTGAGTCCGAGGTTTATTGGACCATTTGATGTACTTGAGCGTGTGAGAGCAGTGGCTTATCGCCTTGCTCTGCCACCATCTTGGAGGGAGTTCACGACATTTTCCACGTAACTCAACTACGTCGATACGTCAGTGATCCATCGCACACAGTGGATTTCTCAGAGATCACAGTTCGACCAGACCTGACCTATAAGCAGCAGCCCGTGCAGATTTTGGACCGTCGACAGAAGCAGTTGAGAAACAAGGTAGTTGACCTGGTAAGAGTGATGTGGCGTCACGGATTACCTGGAGAGTCCACTTGGGAGCGTGAAGAAGTGATAAGAGAGCACTACCCGCATTTATTTCCTGAGCAGTAGTTGATGTAGATTCCAAGGGTGGAATCGTTCTTAAGGTGGGTAGGATGTAACGGTCACTTTCCGACCATATGTTTTTTAGCGCGTAGCTGTGTTTCGTGTGCGTTTTGTGTATTTGATTTTTATTACTATCTTCTGTAGCTCAAACACGCGACCAAACCTTGTTTTCACGACCCTCTCGGAGGCACGAGCACCCCGGTATTTTCCTTGTAATTTTTGGACGTCGAGGAACCTATCTGCATATTTCATTCTTTCATTATTAATAAAGCAATTTTTTTATTTTTAAGTCTGTACACTTCATAAATATCAATTATTTTAAAACTAAGATATGTTAAATTTTTTTAAACGCAATCAAATCTTTGATATTTTTTAAAAAGCAAATCTAATGGAATCCTCTAACTAACCTATTAATAAATCTAATCCCCCTAAAATCCAAACAGTCTCTAACCCCTATCCCATGTTTCTCTCTCTCCTCCCCTATTTTTAAACCCCATGGCTTACTCTTATTGTTTCTTTGAAAAAAAGAAAAAAAAAATCCTAAACAACAGAGCTTCTCTATATTAACCCCACGCATCCCCAGGCCGAACCAAACTCTTTCTTTTTTTTCTCCATGCTCTGCCGCACAAACCTCTGGGCTTCACGCGCATCTCCCTATTCCGAGCAACCCAAGACCCCAGTTCTCCTCTCGTTCATCTCTAGGGCGCCGCACCTCCCTTCGGTCCCCTCTTCTCCACGCGCGCAGCCTCCCCCGAAACCCCAAACTCCGGCCTTCAGTCTTTCTTTCTCCCGCGTGCCAGCACCTTCCCCCGTACGTGCAAACCACCTAGGCCGTCGGTTTCTCTCCCCCTTTGACCTGAAGCTCGCGCGAGCTTCCCAGTCTGGCCATCACCAGCCCCTTGCCGTCCACCCACGGCCCACGTCAGCCCCCTTGCATCCCTAGGAGCCCACGCACGACTCCCGCAAATATCGCGGCCTCCCGACGTCCCGACGCAGTTACCGTTGCCGTGCCGTATCGTTGCGCTACTCGCAACCGAGGCGACCCCGTTGTCGTGCCGTTTCGTTACGCTACTCGCAACCGAGGCGACCACATTGCCGTGCCATTTCGTTGCACTACCCGCAGCGGAGACGATCCTGAGACGACCCTTACTGTGCTACCCGCAATCGAGGACACCGAGCACCGCCACCGTTCCAGATCCGATGCTGACACGTGTGTGTTCGTCGCACTAGGTTGGTCTTTTCACTCGTAGCAACCCAAACCGTACGACATTGAAAACCTAATTAAAATCGGTAACTTAACAACTAAATTTATTTTACGCTTCTTTAAAACGATGTGAAACCGTAGATCGACGATCGGACATTTTGACTGTGCACATAGGATTGAATCGTCAAATAGGTTGAACTTTCAGAACTTGATATGAAAACTGATAGGTTAACTACATTTAACTTAGAAACAACCTAATATGATTGCTAAACTGGTTCTGACGCCGCCGCCGACTTGTGACAGTGGACCCTGACCGACGCGCTGCCAGAGACGAGACGCTTCTGACGGACGTCTTACTTACCACCGCAGGCAAGTGCCCCCACTTGCATAGTTACAGTCATGTCTATGCCACTTTCTTCTTAGAACTGTAAACTGGTGAACAAGAGAACCGGACGTGAAATGATAACGTCTGGGACCCCCTCACGATAGGCTAGACTTGACAACGAAGTCTAGGTATAAACTGCAAACATGTTAGGGACTATCTGTGTGTGTGTGCGTGTGGACACCCTAGAACAACTATACCCATGTCATGTCATGTAACAGCATTCACGACTTGTCTTGCACAGCCTGCGGGCAATAGGGCACTCTCCGAGACAGAGAGAGTGATCCCTTGTACAGATTCACCTACGGGAAGCTCGTCACTCACCAGGACGGAGTGAGTGGCCTGCAGACCGTGGGGATAAATGCACTCACCGAGCTAGAGTGAGTGGTCCTATACAGTGGTACAGATTCACCTACGTGAAGTCCGTCACTCACCGAGTGAGTGAGTGACCCTGCAGACCGTGGGGATAGAGGCACTCACCGAGCTAGAGTGAGTGGTCCTATACAGTGGTACATATTCACCTACAGGAAGCCCGTCACTCACCGAGTGAGTGAGTGACCCTACGGACCATGGGGATAGAGGCACTCACCAAGCTAGAGTGAGTGGTCCTATACAGTCTTGTCTTGTCTTGTCTTGGGGTGGGGTAGGGTTGAACGACCACCAGGTTAGAGAGTTTGGCCACTTTCTAAGCTGAAGGCGTGAACCCTCTTGGTGTCGAGTCACTTGGTGTCACAAAGTCTCGTCTAGTCTTGTCTAGTCTTGTCTCGGTAGCTTGCGCTACGACATTACCTGCCACGTTTACTTTCTGCACCGTCTTTACTTTTCCTTACTTATACATGTCATGTTGTGCATCATCTCTTTTTAAATCAACTTTAAAATGTCGCTCTTAAATCCCTTACACTTGTAATAGTATTTCTCACCTTTCTTTGTAGACTTTACCTGACGTACAGCTCCTTTCTCTTGGGTGTTGAATCTCAGGTACCGAGACAAAGTACACAGACGAGCCGGCCTTGCTTGAGGACTTGAAGCCAGATGACGTTGATCCGGAGTACCTGCCAGACGAGGACCAGACCTGGAGGTTCCTCACCGTTGCTGTCTTCCAGATGTTACTACTTTCTAGTTTGGGTGAGTAGCACCGCTTTACTTTTTGCCTAGGTTGGATGCGTCGCACCGTTAGTTTCCTTTTTAGTAGTTGTAGCCATGCTTAGGCTTCTTTTATTAGACTTGTCATTTGCTGGATATCATCTCCTTTATAAATGAATGCAATTTCCTTCGAGTACTCTTATTCTTATTGTTATGAACTTTTATACGCAAGAACCTGTAATTTTAAAGGTATCTCTACAGAAGCTTATTGGACCCGAGCTTCACAGCTCTGGTCCATGCGGAACTTCGTCTCGTCCTCGCACCCGTTTTGGGAAGCGGGGCGTGACAATACTTACTCTCCAGTGACCAAGATTACTACGATAAGAACTATAAGGATCTGGCTATGAGAAAAACACTATAAGGGGGTTGATTAGTGTTTATACAATTTAAAACGATAGTTATACCAAATTAAATTCCTAACCAACAATTAATGCAGAATGTAAATAAACCCAAAATTGAAACAATGCTAACACAAGGATGTTTCGAGGGTTCAGATTAGCCAAGTCATCTCCCGACTTGTTCCCGGTAATCCTACGTCCCTTCCACCCGGATACCACCGGATACTCAATTTAGAACCCTAACTTGAGGTATCCTTTAAACCCACTTGTAGCAACCCTACAAGTGAAATTGAAATACACTCGATGTCCTTGACTCCCACAACTTGGGAGCAAGCAAACCACTCTCACAAATCGAGAGTTAATCTAATAACAAAAGATATAACGAAAGATTGAAATATTGAAATAGCAACACTTACAATCACATATGCCTTGAAGTAGAACTTGAAGGAGCAATTGGGTTGTGTGTTGAGGTATATTTTGAAAGGGAGAAAAGCCCTTTCTCTTCTCACCACCAATTACCTAGAAGATATCACTCTGATTCTAGGTTGGAGAGCAAGAGAGGAAAAGATTGGAATTCTATGGCTTTTGGATTTGAGAGCTTGAGAAGCTTGAAGATGAAAGCTTGAGCAGTTGAGTTCACTTGAGTCTTCTTAAGTGTCTAACCCCTTAATGGAACAATATGAGCTCTCTTTATAGGTTCCCCAAAACCCCCAAACAGAATCCCCAAAAACCCCTTTGAAATCCGTGGAGAAAAAGCCAACGGATAGAACTTACACAGTAGACAGTCGACTGTTGAACAAAACACAGTCGACTGTTGTACTGTGTCAGAGGATAGATGAGAATTCAAACGGTAACTTACCACGTGGACAGTTGACTGATAAAGAGAAGACAGACGCCTGTAAAACTAACAGGCGACTGTAAATCCTTCTGCAGGTGACTGGCCGCAATATGGGTAAGCTGAGAAAATCTCAGAAAGTTTTGGGAAAACACGACAGGCGACTGATGTGGAACACACATGCACATGTGCCATGGGCAGGCGACTGTGAAACCAACATCAGTCGACTGTCACAAAAACCTGAAACTTTCCAGAGAGCAGAGTCTGCAGAGAGATCAAAGACAGGCGACTATTGAAGCATTGACAGTCGACAGTGCCTTGGATAGGTGACTATCAATACAACATCAGTCGATTGGCACTATAACTTGAAACATTCCAGAGAGCAGATTCTGCAGAGGAATCATAGACATATGACTGTTGAAGCATTGACAATAGACTGTGCCTTGGACAGGCGACTATCAATACAACATCAGTAGACTGGTCAGATGAAAATGAAAGTGATCTTTGGGCTGAAGACAGACAGGCGACTGTCTAACAAATCACAGGCGACTGTAGCTTGGACAGGCGCCTGTATTATATACAATGGTCGCCTGAAGGAGTTAAAGCTTAGAAAGCCCAAAAATTAATTGCTTAAGTATGTGCATAACATGCGACTGGATAACAAATCATAGTCGACTGTTTTGAGACAGGCGACTGTAAATCGTTCAACAGTCGCCTGTTGAAATCACAACATGCACATCCTTGAGAAATGAGAATTGGAGTCTAAGGAAATGTGATCTAATGATTTCCTACGACATAAATGAATATGTGTGTGTGCTCCAACATAGTTCTACTTCTAAGCTACATACTAGAAGAGAATAAAAAGATTACATTATGTAGAAGTCTCTCTTTTATCCAAAATATGAGCTTGAAGTCTTCTAGGGGCTTCAATCACCATCTTTGATCATCCAGTCCACTTTTCTTGCTTTCATTGATCTTTGAGTGACATCCATTGCTAATTGATCTTCATGATATGCTTAGGCAATGGATTAACTGCAAATATGAGATTAGTCACAAGTATTTATGTTTGCTCATCATTAACACCAAGTAGGGAGAAGTCCAATACTCAACATTCTCCCCCTTTTTGATAATGACAAACAAACATAAACAAAAAGATAAATAATTGTGCTTAATGAAAATTTACTCCCCCTACATAGATGCCAATCAAGTTAGTCAATGAGTATAAGGACATCTATAGATCAATTGAAGCAAGTATGTAAAATATGAATGAATGAAATGATTTTCTTGAAATCTAGGATTTTATAATCCATCTTCATTATATCTTACTTCCCCTGAATCTAAAGCCACTTCAATCTTAGATTCAAGTTTAGAATTAGAATTTACTTAGCACATAACTATGATATGTTTATTTCTCTCCCCCTATGGCATTATCCAAAAGTGGGAGTAGAATAACAACAACAATAGTGCTAAATAAGTACTAAAACTATCATGAGAGTCTAAAGATAGGATGTATATCAAATATGATGCCAACATATAATCGGAGAAAAACTAATCACAAAGGTGCATCTCATTGATATATACACCAAAAACTCATAAAACACAAGAAATCTTAGTTGACTAAAGGAACAAGAATCTAATATCAACATTTCAAACCAAATGAGAAAAACGTCGCACATCACATCATGTATATGATATAGCATACAAAGAGAGATAATTTCACAATGTTCACACATATAAAAAAATGAGAAAAAGTGTGAAGCAGCATATGAAGTAAAAACATTTTCATATATATTAGTCACTAGATACATGGAGTACAAAATACAATGAAAACTCCATGTACATCAACAAAATGTTACCGACATATAAACAACATAATACATCAGAACTTAAAACAAAAAGATAAAGACAGACACTCAAACCATAACAAAAAATTCCTATGGTGAGTCGATGCAGAGCAATATCAGTCAATCTGGATGACAGATGAGTCTGAAGGGCGACCAGAACGACAGAACATCAATCTGGAATAGCGACGAGTAGGGTACACACGAGCCTTCTGCTTTGATGACGACGCACCAGTAGCAGGAGACTCCACGTGATCGGGAACAGAGGGCAGTACATTAGTAGACAAAGGCATAAAACCTGGAGGAGGAGGGACATCAGAATGTGGAGTATCCTTAGAAGAAGGAAACATGGCCTGGAGGGCGGTCGGAATCGAAAAGCCGTGATATTGAAACGACTTATAATTTCGCTCATGAAGGAGCGAAAGCTACTGATCCATGATGGAAACTTTCGTTTCGAGCGAAGAAACTGTCTCATACAGCTGAACGAGGAGAGCGTTATCGGACGGAGCTGAAGGTGGAGGAGAGAGTGGTTGGTCAGTAAGCGAAGGAGTTGGTTCAGCGTTAGTAGCTGAGGGAAGAGGGTCAGCGACTGAAATTCCCAAATACTCCTCAGAAGACGGTGGACTCACAAGTTCCATGAAGACTGATCGATAAAAACTTGGGCACAAACGAACGACAATCGAAAAAGATACCTAATCTGCGACCATCAGTGGAGAAGGAGACAACCGAACTCTCAATCGGAGGATTGGGAAGAGAGATCGGTGAATGGAGCTTCGAATCAAAGAGGAAATCGACGGGAACGGTTGGAATTCAAAGGAAAGAGATGAGGGAAGTCGAGTCGGATGAGAGAGAAATAACAGAACAAATTGACGGCCCTCCAGATTATATGATAGTGTCAAAAGAATCTGCGCCGTTGGATCGATAAATCAATGGCTCATATCAAGTTAACGAACCGCCTGAGAAGTTGACAATCGACTGATGTACAATCGTCAGTCGACTGGTCAATAGGATAGAAATTGGTTTGGGTTGACAGACAGTCGACTGTTGAGTAAGTCACAGTCGCCTGTCGAAGAGAAAGTCGACAAAATTCGGAGAGATAGTCAACTGTAACTTACAAAATAGTCGTCTGACAGAGAATCAAAAAATATGATGATAAAACGGAGACATCTCAAGATTTGGACAGGCGCCTGGTGACCAAATTGTAGTCGCTTGTCGTAGAGACAGTTGACTGGAAATAGTTCATTAGTCGCCTGTGCAAAAAAAATCAGTCTGCAGTAAGAAAAATTGAGTTGGGCAGGCGGCTGTCGAAGGAATGACAGTCGTCTGTCCTGGGTCAAAATTGCACAGTGAGGTTAAAATCCAGAGGATTGAGACAACTCACCCTAGGACCTATACTCTAACACAATTCTAATCAAGAAAACAATATCAAAATATTATATATTTACGTACAAAACTAGTAAACTAAACCAAGCAATCGAAATCATCAAAATCTCAAATACATCTCTTAAAACAAATATGTGAGAAACATATAGTTTATCAAAAGAGAGAAGTAAAAATGATGATATGAGTTCAAGCATGATATAACATGAAAGTATGAACTCCTACAATTCAGATTCACCTATAATCCCTAATTCTCCACGCAACCTCACAAATGAATCTTCTTTAAGAGGTTTAGTGAAGATGTCAGCGATTTATTTTTGGGTTTCAATGTACTCTAAGATGATGTCCTTCTTAGCTACATGATCATTAATAAAGTGGTGTATCACATCTATGTGTTTGGTACGTGAGTGATGTACCGGATTCTTGGAAAGATAAATTGCACTTTGGTTATCAACCATGATATGACAAGTATCACAATTGACACCATAGTCTTTAAGTGTGTGTCTAATCCAAGAACTTGTGCACATGCAAGACCCGCGGCAATATATTCTGCTTCAGTCGTGGGCAATGATACCGAGTTCTGTTTCTTGGAAAACCAAGAAACTAGGGAATTTCCTAGAAAATGGCAAGTGTCACTACTACTCTTCCTATCGGAATTGCATCCGACAAAGTCGGCATCACTATATTAGATTAACTCATATGTGCTAGACTTAGGGTAAAGTAACCCATAATCTAGTGAATGATTGAGGTAACGAAAAATTCATTTACCTGCAATCAAGTGTGACTCTTTAGGTCTTGCTTGATATCTAGCACAAAGACATACTGAGAAGATAATATCGGGCCTACTAGCGGTTAAGTAAAGTAAACTACCGACCATACCTCGATATAGACAAACGTCTACATCTTTTCCGTTCTCATCCTTGTGTAGATGGATTGTCGTACTCATGGGAGCCTTTTTGCTAGAAAGCGATTCCATCCCGAATCGCTTGATAATCTCCCTGGTGTACTTTGTTTGATGTATGAAAGTTCCATCCTTCATTTGTCGAATTTGTAATCCAAGGAAGTAGGTGAGCTCACCCATATGGCTCATTTCGAATTCATCCTTCATAGACTTAGAAAATTCTTGGCAAAGATTAAAGTTAGTAGAACCAAATATTATATCGTCTACATAAACTTGAATTAATAGGATGTCATTTTCAAAATCTTTAATTGAAAGAGTTGAATCAACTTCACCCATTTTTAAAACATAAATTCAAAAGAAAGGTTTTGAGTCGATCATACCAAGCTCTAGGAGCTTGTCTCAACCCATATAACGCTTTCTTAAGTTTGAAAACATGGTTTGGAAATTTTTCATGAATGAAACCGGGTGGTTAAGAAACATAAATGTCACGCCCCGCTTCCCTAAAATGGAGGCGAGACGTGAAAAGGTCCGCACGGGAGTGGAGCTGTGAAGCCCCAAACCCGATAAGCGTCAATAAAACATAAGCAGGTCCATGTAACCACAAACGGAACAACAATAATAACACAATAGAGACAGAAATAAAATCTCAAATCTCAGCATTGTCCAACATTAAAATTAAGTTCAACATCCAGAAAAGCCACCAGGCTAAAAGAAAGAGTCTAAAGGCCCAGAACAAGGCCAACAAGGACAAACATAACAAAGTATTGGTGCCACGCACCGACAACAAAACATTCTAAACAACAACACAAACAGTCTCTACAACTGATCGCCCGTGTCCACGAAGTCCTCGTCAAACACAGGCTCGGGCTCGGCGTCAGCAAACACCTCGTCCTCAACAATGAACTCAGGCTCAGGATTTAACATGTGTCACCCAAAAAAGTAAAAGGGCACATGTCAGCAAGTCTAAAAGACTTGGCCAAGGAAACTGAAAGTAAGGTGAACTAACAACCTAGCAGTTATAGTCTGCATGACATGGCAGTTATGGTATGAGTGCACAAGTAAGACATGGTGAAACAATAAGTGCAAGAGAACAATTTATCAGGGCATGTCTAGAGTAGCCAAGCTACTAACAATCTCAATCTTTTCACTAGTCACGTTTCAAGTTATTTGTAGATGTTTACGCCTTACAGTTGAACTGTTGGACATTCACACTGATTGGCCGCTTAACACTACCCCAGAACCCAGAGTTTACGCCTTACAACTGCAGTTGCTGATCGGGCAGACTCCCAGTTGAATGGCCGCTTAACTCTTACCCCAAAACCCACGTGTAAACGAGCCAGGGTCCCTGTACACGATGCTCAGTAAATGAGCCAGGGTTGCCCCGCACAAGAGCTCGTTTTCTGGATCACAAACCAGAAGCGTATTTCATTTGGCATAGGGGTGCACCTAGCCTCAATCATTTCACAAGGTGTAGCGGAGCTACGCAATCACGGGAACACTTAAAGAATGCAATGACATGACAATTAATTCGCGTACCGTTAATGGAAATTAAACATGACATGGTAGTTGTGCAACATGATAAATGTCGGATCTAGCTTCGTTGTCAAGCTAGTTCCTAAAATTGCGCCTAGGCGAGTATCATTTCGTCGCCTAGTCTCTTTTACGCCTACAACAAGCAAATGGCCTAAGACATGGCCCAAAACCCCTAAGTGGCAAGTTTCACTTGCCTAGCACCGAGGATGGCGATCAACGAGGCCGTCACACAAATGCTAACTACGGAGATGAGATCGCTACCATGACAAAACAATATTATAACAACATCCAACCTAGTTTTATTAGGGTTTCACAAAAACACAAATGGGTTATGATAATATTAAGAGATCGATTTATTACCGAATAGTTAGCGGAAGAACGATGCCGAGCAAGCACGGCGACGGAAGAAACGATCCGGGGAACCTACGGTTCAGATCTGGAATGGATGGGGAAATATGGAGAAAATGAGATTTTGGGGATTTTTGGGGATTTTGGGGGTTGGAGATGGCCTAGGGCATGGTAGTTAGCCTAAATTGAGAGGGGAGCTCCAAGGGAGGAAGGAATGGCTTGGGGAAATGTTGGAGAGTGATTTGGGGGAGAAAATGGCTCAGGAGAATGAAAAGGGATGAAAGAAATCGTGGGTGGGGTTTAAATAGGAAGGGCTGGTGGCTGCCCAGAAATTAGGGTTTTAACACTGATTAGTCGGTCAAAGAGCAACCTCTGACCGACTAGTTTGGGAACTAGTCGGTCGATTGACCAACACAGACCGACTAAGTGTAAACAGTAACTCCTGTACAAAAATAGGATTTAGATTTAGTCGGTCAAAGAACAACTACTGACCGACTAGTTTCGAATCTAGTCGGTCGACGAACGTTCTTAGACCGACTAAGAATGAATAGTACTTGGTATCAAAATGATCATAGAGCTAGTCGGTTAAAGAACGATTGCTGACCGACTAGTTTGCAACCTAGTCGGTCGACAAATGTTCTTAGACCGACTAACGATAAACAGTAACTCCTGAGTAATTAACAAAGCCAACTAGTCGGTCTATGAAAGTTTGCCGACCGACTAAATCATCATCTAGTCGGTCGGTTCCCCTTCTTGTACCAGCTACCGTGCACAGAAAGTTCCGAAATGGAGCGCGAAGCTCCGGGATCGATTCCTAAGACTCAAAGGCTTGATCTAACAATAAGATATGACCAATATGGAGCCCGTCACGAATGACTTACTCCGAAATCGACGATCAATGGAAGAAGCTAGGAAAACACGACGAAACGATCGAAAGTGAAAGCTACGAAGACGAAAACCACGCATAAGGAGAAAATCCACCAAAACATATATATAATATAAATAATCCAGATACATGAAAACCAGTCGTTACATCCTCCCCAACTTAAGAAAAATTCCGTCCTCGGAATTTCCCAACACTCACGTGTCCGGGAACAAAAGTGGGAAACGCTCTCGCATCTCATCCTCATTCTCCCAAGTAGACTCTCCAGGCGAGCCGTGTCGCCACATCACCCTCACAAGATTGACAACCTTGTTCCGGAGTGACTTCTGACACCTGTCCAGAATCTGCACTGGCTGCTGGTCATACGTCATATCAGGGCGAACGGTAATCTCCGAGAAATCCACAGTATGAGATGGGTCGCTAATGTATCGACGAAGCTTCGACACATGGAAAACATTGTGAACTCCCTCCAAAAATGGCGGCAAGTCTAAGCGGTAGGCTACCTCGCCAACTCTCTTCAGAATGTCAAACGGTCCAATGTATCACGGGCTCAACTTCCCTCGCTTTCCAAAGCGAATCACACCACGATTCGGGGAAATCTTCAAGAACACATGGTCGCCCAGCTGAAACTCCAAAGGACGGCGTTTAGCATCCGCCCAATGCTTAAAACGGTCCTGAGCAATCCTCAACCTCTCCCGAATGTTCCTGACAACATCCACGGCCTCCACAATCATCTCAGGTCCCAACAGCTCCCGGTCACCAACGTCATCCCAACTCAATGGCGATCGACATTTCCTCCCATACAGCGCGACAAAAGGCGCCATGCCAATACTCGCCTGGAAGCTGTTGTTGTAAGAGAACTCTACCAGATGTAAATAGTCCTCACACGAACCCTTGAAATCCAACATGCACGCCCTCAGCATGTCCTCCAAGATCTGAATCGTCCTCTCTGACTGGCCATCCGTCTGCGGATGGTACGCCGTGCTGAAACTCAGACGCGTACCCAAACTCTTCTGCAAACTCTGCCAGAACTGAGATGTGAACCTCGTGTCTCTGTCCAACACGATACTCACAGGGACTCCGTGAAGTCGTACGATCTCCTGCACGATTCACGTTACATCACCATCCAAACTAGGAAAAGGAAATAGAAACGGAGAGTAAAAGAATTTACCTCCATGTATTTCCTTGCTAGCGCCTCAGTGGACTGTCCTACTCGAAACGGAATAAAGTGCGCGGATTTGGTCAATCGATCTACGATCACCCAAATCGCGTCATTCTGCTTCGGACTCCGAGGTAGTCCAGTCACGAAATCCATTGTGATGTGTTGCCATTTTCACTCCAGAATCGGAAGCGGTTGTAGCAACCCTGCCGTACGCTGACGCTCCACCTTCACTTGCTGGAAAACCAAGCACTTGGCTACACTCCGAGCCACGCTCCTCTTCATACCATGTCACCAATAGTTCAGACGAAGATCCTGGTACATCTTGGTCCCACCAGGATGCACAGAATACGGCGAACTATGTGCCTCCACCATCAACTCCTCTCTAATATCCCCAGCTGGCACACACAACCTGGCTCCAAACCTCAGCGAGCCATCCTCATGAATCAAAAATTCAGTCCGCAGACCGGCTTCCACATGCTCCCGAATCTTCACCAGCTTCGGATCCTCAGCCTGGCCAGCCTTGATCCGATCCACAATCGTCGACTGTATCTGCATACACATTAACGAAGAAGACTCCCCAGGAAGAACAATCTCCACACCAGACTCGCAAAAATCCTGCTGCAATCTCCACTGCGAGGTCAGAATCATCACCGCTGGAAGCCTACTCAATGCATCAGGAACCACATTCACCTTGCCAGGGTGATACTGCAAATCAATCTCATAATCCGCCATGAGCTCCAATCATCGACGCTGTCGCATGTTGAGCTCCTTCTGAGTGAAAATATACTTCAAGCTTTTATGATCGGTGAAAATCTTCACTTTCTCACTCAGCAAGAAGTGCCTCCAAATCTTGAGCGCAAACACGACAGCAGCCAACTCCAAGTCATGCGTCAGGTAATTCTTCTCATGAGTCTTGAGCTGACGCGAAGCATACGCCACAACATGCCCGTGGTGATGCAACACACAACCGAGACCCTTGCCAGAAGCATCGCAAAAGATCTCAAATCCACCGCTACGATCAGGCACAACAAGAATAGGGGCAGTCGTCAATCTCTCCCTCAGAACACCAAAAGCATTCTCACAATCACCCAACCAAACAAAAGGTACATCCTTTCGCGTCAATCTGGTCATCGGCTCAGTAATACAGGAAAAGTCCTTAATGAAACGCCAATAATTACAAGCAAGCCCCAGGAAACTCCTGATCTCAGATGCTGACTGCGGAACAGGCCACTCTCTGATGGCCATAATCTTCTCGGGATCCGCTGAAATACCATCTCCAGTACCACATGCCCGAGAAAAGCAACTCTGTCCAGCCAAAACTCACACTTCGAAAACTTAGCATACAACCGATGCTTCCTCAAAATCTCCAACACCGTCCTCAAGTGTGATGCATGCTCTTCCTCCAACTTCGAATAGATCAGAATGTCGTCAATAAAGATAACGACAAACTTGTCTAAAAAGTCGTAGAAAATCAGGTTCATCAGATTCATGAAAACTGCGGGTGCATTGGTTACACCAAAAGGCATAACCACAAACTCGTAGTGTCCATACTTCGTCCTGAACGCTGTCTTCGGAACATCTCCCTTCTTCACCTTCAGCTGATGATAACCACTCCTCAGATCCAACTTCGAAAACACCCTCGAACCTCCAAGCTGATCAAAAATATCATCGATGCGAGGCACCATGTATTTATTCTTGATGGTCACCGTATTCAACTCCCGATAGTCCACGCACAAGCGACGCGAACCATCCTTCTTCCTTACCAGCAGCACCGGTGCTCCCCACGGAGACACACTAGGATTGATATAACCCTTCTGCAAAAGCTCATCCAGCTGCTTCTGCAATTCCTCCAACTCAGCAGGTGCCATACGATACGGCGCCTTCGAAATCGGTTGCGCTCCCGGAATAAGATCAATAGAAAATTCTAAAGCTCGATCAGGTGGCAATCCAGACATCTCCTCGGGGAAGACGTCATCAAAGTCCCGCACAACCGCTGGCCTCTCCAGCTCCATCTGCATAGCCATAATCTCCACCGGCCTGGCCCGAAATCTGACAGGACCAAGCGAGCTGCTACCCCGGCTGAACTCAAATACCGGATGTTCGGGAATCTCGAACACCACCTTCTTCCTCCGACAGTCGATCGTAGCACAGAAGCTCGCAAGACAATCCATCCCAAGGACTGCATCATAGTTGATGATGTCGTGGACAATAAAATCAGCGTAAAGCTCATGTCCACAGACCACCAACGAGCAAGAATTGCAACCACGATGCACCGAGACCATGCCATTCCCTGTAACGATATTCCAACTCTTGGAAAGAGGGGACGTCGACAAGGAATGCTTCTCCACGAAGCTCCGAGAAATAATGCACATCGATGCACCGGAGTCAAAGAGGACTCGTGCAGGAAATGTGCACACCAAAACCACACCTAACAAGCAATTTAACAATCAAACCCTAGTCTAGCAAACAATCATGTTCAAGTAAACAACATAATCTAACAAACAAACCCAAATAAGAAAGGAACAGCCAGATTGAGGATTACCTGCGATAACCTCATCCACAGCCTCGCTCTCCACAGCGGTCATCAGAAAAGCCTGCCTCCTAGGCGGAAAAGCCTGCTGAAAAGCCTGCCTCTGTGGAACAAGAGCTGCTCCACGTCCAGCAGAAACAGGCGCTCTCTGCTGCAACGGCTGTGTTGCGACAGGTGCCCTCCGCAGCTGATTCGCATGTCGACAATCCTTCGCGACATGAGAAGCATCACCACAAACTAAACACTGGCCCAAAAACTTCCTACACTGATCCTTGGTGTGGCTAGGCTTGCCACAGAAATGGCAAGTCTTCTGATTAGGCCCTCCTGACCTCTTGAACTGCACCGGATGATTAGGCTTGAAACCAGGCCTAACCACCGCCCTGGCATGCTCCACAGGCCTCTTCCCAGCACCAGAAACATGTCCCCTCCTCTGGCTCAGGTTCAGCTCCTGCCTCCTCGCAGCGACCAGAACCTTCTGATAAGAGTCCAGATCAGAGGAAGACACAAAACTCTGAAGCTCCAAAGCAAGTCCCTGTAGGAACCTCTGAGCCCTCTAATCAGTATCCTGCACCATCTTCAGCGCGAACCGACTCAGCCTAGTGAACTCTTGGTGGTACAGGTCCACCGTCAAGCTCCCTTGCTTCAGATCAATAAAGCGCTGCAGCATCTCCTTCCTAGCAGCCTTTGGAAAGAACTCCTCATCAAACCTGGACTTAAAGGTAGCCCAAGCTATCGGCTCCACCAGCATCTTCTCTTCCGCATCCCACCAGTTCCGAGCATTATCCTTGAGTTGCCTCTTCGCCAGATCAACCCATCCAGCTGGGGTGATCTTGGCCATCTTCAAGTTATCATCAATGTTCCGAATCCACTCATCGGCAGCCAGAGGACCCTCAGACCCATCAAAATAAGAGGGACCCAGCTCCCGAAATTGCTTCGCCCCCGGCTCAGAGTGAGGGGCATCCTGGATTGCCCGACCAGCTCGAACAACTGGAGCATTCTGGACTTGCAGGAGCACGCCCTGCTGCACTTGCATCATCTGAAGCATCATCCACATCATCTCTCCATTGGTGGGCTCCCGCTCAGGCTCCTCGTCATGAGGGGGCGCACCACTACCGCCACCACGGGTGAATCGCCTTCCTACCATCTAATGACACAGAAAACGAAACAATTAGACTCATAGCTTATGACTCGGATGTCGAACTTAGTTTATTAGACATTCTAATATTATTATCGTTATTCTGATATTCGCAGTTACAGAAAAGGACCTGCATGGGCCACCAACAAAACATGTCACGCCCCGCTTCCCTAAAATGGAGGCAAGACGTGAAAAGGTCCGCACGGGAGTGGAGCTATGAAGCCCCAAACCCGATAAGCGTCAATAAAACATAAGCAGGTCCATGTAACCACAAACGAAACAACAATAATAACACAAGAGAGACAGAAATAAAATCTCAAATCTCAGCATTGTCCAACATTAAAATTAAGTTCAACGTCCAGAAAAGCCACCAGGCTAAAAGAAAGAGTCTAAAGGCCCAGAACAAGGCCCACAAGGACAAACATAACAAAGTATTGGTGCCACGCACCGACAACAAAACATTCTAAACAACAACACAAACAGTCTCTACGACTGATCGCCCGTGTCCACGAAGTCCTCGTCAAACACAGGCTCGGGCTCGGCGTTAGCAAACACCTCGTCCTCAACAATGAACTCAGGCTCAGGATCTAACATGTGTCACCCAAAAAAATAAAGGGGCACATGTCAGCAAGTCTAAAAGACTTGGGCAAGGAAACTGAAAGTAAGGTGAACTAACAACCTAGCAGTTATAGTATGCATGACATGGCAGTTATGGTATGAGTGCACAAGTAAGACATGGTGAAACAATAAGTGCAAGAGAACAATTTATCAGGGCATGTCTAGAGTAGCCAAGCTACTAACAATCTCAATCTTTTCACTAGTCACGTTTCAAGTTATTTGTAGATGTTTACGCCTTACAGCTGAACTGTTGGACATTCACACTGATTGGCCGCTTAACACTACCCCAGAACCCAGAGTTTACGCCTTACAACTGCAGTTGCTGATCGGGCAGACTCCCAGTTGAATGGCCGCTTAACTCTTACCCCAAAACCCACGTGTAAACGAGCCAGGGTCCCTGTACACGATGCTCAGTAAATGAGCCAGGGTTGCCCCGTATAAGAGCTCGTTTCCTGGATCACAAACCAGAAGCGTATTTCATTTGGCATAGGGGTGCACCTAGCCTCAATCATTTCACAAGGTGTAGCGGAGCTACGCAATCACGGGAACACTTAAAGAATGTAATGACATGACAATTAATTCGCGTACCGTTAATGGAAATTAAACATGACATGGTAGTTGTGCAACATGATAAATGTCGGATCTAGCTTCGTTGTCAAGCTAGTTCCTAAAATTGCACCTAGGCGAGTATCATTTTGTCGCCTAGTCTCTTTTACGCCTACAACAAGCAAATGGCCTAAGGCATGGCCCAAAAACCCTAAGTGGCAAGTTTCACTTGCCTAGCACCGAGGATGACGATCAACGAGACCGTCACACAAATGCTAACTACGGAGATGAGATCGCTGCCATGGCAAAACAATATTAGAACAACATCCAACCTAGTTTTATTAGGGTTTCACAAAAACACAAATGGGTTATGAGAATATTAAGAGATCGATTTATTACCGAATCGTTAGCGGAAGAACGATGCCGAGCAAGCACGGCGACAGAAGAAACGATCCGGGGAACCTACGGTTCAGATCTGGAATGGATGGGGAAATATGGAGAAAATGAGATTTTGGGGATTTTTGGGGATTTTGGGGGTTGGAGATGGCCTAGGGCATGGTAGTTAGCCTAAATGGAGAGGGGAGCTCCAAGGGAGGAAGGAATGGCTTGGGGAAATGTTGGAGAGTGATTTGGGGGAGAAAATGGCTCAGGAGAATGAAAAATGATGAAAGAAATCGTGGGTGGGGTTTAAATAGGAAGGGCTGGCGGCTGCCCAGAAATTAGGGTTTTAACACTGATTAGTCGGTCAAAGAGCAACCTCTGACCGACTAGTTTGGGAACTAGTTGGTCGGTTGACCAACGCAGACCGACTAAGTGTAAACAGTAACTCCTGTACAAAAATAGGATTTAGATTTAGTCGGTCAAAGAACAACTACTGACCGACTAGTTTCGAATCTAGTCGGTCGACGAACGTTCTTAGACCGACTAAGAATGAATAGTACTTGGTATCAAAATGATCATAGAGCTAGTTGGTTAAAGAACGATTGCTGACCGACTAGTTTGCAACCTAGTCGGTCGACAAATGTTCTTAGACCGACTAACGATAAACAGTAACTCCTGAGTAATTAACAAAGCCAACTAGTCGGTCCATGAAGGTTTGCCGACCGACTAAATCGTCATCTAGTCGGTCGGTTCTTCTTCTTGTACCGGCTACCGTGCACAGAAAGTTCCGAAATGGAGCGCGAAGCTCCGGGATCGATTCCTAAGACTCCTAGGCTTGATCTAACAATAAGATATGACCGATATGGAGCCCGTCACGAATGACTTACTCCGAAATCGACGATCAACGGAAGAAGCTAGGAAAACACGACGAAACGATCGAAAGTGAAAGCTACGGAGACGAAAACCACGCATAAGGAGAAAATCCACCAAAACATATATATAATATAAATAATCCAGATACATGAAAACCAGTCGTTACAATAAACTTCTTCATTAACAATACCATTTAAAAATGCACTTTTAACATCCATTTGAAATAACTTAAAATTTTTATGGGATGCAAAAGATAAGAGCAATCTAATACCTTCTAATCTAGCTACGGGGGCAAATGATTCTTCGAAATCAATAATTTTTTCTTGTTGATAGCCTTGAGCTACTAACCTTTCTTTATTCCTTGTGATGACCGCGTTTTCATCGGTCGTGTTCTTAAAAATCCACTTGGTCCCAATCACTTGGTTACCGCTTGGAAGAGGAACGAGCTCCCAAACTTCATTTCTCTCAAATTGCATGAGCTCTTCTTCCATTGCAACTATCCAAGAGCTGTCTTCACATGCTTCTTGGATGTTCTTTGGCTCAATGGTACAAAAAAATGCACAGTGAGAGAATTCATCAATTCTTGACCTCGTTCGAACACCCACACCAATATCTCCAATAATTTGGTAATGGGGGTAATTACGAACGGTTGGGTAAGCTTTGGGAATCCCTGCATCACTTGGAACATCTTCAACAATTTCATTAGTATTTTTAGTCTCAATAATAGAATCATTCATTTTAACATTACTAAGAGAATCACATAAAACATCTACACTATCAACAACAACATGAGGAAAATCAAAATCTTCATAAAATGAGACGGGTAGTGATTCCTTAATCATTGAAGAGGTTTTGTTGTATATCCGGTAGGCTTTGCTACGTGTGGAATATCCAACAAAAATTTCGTCATCAGATTTTGGCTCAAATTTATCTAAGTTACCAAAAATGTTCTCTATAAAACATTTTGAACCAAAAACACAAAAATATTTAACTTGTGGCTTTTTATCATGGAATAACTCAAAACAAGTTTTGTTCGTTCGGGGTCTCACTAGGATCCTATTAAGCACATAACATGCCATGTGCATCGCCTCTGCCCAAAATTGTAGTCCAAGATGACTATCATGGAGCATGGTTTGGGCACACTATATTAGGGTCCTATTCTTTCTCTCTACAACACCATTTTGTGGTGGTACGCGAGGAAAAGAAAAATTGTGGGTAATCTCATTGTCATCACAAAACTTGGTGAAAGATTCATTCTCAAATTCTCCTCTATGATCACTATGAATAGTGATAATGGTGGATCCTAAGAAATTCTAAACCTTCTTTGCAAATATAGTAAACTCTTCAATAGCTTCGTTCTTATCAAGGTTCTAAAAAACTCGCCATGGCGACGCCATGGCATGGCGGCAAGGCTCCACCCTCACGTCCTGTTAATGCCCCAGTTGGCTCTTTGAGGCGGCACGTCGCCATGGCACGCCATGGTGACACAAGGGACGCCACAAAACATACGGCACACCTTAAAATAATAATAAAATAAAAAACCACCCGTGTCCGCATTATAGGGCTAAGAGAACCCGAACCCAACCCGTTCTCATTACCTTTTTGAGAAGGGGGAGGTAAGGTTGGTGAGAAGAAAGTTAGTGACTTGAAATGCAGGGTTTGGGGCAGAAGCTATGCACTGATACTTTGATGATGGTTTCATCAAATATATGGCGTCTACATCAAATCTGAGAAGAAGGTTAGTGAGCTCAAACTGCATTATACCACAAATCAGCTTCATTTAATGATTATATGCATTATGCATAGATATAATGCATATAATCATGTCCATATGATGGTGTTTGTTTAGTTGCTTAGCTGAAATATGTCCATATGATGTATCAATATTCAATATTATTCATTTTCTGGCTTTAGACATCACTTGTGAACAAAGTTTATTCAAGACGTTGAACTAGGACATGCAAAAATCAATATTCCTTCAAGTATCAGGCTATCAGCAAATTTCGTTTAGATCCAATTATCCAAATAGCTTTAACAACTATGTTAATCGATTGCTTTGATATTGATGCTGTAATGAGGTCACAAGATTTTTAGTTATGTAAACAATTGTTTTTTTAGTAAAGTAACACTTTAGTTAATTATAAGCAGTAAGCACACATCTCAATGTAGATGGAAGGCTATGGATTTGGTAGGATTTGGAAACTAATCCATCTAAGTGGAGCATAGTTTACTGTCTACCTTTATATATATTATATAATATATACACACATTTGCCGCCTTAAGCCACGCCTTGAAAAACTCTGTGGCTCCGCCAAGTCTCCTAAGGCTTGAGGCTTGACCTCGCTGCCATGCCACGCCTCACGCCATTTAGAACCTTGGTTCTTATTGGTTAAAAAATGAAACCCAAGTAAATCTAGAGAAGTCCTCAACGACAACTGATCCATAATGAGCATTACCTAAAGAGGCGGTTCTAGTTGGCCCAAATAAATCTAGATGAAGTAATTCCAGGGGCCTCTTAGAAGTTATGCCTTATTTAAGTTTGAAAGATGATTTACTAAGTTTACCTTTTTGACAAGAATCACAAAAAATTTCGAAAAACTTTTTACTAGATCATGCTTAACTAACTTATATAAGTTCTTAAAATGAACATGACTAAAACGGTGATGTCATAATAGTTGTTCATTTGTATTAGCAACTAATCAATGTTCTATGGTTTTAGGCAAGCTCAAATAGTAAATGTTTTTATGCCTAATACCAGTAAATAGAATATGAGAATCAATATCTACAATTTTACACATACACTCTCCAATAGTAAATGTTTTTATGCCTAATACCAGTAAATAGAATATGAGAATCAATATCTACAATTTTACACATACACACATACAACCCTGTCACAAAGTTGACTAATGGAGATAAGGTTACGACATAAACCACTAACTAAATAGACATTTGTAATAAGTGGGTTGAAAGGATTACCGACTTTGCCTACTCCAATGATGGTTCCCTTTTGATTACCTCCAAAAGTGACCCTTGCACCATCCTTGGTGCTAATCACTTCGGAAAGCAATTTGGGATCTCCCGTCATGTGTTTGGAGCAACCACATTCGAATATCCATCCTTTCTTTTTAGAGCAAATACGACTTTTATTGCTCTCTTTCTTTTTCTTGGATACCTACATAATATACCATAAGCTCATGGTACCCAAGCTATGTTCGGTCCAAGGGGATTAGCCCTTTGGAAGACAAATCCAAGTGGACTTTCTCATCCCAACATAATTACCACTATTTATTACATCATTAAAATAGGAGTCAACATAAGCATTCCTATCAATTATGCTAGTGTTCTTAAGACCCCAAATTGTATATGTTTTAAGTGTCCTTTTCCTAGTTGCATGCACATTTGATTTAGTTCTATGTGGTGTGTGCTTCCTAGGAACATGAGTTCTAGCATATGAAGATGGAGGTGGATAAGCATTGAACATATATGGCTTGTAAGCAAACTTAGGAACATGCATGTTATACGCAACATATGGAGTATACATAACATGAGGTGGATGAGCATACATGGAAAAATGATGCGTATGAGCATATGAATGTGTAGGGGCACGTGCATGAGTATTTCTCATGTGTGGGATTACATGTGTCCGTGGGTGTGAAGCATAAAAAGTGTCATTAGTGTCCACTTGTGAAGTATGAGATTTCCTACGTGGATGAAAGTTGGTGTACATATATGCATGACCTCTTTTTTGGTTTCCACCCTTAGTGGGTTTCTTGCCAAAAGGAAGAGATTGTGAAGTGGTGGCCTTCTTGATAGGTTTGCTACCAATAGTGTTTTTGACACCACTTGTGGATGCACCGAAGGATGGCCTCACAAAATCTATAGTTACACCACTATAAGAGGTGCGAGATTTGGATGCATTTGCTTCCACATAACCAAGTCCAACACGATGTGTGGCTGGAAATTGGTTTGCAAGCAATTCATCCAATTGTCCTTTCCCTTTGTTAAATCTCTTAACTTGGGAGGACATAAGTTCATATTTCTCCTTAAGAGAAGAAATATTGGTATCTAAGGGGGACAAACGTGTTTTGAGCTCGTGCACTTGGGTTTTAAGAGAACCATTCTCAATACCCAATTGTGTGTTATGTGAAGCTAGATCAATACTATCCTTAGGATAAGTTTGATCTAGTTGAGATTTGAGAGAATTCACCCACTTCACAAGATGTCATTTTGAGAAACCAAAGTGGCTTTCTCAAGTGTAAGTGTATCAACAATGGTGTCATTGTTGATAATGCATGGCATTAATGATTTTCTAACATTTGATTTCTTTAAACTAGTATATCTAAGCATAAGAGATTGATACTTAGAAAATAATTCTTCGTTAGCAATACGAAGTTCATCCATGGTTACATCGGGTTCATCGATGTCACTATCACTCTCATCGGAGAGTGGATCTTCTCGGGCCATGAAACACATATAGGCACTCTCACCCTTTTCATCCTCGGATTCACTTGAGGAATCTCCGCTTGAATCATCGAACGTCCCAACATGTCCTTTCTTCTTCTCCTTCTTGTATTTGTTGGACTTGTGGTATTTTGGAGCTTTCCACTTTTCTTTGTTTCTAAGCATTGGGCAATCCTTCTTGATGTCCCCCGGCTTGTTACACTTAAAACAAAGAGATGAAGTATTGTTAGTGGAATCAAATTTATTTTTGGAAGTAAATTTACCTTTGCGAAAGAAGCGATGAAACTTATTTGCCATTTGTGCAATTTCTTGCAAATCCATTTCGTTCTCTGATTCTTCACTATCGGAGGATGAAGAAGTAGCCTTGAATGCTAACGCTTTCTTCTTGGCCTCCGTTGGGTTCATCATTGCTCTAATTTTCAATCGGTTCTCCCTTCTTACTTCGTAAGACATGAAAGTACTGATGAGATTTATCACGGTGTAGTTCTTCATGTCATTGACCTCCTCAATGGCGATTGCTCTTCTTTCCCATTTCGAGGTCATTCCCATGATTATATTTCTCACCTTCTCTTCTTGGGTGTAGACTTGTCCAAGAGCTTCAAGTTCATTGGTGATGTCGGTGAAACGTCCGTACATCGTTGCAATGCTCTCATTATCCAGCATATGAAACATATCGAAGTTTTGTACTGCAACATATAATTTAGACAACTTTACATTGTTCATTCCCTCGTGGGTAACGACAAGATGGTTCCAAATTTGATATGCACACTTACTTGTGCATATCTTATTGAACTTATCCGGATCCAATGCATAATGAAGAGTGTTCATTGCATTGGCGTTGTTCACTTCGACAGACTTCTTGGAGGGAGTCCATTTGTTAAAATCATCTTCGGAGGGTTTAACGTATTCTTTGTGGATGGTTCTCCAAAGAGAAGCACTCCTAAGAAACGTCTCCATCCGGCATTTCCAATAGCCGAAATTCGTGCCATTGAAACGCGGAGGACGAACCGTTGATTGTCCTTCGAAGACGGTAGATGCACCATCACGATCGTGATTGTTGTATGAAATCGTTGGAGAAACGTTGTTGTTGTTGGATGCCATAGATATAAACCAACGCTCTAATACCAATTGTAAGGACCTGGCTATGAGGAAAACACTAGAAGGGGGTTGAATAGTGTTTATACAATTTAAAATGATAGTTATACCAAATTAAATTCCTAACCAATAATTAATGCGGAATGTAAATAAATCCTAAATTGAAACAATGCTAATGCAAGGATGTTTCAAGGGTTCGGATTACCCAAGCCAACTTCCGACTTGTTCCCGATAATCCTACGTCCCTTCCACCTAGATACCACAGGATACTCAAGTTAGAACCATAACTTGATGTTTCCTTTAAACCCACTTGTAGCAACCCTACAAGTCAAATCGAAATACACTCGAAATCCTTGACTCCCACAACCTGGGAGCAAGCAAACCACTCTCACAAACCGAGAGTTAATCTAATAATGAAAGATATGAAATATTGAAATAGCAACACTTACAATCACCTATGCCTTGAAGTAGAACTTGAAGGAGCAATTGGGTTGTGCGTTGAGGTATCTTTTGAAAAAGAGAAAAGCCATTTCTATTGTCACCACCAATTGCCTAGAAGATATCACTCTGATTCTAGGTTGGAGAGCAAGAGAGAAAAAGATTGGAATTCTATGGCTTTTGGATTTGAGAGCTTGAGAGGCTTGAAGATGAAAGCTTGAGCAGTTGAGTTCACTTGAGTCTTCTTGAGTGTCTAACCCCTTAATGGAACAATTGGAGCTCTCTTTATAGGTTCCCCAAAACCCCCAAACAGAATCCCCAAAAACCCCATTGAAATCCGTGGAGAAAAAGCCAACGGATAGAATTTACATAGTCGACAGTCGACTGTTGAACAAAACACAGTCGACTGCTGCACTGTGTCAGAGGGTAGGTGAGAATTCAAACGGTAACTTACCACATGGACAGTCGACTGATGAAGAGAAGACAGGCGCCTGTAAAACTAACAGGCGACTGTAAATCCTTCTACAGGCAACTGGCTGCAATATGGGTAAGCTGAGAAAATCTCAGAAAGTTTTGGGAAGACACGACAGGCGACTGATGTGGAACACACATGCACATGTGCCATGGGCAGGCGACTGTGAAACCAACATCAATCGACTGTCACAAAAACCTGAAACTTTCCAGAGAGCAGAGTCTACAGAGAGATCAAAGACAAGAGACTGTTGAAGCATTGACAGTCGATTGTGCCTTGGACATGCGACTATCAAATCAACATCAGTTGAATGTCACTATAACTTGAAACATTACAGAGAGCAGATTCTACAGAGGAATCATAGACAGACGAATGTTGAAGCATTGACAGTAGACTGTGCCTTGGACAGGCGACTGTCAATACAACATCAGTCGACTGGCCAGATGAAAATGAAAGTGATCTTTAGGCTGAAGATAGACATGAGACTGTTTAACAAATCACAGGCGACTGTACCTTGGACATGCGCCTGTATTATGTACAGCAGTCGCCTGAAGGAGTTAAAGCTTAGAAAGCCCAAAAATCAATTGATTAAGTATGTGCATAACAGGCGACTGTAGAACAAATCACAGTCGACTGTTTAGAGACAGGTGACTATAAATCGTTTAGCAGTCGCCTGTTGAAATCACAACATGCACATCCTTGAGAAATGAGAATTGGAGTCTAAGGAAATGTGATCTAATGATTTCCTAGGACATAAATGAAGATGTGTGTGTGCTCCAACATAGCTCTACTTTAAGCTACATACTAGAAGAGAATAAAAAGATCACATTATGTAAAAGTCTCTCTTCTATCCAAAGTATGAGCTTGAAGTCTTCTAGGAGCTTCAATCACCATTTTTGATCATCCAATCCACTTTTCTTGCTTTCATTGATCTTTGAGTGACATACATTGCTAATTGATCTTCATGATATGCTAAGGCAATGGATGAACTGTAAATAGGGGATTAGTCACAAGTATTTATGTTTGATCATCATTAACACCAAGTAAGGAGAAGTCCAATACTCAACAAGAACTCTAATTACCTTAGTTGTATTTCATGAGTTAGTTGTACATCAAATGGATGTCAAAACAACCTTTTAAATGGTAACTTAGATGAAAAAAATCTACATGTCCCAACCCGAGGGGTTTGTGATTGTTGGTCATTAGAATAGGGTATGCAAGCTTAGAAAATCTTAATATGGTCTAAAGCAAGCACCTAAGCAATGGTATGAGAAGTTTAATAGCACGTTAGTGAGAAATGGATATATTGTGAATACCTCTTACTCTTGTGTTTATTCTAAACTAATAGGATCACATTGTGTGATTATATGCCTATATGTAGATGGCATGTTGATTTTAGGGAACAATCTGGACGTTGTGAATAATTCCAAAAATTTCTTGTCATCTCAGTTTGATATGAAAGACCTATGAGAAGAGAAAGTTATTTTAGGAGCTAGAGTCATTAGAAACTCCAGTGGCAACTCCTTGTGTCAATCTCATTACGTGGAAAAGGTGCTGAAAAAGTTCAACTGTTTTGATCTTGTGCCTACTAGAACTCCATATGACCCTAGCCTCATTTGAAAAAGAATTTAGGCGAGAGTGTTTCCTAATCTAAATATGCTAAAATCATAGGAAGTGTGATGTTCCTCATGAATTGTACTCGACCTGATATAGCCTATGCGGTTAGTAGCTAAGTCGTTTATTCATAACCCTAGTAACAAACATTGGAATGCACTTCATCGTTTGCTAAAATACTTGAAAGGAACTATTGATTGGTGTTTGCATTCTAACAGATTTCATGTTGTTTTCGAAGGATTTTGTGATGCAAACTAGGTTTCATGTAATGATGAAATAAGTTTAACTAGTGGTTTTATTTTTACTTTGGGTGGAGACGCTATATCATGGAAGTCTTCAAAACAGACATGTATAGCACGATCCACCATGGAATCTAAATTCATTGCTCTTGAGTTGGCAGAGCAAGAAGCTGAATGGTTAAGTAACTTGTTAACAGACATACAACTGTATGGGAAACTGCATCAGTTTCCCTTCATTGTGATTCTTAAGCAGCCATTGGAGTTATGAAAAACAGTGTCTACAATGAAAAGAAAAGACACATACGCATCCGACACGATGTGGTTAAACAACTCCTGAAAAATGGAGTAATTTCTTTGGAATATGTGAGGTCTGAAAGAAATCTTGCAGACCCACTAACCAAGGGGTTCCCAAGGAAAATGGCTCTTGATTCGTCGAGGGGGATGTGGCTAAAGCCCATGAGTTAAGGTAATATGGTTGATACTTGTTGTGGTCTAACAAATCCATATGATCCTTAACATACACTACATTTCCATCCATATGGCATGTGGTAGTGTTTTTGAATCCATAGCCAAGTTTTTGTGGTGCTACTGAGAAGCACTTGCTAGATTCACTTTGAGATAAATCCATAACCAGTTCTTGGTGGCGCTATAGAGAAGCACTTGATGGACTCATTACCTGATGAGAGGTTAAGTAATGTGCTCTGAATGGTTCCATATACCTTGTGTTAGTGTTGTAGAGAAGCACTTGATGAACCACCTATGTGAGTGTGAAGGTTTGGCCGCCTTCTATGAAAGATAATGGCAGTTTTTCTAGAGCACTCATGAGATCCGAGGTGTGCGTATGGCCTTAAAATGCTTGATATGTATCGTAGAGTTTGCACATACTCAAGGTTACAATATGTGTTGTGGGGGTCTCAACCGAACTCTAATGATTTCAAGAGAAATTCACTCATTAAGAAGTAAGTTGTTGCCTCACTCACTATGTATCAATTCAATCGAAAGACATTGATGCTTAAGTATATATCCTTTCTTTACCCAGGAGTTCTTCGTTTCTTTTCCCGATCCATTAGTGGGTGATTGTTGGAAATAATGTCTCTCAAAAGCCTTTATTTAATTCACACTAAATCTTTAGTCACATATTGCTTGGGAAATTTACCTTGGAGGAGTATATTAGGGATTTGTTGAGACTTGGGGATGTCCCCCAAGGGGTACAACTCTTTTGTGAAGGGGAGAGTACTGACATAAGTATGGGTCCACCACGCACGCATTGTCGTCGCCCGCTGGTCGTGGCGTGTACATGGCGTGCGATTTTTTTATTTTTGGACGTCACGACTTTCCTTTTTTGGACCTTGCACATTGATGTCTCATGTTGGTTAAATCTGCCTAACAATGAAATTTGTATAAGGAAAATCAAGGGTACAATGATTACAAGTAGTTGGATTGTAGAAGAGGCTAATATGCCTTAGGATGTGCTTTGTAGGCGAAGGATCCAAGGTCGCCCAATGGTCACCAATTGGTCGCAGATCGCCTGGTAGGTGGGCCGAGCTTCCTGTGGGAAGAACTGCTCGTCAGAAAGGCTGGGTTGGCTGTCAACCCATAGCCTCTCCGATGGTTAAGTCAGTAAATGACTCTTTTAGGAGTAGGTCGGACACGCTGGCCAATCTTACAGTAGATCGGCTTTGCGTGGCGAGCTTAAGTGGAAGGCACAGATATATGGACGATATCCGACCTTATTGTATTGAATGTAAGTTTGTGATTTCAACTAACCAACCCCCTCATTGGTGGCTGGAGGGGGCTATTTATAGTGGCGAGAGTCGGTTGAGCGTCGTCTAATCAACTGTCGCTTCTGCTTAGCTGGAGCTCGGCTGGAGCATTAATGGAGAAGTGATAGGTTGGCGTTGGTGTCAGAGATATTATTGCACCACCTTAACCTAGCATTAATTGGATGTCAGAGTGTGTCAGATATATTTATGTATTAATGGTGACGCGACAGGCGACCATCAGTTCTCGTCTTTAACCTCTGTCATTAATTGGAGGCGTATGTAGCCATACGTCACCATGTCAGAGATATTTGTGCATGCTCGGTCGCCCTCAGAGAGAGCCAAGCTCGAACGGAGAGCTAAGCTTGGCGTTCAAGCTTGGCATCCCGAGTCTTTCTTCGTCCGTCCTTCTTGTTTGGTGGGTAGGCGAGCTTCCTATACGCTACGCTGGCGAGCCTCCCGCTCGACCAGTTGCCGAGCTCTTCTCTCGACTTTGTCGGCGAGCTTATCGTTCGGCAAGACGAGCTTTGCAATGGTGGGGCGAGCTTCTCCTTCAGCCTTGTTCTCACTCCGGCCGGTCGGTGAGCTATTCGCTTGGGCTTCAGCTACTTGGGCCTTTATTTTCTGGGCCGGCAATAAGGCTGTAACATCTTAGATTCTAAATGTTGGAACACCTAATTGATTGATGCATCTGTTGCAGCAGTCAACGCATCTCCTTAATATGCGATTAAAGCCTCGCTTTAATACGCGATAATTATTTGCAGCATTCAAATCCTCTTTTTAATACACGATTAATATTTGGCCGTTTCAAATTCTGTAACAGCCATTTTTTCAATTCTTATTTATATCACTTCTTCATTCATCAAGAAAGATCACGCAAACAGAATTCTTCTTGATTCACCATTCCATCTCCATTCCAGATTTCTTCTCACTCGCTCCTGGGTACAGCAGTCCCGTGCAAACTCCAAAGCTTCTAACCGCGAGTGGACCCGTATAGAGGTTGTTGTGTTAACATTGGAGAGCAACCGACGCTATCGATTACCACCGAGGACGAGCCGTAATTGCTTTCAAGTCAGTGTTCATCCCATGACACAGCCTTGAAATTCCGAAGCTCGATGATGCTCTTGTGATATTCCATGACTTCTAAAATGACCTTCGTCCTAACTGATGATCTCGGGCGGCCACGTGAGAAGTTTCATCCTATCGTTTGTTGCGTCAGGCTACTACGAACTGGGAGTAAAATCCCGGCACATATTCCGGTCAAGTTCCGAGCCCTGAGCAGCGCTTAAATGTTCTCAGTATTGCAAAATTGGTCCCGAGATTCGCACCGTGTGCTAGAGTATGTTTCTTTCAGCTGTGCTGGAGTTTACTTATTGGCGACTATTGTGAGAGAGAACGTCGTCATTGCATTTCAAAGCAAAGCGATATTTGGCGGTGAAGCTGGTAAGGCCATCTGTTGCCCGTTGGTCGAGCAAGAGAATTTTGTTCAGTTTATTTTGGTAATATAGAGGTATGTTGCTCGTTTATTATGTTGAGCTTTGATTTTATTGGATTTATTATGTTCAGTTTTATCGCATAAGTGGTCGAGCTGTCTGTTTCTGTGTTCAGTAGGCATTTTGTTCTGTTTCGAGTTGATAATAATCTCCTATCAAAGCGATGGGCCACATATTTGTCTTTTCAAATCCCATCGTTTCTTTTTCTGGGACCTCCATTTTGTGTGTATCCCCGTGCATGTTTAGCTCGCTGCATGCACGAAAAGTGGGGTGCTGCCGTTTACACTACAAAGCTTCCCGAGCACCCAGCAATTTTAATTACATATTTGCCATCATTATAATACCTATTTTACCTTTTTTTGTAAATGGTTTTTAGAGTGTGAATCAAAATCAAATCTAAGCATATGCACATTCATTACAAGCATTTGCATGAGAGAGAACATCCGCTTACAACTCTACCCTTCGGTTTGTTTGTCTACCAACGCCCAATTTAGTATCTAATCTTAATTTTAAATCGATAACAGGTTAATACTTCCAACTAAAAAAAGAATTAGCGACCACGACAATAAGCAAAACTACTAGAATACACACGTTCTTTTCTCCTCCACATATTACAAGAGGTCATGTGTTGTATATTTCATTTTCCACCATGTCTTTTCTCAAGTAGAATACATCTGGTCGGTCATAATAATATCTGAAGTAGAACACGACGTGGCCGTGGGTCCCACCAAAGGAGAGCCCCTAGGATGACATTGGCCAGCTGTCCACCGGGGCTCCTGCAAACAGTCGAGTCAACACGGCCTACTGACCCCCAGGTTCGGGCTCTTTTTGCTCTAGTCGGGCTCAGGGACGGGCTCAAGCCAGTACAGTGTATTTTTTACGGGATCATGCCGGGCCTGGGCACAACATTTGCCCACCCGGCCCGGCCTTGTATATATATTTAATATATACAAGTTTCTGTGATTTTTCTCCCAGGTGATTGGTTGTTGGGAACAGTTACACTTGTGAAATTGTTAGAGCTGCAGGTTTTTGCAGTGCTTTGAAATGGGAACAAAAAGATTCGGTCTTCGCCTGTTTGTTAAAGGACACGAAATATTTGTGAATGAATATATTAGGGAATTTGATTATTCTCGATGCACTACTGATTTATTTTCCGATGTACCCATAAAAATAATACCCTGTTGATCAAGCCGAAGAGGGACGACTTGGGTGTCACAGAGGAGGCATGGGATGAAGGAGAAGCTCTACTAGCTGCGGTCATTAGTCCCTAACACAAATAAGATGGATAAAACCTCTATCATTGGGGGTGCCGGGCTGTTGACGAACAAAACGTTCGACAAACTACTCGTGAACAAGCTCGGTACATGTTCGTTTACATTCGTTTAGGAAGCTTAATGAACAACCTTGAACAGATTTTTAGAACTCGGTTAGTAAACGAACAGAGCTTGAACATAACCGTGTTCGTTCATTTATGTTCATGAACAAGCTCGTTAAGTGTTCGTGAACAAGCTCGTTAAGTGATGTTCATAAACAAGCTCGTTAAGTGTTCGTGAACGAACATGAATCGAAAATAGTAAATTTAGACAAGTACTATATTTTTTATTAAGCTTGGAATGGATGCGTGTAATGGGATATGTGGAGCTATTATGCTAGATTTGTTTGTTTTTGTCCTGCAAATATTTTATCCTTTTATTTAATTGATTTAGTCATTGGCAATAATGTTTAAATATTATTATTTCTGATTAAAAATTGACGTTCGTTTGATTGTTTGAAAATCTGTGCATGAACAAAATTAATTTGTGTTCACGAACATGTTCCTGAATATGTTCACGAACAAGCTCGATAAGTCTTGTTAACGAACAGAACGTTCGATTAACTACTCATGAACAAGCTCGGTAAATGTTCGTTTACATTCGTTTACGTTCGTTTGGTAAGCTTAACAAACAAGCTTGGACAGGTTTTTAGAGCTCGGTTAGTAAACAAACAGAGTTTGAACATGGATTTTGTTCATGAAAAAAACCAAGCTACTTGTCCAAGCTCGTTCAAGCTCGTTCGTCAACAGCCCTGAGGGTGCCGATTAGCTGATCTGTCGATCAAAGAGACAAGATGTCTATGCCGCAGCTTGGAGAGCATCTCGATCTCAGTCTGGAACCCGTGGACTCCTTACTCTGATGAGGGGTTTAATCTTTTGATTCCGAGCATCCATGTCGAGCCTCCTCGTCGAGCATTTGAGCCTCCTTGTCGAGCATCATTGCCGAGCATTCGAACCTCCACGCCGAGCCTCCGTGCCGAGCCTCCGAGCCACCGTGCCGAGCTTAAAAACTTCTTCACACCTCGACAGAGCTGTTGACCAAGTTGAGCTCGCCCCTGTCCAAACCAGCCGATGTAGCGGACCTACCTCAGTTCGAGCCCGCAAACTTGCGCCAACACGATGAAATTTCTGACGACTCGAGTTTCCCACCTTTCAGGACAAACCAGAGCCACGGAGGGGGCAAGGATAACGTACACAGGAGGACCAGTACTACCTCTGCCTTTCAAAGCTCCCCCAACTGTACAGAAACTGAGGCGGTGACATAGAACCTCCACCGACTAGACTGGAGCTTGGGCTAAGACTGTGATCCAGACATGAGCCAGGATCAGTCTTAAGGCAGGGGGCAACTCCCCAGCAGGCCAACCCGTACGGTTCGTCATAAGGCTAGGGGCAACTCCCCCAGCAGGATACCCTATGGGTTTGTCGTAAGCCTGGGGGCAACTTTCCCAGCAGGTCGGCCATACCCAAATCGGTTGTAAGGCTGGGGGTAACTCCTCCAGCAGGTCGATCATTCAATTGATCGTAAGGTTGGGGGCAACTCCCTCAGCATGCCGATCATTCGATTGACCGTAAGACTAGGGGTAGCTCCCACCACCAGGCCGATCGACCTGTCGATCGTAAGGCTGTGAGCAACTCCCCCAGCAGGCCGACCACGTATCGACCGTAAGGCTGGGGGCAACTCCCCCAGCAGGTCGATTATTCGATTGATTGTAAGACTGGGGATAGCTCCCTCAGCAGGCCGATCGACCTGTTGACCGTAATGCTGGGGCAACTCCCCCAGCAGGCCGATCTACATCTCGACCGTAAGACTGGGAACAACTTTTCCACCAGGCCGATCAACATATCGACCGTAAGGCTAGGGCAACTCCCCCAGTAGTTCGACCCACCCGATTTTACCGTAAGGCTGGGGGCCACTCCCCCAGCAGGCCGACCCGTCGATCGGCTGTAAGTCGATGGGCTACTCTCCTTGCCACCGAATGAACAAGTCGGTCGTAAGGCTGGGGGCCACGATGTAAGGACCCTGTCTATAGGGAAAACACTAGAAGGGGGGCTGAATAGTGTTTATGCAAATTTAAAAGGAATTTACGTCAAATAAAATGCAATCCAACAAATAATGCGGAAATAGAATTAAACCCAAATAAGAAACAATTGCAAACACAATAATGTTTCTAGGGTTCGGATTACCCAAGTCAACTCTCGACTTGTTCCCGGTAATCCTACGTCCCTTCCACCCGGATACCACCGAATACTCAAGTTAGAACATTAACTTGAGGTTCCCTTAAAACCCCACTTGTAGCAACCCTACAAGTGCAATCGAATACAATCGATGTCATTGACTCCCACAACTTGGGAGCAAGCAAACCACTCTCACAACCGAGAGCGAAACTCAAATAATGAAAGTTATGAAATAATGAAAACAACACTTACAAACACTTATGCCTTGAAGTAGAACTTGAAGGTGGAGTGTGATGTGTGTTGAAGAACTCTCTGGAAGAGAGGAGAAGCCCTTTCTCTTGACTGCACCAAATGCCTAGATGATCACTCGTTGGTTCTAGGTTGGAGAGCAAGAGAACAAGATTTAGAAATACGTAGGGCTTTGGATTTGAGAGCTTTGATCTTTGGAAATGAAAGCTTGAGAGATTTTGCAATGAATGAGTATCCTTCCAATGGAACAGTAGAAGCTCTATTTATAGCTTTCTCAAATCCACAAAACAGTTTAGGAAAAAAAAACTCAATTGGAATCCGTGAGAAAAATCTCAACGGATAGAATCTGAACTCGCGACAGTCGACTGTTGAACAATCCACGGTCGACTGTTGCACAGTCGGCAAGGGTAGGTGAGAATTCATAACGGTAACTTACCACGTGGACAATCGACTGATGAAACAAAGACAGTCGACTGTTAAACCAACAGGCGACTGTAATTCCTTTGATAGACGACTGGCCGAGAGATGGTTAAGTTAGACAAATACTGGAAATCTCACAAGTAACAGGACAGACGATTGATGCAAGGAACACAGTCGACTGTTAATCAGAACAGGCGACTGTCTATCCTTAAACAGACGACTGTCAAAAGCCTGAGAAATTTCTAGAGAGCTGAGTCAAAGAAATGACTCACAGACAGGCGACTGTCGCAGCATAGACAGTCGACTGATATAAGAGACCATCGACTGTATATACAGCATTAGTCGACTGGCCGAAAAATTCAGATCAAACATAGTTAGGGCAAAGGATAGACAGGCGACTGATTTACAAAACACAGTCGACTGTCACAAGGACAGGCGCCTGTGTATCATTTACCAGTAGCCTGTGCGAGATAATCAGAGAAGGCCCAAAACTATATTGTAAAAGTCTGTGCATAACAGGCGACTGTAGAACAAAATGCATTCGACTGTTTTTGAGACAGACGACTGTAAACTGTTAAGCAGTCGACTGTTATATACAATCCTTGTATAACCAATAGAGAAATGAATTGGAGTCAAAGGACAATTGATCTAATGGAGTCCTATGACTGAATGTAGATGTGTGTGAGTGCTCCATCAAAGTTCTACTTCTAAGCTACATACTAGAAGAGATAAAAGAAAAATTACATTGACGAATAATCTCTTCTTTCCATCATATGATCTTGAAGTCTTCACGGAGCTTCAATCATCGTCTACGATCATCCAATCCATGTCATTTGCCTTCAATGACGTTTGTGAGTCATCCATTGCTCGTAGATCTTCATAATTAGCTTAGGCAATGGATTAACTGCAAAATAGGGGATTAGTCACAAGTATTTATGTTTGCTCATCATTAACACCAAGTAGGGAGAAGTCCAATACTCAACATTCTCCCCCCTTTTGATGATGACAAACAAACATAAAATAAAAGATAAATAATTGTGCACAATGAAAACTTACTCCCCCTACATAGATGCCAATCAAGTTAGTCAACAAATATTAGAGCATCTACATAACAATTGAAGCAAATGAGTGAGATATGGATGAATTTAATTTAAGAAATCTAGGAATTAAAATCCCTATTCAATGTAATCTTACTCCCACTGAATCTAAGGCAACGTAAATCTTAGGTTCAAGTATTAGAACATACTTAGCACATCCATTATGAATCTTGTATGTTTATTTCTCTTCCCCTATGGCATTATCCAAAAAGGTGGGAGCAAATAACAACAACAATAATAGTGCTAAATACGAACTAACAACAATCAAGGAGTATAAAGATATATCGAATCAAAAACTCATAAAATCACATCATATACACATGTGAGTAATGGAATTGAAGTCCAATATCAACATTAGATATACACACAAAAAATATTCAAAAGAGATTTCACAAATGCATCATACCAGAGATAGCATGGAAAATCGAATACCAAATTCATATATTGTCTCAAAAGCACATCAGAGAGAGTATAGCATACATGGAGACAACATATCATACATCACACAGATAAGATAAGCGGTATAGCATAGTGTGACACAAGATAAATAGCAACATCATATATAGATATATATAAAAAGAGGAGTACATCAACGGATGGACATCTACATGACCATCACAAAAAAATACATCATGATCAAGACAAAAAATACATCATCATGACGACAGCGAAGTACATCACCATACATATATAAAGTCACTGACAACATCATCCAGCATACATCAAAAAATCAAAGATCACCAAACTAACACCACTCAAACACCTATCTAAGAGTGAGCGTTTCCAGGGGCTGCAGAAGAAGAAGCAGGCTCTGTGACAGCAGGTGTATCCTCTGGAGGAGGGTCAGAGGGAGCAACAGTAGCAGCAACAACATCAGCAGCAACAGCCTGAGTAGAAGCTACACCAGGAGGCTCAACGACATCAGTGGGCTGAGGAGGAACATGAAGCTGGAGAACAAACTGTCTCAGATCCTCAGGGAAGGGTATTCCCTGATGGAGGAAAGAGAGGGACATCAATCTGTAAATACCAGAGACCATCTCCAAAAGAATATCACGAGACGGTGGAGCAGAGGTGGAAGGCAGATCAGCTGGAGGAACAGTAGATGAGGATGGAGCTGAAGTAGATTTCCTCTTCTTCGAGGCAGTCTGCAGAGCCGAAGAAGATTTCGACTTTGCAGAAGCGTCGAAGAGAGGACCAAAGGGCATGGGCTCATAACGAGTCAAATCAACACCAAAATGACGGAAGACACGAGTCAGAAGACCACCATAAGGAATGTGAGACGAGGAGGTCATGAACTCAACCCTGTCCATCCTATCAAGGAGGACACCGGCCCAGTTCACGGGCATGCCAGAGAAAATAGCATACATACACTTCAGTATATCCTGAGACGGCTGGTCAGATGATCCATAACTCGGCAGGATGTTGGACTTCACCACTAGGTGAACAGCCCAACCTCTCGCAGAGAACATAAATGACCTGACACCCGAATAAGAGCTAAAGGTACCTCTCGAAACATATCCCGGAGGACAGACTGGTCAAGGTCGTCAATATCGGAGATGCAGATATCAGTGGGAAAGGAACCAACAGAGGAAATCCTAAGAATAGTCCCTAAGAGCGAGGGAGTGATCTGAATGCGGGTTCCCTGAACGACAATATCGAGGATGCCAGTCGATGAATACTCACCGCAAACGCGGTTCGCATAGAAGAGCTTTACCAGAAATGGATAGGCTCTGGGGGACTCGCTCTGAGAGAAGCGAAAAAGGTCGGCTAGGTGAGTAGCAGAAAGAATGTCAGAAAGCCTCTCAGCAGTGAAGGCGGGGAAAGCAATGTACCGTTCCCTAAGAAGGTTGATCCCTAGAAGAGTGTGAAATTTTGCCAAGCAGAGATCGTATCGGCAAACAGGAACTAGGGGATCAGAGGGGGGTACGATAGGAGGCTCTTCTGAAGAACTCGAAGCTGAAGGAGAGAGATGGGGGTTCTCAGCAGCAGGCTCACTGATGTGAATACCAGTGGGCTTGCGCTAACGAGTGATCAAAGGCTGAGCCTCGGAAGAGGAAGCAGAAGGAGAGTAACCCTGCGAGGAAGAATGCACGAGTGACTCGACATGCTTGGTTCGGGCTTGATAAGGTTTCTTCTTCTTGGCTATTGGTTTCTTGGGTGCCCTAGGTCGTTTAGGAGCAAAGGCTTTCTCTTTTTCCTTACCCTTGGGTGCCATGGGATCGCGAGAGAGAGAGAGAGAAACGATACAAAGAAATCGTAAGACAATGAACCGAACGAAAGGCTAGAGAGAGAAGCAAACCAAGAAGAGGAGATACGAGGAAGTAATGACGACCTGGGAGGAGGAGATCGATGGCAACGATAGCATGAGATCGACTCACGAAGGGAAGAAGATCGACGGTTTTGTTGGATCTGGATCTAAGCCTAGAGGGGGGGTGAATAGGCTTATAAAAATTCTCGTGCAACCCACGATAAATCATACGCAGTTATAATCACAGGCAGGGTAAATAATAATCAACCACAGATACACAACAGATTTTACCCTGGTTCGGTCGCACCCACGACCTACTCCATCCCCAAAAGCAATACTAGATTGTTAAAGTTAACTGGTACAACCTGTAGCTAGAGCACCAACCCTACACTCACCTGGCCCTCAGTACCTGCACTCACCAAAGTGCCCAAACAATAACAATACTAGTAAAGCCTCTCTCTTGGCTAGTCCCAACTAGCCAAGTCCCCAAAAATAATAATAAAATAATTTCACAGAGATCACAACACCAAATCACAAATAAAATAAAGTTAAGAGTTTAGAATTGCTCAGTCGTGACGGTGTTGATGTCTCTGTCGATTAGCGCAAGGTCAGATCAATCTGACAAGTAGTAGTCCCTAATCCCCTTAATCAGCAAGTTGCTCCTTGAAGTTCAAGTTGCGACATGTAGGTGGGAACAGCAGGTTGCGGCAGGAGTAATGAAAAACACCAAGTTGCGGCAGGAGTAATGAAAAACACCAAGTTGCGGCAATGCCAATGTTGCGACAGGATCAATCTATTGCAGTTGCGGTAAAGGAGGTTTCCAACAGATCAATTGTTGCGGCAGCCTTCCTATTGCGTGCTAGGGTCCCTGAGCTTGATTTTAGCCGACTTCTCCTCTGATTATTGGCCAAGGGGAGAAAAGCAAAAAGGATGATGAAGCCGTCCCCATGCAAGCACAGCTTTGTGCGGCTGCCAACAATTTTTGATGATGCTGCAAACAACACAACGTGCAGGTCTCCTTTTTCTCAAAAAAAATAATGAAGAGGTCCCTCTTTGAGATTTCGGCAGGGGTGTTCTTCAAAAAAAGGTTTTTGCAGCATCTTGCTTTTGGAAGTTGGGGTTTTTATTTTCAATGAACTCCATGTGCTACCAAGAGAGGCTGCGGCTAATGCTCTTTAAAGTTGGGGTCACTTTTAGGTCAGATGCTTGGAGAAATTAATAAAACCCAACCCTAGGAAAAATTAGGTCCAGGCTATTTTTGTGTGTGTGTGGGCTTTTTAATACGGCTTGGACTTGGTTTGTCTCAAAACGAAACTCTTTTTGGCCTGGGAAATATTTTTAACACTTGGAGAAATTGATGTGGCTGCTACTAGGCTGTTTTTGGAGAAGGCCTTAACAAAGATACGGCTGATCTAGTTTTAAGCAATGACCTCACCAAACCAAGTAGAGTATCACCTTCTCCCCAGCATATTGGTCACGTCTCACTGTGAGTCTCTTCAAGCTTTGCCTTTCCTGAAACACTTAACACACACGTTAAAAACATTCACACACGTTTGTTATCATCAAACACGAAGTTCATAGATCGTTGTTACCAACAATCTCCCCCTTTTGATGATGACAAACCAAGTATAAGATTTGCACAATAAAGTTTCAAACAGTGTGAGTGTGAGTGTGACGATAGAGGGTGACATGCAATAAGATGAAATGATGTGCGAACAATAATGTGTAAAGTTTAGCAATAAGCATGCACCCCCTATTTTTGTGCTTCCCCCATATTCATTAATGCTCCACCTTAATCAAACAATTATATATTTGCAAGCATTACACAAATAGTACCAAATGTCAATTACCAAGCACACCAAGTAATAAATACCAAGTCTTCACCAAGTGAAAACCAAATCAAGTGAATACCAAATCTTTCCAAATTTTTCTCCCCCTTTGTTATCATCAAACGTCATACCACGAAGTCAAAATCATATATCATGCAAAAAGAGAGTATTATTACCCATTACCAATAATTGCATGCAAACTTATCATAGAATAATCAAGTCAAAATCCAAGGCAATTAAACAACTACGACTTCAACACCAACGTGTACGTGTGATAATTAAAATTGAAGCACATAGGGAGAATCATTTAAGAAAGTCAACCAAAACCAATCCACATTTTCCATATAACATTCTATTACATAGGATTGATTTTTCCCACCTCATTAAAAATGAGTTCAAGGTACCGCACCCCAAAAACATAGCCTATAAGGACTCTTAGATGTGGGGGTGGCATTGCTTGACGAGTAAATACACCAACGCTAAAGTTTAGCCATAAAGCTTATGTTGGATACTCGTGGGTAATACCATTGCCAAGGATTGTATCCATTTTTCATACGGAGCATGTATTTTCTTTTTCAATTTTTATACTTCTAGTAACATGTTTTTAATACTCAATTTTTATCCATGGCAAGGTATATCATATCCCTTAGATTTTCAGTTAAGTTTTCCTCCTACATTCACATTTCCAATTTCATAAATGATATCTCCAGATGTGAAACAATAATAATACATGTGGGAGTGAAATAGGAGGTGTAGAAATCAAGCTACATTGAATATGCCATGAATATTTAGAAAGATGAACATGCGCATGTAGCAGAGGAAATAATACAGCAATTTCTACATAAATATGAAAATCATTCATTAATACCTTTTTAATGAATCAAAGAGACAGATACACATTTAAGCACCATTTTTTTTGTTTTTCATTTTTTTTGTTTTTGCATGAGGTACTAAAGCAAACATGAGATGCAAGCACACACAAAAAACATGCACACATAACAATGCAACGACTAGCACACAAACAAGAGAAAAAAAATTCAAGCACACAAGAAAGCATGGAGTCTCGTACTAAGTTTTATCAATAATACCAAGCTCAAGACGAAGACGACAAAAGCGAGCCTCAACCAAAGGTTTGGTGAATATGTCTGCAAGTTGAGATTCCGTAGGAACAAACTCCACAGACACATCCTCTTTAGTGAGGTGATCTCTAAGAAAATGGTGTCTTACGTCAATATGTTTAGTACGAGAGTGGTGTACGGGATTATTAGAAAGATCTATGGCACTCTTGCTATCACATCGAAGAGGAACTCTTTTAAGAGCTAGTCCGTAATCAGATAATGTTTGCATCATCCACAGTACTTGAGCACAGCAACTGTCGAGGGCAATATACTCTGCTTCAGTAGTGGATAATGCAACACTATTTTGCTTACGGCTAGACCATGAAACTAAAGAGTGTCCTAGCATAAAACAAGTGCCACTAGTGCTCTTTCTATCAGTTAAACTTCCCGCATAATCAGCATCAGAATAACCCACCAAATCAAAATTACCACTAGAAGGATACCAAAGGCCTAGAGTAGGTGTACTAATTAGGTACCTAAAGATCCTTTTAATGGCTTTCAAATGAGATTCTTTTGGGTTTGACTGAAAACGTGCACACAAACATACATCAAACATTATATCAGGCCTAGAAGCAATCAAGTACAACAAAGAACCAATCATACCTCGATATAGCTTTTGGTCCACTGCAACTCCTTGTTCATCTCTGTCCATTTTTGTGTTAGGACACATCGGCGTTCCAATTCCTTTAGACTTCTCCATCCCAAACTTTTTCAGAAGCTCCTTGATGTATTTGGTTTGAGATAGAAAGATGCCTTCCTTTCCTTGCTTTACTTGGAACCCCAGAAAATATTTCAGCTCTCCCACAAGGCTCATCTCAAACTGATCCTGCATGAATTTCTCAAACTTTTGACATAGAAGATCGTTAGTAGCACCATAAATAATGTCATCAACATAAATTTGCACAATGAGAAAATCTTCAGATTCATGCATCAAAAATAGTGTATTGTCAGCACTCCCCTTTTTAAAATTATTTTCCAACAAATATGTGCTTAGACGGTCATACCAAGTTCGTGGAGCTTGCTTAAGACCATACAAAGATTTTTCTAATTTATAAACATGGTTTGGAAAATTATAGCTTTCAAAGCCTGGGGGTTGCTCAACAAATACCTCTTCTTTTAGGTAGCCATTAAGAAAAGCGCTTTTTACATCCATTTGTTTCAGCTTGAGCCCTTTATAACTTGCAAAAGCTAGCAAGATTCTAATGGACTCAAGTCTAGCAACTGGTGCAAAAGTCTCATCCACATCAATTCCTTCAATTTGATAATATCCTTTAGCTACCAACCTAGCCTTGTTCTAATAACATTACCAGATTCATCATGCTTATTTTTAAACACCCATTTAGTACCAACTACAGGATAATCAGTGGGTCTAGGTACTAGTTTCCAGACATTATTCCTGACAAATTGATTTAATTCCTCTTGCATGGCCAAAACCCAACTTTCCTCTTCTAAAGCAATATCTATAGTCTTAGGCTCTATTACAGAAATAAAGTCAACATAAATACATAGAGCACAAAGATCTCCAAAAGAGGAACGTGTGCGAATACCTGCTGTAGGCTCACCTAGAATTAAGTCTGGTGGGTGATTTGGATTGAATCTCAGCTCTCCTCTGGTAACTGCTTCATCTTGTATTTCTGTCGTGTCAGTTTCAGCTTCCTTTTGTATTTCAGGTTGCTCCTCATTAACTTTTGGAACGCTTTGTTGCTCTACATTTTCCTCTTCATTGTTCTTCCTGCAATCCAAAGAGTTTATATCAGATTCATCAAATTTTACATTTATATATTCAACAATAGCAAGTGTGCGTTTATTATAAATCATGTATGCTCTGCTTCTTGCTGAATATCCTACGAACACTCCCTCATCTGATTTTGATTCAAAGGTGCCAAGCCGATCTGCAGTATTTAATATAAAGCACATGCATCCAAAAACTCTAAAGTAAGAGACTTTCGGGGTGTTGCCATGCCATAGTTCATAAGAATTTTTATTTAGTATAGGTCTAAGCATAACTCTGTTGCATACATGGCATGCTATATTAATGGCCTCAGCCCAAAAAGACTTAGGCAAGCTATATTCATTTAACATACTCCTAGCCATTTCTTTTAATGTGCGATTCTTTCTCTCGACTACCCCATTTTGTTGAGGTGTTCTAGGAGAAGAGAATTCATGTAAAATTCCTTTTTCAAAACAAAATTTTTCAAAAATAGCATTTTCAAACTCACCTCCATGATCGCTTTTAATTTTTACAATGGAAGAATTTTTCTCATTAGAAACTTGTATGCAAAAGTTTTGAAAATGGTCAAATGAGTCTGATTTTTTGGCTAGGAAGTATACCCATGTATATCTAGAGAAATCATCCACCAGTACTAAACAATACTTTTTACCTCCTAGGCTAGCAATGTCTATTGGACCAAATAAATCCATGTGCACTAATTCCAATATGCGTGTGGTGGCAACTTCATTAATGCTAGAGAAAGTAGATCTAGTTTGCTTACCTTTGGTGCATGCCACGCACAACTTACCATTCTCATATGTCTGATGCGGTAGTCCTCTTACCAAATTTTTTTTTTCCAGCTTCTTTATCAGTCCCATGCTTGCATGTGCTAATCGTCTATGCCATAACGTGGCCTCTTCTTCACCTACAAGCAAGCATTTAGAAACAGTTAGTTCTTCAATCATAAGAGTATAAACATTATTCTTTCTATTTGCAGTAATAATAATGTCACCTGTGGAGATATCAATGATTCTACAAAGTTTTGCATCAAATTCAACTTTCATACCTTTGTCGCACAGCTGACTGATAGAAATGAGGTTATGTTTCAACTTTTCAACCAATAGAACATCTGTAAGCTGAAAGGTGTCGTTACCTACAACACCTTTACCAATTACCTTGCATTTTCCGTTGTCCCCTAAAGTAACACTTCCTCCTTCATGCCTTGCAAGGCTAAGGAACTTTTCTCTTTCACATGTCATGTGTCTTGAGCAGCCAGAGTCTAAGTACCACTCACACTTTTGTCCCTTAGCCGTGCCATGTACCTACACATAAGAAGAGCATGATATGTGTGACCTAGGAATCCAAATAGGTCCACTAGTGTTAGTCACTTTATTTTTTGGAACCCAAATTTGCTTAAATTTGATGTTGGTATTCCTATATTTGCAATTATAATAAGCATGACCAACACCACCACATGTATAACATTTAGCAAACACACTTCTTCCTATACCAGTTTCTTTTTGATGCTTTCTATTAATTCTAGGCCTCTCATCAATTTTATTTTCATAGCCCAAACCACGCCTGTTATTTCCTTGTATCTGATTACCTAGAATAATGTCTAATGAATGCTTTCCAACACCAAATTTTTTAATAGACAGTTCAAGATCAGATATTTTAGACTTTAAAAACATGTTCTCATTAACAAGCATGGTGCATTTACTAATGAAGGCCTTTTTGTTCTCTTCCTCATTCTTTTTCAGATTAGCCATCTTCTTTTCTAGCTCTTTGTTTTCATTTATTAGCATGCAAATCTTCTCATTTAGTGATTCATTTTCTACTTCTAGCGTAGTTATATTTAGTTTAAACATGCTAATGTCTTTAAGCAAAGTAGAGCAGTTCAGACACTCAGTTTCAGTGGGCATACACGATTTTCCCTATTTCAAAGTGCTAATAGTAGAATCACATGCAATAAGCTTTTCTTTAATTTCATCAACTTCTAATGACATATTATAATTATCTTGTTGTAATTCAAAATTAGCATTTTTAAACTTCTCTACATGGGATTCAAGTAACTCAACAGTTAATTCCAACCTTTCAATTTCATCTTGCATTTCTTTAAAGGTAGTCACAAGTTGAGCTTTAGTTAAAGATTTTACCTGATCTAGTTCTCCCATAAGACAAAGAGAGGAATGTGCAACTTCCTCTTGAGATTCATCCTCACTGTCCATATCCCATGTGAGCACCAAAGATTTTCCCTTTTGTTCCGCAGTGTTATTCTTTCCTTGAGGGCATTGCTTCATAAAATGCCCCTGCTTTTTACATTTAAAACATGTAACCGGATCAGTAGTATTCGGCTCAAAAGATTTATTATTAGAATTAAATTTAGAGCGATTAAACCTTTTTAGCATCTCTGATCTCCCGTTGCCAGTTCTGATATATTTCTTGAAGCTCCTCACCAAAAGGCCTCCTCTTCATCTCCATCTTCATCCTCTTTAGCCTGAAGGGCTATTGCCTTTGAAGTCTTCATTTCATCTTTCTCTCTCAGTTCAATGCTCTGCAGCTCCAGCTCGTGGGACATCAGGTTCCTATCAGATCCTCCACTTTCATCTGCGATAAATCCCTTGCTTCGTGAATAGCTGTGATTTTGGGACGGAAGGTGCTAAGCAATTCTCTTAAGATCTTTCTGATTTGCTCCAGACTCGAGTACGGCTTTCCAAGAGAGGTAGATTTGTAGACGATGTCTGTGAACCTCGCAAACATCTCTTTAATTGACTCTGACGGAAGCATGCGGAAGCTTTCATATTCAGTACTGAGCAGCGCAAGTCTGGACTCCTTAACCTGCGATGTGCCTTCATGAGTCACCTCCAGAGTATGCCAAATTTCCTGCGTAGTTTGACATTGAGATATACGGTTAAAATCAGCTTTATCTAAAGCACAAATCAATCCATTCATAGCTTTATTATTCAATGAAAAACGCTTCTTATCAAAGTCATCCCACTTATCTTCTGGTTTTATCATTTCATTATTAGCAACATTAATAGTGGGAGGTTTATAGCCTTTTTCTACAATGCTCCATACATCATAATCAACAGCAGCTAAATAAATCCTCATCCTAGTTTTCCAATAGGCAAAGTCACCGCCATTAAACTTGGGAGGACGGGAAATAGACTGACCCTCAGCAAAAGCAGAATCAGACATATCCATAGACATGATCAACTAGGCTAGATCAGCTAAACTGGCTCTGATACCACTTGTTGGATCTGGATCTAAGCCTAGAGGGGGGGTGAATAGGCTTATAAAAATTCTCGTGCAACCCACGAGAAATCATACACAGTTATAATCACAGGCAGGGTAAACAATAATCAACCACAGATACACAACAGATTTTACCCTGGTTCGGTCGCATCCACGACCTACTCCAGCCCCAAAAGCAATACTAGATTGTTAAAGTTAACCGGTACAACCTGTAGCTAGAGCACCAACCCTACACTCACCTGGCCCTCAGTACCTGAACTCACCAAAGTGCCCAAACAATAACAATACTAGTAAAGCCTCTCTCTTGGCTAGTCCCAACTAGCCAAGTCCCCAAAAATAATAATAAAATAATTTCACAGAGATCACAACACCAAATCACAAATAAAATAAAGTTAAGAGTTTAGAATTGCTCAGTCGTGACTGTGTTGATGTCTCTGTCGATCAGCGCAAGGTCAGATCAATCTGACAAGTAGTAGTCCCCAATCCCCTTAATCAGCAAGTTGCTCCTTGAAGTTCAAGTTGCGGCATGTAGGTGGGAACAGCAGGTTGCGGCAGGAGTAATGAAAAACACCAAGTTGCGGCAGGAGTAATGAAAAACACCAAGTTGCGGCAATGCCAATGTTGCGACAGGATCAATCTATTGCAGTTGCGGCAAAGGAGGTTTCCAACAGATCAATTGTTGCGGCAGCCTTCCTCTTACGTGCTAGGGTCCCTGAGCTTGATTTTAGCCGACTTCTCCTCTAATTATTGGCCAAGGGGAGAAAAGCAAAAAGGATGATGAATCCGTCCCCTTGCCAGCACAGATTTGTGCGGCTGCCAACAATTTTTGATGATGCTGCAAACAACACAACGTGCATGTCTCCTTTTTCTCAAAAAAATATAATGAAGAGGTCCATCTTTGAGATTTCGGCAGGGGTGTTCTTCAAAAAAAAGGTTTTTGCAGCATCTTGCTTTTGGAAGTTGGGGTTTTTATTTTCGATGAACTCCATATGCTACCAAGAGAGGCTGCGGCTAATGCTCTTTAAAGTTGGGGTCACTTTTAGGTCAAATGCTTGGAGAAATTAATAAAACCCAACCCTAGGAAAAATTAGGTCCAGACTATTTTTTTTGTGTGTGGGCTTTTTAATACGGCCTGGGCTTGGTTTGTCTCAAAACGAAACTCTTTTTGGCCTGGGAAATATTTTTAACACTTGGAGAAATTGATGTGGCTGCTACTAGGTTGTTTTTGGAGAAGGCCTTAACAAAGATACGGCTGATCTAGTTTTAAGCAATGACCTCACAAACCAAGTAGAGTATCACCTTCTCCCCAGCATATTGGTCACGTCTCACTGTGAGTCTCTTCAAGCTTTGCCTTTCCTGAAACACTTAACACACACATTAAAAACGTTTACACACGTTTGTTATCATCAAACACGAAGTTCATAGATCGTTGTTACCAACAGGTTTTGGAAGAGAAATCGAGCGGGAAGACGAAGCGGTCGAATCGGATGAGAGAGAGTCGACGTGGGGAATTGATCGGGTTTTCTCGAATATAAAAGTTGAAGAATGAATCTGGGCTGTTGGATCAATGAATCGGTCGATCAGATCAAATCATATGAACCGTCTCAACAGAAGACAGTCGACTGATGAACAAAACTCAGTCGACTGGATGAAGTGATAACAATAAGGCTCAGAAAGATGGCCAGTCGACTGGCAAGTAACTTGCAGTCGCCTGTCCATTGGACGGTCGACTGACATATACTCAACAGTCGGCTGGCCAAGAATTAATACAGTTCATCAAAAAAATAACAGAGAGCACTGTAAGAATTCGACAGAGAGAACAGTCGCCTGATGACTAAAATACAGTCGCCTGTTAAAATAACAGTCGAATGTAAAACAGTCTTCAGTTGGCTGTGCGAAAGATATCAAATCTCAGACCGAGGATATAGAGTAGGGCAGTCGACTGGAGGAGGAAATACAGTCGTCTGTCCTGGTCCAAAAGTGCACAGTGAGATAGAGTTCCAGAGAATAAGAACACTCACCCTAGGACCTATACACTAATCACAAATACATCGTAAAAACAATGTAAAAACAATAACTCCATTGAAACACAAATCACTACCACCAATATCAAAAACTCATGAAATCAATTAAATCAAAATTGTCTTTCTTAACATATAAATATGATAAAGCACATTAAGGTAGGCAACAAAAATGATATGAGCTCAAAAGGAGTTATAACAAGAAAGATTGAGCTTCTAGATTTCAGATTCACCCATAATTCCTAATTCTCCACGCAACCTCACAAATGAATCTTCTTTAAGAGGTTTAGTGAAGATATCAGCAATTTATTTTTGGGTTTCAATGTACTCTAAGATGATGTCCATCTTAGCTACATGATCATTGATAAAATGGTGTCTCACGTCTATGTGTTTGATACAGGAGTGGTGTACCGGATTTTGGAAAGACAAATAGCACTTTGATTATTAACCATGATAGGGCAAGTATCACAATTGACAACATAGTCACTAAGAGTGTGTCTCATCCAAAGAACTTGTGCACATGCAAGACCCCCGGCAATATATTCCGCTTCACAGTCGTGGACAATGACACCGAATTCTGTTTATTAGAAAACCAAAAAACTAAGGAATTTCCTAAGAAATGGCAAGTGCCACTTGTACTTTTCTTGTCAGATTTGCATCCGGCAAAGTCGGCATCACTATATGAGATTAACTCATATGTGCTAGACTTAGGGTAAAGTAACCCATAATCTAGAGATTGATTGAGATAACGAAATATTCGTTTAACCGCAATCAAGTGTGACTCCTTAGGTCTTGCTTGATATCTAGCACAAAGGCATACGGAAAATAATATATCGGGCCTACTAGCGGTTAAGTAAAGTAAGTTACCGATCATACCTCGATATAGACGAACGTCTACATCTTTTCCGCTTTCATCCTTGTGTAGATGAGTAGTAGTACTCATGGGAGTCCTTTTGCTCGAAGACGATTCCATCCTGAATCGCTTAATAAGCTCACCCGTGTACTTTGTCTGATGTATGAATGTGGCATTCTCCATTTGTCGAATTTGCAATCCAAGGAAGTAGGTGAGCTCTCCCATGTGGCTCATCTCAAACTCATCCTTAATAGACTTGGAAAATTCTTGACAAAGATTAAAGTTAGTAGAACCGAAAATAATATCGTCTACATAAACTTGAATCAACAGAATGTCATTTACATAATCTTTAATGAAGAGTGTAGAATCAACTTCTCCCATTTTAAAATCTAAATTCAAAAGAAAGGTATTAAGTCGATCATACCAAGCTCTAGGAGCTTGTCTCAACCCATACAACGCTTTCTTAAGTTTGAAAACATGGTTTGGAAATTTTTCATGAATAAAACCGGGAGGTTGAGAAACATAAACTTCTTCATTGACAAACCCATTTAAAAATGCACTTTTAACATCCATTTGAAATAGTTTAAAATTCTTATGGGATGCAAAAGATAAAAGCAACCTAATAGCTTCTAATCTAGCTACGGGGGCAAAAGATTCTTCGAACTCAATACCTTCCTCTTGCCGGTAGCCTTGAGCTACTAACCTTGCTTTGTTCTGTGTGATTACCTCGTTTTCATCCGTCTTGTTCTTGAAGATCCATTTGGTCCCAATGACTTGGTTACCACTTGGAAGAGGTACGAGTTTCTGTAACGACTGGTTTTTCATGTATTTTGGATTATCTATATTATATATATGTTTTGGTGGATTTTCTCCTTATGTGTGGTTTTCGTCTCCGTAGCTTTGGTTTTCGTTCGTTTCGTTGTGATTTTCTAGCTTCCTCCTTAGATTATTGAGTTTGGAGTAAGTCATTCGTGACGAGCTTCATATCGCTCATATCTTAGAGATAGGTTGATCTTAGAAGCCGTAGGAATCTTCCCGGAAACTTCGCGCTTCGATTGGAGACTTTTTGTGCACTTTAGTTGGTTCAAGAAGGGGAACCAACCGACTAGATTCCAATCTAGTCGGCCAGGAACTCTTCTCTAACCGACTAGTTCATTAAATCAATAATTCAGAAGTTACTGTTTACTCTTAGTCGGTCTAAGATCAACCACCGACCGACTAGATGTGAAATTAGTCGGTTAGAACTTGCTCTCAGACCGACTAGTTCATTCGATTAATTTTACCTAAGTTATTGTTTATCGTTAGTCGGTCTAAGAACGTCTTTCGACCGACTAGGTTGCAAACTAGTCGGTCAGCCATTGTTCTTTAACTGACTAGTTCTTTGACCATTTTGACGACCTGAGTTACTGTTTGCTTTTAGTCGGTCACAGTTGGTCTACCGACCGACTAGTTCTCATTTGATCGACTAATCGACCTCATAAACCTAGGGTTTGCCCAGCCACCGCACGATTTTCTATTTATACCCCAATCGTTTTCTTTTCTTTCTTTCACTTCTCTTGGCCATTTCCTTTCCCCCTTGACCTCTGATCTTCCACAACCTTCCCCTAGCCCTTCTCCTTCATTCCCGGAGTCCACTCTCACCCTCATTTGCGCCGGCCACCTCCTCTAGACCGTCGGCCAACCCCCAAAACCCCACAAAATCCTATTTCTCCAGATTTTCTCCCCATTTCCAGATCTGAGCCGTAGTCCTTCGGATCGTTCTTCCGTTGCCGTGCTTGCTCGGCATCGTTCTTCCGCTCCGATACGGTAGTGAATCGATCCTTTAATATTCTCATAACCCACTTTGTGATTTTTTTTAAACCCTAATAGAACTGATATTGTTTTGCCATGGCAACGATTCCGTCTCCGTAGTTTAACATTTTGTGACATGCCTTGTTGATCGTCATCCTCGGTGCTAGGCAAGTGAAACTTGCCACTTAGGGTTTTAGGCCATGCTTTAGGCCATTTGCTTGTTGTAGGCGTAAAAGAGACTAGGCAATGAAATGATAGTTACTTAGACGCCCTTGATCTAGCTTGACAACGAAGCTAGATCCGTCATTTTTATCATGTTGCATTCATACTGTATGTCATGTTTAAATTCGATTATCGGTACCCAAAATTAACTGTTTATTGCCATGACATTGCATGTAACAAATGTTCCCATGATTGTGTAGCACACGATACACCTAGTGAATTGATTGAGGCTAGGCACCTGCTTTTAGCGGGCACAACCCTACGCCAAAAATACCTTGGATTGTGAACCAGAAAACGAGCTCTTATGCGGGGCAACCCTGGCTCATTTACTGAGCATCGTGTACAGGGACCCTGGCTCGTTTACATGTGGGAGGGGTAAGGGTTAAGTGGCCATTCAACTGGGAGTCTGTCCGATCAGCAACTTCAGTTGTAAGGCGTAAACTCTGGATTCTGGGGTAGTGTTAAGTGGCCACTCAGTGTGAATGTCCAACAGTTCAGCTGTAAGGTGTAAACATCTACAAATAACTTGAAACGTGACTAGTGAGAAGATTGAGATTGTTAGTAGCTTGGCTACTCTTGACATGCCATGATAATTGTTCTCTTGCACTTATTGTTACACCATGTCTTACTTGTGCACTCATACCATAACTGCCATGTCATGCATACTATAACTGCTAGGTTGCTAGTTTACCTTCCTTTCAGTTTCCTTGCCCAAGTCTTTTAGACTTGCTGACATGTGCCCCTTTTACTCTTTTGGGTGACACATGTTAGATCTTGAGCCTGAGGTTGCTGCTGAGGACGTGGTGTTCGCTGACGCTGAGTCAGAGCCCACGTTCATCGAGGAGTTTGAGGACACGTGCAATCAGTCGTAGAGACTGTTTGTGTTGTTGTTTAGACTGTTTTAGTTGTCGGTGCGTAGCACCAATACTTTGTTCCGTGTTGGCTTTTGTTGGTCATGTTTTGGGCCTAGACTCTTTCTTTTTATCCTGGCGGCTTTTCTGGATGTTGAACTTAATTTTAATGTTTGGACAATGCCGAGATTTGGGATTTTATTTCTCTATCTCCTTGTGTTATTATCTTGTTCTGTTCATGGTTACAGGGACCTGCATATGATTTATTGACGCTTATCAGGCGTGTAGCTTCACAGCTCCACTCCCGTGCGGACCTTCTCACGTCTCGCCTCCATTTTAGGGAAGCGGGGCGTGACAGGTTTTGTTGGTGGCTGATTCGGAGTGAATATTGCGTATTTAACCCCCTAATTATTCCTATTTTGTGCCTATATGATGCTTAATTGTTCTCTAATACATTCGTATTTTTTACATCATCATTTATTAGAGAAAACACCTTATTTGAGCACAAAACAGTAATTAATGGAGTATTTCTGTACTTTTTATATTTTTTCTAGCATCGTCTCGATCTCACGATTCCAACGACTATTTATTTGTATTTTTCTGAGATCTGTGCTAATTACTATGAATTTTTGAATGCAGGATACAATTTAAAATGAAGAAATAAAAAGAAAATTCGGCCGCACGAATCTTGGCGCACACGTGGCGTCGGTCAGGCCGTCCCCGCTTCAATCCAACGACGCTGAGCAACCGGACGACGCGGCAAATCGATGGCCGTTGGATCTCGATCCAACGGCCCGCATCAGCGGCGCTCGAGAATTAAAAAGCGGGCGACGTGGGCCTTTATCGACCGTCCGATGCTGATCCAATGGTCCGCTGCGAAGGCTGACGAGCGGGCGACGTGGGCTTTTATCGACCGTCGGATGCTGATCCAACGGTCCAGACGAACGCCGATGCGATTTCGAATTTAGCAGCGCACAAATCTTAAAGCGCTACGTGGCGAGCGAAGGCGCGATCCCGCAAGCGATGAGCGGTCGAGATTTGATCCGACTGCGGATCGGGTTAAAAATTGATAATGGGTGCGTTTTTGCACCCGTTAAGCACCCCAAACCCGCAATGTCTATTATTTAAGCGTATTCTAGGGTTTTGGGGCGTATTCTGGCGTATTTTGGGACTTTTGGAGCGGCTACTGTGCGTATTTCTCCAGGAGAAAATTCTGAAAATTTACAGAGGCTGTTCTTCCTATTCTCAGAGAGTTTTGGGTTCTAAAGAGGAGATTTGGTGATAAATTCTTGAACTTATACCCCGTATTTGGTGTATTTCATTGTATTTTGCTACTAAAACGATGTATTTTGCTATGCAATCTGATTTTTATTGCACCACGCGTGGCTAATCTCTTTGTGCTATGGTTGTGATGTAGTTAGGAGTATGTAGTCGCTAAATTTCATGTCTTTAGCCCTATTATCATGTCAAAATTGCTAGTTATGTTGATTTCTACAACGTATTTGATGGGTATTTGCTTATTGTCGATATTGTTGATGTGCCCTATGGCTAGGCCCTGATAAGGCTAGCTAATTTGTGTTCTCTAATCTGAACTTATCGCTGCGATTATTGCTTAATGAGATCAACATTGCTAGTAATACGTTTAAGGCTATTTTGACTAGTTTTCATCGATTCATCTTCTGACGCCCTCACGCCTTGACCGGGTGAAGCGTTGTGCGACATTAAAAGACGTGAAATTTCAGCGACTATAAACTCCTAATGAACCCACAACTGTAGCATATTTGTCTCATTGAATACCAAACTTTCGTGATACCGTAATACTTTTAGGAACCACTTTCTTTGCTACCAATCTTTACACTATTCTTCACCTTCATAAAGGTGGTTGTTTTCTTAACCGTATATTATATTTGATTAGTTGAATTTGTGTTATCTCAGGTCGACTTGTCCCGAGGATTCGACTCTGGACTCTCCAGGTACTACTTGCACGATCTCCTGCGCTTGGGAGTAGAGCTCACATTGTTTTGAGAGAGGCAGTGGCCCATGCAGGTCTCTCTTCTGTAACTGCGGTTATCAGAATAACGATAATAATATTAGAATGTCCAATAAACTAAGTTCAACATCCGAGTCATAAGCTATGAGTCTAATTGTTTCGTTTTCTGTGTCATTAGATGGTAGGAAGGCGATTCACCCGTGGTGGTGGTAGTGGTGCGCCCCCTCATGACGAGGAGCCTGAGCGGGAGCCCACCAATGGAGAGATGATGCGGATGATGCTTCAGATGATGCAAGTGCAGCAGGGCGTGCTCCTGCAAGTCCAGAATGCTCCAGTTGTTCGAGCTGGTCGGGCAATTCCGGAGGCCCCTCGTTCTGAGCCAGGAGCGAAGCAGTTTCGGGAGCTGGGTCCCGCTTATTTTGATGGGTCTGAGGGTCCTCTGGCTGCCGATGAGTGGATTCGAAACATTGAGGATAACTTGAAGATGGCCAAGATCAGCCCGGCTGGATGGGTTGATTTGGCGAAGAGGCAGCTCAAGGATAATGCTCGAAACTGGTGGGATGCGGAAGAGAAGATGCTGGTGGAGCCGATAGCTTGGGCTACCTTTAAGTCCAGGTTTGATGAGGAGTTATTTCCGAAGGCTGCCAGGAAGGAGATGCTGCAGCGTTTTATTGATCTGAAGCAGGGGAGCTTGACGGTGGACCAGTACCACCAAGAGTTCACTAGGCTGAGTCGGTTCGCACCGAAGATGGTGCAGGAAGCTGATGAGAGGGCTCAGAGGTTTCTGCAGGGACTTGCTTTGGAGCTTCAGAGTTTCGTGTCTTCCTCTGATCTGGAATCTTATCAGAAGGTTCTGGTAGCTGCGAGGAGGCAGGAGCTGAACCTGAACCAGAGGAGAGGACATGTTGCTGGAACTGGAAAGAGGCCTATGGAGCAGGCCAGAGCGGTGGTTAGGCCTGGTTTCAAGCCTAATCAGTCGGTGCAGTTCAAGAGGCCAGGAGGGCCTATTCAGAAGACTTTCCATTTCTGTGGCAAGACCGGGCATATCAAGGAGCAGTATAGGAGATTCCTGGGCCAGTGTATTGTCTGTGGAGATCCTATCCATACCATGAAGGACTGCCCAAAGTCGAAGTAGCCTTGGAGGGCACCTGTTGCGGCACAGCCGTTGCAGCAGAGAGCGCATGTTCCTGCTGGACGTGGAGCAGCTCTTGTCCCACAGAGGCAGGCTTTTCAACAGGATTTTCCGTCGAGGAGGCAGGCTTTTCTGATGACCGAGGTGGAGAGCATGGCTGTGGATGAGGTTATCGCAGGTAATCCTCAATCTAGCTGTTACTTTCCTAGCTAGTTTTGATTGTTAGATTATGTTTGGTTGCTTGCACATGATTGTTTGCTAGACTAGGGCTTGATTGTTAGACTGTTTGTAGGTGTGATTTTGGTGTGCACATTTCCTGCACGAGTCCTCTTTGACTCCGGTGCATCGATGTGCATTATTTCTCGGAGCTTCGTGGAGAAGCATTCCTTGTCGACGTCCCCTCTTCCCAAGAGTTGGAATATCGTCACTGGAAATGGCGTGGTCTCGGTGCATCATGGTTGCAATTCTTGCCCGTTGGTGGTCTGTGGACATGAGCTTTACGCTGATTTCATTGTCCACGACATCATCAACTACGATGCGGTCCTTGGGATGGATTGGCTTACGAGCTTCTATGCTACGATCGACTGTCGGAGGAAGAAGGTGGTGTTCGAAATCCCCGGACATCCAGTATTCAAGTTCAGCCGAGGTAGCAGTTCACTTGGCCCTGTCAGATTTCGGACCAGACCGATGGAGTTTGTGGCTTTGCAGATGGAGCTGGAGAGGCCAGCGGTAGTGCAAGACTTCGGTGACGTCTTCCCCGAGGAGATGTCTGGATTGCCACCCGATCGAACTCTCGAATTTTTGATTGATCTTATTCCGGGAGCGCAGCCGATTTCAAAAGCACCCTATCGTATGGCACCCGCTGAGTTGGAGGAATTGCGGAAGCAGCTGGACGAGCTTTTGCAGAAGGGTTACATCAATCCTAGTGTGTCTCTGTGGGGAGCACCGGTGCTGCTGGTAAAGAAGAAGGATGGTTCGCGTCGTATGTGCGTGGACTACAGGGAGCTGAATGCGGTGACCATTAAGAATAAATACCCGTTGCCTCGCATTGATGATATTTTTGATCAGCTTGGAGGTTCGAGGGTGTTTTCGAAGTTGGATCTGAGGAGTAGTTATCATCAGCTGAAGGTGAAGAAGGAAGATGTTCTAAAGACAGCATTCAGGACGAAGTATGGACACTACGAGTTTGTGGTTATGCCCTTCGGTGTAACCAATGCACCCGCAGTTTTCATGAATCTGATGAATCTGATCTTCTACGACTTTTTAGATAAGTTTGTCGTTATCTTTATTGATGACATTCTGATCTATTCAAAGTCAGAGGAGGAGCATGCCTCTCACTTGAGGACAATATTGGAGATTTTGAGAAAGCATCGTTTGTATGCGAAGTTTTCGAAGTGCGAGTTTTGGCTAGACAGAGTTGCTTTTCTCGGGCATGTGGTGACTGGAGATGGTATTTCAGTGGATCCCGAGAAGATCAAGGCCATCAGAGAGTGGCCTGTTCCGTAGTCAGCATCTGAGATCCGGAGTTTCCTTGGGCTTGCTGGTTACTATCGGCGCTTCATTAAGGACTTTTCCCGTATTGCTGAGCCGATGACCAGATTGACGCGGAAGGATGTATCTTTTGTTTGGTCGGGTGATTGTGAGAATGCCTTCGGTGTTCTGAGGGAGAGATTGACGACTGCCCCTATTCTTGTCGTGCTTGATCGCAGCATAGGATTTGAGATCTTTTGCGATGCTTCTGGTAAGGGTCCCGGTTGTGTGTTGCATCAGTACGAGCATGTTGTGGCTTATGCTTCGCGTCAGCTCAAGACTCATGAGAAGAATTACCTGACGCATGACTTGGAGTTGGCTGCTGTCGTGTTTGCGCTCAAGATTTGGAGGCACTTCCTACTGAGTGAGAAAGTGAAGATCTTCACCGATCACAAAAGCTTGAAGTATATTTTTACTCAGAAGGAGCTCAACATGCGACAGCGTCGATGGTTGGAGCTCATGGCAGATTATGAGATTGATTTGCAGTATCACCCTGGCAAGGTGAATGTGGTTCCTGATGCGCTGAGTAGGCTTCCAGCGGTGATGTTGTTGACTTTGTAGTGGAGATTGCAGCAGGATTTTTGCGAGTCTGGAATTGAGATTGTTTTTCCTGGGGAGGCTTCTTCGTTGATGTGTATGCAGATACAGTCGACAATCGTGGATCGGATCAAGGCTGGTCAGGCTGAGGATCCGAAGTTGGTGAAGATTCAGGAGCTGGTGGAAGCCGGTCTGCGGACTGACTTTTTGATTCATGAGGATGGCTCGCTGAGGTATGGAGCTAGGGTGTGTGTGCCAGCTGGAGATATCAGAGAGGAGTTGTTGGTGGAGGCACACAGTTCGCCATATTCTGTGCATCCTGGAGGCACCAAGATCTACAAGGATCTTCATCTGAACTTTTGGTGGCATGTTATGAAGAGGAGTGTGGCTCGGAGTAGCCAAGTGTCTGGTTTGCCAGCAGGTAAAGGCGGAGTATCAGCGTACGGCAGGGTTGCTACAACCGCTTCTGATTCCGGAGTGGAAGTGGCAACACATCACTATGTATTTCGTGACTGGACTACCTCGGAGTCCGAAGCAGAATGACGCGATTTGGGTGATCGTAGATCGATTGACCAAATCTACGCATTTTATTCCATTCCGAGTAGGGCAGTCCACTGAGGCGATAGCGAGGAGATACATGGAGGTAAATTCTTTTACTCTCCGTTTCTATTTCCTTTTCCTAGATAGATAGTGATATAACATGAATCGTGCATGAGATCGTACGAATTCACGGAGTCCCCGTGAGTATCGTGTCGGACAGAGACACGAGGTTCACATCTCAGTTCTGGCAGAGTTTGCAGAAGAGTTTTGGTACGCGTCTGAGTTTCAGCACGACGTACCATCCGCAGACAGATGGCCAGTCCGAGAGGACGATTCAGATCTTGGAGGACATGCTGAGGGCGTGCATGTTGGATTTCAAGGGTTCGTGGGAGGACCATCTACATCTGGTGGAGTTCTCTTACAACAACAGCTTCCAGGCGAGTATCGGCATGGCGCCTTTCGCCACGCTGTATGGGAGGAAATGTCGATCGACATTGAGTTGGGACGATGTTGGTGATCGGGAGCTGTTGGGACCTGTGATGATTGTGGAGGCTATGGATGTTATCAGGAACATTCGGGAGAGGTTGAGGATTGCTCAGGACTGTTTTAAGCATTGGGCAGATGCTAAACGTCGTCCTTTGGAGTTTCAGCCAGGCGACCATGTGTTTCTGAAGATTTCTCCGAATCGTGGTGTGATTCGCTTTGGGAAGCGATGGAAGTTGAGCCCGCGATACATTGGACCGTTTGACATTCTGGAGAGAGTTGGCGAGGTAGCCTACCGCTTAGCCTTGTCGCCATCTTTGGAAGGAGTTCACAATGTTTTTCATGTGTCGCAGCTTCGTCGATACATTAGCGACCCATCTCATGCTGTGGATTTCTCAGAGATCACCGTTCGCCCAGATATGACGTATGACCAGCAGCCAGTGCGGATTATGTACAGGCGTCAGAAGTCACTCCGAAACAAGGTTGTCAATCTTGTGAGGGTGATGTGGCGACACGGCTCGGCAGGAGAGTCTACTTGGGAGAGAGAGGATGAGATGAGAGAGCGTTACCCACTTTTGTTTCCGGACCCATGAGTGTTGGGAAATTCCGATGACGGAATTTTCTTAAGTTGGGGAGGATGTAACGACTGGTTTTTCATGTATTTTGGATTATCTATATTATATATATATATTGGTGGATTTTCTCCTTATGTGTGGTTTCCGTCTCCGTAGCTTTCGTTTTCGTTCGTTTCGTTGTGATTTTCTAGCTTCCTCCTTAGATCGTTGAGTTTGGAGTTAGTCATTCGTGACGAGCTTCATATCGCTCATATCTTAGAGATAGGTTGATCTTAGAAGCAGTAGGAATCTTCTCGAAAACTTCGCGCTTCGATTTGAGACTTTTTGTGCACTTTAGTTTGTTCAAGAAGGGGAACCAACCGACTAGATTCCAATCTAGTCGGTCAGGGACTCTTCTCTAACCGACTAGTTTATTAAATCAATAATTCAGAAGTTACTGTTTACTCTTAGTCGGTCTAAGATCAAACACCGACCGACTAGATGTGAAACTAGTCGGTCAGAACTTACTCTCAGACCGACTAGTTCCTTCGATTAATTTTACCTAAGTTACTATTTATCGTTAGTCGGTCTAAGAACGTCTTTCGACCGACTAGGTTGCAAACTAGTCGGTCAGCCATTGTTCTTTAACCGACTAGTTCTTTGACCATTTTGACGACCTGAGTTACTGTTTGCTTTTAGTCGGTCACAGTTGGTCTATCGACCGACTAGTTTTCAAACTAGTCGGTCAACCACTCTTCTTTGACCGACTAATCGACCTCGTAAACCTAGGGTTTGCCCAGCCGCCGCACGATTTTCTATTTATACCCCAATCGTTTTCTTTTCTTTCTTTCACTTCTCTTGGCCATTTCCTTTCCCCCTTGACCTCTGATCTTCCCCAACCTTCCCCTATCCCTTCTCCTTCATTCCCGGAGTCCCCTCTCACCCTCATTTGCGCCGGCCACCTCCTCTAGGCCGCCGGCCAACCCCCAAAACCCCACAAAATCCCATTTCTCCAGATTTTCTCCCCATTTCCAGATCTGAGCCGTAGTCCTTCGGATCGTTCTTCCGTTGCCGTGCTTGCTCGGCATCGTTCTTCCGCTCCGATACGGTAGTGAATCGATCCTTTAATATTCTCATAACCCACTTTGTGATTTTTGTTAAACCCTAATAGAACTGATATTGTTTTGCCATGGCAGCGATTCCGTCTCCGTAGTTTAACATTTTGTGACGTGCCTCGTTGATCGTCATCCTCGGTGCTAGGCAAGTGAAACTTGCCACTTAGGGTTTTAGGCCATGCTTTAGGCCATTTGCTTATTGTAGGCGTAAAAGAGACTAGGCAATGAAATGATAGTTGCTTAGATGCCCTTGATCTAGCTTGACAACGAAGCTAGTTCCGTCATTTTTATCATGTTGCATTCATATTGTATGTCATGTTTAAATTCGATTATCGGTACGCAAAATTAACTGTTTATTGCCATGACATTGCATGTAACAAATGTTCCCATGATTGCGTAGCACACGCTACACCTAGTGAATTGATTGAGGCTAGGCACCTGCTTTTAGCGGGCACAACCCTACGCCAAAAATACCTTGGATTGTGAACCAGAAAACGAGCTCTTGTGCGGGGCAACCCTGGCTCATTTACTGAGCATCGTGTACAGGGACCCTGGCTCGTTTACATGTGGGAGGGGTAAGGGTTAAGCGGCCATTCAACTGGGAGTCTGCCCAATCAGCAACTTCAGTTGTAAGGCGTAAACTCTGGATTCTGGGGTAGTTTTAAGCGGCCACTCAGTGTGAATGTCCAACAGTTCAGCTGTAAGGCGTAAACATCTACAAATAACTTGAAACGTGACTAGTGAGAAGATTGAGATTGTTAGTAGCTTTGCTACTCTTGACATGCCATGATAATTGTTCTCTTGCACTTATTGTTACACCATGTCTTACTTGTGCACTCATACCATAACTATCATGTCATGCATACTATAACTGCTAGGTTGCTAGTTTACCTTCCTTTCAGTTTCCTTGCCCAAGTCTTTTAGACTTGCTGACATGTGCCCCTTTTACTCTTTTGGGTAACACATGTTAGATCCTGAGCCTGAGGTTGCTGCTAAGGACGTGGTGTTCGCTGACGCTGAGTCAGAGCCCGCGTTCATCGAGGAGTTTGAGGACACTGGCGATCAGTCGTAGAGACTGTTTGTGTTGTTGTTTAGACTGCTTTAGTTGTCGGTGCGTAGCACCAATACTTTGTTCAGTGTTGGCTTTTGTTGGCCATGTTTTGGGCCTAGACTCTTTCTTTTTAGCCTGGTGGCTTTTCTGGATGTTGAACTTTATTTTAATGTTTGGACAATGCCGAGATTTGGGATTTTATTTCTATATCTCCTTGTGTTATTATCTTGTTCTGTTCATGGTTACAGGGACCTGCATATGATTTATTGACGCTTATCAGGCGTGTAGCTTCACAACTCCACTCCCGTGCGGACCTTCTCACGTCTCGCCTCCATTTTAGGGAAGCGAGGCGTGACAGTTTACAAACTTCGTTTCTCTCGAATTGCATTAGTTCTTCTTCCATTGCCACTATCCAAGAGCTATCCTCACAAGCTTCTTGGATGTTCTTTGGCTCAATGGTAGATACAAATGCGCACTGAGAGAATTCTTCAATTCTCGATCTCGTTCGAACACCCACACCAATATCTCCAATAATTTGGTTATGAGGATGGTTACGAACGGTCGGATAAGCTTTGGGTATACCTGGATCACTAGGAACAACTTCAACAACTTCGTTAGAAGTGTTAGTCTCAACAATAGAATCATTAATCTTAACATTATTAAGAGAATCACAAATAATATCTACATTGTCATCATCAACATGAGGAAAATCAAAATCTTCATAAAAAGATACGTGAAGTGATTCATCAATCGTTGAAGATGTTTTGTTGTATATCTGGTAGTCTTTGCTACGTATGGAATATCCAACAAAAATACCTTCATTGGATCTTGGCTCAAACTTGTCTAAATTACCAAATGTGTTCTTTATAAAACATTTTGAACCTAAAACACGAAAATATTTTACTTGAGGCTTTTTATCATAAAACAACTCAAAACAAGTTTTGTTCGTTCGGGGTCTCACTAGGATCCTATTGAGCACATAACATGCCGTGTGCACCGCCTCTGCCCAAAATTGTAGTCCTAAATGACTATCATGGAGCATAGTGCGGGCACACTCAATAAGAGTCCTATTCTTTCTTTCTACAACACCATTTTGTGGTGGTGAACGAGGAAAGGAAAAATTATGAGTTATCCCGGAGTCATCACAAAACTTAGTAAAAGACTCATTATCAAATTCTCCTCCATGATCACTACGAATAATGATAATGTGGATCCTAAAAGATTCTGAATCTTTTTTGCAAATTTGGTAAACTCTTCATGAGCTTCATTCTTATTAGTTAAGAATGAAACCCAAGTAAATCTAGAAAAGTCGTCAACGACAACTAATCCATAATGAGCATTACATAAAGAAGCGGTTCTAGTTGGCCCAAATAAATCTAGATGCAGAAGTTCTATGGGCCTCTTAGAAGTAATCCCTTCTTTAAGCTTAAATGAAGATTTACTTAGTTTACCTCTTTGACATGAATCACAAAAGTTTTTCTTATTAAAAGCAATCTTAGGAAAACCTTTGACTAGATCATGCTTAGCTAACTTATATAAGTGCTTGAAGTGAACATGACCAAAATGGCGATGCCATAATAGTTGTTCACTTGTGTTAGCAACTAAGCAATGTTCTACGGTTTTAGGCAAGCTCAAATAATAAATATTTTTACGCCTAATACCGGAAAATAAAACATTTGAATCACAATCAACAATAGTACACAATCCTTCTCCAAAGTTAACCTTGTAACCTTTGTCACAAAGTTGACTAATGGAAATGAGATTGTGACACAAACCACTAACAAGATAAACATTAGTAATTAGGGGTTTGGAAGGATTACCAACGATACCGACTCCAATGATGGTTCCCTTTTGATTACCTCCAAAAGTGACCGTTGCACCATCCTTGATGCTAATCACTTCGGAGAGCAACGAGGGATCTCCCGTCATATGTTTGGAGCAACCGCTATCAAGAATCCATCCTTTCCCTTTAGCGCTAATAAGACATTTATTGCTCTTCTTCTTTCTCTTGGGTACCTATATAATATACCATAAGCTTATGGTGCCCAATGTTTGTTGGGTCCAAGGGGATTAGCCCTTTGGAAGCCAAGTCCAAGTGGACTTCCGCTTCCTAACATAATTATTATTTCTAATCACATCATGAAAATAGGAATCAACATAAGCATTCCTATCATTAAGACTAGTGTTCTTAGGACCATAAATAGTGTAAATCTTGGGAGTCCTCTTCCTAGTTGCATGCATATGTGTTGGATTTCTATGTGGTGCATGCTTCTTAGGAACATGATTTCTAGCATAGAGATGTGGTGGAGGATATGCATTGTACATTCTAGGATGATATGTATGCTTGGGAACATGCATATTATATGAAGCATATGGACCATGCATGTCATGTGGAGGTTGAGCATACATGAAAGAATGATGCGTATGAGCATACGGGTGTATGAGAGCACGTACATGAGTATTTCTCATGTGTGGTTGTGTACGTGTCCGTGGGTGCGAGCATAGAATGTGTCATGATTATCCACTTGTGAAGTAGGATGTTTCCTACATGGATGAGTGTTAGTGTACATATAAGCATGGCCTTGCTTTTGGTTTCCACCCTTAGTGGGTTTCTTGCCAAAAGGAAGAGAAGGTGAAGTGGTGACATTCTTGATAGGATTGCTACCTATAGTGTCTTTGACACCACTTATGGATGCACCGGAGGAATGCCTCACAAAATCTATAGTGACACCACTATAAGAGGTGCGATCATTAGATGCATTCGCTTTCACAAACCCAAGACCAACACGATGTGTGGCTGGAAATTGGTTTGCAAGCAAATCATTCAATTGTCATTTTCCCTTATTGAATCTCACAATACGGGAGGACATGAGCTCATATTTCTCCTTTAAAGAAGAAATGTTGCTTTGAGCTCGTGCACTTGAGTTTTAAGAGAATCATTCTCTAAACCCAATTGTGTATGACGTGTAACTAGATCACTATTATCCTTAGGATTTGTTTGATCTAGTTGAGATTTGAGGCTATTCACCTCATCTCTCAAAGTGATATTTTGAGAAGCTAAGTTTGCTTTCTCAAGAGTTAAAGTATCAACAATGGTGTCATTGTTGATAATGATGGAATGGATGACTTGCTAATATTCAATTTCTTTAAGCTAGTGTATCTAAGCATTAAAGATTGGTATTTAGCAAATAGTTCTTCATTAGCAATACGACGTTCATCCATTGTTACCTCGGTGTCGTCCATGTCGGAATCACTCTCATCGGAGAGTGGGTCTTCTAGTGCCATGAAACACATGTGGGCGCTCTCACCCTTCTCAGCATCGGAATCGCTCGATGATTCATCACTTGAGTTGTCGAATGTACCTACAAGTCCTTTCTTCTTGTCTCTCTTGTTCTTATCGGACTTGTGGTACTTCGGTGCCTTCTATTTTTCTTTATTCTTTAGCATTGGACAATCCCTCTTGATGTGCCCTGGCTTATTACATTTATAGCAAAGAGAGAAAGTAGCGTTAGTAGATTCAAAACGTTTGTTGGAGGGAAATTTTCATTGCGGAAGAAGCGTTGGAACTTCTTCGCCATTTGGGCCATTTCACCCAAATCCATCTCGTTCTCTGATTCATCACTTTCGGAGGATGATGAATTGGCGTTGAATGCCAAATCTTTCTTCTTGGCCTCCGAAGGATTCATCATGGCTCGAATCTTAAATCGGTTGTCCCGTCTTACTTCATAAGACATAAGAGTCCCGATGAGATTCACCACAGTGTATTTCTTCAAGTCATTGACCTCCTCGATGGTGATCGCTCTTCTTTTCTATTTGGAGGTCATTCCCATGATGATCTTCCTTACCTTATCCGGTTCGGAATATATTTGGCCAAGGGCTTCCAATCCATTGATGATGTCGGTAAAACGTCCATACATTGATGCAATGCTTTCATTGTCCTGCATATGAAATAAATCGAAGTTTTGCACGGCAACATATAACTTTGAAAGTTTTACCTTATTCGTTCCCTCGTGGGTAACGATGAGATGGTTCCAAATTTGATATGCACTCTTACATGTGCATATCTTGTTGAACTCATTTGGGTCCAACGCACAATGAAGAGCGTTCATTGCCTTAGCGTTGTTGACCTCGGCGGTTTTCTCAGAAGACGTCCATTTGTCGAAATCTACTTCGGTAGGCTCGACGTATTCCTTGTGGAGGGTTCTCCAAAACGAAGCACTCCTAAGGAACGTCTCCATCCTGCATTTCCAATAGCTAAATTTCGTACCATTGAAACGCGGAGGGCGCACCGTAGATTGACCTTCAAAAAGTTTGGATGCTCCATCACGATCGTGATTTTGTATGAGGCTCCATCACGATCGTGGTGGAACGTTGTTGTTGTTGGATGCCATAGATGTAACCTTGCGCTCTGATACCAATTGTAAGGACCTTGTCTATGGGGAAAACACTAGAAGAGGGGTTGAATAGTGTTTATGCAAATTTAAAAGGAATTTACGTCAAATAAAATGCAATCCAACAAATAATGCGGAAATACAATTGTTGCGGGGTAGAACTCGCGTACAATGAATTTGTATTAGGGGGAACAAAGGGCACGGTGGTTATGTTAAGGAAGGGATTATGGTAGGCTATTTGACATGTGATTAGAGGGGTGATGCAGCTAAGCTTGTCGTTGGAGCAGACCACGGAATCGAATCCGACAGGATGCAAAGAAGGGGCCGAACTGCCTAGGTTGAGGGCGAGCACGAATGGTGATGACGAACTAACCTGCGCAAGGAGAAACTCGTCAGAAAGGCCGGGTTGGGGTCCAACCCTTAGCCTCTCCGATGCCTAAGTCAGTAATAGGACTTAAAGCGGGGGCTAGGCACGCAGGTCGGACTGAGGGTGAGTCGATCGTACGTGACGAGCTATGAGTAGAAGAACAAAGATGTGGACGACCTTTGCTCTTGCCTCTTGTGTGTGAATAAAAAGATTGAGAGTGAATTTTCTCCCCCTTTCACCGCAAGAAGTGAGGGGGTATTTATACCTGATGGGAGGCGGTTTGGTAGGGCTGACCTGGCATGCTGAGCTGGCCCTGCTGTCAGCGGAAGCTTCGGACGAGGATGTCAGGAACAGGAGTGCCTGCCACGCTTTTGTCAGACGGTGCAGTGGTCCGGGGTGCTTTTGTCAAGGTGTCAGGGCGTCAGGGCCGAAAGCATTAAGTGTCAGGGGGGCGTAGCGGCCAGTGGGTGCTTTGTCAGATGGTCGGGCGGCGATAGTGTCAGTAGCGTCCTTGTACTAGGTTGTTTGTCGTGTCCAATGTGCCAAAGAACAGTCCCGTAGCTCACCCCCATAGCTCGGCCCTCTTAGCTCGGCCCCGTAGCTCGTCACCGTAGATCGTCACCGTAGCTCAGCCCCCTTAGCTCGGCCCGTCACCGTAGCTCGGCCCCCTTAGCTCGGCCCGTCACCGTAGCTCGGCCCCCTTAGCTCGGCCCGTCACCGTAGCTCGGCCCCCTTAGCTCGGCCCGTCACCGTAGCTCGGCCCCCTTAGCTCGGCCCGTAACCGTAGCTCGGCCCCCTTATCTTGGCCCGTCACCGTAGCTCGGCCCCCTTAGCTCGGCCCGTCACCGTAGCTCGGCCCCCTTAGCTCGCTCGTCACCGTAGCTCGGCCCCCCTAGCTCGGCCCGTCTCCGTAGCTCGGCCCCCATAGCTCACCAGAGGTCGTCACTAGCTATCAGCGGCCGATGCAGAGTGCGTCATTCCCATAGTCGTGTCAGACTCTAGAATCGACAGGCGTCCTGTGCCCCTCTATCGTTCGGGTGTGGAGTGCCCTGTCGCTGGGTCGACCGTCCTTCCAGAGGGAGGGACGAGCCAGCGGGGTATTTAGGCGGTCTGGGATGGAAGGTCGGACTATCACGATCTTTAGGTCGTAACAATTGCCCTCGTCATCCAGGCTCGAGTTGGAAGCCCGGCTCGACGCGGATGACGTATCACCTTCCCTCCTGGGAATATCACGTTGGGTCTACCTACCCCGGAGTCTTTACGTGAGGGGAAACGAGCGCGTAGCTCGGCCCGTCCCCTTCTCTGGTTTGGGTGGCAGGGACAGATCCTGCCCCAGAGTCTTCGTAGGGGGGAGGGAGTCGTAGCTCGGCCATGCCCTTTTTCTCCAGTTTGGGAGGCGAAGCATTTTAGGCTTGCCTCAGAGGTCTTCAAGATCGCGGGTACAGAGCGGCCAAAGCCTCCCTGCATTTTGCCCCTCCAGTTTGGGTGGCGAGCTGACGAGCTGCCCCGGAGGTCTGCAAGATCGCAGGTACATAGTGGCCAAAGCCTCCCCCGCATTTTGCCCATCTAGTTTGGGTGGCGAGCTGACGAACTGCCCCGGAGGTCTTCAAGATCGCGGGTACAGAGCGGCCAAAGCCTCCCCCGCATTTTGCCCCTCCAGTTTGGGTGGCGAGCTGACGAGCTGCCCCGGAGGTCTGCAAGATCACGGGTACATAGTGGCCAAAGCATCCCCCACATTTTGCCCCTCCAGTTTGGGTGGCGATCTGACGAGCTGCCCCGGAGGTCTGCAAGATAGCGGGTACAGAGTGGCCAAAGCCTCCCCCGCATTTTGCCCCTCCAGTTTGGGTGGCGAGCTGACGAGCTGCCCTGGAGGCCTTCACTTGATCGCGGGTACAGAGTGGCCAAAGCCTCCCCCGCATTTCCCCCTCCAGTTTGGGTGGTGAGCTGACGAGCTACCCCGGAGGTCTGCAAGATCGCGGGTACATAGTGGCCAAAGCCTCCCCCGTATTTTACCCCTCCAGTTTGGGTGGCGAGCTGACGAGCTGCCCCGGAGGTCTTCAAGATAGCGGGTACAGAGTGGCCAAAGCCTCCCCCGCATTTTGCCCCTCCAGTTTGGGTGGCGAGCTGACGAGCTGCCCCGTAGGTCTTCAAGATCGCGGGTACAGAGTGGCCAAAGCCTCCCCCGCATTTCCCCCTCCAGTTTGGGTGGCGAGCTGACGAGCTGCCCCGGAGGTCTTCACTTGATCGCCGGGTTGGGGTCCAACCCTAAGTCAGGGTTTCGGTGATTGGTATGGGATTTGACATGGGTGTGACCCTTCGTTCCCACAGACGGCGCCAATTGTTGCGGGGTAGAACTCGCGTACAATGAATTTGTATTAGGGAGAACCAAGGGCATGGTGGTTATGTTAAGGAATGGATTATGGTAGGCTATTTGACAGGTGATTAGAGGGGTGATGCAGCTGAGCTTGTCGTTGGAGCAGACCACAGAATCGAATCCGACAGGATGCCGAGAAGGGGCCGAACTGCCTAGGTTGAGGGCGAGCACGACTGGTGATGACGAGCTAACCTGCGCAAGGAGAAACTCGTCAGAAAGGCCGGGTTGGGGTCCAACCCTTAGCCTCTCCGATGCCTAAGTCAGTAATAGGACTTAAAGCGGGGGCTAGGCACGCAGGTCGGACTGAGGGTGAGTCGACCGTACATGACGAGCTATGAGTAGAAGAACAAAGATGTGGACGACCTTTGCTCTTGCCTCTTGTGTGTGAATAAGGAGATTGAGAGTGAATTTTCTCCCCCTTTCACCACAAGAAGTAAGGGGGTATTTATACCTGATGGGAGGCGGTTTGGTAGGGCTGACCTGGTATGCTGAGCTGGCCCTGCTGTCAGCGGAAGCTTCAGACGAGGATGTCAGGAACAGGAGTGCCTGCCACGCTTTTGTCAGACGGTGCAGCGGTCCGGGGTGCTTTTGTCAGGGTGTCAGGGTGTCAGGGCCGAAAGCATTAAGTGTCAGGGGGCGCAGTGGCCAGTGGGTGCTTTGTCAGATGGTCGGGCGGCGATAGTGTCAGTAGCGTCCTTGTACTAGGTTGTTTGTCGTGTCCAATGTGCCAAAGAACAGTCCCGTAGCTCGTCCCCATAGCTCGGCCCTCTTAGCTCGGCCCCGTAGCTCGTCACCGTAGCTCGTCACCGTAGCTCGGCCCCCTTAGCTCGGCCCGTCACCGTAGCTCGGCCCCCTTAGCTCGGCCCCTCACCGTAGCTCGGCCCCCTTAGCTCGGCCCGTCACCGTCGCTCGGCGCCCTTAGCTCGGCCCGTCACCGTAGCTCGGCCCCCCTAGCTCGGCCCGTCACCGTAGCTCGGCCCCCTTAGCTCGGCCCGTCACCGTAGCTCGGCCCCCTTAGCTCGGCCCGTCACCGTAGCTCGGCCCCCCTAGCTCGGCCCGTCACCGTAGCTCGGCCCCCTAGCTCGGCCCGTCACCGTAGCTCGGCCCCCCTAGCTCGGCTTGTCACCGTAGCTCGGCCCCCATAGCTCACCAGAGGTCGTCACTGGTTATCAGCAGCCGAGGCAGAGTGCGCCGTTCCCATAGTCGTGTCAGACTCTAGAATCGACAGGCGCCCTGTGGCCCTCTATCGTTCGGGTGTGGAGCGCCCTGTCGCTGGGTCGGTCGTCCTTCCAAAGGGAGGGACGAGCCGGCGGGGTATTTAGGCGGTCTGGAATGGAAGGTCGGACTATCACGATCTTTAGGTCGTAACAACAATTAAACTCAAATAAGAAACAATTGCAAACACAATAATGTTTCTAGGGTTCGGATTATCCAAGTCAACTCCCGCCTTGTTCCCGGTAATCCTACGTCCCTTCCACCCGGATACCACCGGATACTCAAGTTAGAACCCTAACTTGAGGTTCCCTTAAAAACCCACTTGTAGCAACCCTACAAGTGCAATCGAATACAATCGATGTCCTTGACTCCCACAACTTGGGAGCAAGCAAACCACTCTCACAACCGAGAGCGAAACTCAAATAACGAAAGTTATGAAATAATGAAAATAACACTTACAAACACCTATGCCTTGAAGTAGAACTTGAAGGTGGAGTGTGATGTGTGTTGAAGAACTCTCTTGGAAGAGAGGAGAAGCCCTTTCTCTTGACTGCACCAAATGCCTAGATGATCACTCTTTGGTTCTAGGTTGGAGAGCAAGAGAACAAGATTTAGAAATACTTAGGGCTTTGGATTTGAGAGCTTTGATCTTTGGAAATGAAAGCTTGAGAGATTTTGCAATGAATGAGTATCCTTCCAATGGAACAGTAGAAGCTCTATTTATAGCTTTCTCAAATCCACAAAACAGTTTAGGCAAAAACCCAATTGGAATCCGTGAGAAAAATCTAAACGGATAGAATCTGAACTCGCGACAGTCGAATGTTGAACAATCCACAGTCGACTGTTGCACAGTCAGCAAGGGTAGGTGAGAATTCATAACGGTAACTTACCACGTGGACAGTCGACTGATGAAGCAAAGACAGTCGACTGTTAACCCAACAGACGACTGTAATTCCTTTGACAGGCGACTGGCCGAGAGATGGTTAAGTTAGACAAATACTGGAAATCTCACAAGTAACAGGACAGACGACTGATGCAAGGAACACAGTCGACTGTTAATCAAAACTGGCGACTGTTTATCCTTAAACATACGACTGTCAAAAGCCTGAGAAATTTCCAGAGAGCTGAGTCAAAGAAATGACCACAGACAGGCGACTGTTGCAGCATAGACAGTCGACTGATCTAAGAGACCGTCGACTGTATATACAGCATTAGTCGACTGGCCGAAAAAGTCAGATCAAACATAGTTAGGGCAAAGGATAGACATGCAACTGATTTACAAAACACAGTCGACTGTCACAAGGATAGGCGCCTGTGTATCATTTACCAGTAGCCTGTGCGAGATAATCAGAGAAGGCCCAAAAATATATTGTAAAAGTCTGTGCATAACAGGCGACTGTAGAACAAAATGCAGTCGATTGTTTTTGAGACAGGCGACTGTAAACTGTTAAGCAGTCGACTGTTATATACAATCCTTGTACAACCAATAGAGAAATGAATTAGAGTCAAAGGAAAATTGATCTAATGGAGTCCTATGACTGAATGTAGATGTGTGTGAGTGCTCCATCAAAGTTCTACTTCTAAGCTACATACTAGAAGAGATAAAAGAAAAATTACATTGACGAATAATCTCTTCTTTCCATCGTATGAGCTTGAAGTCTTCACAGAGCTTCAGTCATCAGCTACGATCATCCAATCCATGTCATTTGCCTTCAATGACGTTTGTGAGTCATCCATTGCTAGTAGATCTTTATAATTAGCTTATGCAATGGATTAACTGCAAAATAGGGGATTAGTCACAAGTATTTATGTTTGCTCATCATTAACACCAAGTAGGGAGAAGTCCAATACTCAACACACTACCCCAGCTGGCCAACCCACTCCTTCGTTAGCCGTAAGTCAGGGGCCACTCCCCTCGCCATTGAATGAATCTCGGACCAACCAATTATTGTCCCTAGCCGACTTCGCAAGACAAACCAATTTTACAAAAGTAGCTACTTCTCCCTCTCATACTACATATCCTGACCTCAACCTCTATAGCGGTAGAGCTCGGAAGATCGATGCAATTGATACAACTCTTTGACTGGGTCCAGAGGAACCAAGTCAACCACAACTAGTCAACTAACCCACTGCGGCCTTGGACTTTAGCCCAAGTACCTCACGAGTAGGTCGCACCACTCTACCCGAGACGAAGGCCCGATAGACTGCCCACTTTCCGAGGTTGAGGAAATCGCTCCCCAAACAGAGGGAGCACTCTCCAATTATGGCATACACTCAAAACCATCATTCCAGCAATCATGGCATGCCTTCATGGCATTCATCAGACGCAATCACGGGGTCAATACTTTCTAATCTGCGCACCGTCATCAAGGGCGACATTAAGTCCTCTGCATGGCCTTAAAGATGAGAGGGGGGATGACTCGCCAATAAGAAGGCTAGAGAGGCATCATCTCATGGGGGGCTCCACAATCAACAAGTAGCATCATACAACTCCCACACCTTCTTCCACCTGATATTTCTCCTCCACAGCTCGGCCAGAGGATCTGCGTATTGGTCTCCCCATGAACCATACTCGATCCCACTGAGTACCCTTCAGACTAGATCTGACTTAGGCATCAGAGGAGACTTGGTCGGAACCAAGGTCCGACCTCCCTGACGGGCTCTTCATTTTGCAGATCCAAAGTGACGTCAGCACCGTCAAAGCTTCCCTTCTGCGTCTCATCGCCCGGATCCGAACGCCCTCGCACCAGGAGTCTTTTTGGCCGGTCGATCCCGGAGGCAGTCGCTCTGCCGAAGCTATTCTTCGGCAATTCGACGCACGGATCCACGAGTTTCCGCCCAAACGAACGCTCGAATAACCGACCTCGGAGGCCGCACGCGTCTCACGTGACCGTGACGACCCCCGGACCTCCAAACTATCAACCAGTGGTGAGAAAACACCCCAAAAAATCAACAAAATATAATAATATTAATAAACTTTAGCTAATGTCCACTGCATTCTGGAAAGAGGAAATGAACTTGTAACTCATATTGGGCATTAGTCTACAGTACATTATACATAAATTTTTCTAGACTAAAATTCGCACATAAACTTAACTATATTGTCTTTATTTGAAACATGAACCCAAGGAAACCAAAATGACGTAAAATGCATCTAAAACAAGGGGTCCTAAGGAAACCAATGAACATATACGGAATCGGCGCCGGGCCCGCCCATGCCCGACCCAAGATCCGAACGGGCCGGTATTTCGAAAGCCCGACTCTCACAGGCCCGAGCCTGACCCGTTGTCGAGTAGGGCCGAAACTGGGTATATAAAAGCCCAGCCCAGCCCGACCCGTTGCCATCCATATTTTTATTTCAAGTCACATATAACTTATGATAATTTGTGCCCAACTATCTACAACTGTAAATGGTCACATACAACCAATAATATGAAACACATTTTCCTAATTAGGAACATGCGTCCTCTGCCGTTTGATGATTGACTATGCCAAAATATTAGGGCATGCCAGCTGTGACATTAAAAGCCGTACTCCAAATATCGCAAATATGGGATGCGTATTTTCTGTTTCCTACAACAATTCACCCAATAAACCTGACGGCTTAAGATTTCACTTTTAAATCCCTCTCTCTTTTTCTCTCTCTCTTCTATCTGTAATTAAAATTAAATCATAATTAACAAATAAAATCGCAATTAAAAAATTAATATTAAACAACAACCCAGTAATAAGACAGCCCAAATCACCGACTTCCCTCTTTTCAAATAATAATAAATACATTTTCCTCACACCCTCTCTCTAAAATTAAAAATGAACTCTCTCTCCCTCCTCGTCCTCTTCCTCTTGTCCCTCCCAATCCGACCCGCATTATCCACCCGAGCCGAACCCGATTCCCTCCGCCTCGACCTGATACGCCACCCGTCGGATCCTCTCGCGACCCGGACCGACCGCATCCGCGACCTCGTCCGAGCCGACCGCGCCCGGCACAGGTTCATATCGGCCACCCTCCAACACAAGAACATTCCGGAATGCTTCGGATCTACACCTCCTCCTCCTCCTCCTCCGCCGCCGCCGCCGCCCGAGGACGCCGACTCCTTCGCAATGCCGATGACCTCCGGGGCGTATACGGGCACAGGTCAGTACTTTGTGCTGGTACGGATCGGGACGCCGGCACGGGGGTTTCTGCTGGTGGCCGATACGGGTAGCGATCTGACTTGGGTCAACTGTAGATATGAGAGGAAGACGATGAACAAGAGGTGTGAGAATAACAAGACGCGGTGCGGGTCGGGTCGGAGACGGAGGCGGGGTTTCCATGCGGATCTGTCGAGGTCGTTCCACCCAATAAGCTGCTCGTCGGAGCTGTGCAAGACGCAGCTGCCCTTCGCTTTGACCGCGTGTCCGACGCCGACCTCGCCTTGCGCTTACGATTACGGGTACGGTTCCCGCACTTCTTTAGTCCCGAATCATCCAAACCATTAAAAAACTAACCATGCTCATTTTTTCAATAATATATTATTTTGTCCTCTTTGCTACGGTAGCATCTTTTCTCGTATTAATCCAATTTTTTTTTTTTTTGGGGGGGGGGGGGGATAAGTAAATAAAACCTATAGTTTAAAACTTTAAATGTTAATTTTTTGGTTCATGAACAAGGTTTTTGGTTTTGAAAAAGTAGGAAAGAGGGTTAAATAGTCAATTTGAAAAAAAAACGAACGGTCGTTTTAAATGGCTTAAGGGGATTCGTGATTAAAACAAACTAGGGTTTAGTGAAAGCTCACCAGGGTTAAATTAATCCTTTTCAATAGATGTTATATGACGTGTGGTTTTTGTTGCTTAAAGTTGAACTTACACTTAAAGAGGTGTGTTATATACAACTTTCGATATATGATATATATCACGGTGCGTGTCAAATTCGGGAAAAAAAACATTTGACCGGTAATATTTTCGTCATTTGATGTCTGTTTTACGTATCGTTAGTACTGTTTGAAAGCTTATAAAGAATAGAATATAGCGATACTAACTTTATGGCATTTTCTTTGGCGTTTTGTCAAGTAGATCCGAAAGGCCAAAATCTGACATGAAAACTTCAAAGAAAGGCCACAAAATTGGAATCAATGGATTCTACTCTTCATAAGCTTTCCAGTGATACCAACGACGTGTAAAACGGACAACTAACGATGGAAATATCACCGGGCAAATATTTTTTTGCATTTGCCATTAATCCCGATATAAACGGTGTATATAGAGCGCACCTACTTAAAATGATGTACAGTTTTTAAGGTGATACTTTTTGTCAGTTCAACGTCAATTAAGCGCGCATGCATCAAGTAATTTGTACGTGATAAGAAATGGGAAAGGATTGATTTGTATTCAGTTTTTGGTAAAGAACGATGCTCTATGCACCTCAGAAATGAGGTGCATAGTACTTGTCTTTTTCCAAAAATAGTAAATATTTCCCATCAGATTGTCTAATCATCATCTATTTCTTCCAAAATTTGCAAAATATTGCACAGAGTCTTATATGCACCTCAATTTTAAGGTGCATTTAGCAATGCTCTTGGTAAAAATGGCAAAAGAAATCTCATCTACATGTCACATCTTTCCTCTCTCTCCTCTTTTCTGGACATTTTTAATACTTACCATTTTTAATAAAGAGACTAAATACACCTTGATCTTTTGAGGTATATTTAGTCCAACCCTAAAATACGAATTAGATTCTAACTACAATTTTTTAAAAAAATTGCAGACTCATTTGACTATAGTAGATGCCTTAGCTATAATAAATGCCTTGTGCTATTTCTAGGTATTGACTAATGAAGCTATTTTCTCCATTTCGAGTATATTTCATTTACACTAGGCACCGTTTTTTTTTGGATTTTAGAAAGGCATAAATACAGAAAACATCTGAAATTTTTGTTGATTAAACTGGATATACGGCATAAATACAGCAAATTAAAAAATCATATTCACAATATTTTTTATTAAATTTTTTTCAAGATTGTTACTTTTTAAAAAAATCCCAAAACTTTAATTATTAGTGAACTTTAGTTGATTTGACTCTCGATCCATTATTTTTACAAAAACATATGAAATAGTTCAATTTGCAATAATTGGACATAAAAATCAAATATTATTTGATTTTTGCTAATTTGATTTTCTAGAATATATTCGAAAAATATTTTTAAAAATAAAACAAATAGTGTATTTATGATATTTTCTGACATCTTGTTATTTATCCTTTAACAAAAAGTGGGAGTGAAATTATCAGAACCGAGAGATCGGGCACTAGAAGGGCATGTTCTTTTCGTTGAGAATGAGTTTTTGAGAAAGTTGTGAATATTGTTTAGGGGTTGAAATCTTGGGGTGATGAAAGTTGGGTTTTGTGTTCTTTTTGATGGAAAATGGGTTGGAAAGTTGTTTTGAGAAAGTTTTGTGGGTCATACACAACTTTCTTGTATTTTTTGTTGAGAATATTGTTTGAAGAAAGTTTGATGTGGGGTCTATGAGTTTTAATAATTATTTAACTAATTATTTAACTGAAATAATTAATTATAACATTTAAATATAACAAACACAAGAATAAGAATGAAGACAAAAATCGGACGGGAGCACGTGCATTTCTCATTGCACAGTGCTCCCGTGGGAATTAAAAAATAAAAAATAATGTTTGGCACTCAGCGATTCTCCAACTGAAGGGGGGAGAGAGGGGGGGAGAGAGAGAATGAGTGGGCCCGGTCATGATTGCATCTGGAATTTGAAGCGTATTCCGTGTGAAAAGCCGAGAAAACGCAGCATAAAATTATGCTGCCACGGCGGAGCTACGAGGATTTTTTCCATCCGTTTTTTTCTGTAAACGAACAGACTAAAAGAAAATGGGGGTGAGAAAACAATGAATAGTAGGTAAACAGTGGAACGAACATTGTGTTTTTCTATACTTTCTCAACAAATAGAACAACCCCTGTAAGGCCTGTTCTTTTCTCCGAAAGTGAGGGAGAGAAAGTGTAAAAAACACTGTTCACACACTATTTTCTGACAGTTCACTGGATTCCTTGTTGGGGGGTTGTGTGTGTTCTTTTAGCCTCTTGGATTGTGGGGAAGAAAGTCTGACGTGGCAGCCAAAACAAAGAATCCACGGGGGCATTTGAAATCGCAGCAATTTGCTCCGATTACGCAGGAATCTCACAATCCATGTGGGCCCCTCTCTCTCCTCCACCAATCAACGAATTTTCCATTATTTATTTTTTTGCTTCGTTTTTTGTTGCAGCGAGTGAAACCGCTTGGGGCCCCCGCTAAATGCACTCCTTATTACACTATTTGTACTCGATTAATTAAATTAAGTATTAATTAAATATTATTTTAATTAATTAATTTATTTTTAAGTATTTAGTTTAGGTATAAATAGCACAAATTAACTTTGAGTGGACCTCACACCACTTTTTTCATTCAAATTTCTTCAACCAAAAGAACACACTACACGGAGTGGGACCCATCTCAACTTTCCAACTCCACAATCCAACTCCACTTTTCAACAAAAAAAAACACACTACACACAAATTTCTCTCTCATCAGATTTCACCCTTCTAAACTTTTCCAATTATACTTTCCTACAAAAGAACATGTCCTAAAAGGAACAAGAAAAAAAGATAAAACTGCGGTAGACAGGTTGGCAGCTGCTTTAATTTAGTAGAGGCTTTTTTGGTCTTTTTTTCCTTTTTTGTTTGATGTTTATGCTCGTACATCGTATACATGTTTCTATCCAGTACATATATGCCACGTAATTTTGGGTCTTTGAGAGACACATGGTGTATATGATTGGCAGAACTTGTGCAAAATACGATAGGAATTGCTAAATACACATCAAGGGAAAACACATTTTGCCAAAAATAGTGAAAAAAATCATGGGTTTTAGATATACGCCCCCAAAAATGTCTTATTAGAAAAGAGTCCCCAAAAAATTGCATTTGCAGCAGGTCTCCCAAATTGCATAAGTCACACGAAAAGAGTCCATTTGGAGACTTATTTGAAAAGATATTCCTTTCAAATAAGTCTTCCAAAGGGACTCTTTTCGCGTTACTTGTGCAATTTGGGGACCTTACTGTAAATGCAGTTTTTTGGGGGACTCTTTTCAAATAATACATTTTTAAGGGACCATTATGAAAATAATCCAAAAATCATATCATATATCACATCTCCTTCGATCTCTTCCAATTTTTGGCCATTTTTGATTAACATTATCTCATTACACCTCAAATTGAGTTGTATTTAGCCGTTCTCAAGACGATTTTGTTTGGTGGGTCCTGTGCACATTTCCTTTTGTGGTAGATAACGTTAGAATTAAATTAGATGGTTGCTATATATACGGTACTGTGTACAGTATTTGTTTTCTTAAAAAACAAATGAAATGTCACATCAGAAAGATGTGACACCAATATGACATTTTTGTTCTTTTTAGAAAAAAACGGTATACACTGCATTTCCTTGCGGTGCATATGGCATGCTCGGCTAAACAAATTATATTTATTTACAAATTTACCATCACTTTTTTTAAAAGTTCTAAAAGATAAGTAAAAGCAATTTGTATAGCAAAATTTTCTGACGTCTAAAGTTTTGACATTGTGCTATAGAAATTTACTAGTCATAACCCGTGCCTGTAGGGCACGGTTCATTTAAAAAAATTGAGTTGGGCACAAAAATTCGGTTACACAAGTAATGTGAGATTTAAATAAAAATTAAAATTGAAAAACTTTTGGGTTTTTTGGTTTTATTTATTTGGAAAAGCACAGTCATCAAATTTGTCCTAGTCATACTTTTGCCGCCACGTAGGACAAAGTCGTGAAATGTATAATAGACTAGTCATAACCCGTGCCCATGGGCACGGTTCATTTAAGATTTTCCCATGCGAAATCTTTGTTCCCCGAAATTTTTTTTTCAAAGCCAAAATTTAAAAGAAAAACAAATTAGTTTACAATATTTAGCGGTACAGGCGCCTTCGGCGCGGAACAACAAATTCAAAGCATGCGCCTTCGACACAGAACACCAAATTCGATGTGGGTGCTTTTGGCGCAGAGCAACAAATTCGACGTAAAACAATAATTTCGACGCGGGTGCCTTAGGCGCGGAACAACAAATCAGCGTAAAAAATGGCGCGGGCGCCTTTAGCGCGGAACAACAAATTCAGCGCATGCGCCTTCGACACAGAACACCAAATTCGACGTGGTTGCCTTCGGTGCAGAACAACTCATTCGATGTAAAACAACAATTTCGGCGCGGGTGCCTTAGGCGCGGAACAACAAATTAGCGTTAAAAAATTTAGCTGGCGCCTTCGACGATGGCTTCATATACATATAACCAGTGCCCTTGGGATACTGTTCATTTAAAAATCTTGGGCCCACTAATTTTAAACAAACATCAATAATTATTAGTTTCCCCTGAAATATCAGCAGATGATATCGAAATTTTACAGGGTTTTGCAACGCGGATCAATGAGTTGGCAGCATCTCCCGCGTTCATTCTTTCACAGCTCGCGTTCATTCCCAAGATGAGATTGTGTGTATGCACAACATTTTTTTCATAACTAATATTAAAAGGATATTCCTAATTTCAATGCTTTTGTGTATTCCCACCAAATTTCTCTTCAACCCAAAAACTTCCCTCCAAAACTTGATGTGACATTGCCACATAGGACAAATTCAAAATCTGCCCTCAATTGTAATATAGATATATTACATAGTTTTAGACGTAATCAAGGAAGCCTTCGTAGGTAACTTGTTTCCTGACTTGTCAGCGACTTATGATGTTCCAACGTAATGGACAGGTACGCAGACGGATCATCAGCACAAGGCTTCTTTGCCAACGAATCAACAACCGTAAGCCTATCCACCGGCCGTAAAAAGAAGCTGAAGGGACTCGTCATCGGCTGCACGTCATCGTCCGTTGGATCGAGCTTCCTATCGTCGGACGGCGTTCTCGGCCTCGGCTACAGCAGCACCTCCTTCGCCTCACAGGCCACTTCGCGCTACGGTGGGAAATTTTCCTACTGTCTGGTGGACCACCTTAGCCCAAAGAATGCCACGAGTTATCTTATCTTCGGCACGAACCACCGGCTCAATCCTTCGCTGGCCCGCCAGACCGAGCTACTGGTCAGGCCGACGATCGAGCCATTCTACCTCGTCGGAATCACCGGCATCTCTGTTGCCGGCAAGTTCCTGCAAATACCGTCAAGCGTATGGAATTTCCGCGAGGGCGGCGGGACGATTATCGACTCGGGCACGAGCCTTACCTTCCTAGCCAAGCCGGCTTACGAAGCCGTGACTTGGGCTCTTAGCCGGGGGCTCGAGGGGATCCCGAGGGTGGATTTTGATGCATTCCCCTTCTGTTACAATTGGACCAACGCAGGCGCATTCGAGGTCCCAAAACTTGTAATACACTTCAACGGCTCGGCCAGGCTCGCGCCGCCGGCTATGAGCTACTTGATCGACGTGGAGAGCGGCGTTAAGTGCATCGGGCTGATGTCGGCGTCGTGGCCGGGGCAGTCGACGATCGGAAACATAATGCAACAGGAACATCTGTGGGAGTTTGATTTACAAAACCGACGGCTGAGATTTCAGCGGTCGAGGTGTACGCCGTATTGATGGCGACGATGGTACATAGAAACATGTATGATTCTTTTGGTGTACCTGGAACTTAAAATTTTTTACCCCTCTTTTTTTCAGTCTTTTAATGTGTGTATTTTGGGATGTAATAACAAATATTATACATACTCGGGTTGGGAATGATTTAGATTCTGGGGAGGTGCAAAGTGGAAATGTGGGTGGGGGTCTATATATGGCATGTATAGGTTAATAGGATTTGTGTCTGATTGTGAGATGTCGTTATGTTATAAATTGCTAGCGGCGCGTGAGTGAAAGGGATGGCGGCAACTTTTCTGACTTTGTTTACTTGCTCGGTTTTATTTTATTGTGATTGGGATTTCTATTTTATTGTGTTTGGGATCCATAAATATCTATTCTTGTTATAAACGGGCTTTTGGAGGCCCAACCCGTTAGTGGGTATTCACCCATTATGTAACCCTATTGCTATAAATATAGGGCTACGGGGTTCCGTAGCCGCCATGATTTACAACACGTTATCAGCACGCTCGAGGCTGAGCCGAACCCCTGCCGACGGACGAACGTGACGCGAACGGGCTTCATTCACCGAACGTCACTAGATCCGGCGGGTAGGATCTAGAGGTAATCCTGAAACACTAGATCTAAATTTGTATGCGCATATGTCTAGATCCAAGATCATTGGATCGATTGTTTAATGAAAATCAACGTTTTTATTGATTAAAAATCAAATTTTTACAATAAAAACGACTTTTTGGAGATTAAAAAATGATTTTTTCTACTAAAAATTGGATTTTTATCCCCAAAAACCATCAAACCCTAGGGGATCTTTTCGCCGGAATACGAAACCCCCACCAAAAACTCGCGCCGCCGCCGCCGAACCCCCCTTCGGCTTGCGGCAAAACCCCCCCCGCCCGCCGCCAGCGGCGGCGGGCGACCTCGCCGCTGCAGACGGCGGGCTCGACCCGCCGCTGCAAGCGGCGGGCCAAACCCGCCGCCTGCAGTGGCTGGCGACCCCGCCGTCGCCCGCAGCGGCGGGAGCCACCCCCGCCGCCCGCAGCGGCGGGGCACCCCGCCGCCCGCAGCGGCACCCCCCCAACCCGCCGCCTGCAGCGGCGGGCCCCCCGGGCGGCCGCTCGTATCGGGCCCCCCCGGTGCGCGCTCATGTCCGAAAACCCTAGCCGCCTGAAGCGGCAATCCGCGCGACCAAAACCCCTAACTAGGGTTTCACCCCGAAAATTCACTATTTTCAAACGATTTTCAGATTTAAATTTGCTTTTCATTCGCTATAATCTGATTAATGCTTTATAAATCATCGCCATTTTTTCTTGGATTATTTGATTATTACACGTTTAATAATTAGGAAGATCCTGCGACCGCTCTGCCGTTAGTTAACTAACCTAACGGTGTATGACGTTGCCCAGTGGTCCAATAATTATTAAACGAAAAATTTTCATTTTCATTATAAAATTTCTGTGATGATTAAATGCATGTGTAGAAAATTATATGCCTGCCGCATATTTAATGATTCTGTGATGTACATTTTTCTTAGCATGATAAACTCACTATGACATAGTTTAATGCCTGTAGCAAAATTGTATGTCTGCGATGAGATTATTTAAATGCCCGTATCATATAAATAGCATGTGTATACATCATACTTGTTTCAATTCAGGTTAATTGAGCACAACTTTTTAGTTTACAAGATTTACATTATATTATATGTATGATGTGCCCATGATATGACAACATTTTATGTCAACAAACCAATAATGATTTCAAAAATTTTAACATCATATCCTAGTTGACAAAATGAACTTGGAGTTCAAAACCAAAATGAACCTGAAGTTCAAAATCAAATCAAAAGTCAACATCCTTTTACACTAATAAAAATTAACAAGTACGATGGCTTATACGAAAAACATTTATGCGATTTCTTTCAGAAATACGCATTTCACGGTAAATAGATCTCTCAGATCTATGGTTTGTATAAACCAATATTGACACCAGCAGTTGTCATAACACCGCCAAAACTCTTTTGAGTAATCTCAATTTACAAGGTATGATTTTTGAATCTAACCTTATTTTTTAAGCGTACGCCCGAAGTCGTGGCTTAATAGATAAGTGAGAAATTATAAATTTCGTACCCACGTAATTGTTTCCCCTAGAGCATGATTCTATATCCACACAATACTTGAACGACTCAATAAAAATGGCCTAAAGACCATACTTGAGTTTTCTAATAGACTTTTAAAAGTCTCTCATAAATTGGAAAAGGGGAAATATAGAAACTAACTCATTTCCCTTGTATATGTCTACTTCGTAAGACCAATATTCATTTTCCTTATAAACGACAATAAGGACGACCAAAAACCGGGGAAGTCTTGAATAAAAATGAGAAAGGGAAGATATGATGTACCTCGATATGGAGTATGCAATGGCAACCCAATATCAAACCAGAAGTTCTGACAAGACCCATAATGATTTTTGCAAAATGAATGGGCATTAACCTATGCCATATAAAAATATATACATATCTAGTCTAAACGACGAAAGTCAAATTGACTGTATGTATATTTCGCTACTCCCCGAGGACAAATAAATTTTGAAAATAAATTTGATCTATTGTCATAATATGAGTCTAAAATGAGCACAATTGTGGACGTATATTTTATAGAACCCACATCATACTATGAAACTTGTTGCTCTAACATAATTATTAGTAGTATTCTCTTGCAGTATATATGTGCTTTTTACGCATTTTATTTCACTGTAAATGATTTGTCATCCTGAATACTCCTAAAACGAGGATGCCATGTACTCTCTGAAACTTATAAAGTTTCAAAGGATTTTCGTCAAAATGATGTCCCTAATGACTCAAGAAACCAATAAAGTCTGAAGCTTTATCCAATTATGATCCGCATAATAGTCATTGTGAAGATGTAATCCTTCCCAGTTTGAACAGAGTTCACCTATTACCGGACAAAATTAACTTGAGCATTTTAATGGACATTCAAAAGTCCCACATAAATTCGAACAGAGGAATTAATTTGGAACACCAGAAGTGTCCAGAATCGACCAACTTCAGATCGATGTCACCCTGGATTGATGATGCAAGACATCATTAACCAGACGAACCCGAAGATTCTTCAAAAAAGGGTGAAACTCTCATTATCCCATTCAAAAGGGAAAAATGATTACGAGATCATCTCCATTCACGTGGACATTGACTCTCCTCACTTCCTCAAACGAATTTAAGATGATATACATTAGAAGAATGAGACCTTTAGGCCTCTTGAGAGTATTTGAGGGATAAAAGTGGACTCACACACTCCCTACATATGGCTGATGATGTACCTTAGAGTACTCATCTATATATCCTCTTAAAATGGTCATAATCAAAACCTTATTATCCAACCGCAGTCCAGATTATTATTAATCACAACGGACATATTACATTACTGGGATATTGGTTGGGCTTTTACTTACCCTCATACCACCCTCAAAAATGCCGCAGTGGAACTTATTCATCAGGACTAACCCTCCTAGATGAATATGTTCCGAGATCCCTAAACGGGGGAGGCATTAGAGCACATCTTATAGATGGAGCTTTGACGGGTTCATATCCCTAGTTCTATGCTCAACTTCATTGAAGTCGAGCTTATTGCGGATTTTTGGGATAGCACTGGAAAATCAATTTAACAACTGGAAGAAAATTGAACACCCTGAAGCTTTGTGTTCACACCCAGAAATGGATTATATGTAAATCATTAAAATGATTTAAACGGATTACTTGTCCACTAGAAATCCAGTTGTAGGTGACCACGTGGGAGCATGCAAACCTTCAGAATGCCTCCTTAGAAACTATTTATATGAGCCTGATCACCTCTTATAAACAGTTTCCGATAACCCCTAACGGGGGAAGCGTTTAGTGCACATCTTATCAATGGAGCCATGATGAGTATACATCCCCATATCACCACTATGGACCATTTAAAACATTAATACCTATGATCTGATTATCATAAATAGTGATGAGATCCTGAAGATCCACACTTATGAATCTGTTAAACAGTTATCAGACATAGCTATTGACAATATAAATATTGTCAAATTCACACATCCCTGCTACTAAAAATCCAGCTAGGATTGACATACCAACTATAATGGATGCAATCTACCAGTAGCAGAAGTGGATATCCTCAATGGATGAGAGGACATACCACGAGACCCTAAAACAATACCACCACAGGAAAGTGAGCTCATCTCCATATCCTCTCCCTTTCCAGAACCTCCAGAAGAGATGAATCTGGAATAAATTGAATAATGTACGTACATGGAGAGGTATTTGGATAAAAACACACTTGTCGACAATTACTCACATTTCATTTTGCCATTGATATCGTTCACAATCTCCGTTTCCTGAAGCAAACGCAGAAATTTGGCTAGATTATATGGAACGATACAATAATAAGTTGGGCTGGACTCACTTATGAAATGTGAAGTGTTTGGACCTGAAGTCCTGATATCAAAAGATATCAAAACCTGTGGGCTACCGAGTATTGTATAAATAAATAAAATCGTATGCTATAAGCAAAACGCTATAGCCTTAGAGGTTTATTTCACAGAAACCAGGAAGTAACCATGTAAGATGAGCTTAACTCACTTACGAAATTATTTGAACTGATGCATCAGGCTCCTTGGTCATAGTTGCGAAAACCATACGATTGGCAAAGATAATTTTAGGCTATGTTGCTATGGATGATGTGACAACATACCCTTATAAACCATCATCCCGAAGATGAATAATCATCCCGAAGATGAAACCAGCATCCTGAAGATGAATAATCATCCTGAAGATGAATTATCATCCCGAAGATGAAACCATCATCCCGAAGATGAATTATCATCCCGAAGATGAAACCTTCATCCCGAAGATGAATAATCATCCCGAAGATGAAACCTTCATCCTGAAGATGAATAATCATCCTGAAGATGAAACCATCATCCCGAAGATGAATAATCATCCAGAAGATGAATAATCATCCAGCAGATGAATTACCATCCAGAAGATGAAATTATCATCCAGTCGATGAAGAAACATCGAAAATTGCAATCCACCAATACACCTACTGGTTGTATGGATGCACATTAAGACCCCTTCTGTTCGCTGGAAGAGGGGAAGGATATCCTAGGTCCTGACGTACCTTACTCAAATTTCTTTTGTACACTCCTTTATCTGGAAGTAAACCCTTTAACCAGATACAGTGCAGCGCCTGCAGTGCACCACTAGACCAGAGATATGTAGCTTCTGCGCTATCTCCAAGGGTCAAGGATCATCCAACATGTTAAATGTATTTGCAGATACAGGTTACAGATCATCGCGATGACTGCAACAAAGAAGCGACCAACTCCTGGAGACCAGCAAAGCATGCTTCTAAGGCAACATCAATCCCACCATCCCGAGAGGCTCATCAATCCAAGAAGCAAATCATAAGTACGCACAGCCAGGTCCTGCAGTACCTCGCAGACACAGTGACGACTGGGTCAGAGACGTGGTGCTACCTACCGAGTCTGCAGACCACTCCTCTTCAGAAGAGATCCCTCAGATTCAGTAGCTGCCATAGATGAGCGATACTTGTATAGATGAGCGATGTCTTGTATAGGTGAGCGATACCTTGTACTTTGTACTTATTATCGGAACACTGTAAGAGATTGATGTATAGTTGCCTAGGAGATCTGCAAGCTTGCAGCTTGTACAGATCAGGGGGAGTCAAATGTAGTGTTGTACTCTTTTCCCTTGGCTATTGGTTTTTCCCACTGGGTTTTCCATAGCTAAAGGTTTTAACGAGGCAACCTCATTGACTCTGGATCCAGAAGTATCCACCCCCTAAATACTTCCACTAATCAGGGGAAGTTACGGAAACTGTACTCTTTTTCCTTGGCTATTGGTTTTTCCCACTGGGTTTTCCATAGCTAAAGGTTTTAACGAGACAGTTATCCCTAACTTAGGATCCAAAAGTATCCACCTCTAGTGATATCCATCGATCAGGGGAAGTTACAGAGACTTGTACTCTTTTCCCCTAGCCATTGGTTTTCCCACTGGGTTTTCCTTGGCAAAGGTTTTAACGAGGCAAGTACTCTTAAACTTGGGATCCAGAAGTATCCATAGACCCATGATCAGATGCTCTATGAACCCTGAAGCGTTCATCATGGCTTACAACAATGGATGTATAAGGGGAAGTGTTATAAATGGGCTTTTGGAGGCCCAACCCGTTAGTGGGTATCCACTCATTATGTAACCCTATTACTATAAATATAGGGCTACGGGGTTCCGTAGCCGCCATGGTTTACAACAATTCTATATTTGATGGAGAATTTGAATTTTGTCCCAGTATGACAAGTTATTAGGACAAAGGAGCTTATGACTAGGATAAGGGCTTGATGACTAGGACTGAGATAAGTTTTGGAGGAAAATTTGTAAGGAAGATTTGAAAATTGAAATTTATAAGGCTATGTATAGATGTGTGCCCCCCTCGCACTTCGCAGTGCCCTTTGGGCACGTGAACGTTCTAGTACATTAACAGCTCATGATTAGTAATTTAAAAAAGATGCATGGCTTTACTTCAAAATTTGGAGTTTTTTTTGGGTCGGCCGCTGTCTACACTCTCAAGTGGTGGCGATGTTTTCCCCCCTAAAAAATGGAAACTACATCATATCACGTGTTTCCTCTCACAATCATTCGTTTACTTTTTTTTCCCATTTTAAGGAAAAAAATCACTGCATACACCGCCTCTTCAAGGGTCTATATAGTCTATTGATGGGTAAATCCGTCGCACAGTAAGACGATGAGGACAAGGATGCCCCTGATGACGTGGCGCGTCGTCGACAGAGAAGTGGGCCCCGAGGGAGAACGATCTGGAGGTGGTGGAACTAAGTCCGAGCTATCGGGACCTAACTCCGAGTTGTCTTTGGCTATCTACAGTACAGAGAAATTGTCAGGGGTGTCAGGTCTAGGTTCCGATCCAAATTCACTCTGATGCATAAGTCAGTAAGAGACTTAAAGGGAGCTCGGGGCAGCCAAGTCCAACCTAATGTGTGGTCGTCCAGTAGGTATCACGCCGAGCGTATAAAGGAAGAAATGTACAGTGGATGAAGTAATTTGAGTAGTCAGAGTACAATAGTAATTAGTATCTCTGGAGCTTCCCCTTGCCCCATCGTTGTTGTCACTATTTATAAGTGAGGGTTTCCCCTCAGTGCCATTAATAAATATCAGCTTCTCTTTAATGGTGATATGATTGTCCCTAAAAATGGTATACCCACTATCCACTTACTCCACCATTAATATCAAGCCCATTATTCACTGATCTCTTGAAGCTTGGGCGGGCAAACGTGGCTTGGCTTTGAATGTGTAAGCGGTAGGCCTTCGACATGGGCTTATTGGGTTATCGGGCTGCAACATCGCATTCCTTATGTGCTTCTTTATTTGGATGAGTTTTTCCTGCTCGCTTCGAGGGTCGGCCTATTGTAGTAACATAGTGATTCGGGTTGAATATTGCATATTTAACACCCCATTTAGCCCTATTTTGTGCTTATATGATGCTTAATTGGTCTCTAATACGTTCGTATTTTGTATATCGTCATTTATTAGAGAAATCACTTGATTTAAGCACAAAACAGTAATAAACTGAGTATTTCTGTACTTTTTATACTTTTCATGGCTAGATCTCGATCTCACGATTCCAACGACTATTTATTTGTATTTTTCTGAGATCTGTGCTAATTACTATGAATTTTTGAATGCAGAATACCATTTAAAGGGAGAAATACGGCCCAAAATACAGAAATACGGAGGAAATACGCTCGTATACACGTCCCCGCGTACAGCGTCTGCCACGTGGCAAAATCTTGATCGTCCATCTCTCATCCAACGGGCACTGGCAGCGTGGCGACGTGGCGCAATGTAGGCCGTCTATCTCTCATCCAACGGACCACTTCAGCCTGAGTTCGACGCAAATTCAATTTAAAGGGCGGACACATGTCATGATCTCGACCTTCTCCCGCTCAATAGGACGCTCCAGAGTAATGGCGACGCGGCAACGATCTGACCGTTGGATTACGATCCAACGGTCCCAAAGCGAAGATGAGCTTAAGCTGAGCGGAGCAATCAAGCGGGCGACGCGCTACTTCCCAGACCGTACGATCAAGATCCAATGGCTACGACGATCTCCGCTCGAATCCAAAAGCGAAACGGCGATGAACATGTGCTGCGGGCGACGTGGCCAAGCGACGGCCGCACGATCTCGCATCCAACGGTCTCAAACGACCGAAGTATATGCATAGCAGCCCAAAGTGAACGAAGCAGCGGGATTTCTACAAGCGACGTGGCGATATTTGAGCCGTCCAAATTCCCATCCGACGGTCGATACTCAATCCGAGCTGAACTCGGATGCGGATCGGGCGCAAACCCGCTAAGCATGGACACGGGGCGCTCGCAAGTTCAATCCCGCTCCCATCCAACGGTTGAGGTTTGCTCCGACGCAGATTGCGGGTTCGATGAGGATTTTAGAGGAAATTGAGCGAAGTTTTAGCATCCGCAACCGACCTAATAACCCTATAAATACCCACGTATTCCAGAGGGTATTGACACCCTTTTTGGGGCGTATTCTGGCGTATTGGGGGCTCTAGGAGCCGTATTTCGTCATGAAATTTAGAGGCCCTGGGGACAGAGGCTAGATCTATCATCTGAAGGAGATTTGGGGCTATTTGGAGAGAATTAGTGACATTTTTCCTATCTTTAGCCTTGTATTTTGCGTATTTGGCTTGTAATTGAAGTATTATTCACGTATTTTGAACGGTTGATGATGTATTTGTCTATGAATACTGAATATATTCTCTTCATGCGTGGTTAATCTTCATATGTGTTGGTGTTGATGTAGTTAGGATGTCGTAATCATTTATTTCGATATCTTTTCGCCCTATTTGCATTGTATATTACGTATTTTGTCGATTTCTACATATATGTTGTTTGGTTATGTTATACGGAGACGTGGGCCTTCTTGAATCGAATATGATCTTTGCGGACTTATTCGTGATGCGATCCGAGAGGATGTATCGTGACCCGAGAGGGCACTTGTGTTTATTTTCTTTATGAAATCGATGTTATACGTGACTAACCTTTCGGCGCTATTTCATGCTCTTTATCGCCATACTTTCCGACGTTCTCGTGCCCCAACCGGACGAAACATTGAGTCATAGAAAATATATTAATAATCATTGATTGCACACACCCTAATGAAATCACTACCAACACATGCTCTCCATATTAGTATCCCAATATCGAATTCACCGTAGTTATTGTAGGATTTCTTTTATTATTTAAAACCGTCGATACCATATCTTTAGGTGGTTGGTTATTATTCGTGGTTTTGCAGGTCAGTTGTCCCATGGATACAATACCTGGACTCACCAGGATTATTACTTGTTCGATCTCCTGCACTTAGGAGTAGCGCTCACACATTTTGAGACGAGTCAAGTTTTTGGCACCGTTGCCGGAGATAACGTTACTTGTAAGCTACAATTTCAGTTCGTTTGGAGGAACATTCGGTGAGATCCTTCCATCTTATAGTTTAGGATTTTTATTTGTTTTTTGTTTTGTTTTCTCTTTAAAATAATTCAAAAAAATGGAATACATGAATTTCTATCGCACAATTAATTAGTATGATGCAGAGTACAATGTTGCACACAAACATATGATGGAGAAGCTCAAGATCGTTAGTTTTAATCAGACAGATTGTGAAACTTTCTTTCAGGCCTGTAGGAGGTTCACAGACATAATATCGAGCTATCCGCATCATGGGTACACTAAGAAAGAGCTTATGGAGTCCTTCTTATTTGGACTACGACCACAGCTGCAGGAATTTTTGGGAGTTATGACACCGACAGAGGCGTGGAAGTACATGGAGTCCTTACAAGAGAATGATCAGACCTTTAACGAGACTTCAGAGCGTGATTCAACGGAGCCTTCATGCTTCGATCAAGGAGAGCAAAGCATAGACGTACCATTGCAAACCTTGAAAGAGGACGTTTATTTGCTCATTCAAACACAGGAGGCTACATCCCACCAATTCCAAGAAAATTTCCTTGCTCGGAGTCGGTAAATTCAGCAATCCATTGAAAATCTTAATCTGATTGCCACTTTCTTAGAAGAAAGTAATACTATTAAAAGCTTGTAATACACTTCAACGGCTCGGCCAGGCTCGCGCCGCCGGCTATGAGCTACTTGATCGACGTGGAGAGCGGCGTTAAGTGCATCGGGCTGATGTCGGCGTCGTGGCCGGGGCAGTCGACGATCGGAAACATAATGCAACAGGAACATCTGTGGGAGTTTGATTTACAAAACCGACGGCTGAGATTTCAGCGGTCGAGGTGTACGCCGTATTGATGGCGACGATGGTACATAGAAACATGTATGATTCTTTTGGTGTACTTGGAACTTAAATTTTTTTACCCCTCTTTTTTTCAGTTTTTTAATGCGTGTATTTTGGGATGTAATAACAAATATTATACATACTCGGGTTGGGAATGATTTAGATTTTGGGGAGGTGCAAAGTGGAAATGTGGGTGGGGGTCTACATATGGCATGTATAGGTTAATAGGATTTGTGTCGATTGTGAGATGTCGTTATGTTATAAATTGCTAGCGGCACGTGAGTGAAAGGGATGGCGGCAACTTTTCTGACTTTGTTTACTTGCTCGGTTTTATTTTATTGTGATTGGGATTTGTATTTTATTGTGTTTGGGATCCATAAATATCTATTCTATATTTGATGGAGAATTTGAATTTTGTCCCAATAGGACAAGTTACTAGGACAAAGGAGCTTATGACTAGGATAAGGGCTTGATGACTAGGACTGGAATAAGTTTTGGAGGAAAATTTGTAAAGAAGATTTGAAAATTGAAATTTATAGGGCTATGTATAGACGTGTGCCCCCCTCACACTTCGCAGTGCCCTTTGGGCACGTGAACGTTCTAGTGCATTAACAGCTCATGATTAGTAATTTAAAAAAGATGCATGGCTTTACTTCAAAATTTGGAGTTTTTTTTGGGTGGGCCGCTGTTTACCCTCTCAAGTGGTGGCGATGTTTTTTCCCCCTAAAATGGAAACTATATCATATCACGTGTTTCCTCTCACAATCATTCGTTTACTTTTTTTTCATTTTTAGGAAAAAAATCATTGCATACACCGCCTCTTCAAGGGTGTATATAGTCTATTGATGGGTAAATCCGTCGCACAGTAAGACGATGAGGACAAGGATGCCCCTGATGACGTGGCGCGTCGTCGACAGAGAAGTGGGCCCCGAGGGAGAACGATCTGGAGGTGGTGGAACTAAGTCCGAGCTATCGGGACCTAACTCCGAGTTGTCTTTGGCTATCTGTGTTGGATATGGAAGACGTTTGTACACCCTTGTAGGGGATGTACGAGGGAATACGGACCTCGAACGTCGCATATACGAAGTCGTGTGCAAAGGGAATCTGTTCCCTTGCGGAGAGGATCTCTAGATTAATGGGAAAGTCGCATTATATATGCATAAGTGCATGTGACATGGCTAATAAAGGGGTAATATCTTAAGCTTATGTTGTACCATGCATATGGTACAACTTAAGCTTATAATGTGCCATGTATCATGGTACACCTTAGTTAAATTGTTCCTAAGGAACAATTACTCCTAAAATAACTACATTGGGGGCTATAAATAAGACACAAGGGTTAGCCATTTCCTTACACTTTTGCATGGTATTCTTGCCTTGCATTTCATTCTAGCGAAGCTCTGCCGAAATCCTTCTTCTCTCTTTATCCAAGTTCTTAATCTAAAAGTAGAGATTTAGATTGTGGATTTAGTAGCCTTACTCCGTTCGTGAGAAGACTCGATCCGTCGTGGCGAATCTGAAGGCGAAGTTCCGAGACTACCGTGCCGCATACGCAAGCGTAAGTCTCAACTTCATTTGTCGATCCTAACTCTGTTTTGACAAGATCCTACATTAGTATCAGAGCCATACGGGTTCGCCCCGGTCAGAACCGTCGCCCCGTTGAAACTATGAACGAGTCGTTGTCTTTTTCACGAATGGGTATCCTACCATTATGGATATGGTAGGAACGCTTCGTGACGGAGAGAACGCAGCGGTTGTTCTTTTCACGTTAGGGTCTTCTGTCATTACGGATATGGCAGGAACTCTCCGTGAC